>OY282451.1:40199554-41399554 GCA_958295655.1 Palloptera scutellata
ACATATGTAGTATAGGCAGTGGCCGCCAGTTTGGCTTGAATTTTCTTTCGGTCGTTTGTGGTTTTTGTAATTTCATTTTGTGAAAAAAGTAATACTTAACACCGCCACAAAGAATGGAACCTACGACTACTGGATTCATTTAATTGACACACTAACGCATGTCTTATTTACCTGAGCTATAGACTGACTCGCTGTGACAGCGGCAAAACACCAAACACCATTTATTTTTTGTATGCTTTTACACTATATATTGCTTTTAAGACGAACGTGGGTATGATTCTCACGTAAATAACCTAATAAGACTTCTGCTCCATAATCGGCAGTCACTGGTTCAAGCGCGGTAAAATTTAAAAATTTTATGATTTATTTGTAAACAAAACAATTAAGTCTTTTCTTATGCCATGAAATGATGAAATGATAACTAATCTGAAAGTAATTGAAAATACAGAGTGGTCCATTTTTGGATCAATTTGATTTTGGTGGAAATATGATCGCTGTGGCGTAGTGGTAATGCGTTGGACTGCTACGCAGAGTGTCCGAAGTTCGAATCTCGGCACAGGCAAAATAAAAAGAAAAAATTAAAAAATAGTTAAAAAAAAATAATTTTTCTACACGGCACCATCTCTAGGCAGGCAATGGCAAACCTATAAGAGTAAAAATTGCTATGAAAAGCTTTCCACTTCGCCGTTCGGATTCGACATTAAACTGTAGGTCCCTTCCATTCATGTACAAATATAACACGCACAACATGAGTGGATGTGAAAAGCTCGGCCTAGGCCCTCCATCGGCTGTTGTGGCATTAAAAGTAAAGTAAAGGAAATATGAAACGAATAATATATTTCATTGCGGTTTTTATTATGCGAAAGTACAATCCTTCCGGTTAATTGTGGAACATTATTTCATTTAAATGAATTTATCTTGCAGTAGCCCACATGATCAACCGTACATTTTCGACTCTATGGAACTGTACTTGACCGATAGCTACACGAATTTCGTCCTTAAGAGCCTCAATCGTTGCTAGATGGTTAGGATAGCACTTATCTTTAATAGGCTCTTTAATAGGCCAAAAATAATCAGTTCTCATTGTTCGGTAGCGCCTACCATTCACTGTAACGCATCTTCCTTCCACTAAGCAACAGAAACAATTTTTTCGGTTGCGCGCAATGTATCAGTACGAGAACGTGTTGTTTTATCCAATAAAGATAAACAAATTCCATGGAAAGCGCTTCTCTTCAACAGAATTTAGAACGTATGGTAATTGTCTTACACTTTCGGTAGAATATTCACCATTTTACAGGTAAAATTTTAGTTTTTCTTAACCTTGTTCAAGCGTATATCGACCCATTTCGTTAATCGCAAATATAAAACTAATCTCCGTTACAATACGAACGACATGAGAGTTGTCACACCCTTTAAATGCAGAGGAGAACAATTGATTTACTCGTAGGACATCGCATTGTTAAAAACGTGTTTTCATTCCATGAATAAAATACAATTTGTGGTTGAAAAAAAAGAAGTTATTTTAAACTAAGTACTTGTAAATTAGTGGATTTCCCTACAGAGTAAGCACACACATTGCTACATCCGTGCTTACATACACACACACACATACACACATACACACACACATACACACACACAGGTACCCTGCTCATATAAATATAAATATAATATTTTCACTGTACGCCATTTTCCTTACAGACAAATTGCATGTAAGACAATTTCTATTTTTTTATTTTATAACAAAAATTCTTCTACATATAAATACTTCAAGGACCCGCATACACGCCAAGTGTATGCGGGTATTTCAGGGCCGAAACAACAGCTTCATCATCACCATTTTCATCATCGTTCTTGTCGTTGCCGACAAAGTTGTTGGTTTAGAGTACGAATGCACAAGTTCATATTTTAGTAAGTTTTGAATGTTGCAGAGAGAGTACAATCTCAGTTGCTTATTCATGTTTTTGTATGTGTGTGAGTAGATCAAAACCCTGCAATGCAAGCAACTGGTTCAAAAGTTAGTTACTTAAGCTAGCTCAAAAAAAGACCATAACTAATTAATTCCTTGATCTCATTTACACGGAACATACTGAGCATACTGACAACTGTCCTCTATCCTTGATATAGTGTCTAACTAGTTTAAAGTTAATTAGTTGCGGACTACATATTTTCAGAACACCGACTCTCGATTAACAAAAGTATGGAAGTTTACTTTTTCAGAACGTTTGCGTTTTAGGTCTTCAGGTTACGTTTTGTAAGCTTGTAAAAACCAGAGTCTATCGCAGCCATTACAGGCGTGGCCGTAATTGCAAACGATAAGACCTGTTGTCCTTGTTGTATAGCTCTGTTTGATGATTATCTGATCCTAGTTGTGCTACATCTGGATTAACTTCATTTTGATTGTTTACATTTCCAATGCATGCAACGCAATGCCTTAATCATCATCTCCATCAAAATATTCATACTCAAATCAATCGAATTTATTTGCTACATCATTATAATTATAATCTTACCATCACCATCATTATAATAATTATCATAATCAAAATATTCAGGTTGTATGATCTCAACAGGTGGAAAATTTGATACTTGCCGGTCTGAGAACTCACGAATTTTATGAGGTTAACTAGAAGCTTGTCAAATCTCGTCTATGTTTTGTTGTACTGATGCGAGCTGAGATCTTTCAACGGAGGAAAAGTGTTTAGGCATATTTTCAAGTAAATCTTCTGAACTTCTCTTTCGATGAGAATTTCGAAAAACGGCCAACTCAATGACTGTCTGGTGTTGCATAATCTGAGGACCTTCGTCGGGACTCAATGAGATGAATGTTGATGTAACTATTGGCTCTAATGAACTCATTTGCCATTCTTGCTGTCTCTCCGCATCAGTCTTTGCGAGTTTGTTTTTCAATGAAATTCGAATTCCGTTGTGCCTCAAATTACTTGTGAAGTCTACACTCACACGATCTCTCAATGCTGGTCTTTGTTTTTTTTTTTACACGATAGCAGAATCTGAATTTTTTTGGGCCTCCATATTTTCACCAAGTCTTAATTTTCTAGCTGTCTTTTAGCCGCAGCGCAGTTTTTGTTAGAAATTTGATCGTAACACAATTGCCATTTGTTCCAGATTCCTCGCATTTGTTTTTTTCAGTGTATACTCACTCATTCATTTACATAGCTCTAGAAATTTCTAACGATTTTTGTTATAAATGTTAAATTTTTGTTTGAAATGTAAAATATTATATAACTAGAAACTCTCTATCAATTGTGCTTGACTCATACTCAGCGGCCTCTACAAATTCAAGTTTGAATCATACGCGGATTAGCGTCCTCTATCAATCGCATTTAATTCATACCCCTGGATACCCTGGATATGCGCATCTTTTAAGTGAAAAGTATTGTAAGGTATATGAGAATGACAAAACAATATTTTCACTGAATAACATTATTGAAAGAAGTTATTTGTTGTTCTACAGGGTGTTTTTTTTAGAAGTGTGGTTTTCAAGAAGAAATAAAACGCATTTAATTTTATGTTATGGCCAAGAATTTAGCTTTAATATAAAGATATGGATTTGCCATTATGTTTAAAAACGATTTCGGGCAAGTGGTCGCCGCGGCTGGTTCGAATAAATTCCAGCCGAGAGACCCAATTTTTGACCACTTTTTTCAGCAATTGGGGTCGTATGTCAGTAACAATGCGCCGAATATTCTCTTCCAAGGTGTCAATCGTCTCGGACTTATCTGCGTAGACTTCACACCCAGACTTAACATAACCCCACAAAAAATAGTCCAGCGGTGTTAAATCGCACGATCTTGGAGGCCCACGACGCGAGTTAATCCGCTCAATAAATTGATTGTTTCGTTGGCTGTGTGGCATGTAGGGCCGTCGTGTTGGAACAAAAGTTCGTCCACATCAACATCCTCCAATTCAGGAACGAAAAATTCATTTGTCATGGTTCTATAGCGTTCCCCATTGACTTTAACATTATGACCGGCTTCATCTTTGAAGAAATATGGACCAATGATTCCCTGTGCCCATAGAGCACACCAAACAGTGACTTTTTGAGGATGTAACGGCGTCTCAACAATAGCTTGTGGATTATGATCACTCCAAATGCTACAATTTAGCTTATTAACGTACCCATTCAACCAAAAGTGAGCTTCATCGCTGAACAAAACTTTCTTGCGAAAATCGCGAGAATCGAACCGTTATTTTGGTAATAAATTTGCACGATTTGCAAACATTGTTCACGAGTAAGTCTATTCATTATGAAATGGCCAACCGAACTGAGCATAAATCAATTGACAGCTGTCAAAAAGACCAACTCAGAAAAAAGTATTACCAGATTGAAAACCACACTTCTAAAAAAACACCCTTTATATGCAAGCAGAAAAGCTTAAGCAATCTTCAAATTGCATCAGTTTTGAGCTAGTATCTTAACTAGCTCGTTTTTGGCTAGGTACGAGTAATCTACCTTCTAGGTAATTTGTGAGGCTAACTCATTTTTGCACTGCATGGAATCTACATACAATATGCACATATGAGAAAGGAAAGAAAGCATCTGAGGTAGCTATAAGCATATACACATACACATACATATGTACCTAAGAATACTTATACGTACATTTTACATACCTAGTATATGCCAGCATTTTGACAGACATGATGCTTATAGCTGTAGAATAAACTTAAGATTTTGTTGCTTTATTTTTCCTTTGGCGCAAAATAAACGGAAAAGGAACTGCACTTAATTACATTTCTGAGTGTAGGTAAATCACCTTATTTATTACAAGGAGCATACTCGAGCTGCAGCAACAAATTGAGTGGAATATTTTATGTTTTCCAATGACGTGTAAGTAGGTATGCACTATCTACTCTATACGATTAGATTACAAGGATTTAGAATGGAAATATTTGTTACTTAAGTATTTTATTTAGGGAATTTATTTTTTTATTTATTTTATTTTTAATAATATTTCAACATTTCTTGTCTTTTTTTTATTATTATTTTTTAAAATATTACAAAATAATTATTTCGTAGCATTAATGTATTTTTGAAAATAACAAAACTGGAAATTCCCAAATTTCGATGGACAAATCATAAAAAGATGAAAACATGTGCTGGTTTTTTCCTCCCAAGTTCTCCAAATTTTTTAAATAAATTGTTTTGAAAAGTTGTCAAAACACGATATTTTCGCACTTTTTTAATAAAAATTATCCTAATATTGTGCCAGATTTTCGGAAATAGTAAAAAATTTTAAAAACTGAAAAGTTGAAGTCTTTAAATATTATTTTCTTCGGAACTAATTTGCACACAAGTTGAATCTTTTCAGTACCCAAACCAAAATCTTTAAGCAAAATTTTCCAGAAAGTGGATGAACACAAACTTTATTGCTTGAGCACGATGATAATCCATAAGCAATTCTCAAAACACCATTATATCCAGAAAAAGTCACCGTTTGGTACGCTTTATGGGCCGGTGTTATGATTGGTGCACATGTCTTCAAAAATTATGATGGTCCGAACGTTACAGTCAATGGTGAGCGGTACAGAAACATGATTATTAGCTTTTTCATGTCTCAATTGGAAGGCATAATTTTGCAGACATGTGGTTTCAGTGGTCGCTGTTGTGTAGTGGTAGTACGTTGGGCTGCTACGCAGAATGTCCGGGGTTCGAATCTCGGCACAGGCAAAAGAAAAAAAAAATATAAAAGTAGAAAAAATAATTTTTCTACACGGCACCACCTCTTGGCAGGCAATGGCAAACCTAGAAGAGTAAAAATTGCTATGAAAAGCTTTTCACTTCGCCGTTCGGATTCGGCATTAAACTGTTGGTCCCTTCCATTCATGTACAAATATAACACGCACAACATGAGTGGATGCGAAAAGGCTCGGCCTAGGCCCTCCATGGGCTGTTGTGCCATTAAAAGTAAAGCAAAAGTGGTTTCAGTAGGTCTGCGTCACATGCCACACAGCGCGCGATACATAGCAGGCAAAATCTGTTCCCATGAATGGAGTGACATTCCTGAATTAGATGTGGATGTGAAGAAGGCCGAGACCTACGAGTGCAGGACAGTTCCTCAAGCACTCATGCTATGTAGCCCATTGTACTTACCTGAATTAGATATTCCAGATGCTAATTCAGCAATTTCGTACCTATACGCCGGTTTTACCTCTGATGAAACGTTCTCATCAAAATATTCTGATAGTGCAAAATGCACATTTCCATATTTTTATGGAGAGTAGAATTAGTTAGTCTTAAGATCAACCTCGATCAAAACGGTTAGGTAAATAAAAATGTTAATTCTAAAAATTATATTTTGACTTTTAATTTTTGCAAGTAAAAACTTGCAAATAAAATATTTCACGCGATACAGTTAATTTACCGAAAGGAACAATTGACGAAGGATTAATTTCACGAAATGGACCTGTTAACTGATCACTTCGTTTGTGCGATTAGACGCCATTAGATTATTGTCTTTGGGGATAAGCAAATCCGCATATCTACGCCGATAACCAAGAAACACTTGAGCACTTGGAAGCTAATATTCGACGCGTTGTTCCCGAAATACAGTCTGATTTACTGAGAAGAGGATGTGAGAATTGGTCCTCCCAATTAAGCCATGTACGCGCCAGCCACTGGCTGTAGGGTTATGACTAATGATATGCAAAGTAGTGTTAAAGGAAAGTTGTAATAACAATTTTAATAAAAAAAGTTTTTAAACAATCAAAATTCTTTCGTTCTTATACATCGACAGTTGAATGTTGCAACATGTGTTGCCTCATGGCATCCATTCGGTTGCATACATACATAAGTACAAATGTAATTATACACGAGTATGTATGTATGTGTGTGTGTGTGTACAACGACGAGTACCTTTTTTTTTTTTGGTTTGCTTTGGCTGGTTGCCAGCGGTGAGCGGAAACAGAAATTCAATTTACATTTCGAAATCATGTAATTTTTTATTCCACTTTTTCTTCGCATCTCGTTTATAAACCGCATTCAAACAATTTCTTTATCACTTTATCTTTCAACTTATTCAGTTGTTTCATTTCAAACTTTGAGTTTTTCTTTGCCTCTGGAGGATGCCATTAGCAATTGAAATGCGAAAGAAGTTGTTTACGATTTGTTTGCACTTCATTTTTCTTCGATTTCTTTCGTTTAATTCCAAGTAAAATCAGCTATGGATTTTGCTGAAATTGTAGAAAGTTAATGGACAATTTAATGATTGCATTTGGATTGCAATTTTATGGGTTTATGGTACATTTTGCTTTATTTTGTTACACACGCATACATGCATACATACGTACATACATACAAACATACATCTATACATTGAAATTATAAACTTGGGACATCTGCTGTGTGAAAATTTCAAGTCGAATTGCCCAAAATCACAATTTGTATGAATACGCAAAGTTCTACGTAAAGTTGGATAGCAAAATGGATAGAATTTAATGGGAATAAAATAGAACATATACGCTATCCACTAAAAATGAAAAACGTCTTGATCTTTATACCTACACTTTCTCTCAATCTTGCGTCAGCAGCCTCTCGATTCTCACAATATACGAGGTGTGATCAAAAAGTTACGTATGTTGGATTTTCGCATTTTCTTTTCTGTTATGTTGGTACACATGTCCGAGCACGTCAACAACCGATGAAAACATTGATGCAGTGAAGAAAATGATTTTGGATAATCGTCGAATTACTATCAGAGAGGTTGCTGATGATGTTGGCATATCGTTGGGCTCATGCCAAGCAAGTTTTACGGATGTTTTAGGCATGAAACTTGCGGCAGCGAAGATTGTTCCAAAATTGCTAAATTTTGAGCAAAAAAAAACGTCGCTTGTGCGTAAGTTTTTGGCCAAAAACAAAACCGTTATCATGCCTCAACCACCGTATTCACCGGACTTGGCCCCCGCTGACTTTTTCCTCTTCCCAAAATTGAAGACACCGATGAAAGGAAAGCGTTTTGCTACGATTGAGGAGATAAAAGAAAAATCGAAACAGGAGCTGTTGGCGATACCAAAAAGCGCGTTTCAGAAGTGTTTCGAGGATTGGAAAAAAACGCTGGCATAAGTGTATTATATCTGAGGGGGATTACTTTGAAGGGGACAAGATAGTTGTTGATGAATAAATAAATACTTTTTGAAAAAATAACGGTTATTTTTTGATCATACTCGTACATATACGCACACTTTCATAGAAATAACTCTACTCTATGTATTTGTATTGTGTTGAGAGTAAGTATATAGGATTTTGTAACGGAATTTGCATTTCGCTCTCCATTCGCTCCAAGTAGTTTTACACTACCGCGCATAAAGAAGTTAAACAACAAAAATATAAGTTTCTTTAATGTGCACGAAGCATATAACAGTTGCAGCCATTTTGCTGCTCAGCTTCATGCGTTGTGGGTACATAAATTCATAATGACAGCGAGAGGCCTTGATAAAAGAAAACCACCAACATAAAGCTTAAGGGTATCACTCGTCAAAAACGTAAACGGCAGTAACGGCAGTAGTGAGAACATCAGCAGCACTTATGTACATGTAATAACAATTACAACGTTCATTATATCATCACAAATGGCCACATTAAAGAGTTTCTTGATTTTCCATAATATTTTCCTTGATTTCTGTTTTTTGCTGTCTTGATGCCTTCTCGCGCACACATTCACAAAGAAGCGATGTTAGAGGAAACTGTTAATAGCTGAATTAGAAAAACGCACATGCACGTACACATACATAACTGAAACAATGCTTTTGCGGTGGCGCCACGTTGTGGCTAAGAAGCTATTGCAACATGTAGTAGGTATAACTTTTATCTATCAGCAAAATGTGAAAGTTCTATTTTATTTTATTGTTATCGTTGCGTCAACAGACACAAGTCTCGTCCAACTGTTGAGTATCACCTTGGCCCGTCCTGAAGTTCTTAAGTGAAGTTCAAAGTTTTTGCATTAAAAGGAAATTTAACTTGCCAAGTTTTTAGTTGAAGTTATTAATGTAAGTTTAAATGTGATTCTCTATTGCGCAAAAAGTATCTATTTGTATGTATAAGTATTTGTGAGGATTTCTTACTGTTCTATGGTTCTTTTTGTACACCATGGCCTGGTATAACTATACACAGTATAAAAATTTTATTTAATTCCGGTAATACAAGTAGATTATTGATTTCCTAATGAAGATTTCATTACCTTTCTATTAGCTTTAGTTTCTAAGATATTGGCGAAAATTATGGAAATTTTACTCCATGGCAGTCATTTGTTTGTTTCATGCAACATCCTCTTCTTGAATTATTGCTAAGATTTTCAACAATTTTTGGGGTTCGATCGCGATTTTAGGCACGGTTAGTCATATATTGATTTTTCCCCAAAAAAGAAAACTATATGTTCTTTTGTATGTCATTAAGCTGCAAACGATTTTACATGTAAACTTTTCCTAGTTCATCTGGTCCCAGAGATATGTCTGTTAAACATACATACCACTTCAAATACGCATAGACAAAAATAACTAGGACTAATTCTGAAAGTAGATGCATGGCAAAATTAACAGCTTATTCCTGAAGGGATCGAGATAAGATTTTCGAAAGGATATTTCATTTTCATTGAGCTCTTTTAGTTTCCGAGCTATTCAAATTTTTCTTAAAACCTATTTTTTTTCGGCCAAATTTGCAACATTTTCGTTAATATCATGGCAACTTATGCTGATAGAAAATAAATTCAACCTTCATTGGGAAAGATGCTATCCATGTAATATATCTGAATAGTCAAAAGTTGACTTGGATAGGCTAAGTTTGACTTGAATTCAGAGTTTTGCGAAATAAAAATGTTATTCTTATTTTTTTAGATTAGTAAGGACCCAACTATTTTGTGTAATATTTGGAAATCTTTTTACCGGCGAAAATCTCTAGCTTGTATGTAAGCTCAGTTTCCTACAGTAACTATTACTAGTTTTGGAGTGATCTCTTTGGAGATAATTAATAATTCATAAGTTCTACATATGACTCCCGAAGCGTGAACAATGGAGCAATCCAGAGGTCATGCTGGAGAATCTGACGGATATCTTCTTCACTGACGGATCCAAGACCGCTGAATACACTGGAGCTGTATGGCACTTAAACGAAGGTGCTATTATTTGCTATTATTCCTTGGGTGGGTTGGCCACTGTCTTCCAGACAGAAGTTTTCGCCATCTTTAAAGTAGCAGAATGGATAATTGAAAGAAAATGGCGCGGGAAACGTATAGGTGTCTGCAGTGACAGTCAGGCTGCACTTAAGGCTCTGGAGAGCGAATTACTTTTAAGATTGTTCAAGAGTGTAAGAGGAAACTTAGATCAGTCGCAAGACTGAACCAGCTTCATCTTATCTGGGTTCCTCGGCACTGTGGAGTTCCTGGGAATGAGAAAGTCGACGAGTTGTCCAACTGTGGATCAAAGAACATGCCTTTGGGACCAGAGCCAATTGTCGGCACCAGTTTGGCAGGTGCCATGCATTGGATAAAATCTTATGATAATGATTTGCATAAGAGACGCTGGTCCAATCTGGACATCTGTAAAACGGCTAAGTGTTTTGTGATTTGTCCAAACAGGAAGGCAGCAGAATTCCTTCTTAAATTAGGAAGGAAGGAACTTCGCGAGATGGTGCGACTTATCAAGGAACATAATCCATGGGGCCAACATATGACCACCATTGGCATCACCGAGGACCCGACCTGCACATCTTGTCTGGAGGAGGTGGACAGCACAGAGCATTGTCTCTGCACATGTTCCGCCTTTGCCAGAACGAGATGGCGCATTTTGGGTTTCGATGTCACAGGAATAGACCAAGTTCACTCCTTGCCCTTCAGCGATCTTCTGAGATTTGTGAGAGAATCCGGAAAATTTGCGGAAGAGAACATAAGTAGTCCCCCTATAACCTTTTTTCGACTTTTTCCCTCTTTTTCTCTAACCCCTTACTTGCTATCGCCCCTTCTTCTTTTCCTAGGCCTTAAGTACAACGGGCTACATAGCACTCGTAGGTCTGGTTCTCGGCCTTCTTCACATCCATCCATCTATCCATCTACATATGACGTCAAAGTCCATTATATACATTTGAATTGCTCATAATCATCAGATTTGCCAAAAACGTAACAGAGAGTAATAAACGGGGTGCGGCAGGTATTTGAGGACATTCACTTATGTGCCTGCTATTTCTCAGCAATACGTATTTATCTTTGTTTCTTTTCAGATCATAAATGGAGAACAAAAAGCTGAAATGAAAGACACGATCCTGAAATTTCCAACATTTCTAATGTTGCCCTATCGTTTTTTCACAAAGCCCAAAATGATAGGTGGCTATGTTCACATCCTTCAGATGTTCCCCATTTTAGCGCACACAAAGTTTCCGACAACTGTCACCGATTTGGGAGCGGTGAGCAATGAAGGACACGTCATACCACACCACTGTTTTCTTAAAGGTTAGGGTTTTAGAAATAGTTGTGAAATGCTGGATAGTTATTGTGCGTGGTAACAGGCCATACGTATTCCAACAGGAGTCTGCTACTTCTCACCATGAAGACGCCAGAGTGGATGTCTGCGAATTTGATCACATAATCACAAACATGTCGCCACCTAACTCCCCGCAACTTAATCCTTTGGACTACTACTTATGGGCAATTGTTGAACAGGAGATGAATAAACATCCCCATAATAGGCTTGATTCCCTAAATGCAGCTATTACCATAGTAATAAAATGGATATGTATGAGGATCATTTGATTTGGGCATGCAAACGTTTCTGGCAGAAAATTGAAGCTGTTATTGCCGGTAGAGGCGATTTTATCGAACAATTATATAGCCTAAGTGTCAGTCAGTTTACTATAAAAACGCATTCAAATACAATTAGTAAAAAGAATACAAGTTTTAGTTTTAAAGTCAAATACCTGCCACACCCTGTACATAAACATTAACAATCTCAACGCGAACAACAAACTCTTGTGACACGAAATTTATCATTATAGCAATAAGTGTTATCGATAAATCAATAATTTTGTTTATGAATACATATATATATGTGTACATATGTATATGTGCAATATGTGTGTACATTCGATATACCATATCTACTTCTGATAATAAATAAAGTTAAAATATTATCAACTACTCATTGATATAACAACCAAAAATTTTCGAACAAACTCAATCGCCTATCCTGAATCTTGCAGAGGAAGCACTACATATGTAAATGCTGGGCGAAATACTTATATATTTAAGTTAAAGATATGTAAGTAAAAGTAGCCTACAATAAATTTCACTGGACGGAAATATTTCTTCTCTATCTACCAGTAATGTCTTAAGAATTAATGCTTCAAAAGCCGGTCTTGTAGTCTATCATTTTGATGGTGCTAACCATTAAAGAATGTGGCTCATGGAATCTTACTCCGAATCTTATTCCAAAAAAAAGTCCTCAGGTTTTAACTTGTATTAGAGATTTACTGGTAATTAGCTTAGAATAACAGACATCAGTAATTACATGGGATTAAGTTCGAAATACTCAGACTAATCATAATTCTGGCTTAAAAGTAATCATAATTAAAATATATTTTTGTATATATCCCACATCGTTATTATGAGGAAGCATCCAAAAACACATGAAACTAAAAATGGTTTAACTAGGCCATCCATTCGCTATGCCAGACCCCATCAGTCTCTACTTGGTATTTCATTAAGTTCTTCAGAATCTCAAGCACTGCGTGAGGCTATGGCTATGCTCATGGATTATGGTTTCAATCGCAAAACCATACTAACAAACTACGTTAAACATCGTGGACAAACTTATTTATTTTAGCGTATAAAATAAAGTTATTATGTAAAATACATTTTTTATTTACACAGTGCGACACTTCTCTTCGGCCAAGAAAAGTTTCTTATAGAATGGAAAGGTTACATACACAGGACCAGTACCTTAACTGGAATTTTCTGGTTGGAGAATATAAGTGACTTTTTTTTTACCATTGAAATTTGTGTTTTTCATTAATTTAATAACAAAATATTTAAATGTGAAAGCGTTATGTGATTTACATCATCAAGAGCCCACATCGAAGGTCATTTAAGGTAAAATAAGAATTAATGTAATAAGTATCAAATAGAATTAGAGCCAGCAGCAGAAAAAAAATATTAATCAACCGTGATTATTTCTGCTATTTTCTTTGAAAATTGCAAATACAATAAATAAATTAGTAAAGTGTTCTACATATAAAATAAATTACTTATCTGTGGAAACTGTGAATATTAGAATTAAACACATTTTGTCGTTAATCCATTCATTGTGTTCCAGTCACAGACAACATGACGAAATTTGCAGCGGACGCCAACTTGTTGTCATGACGCTATCGCAGCCATTGTGTTCGTACCTTTAAGGCAGAGCTGGAATCTCTTATAACTTTGATGAAAAAGTCTTCAAAATAAGAGTTTTCATAAATTTTTATTCCAAAAGAGTTAAAAGTGATTTAGGAGAAGTAAGAGTTTTAAAATAATTTTCTTTTTAACTTTTAATTTAAACTAATTTAAACTCTAATTCAATACATTTTATTTTAAAAATAACAAATGTATTTTCAATATGAGTAGCTTATATGGATAATTGAAAACACAAATAATTACCCCTAAGATCATCGTTGATGAGGAACCATGGCTGGCTCCGAAGCGATCGCCTCATTAGCTTGTTCCATATACTTTGTTGTTATTTTCTCTATGGCAAACCATAGAGAAATCTTTGAAAACTTATTTTTTTTTAATTCCTTTGTAATCTTTAATATTTAAAAATTTTGTTAAAAAATATTACAAAATTGTTGAAAAAATAGCAAAAAGTAGTTAAATAACCCTAAAAAATAGTAGAAAAAGTATTAAAAATTAGTAGAAAAAAAATTTGAAAAAATAGTAAAAAATGTGTAGCAGGGCTTTCAAATAAAAGTTTCCAAAGACTTCTAAAAATAAGAGACATTTAAAAATATAAGTTTTGAAGAACTCTTAAATGCTAACCTTTTTTATAAAAGTTTAGGATGATTATTAACTTTTACTATTATAATTAAAAGTTCAATGTAATTTTAAACTTTTATTTTTCAATATAAAACTTAAAAAAAAAATTATATAATAGTTATTTTTAGGCTCTCAGTTAAGGCATTCGAAAATTTAGTTTTTGATTTACGACAGTTTTGCACCAAAATTACTCTACAAGTATGAAATCGGTAATAATATATCAGTGCCGCTAGGTAAAACTATACGCTCTGTCAAACCAAATCATAGGCGCAATTTCTTCACATTTAGTTCTGTTAATAATATTCAGTTCATCAACAATCAAGTTTCATACAACAACACTTTTTTTTCGCTCGTAAAAATGTCGAATTTTGTGCCTACAAACTGCGATATGCGGACATCATTGATTTTCTGTTTCTAATTGAAGAAATCTGCTTTGGAATCTCATCGAATGCTTGTGGAAGCTTACGGCCAGCACGCTCTAGGCAAAACACCAGAACACAGTGCAACGAGTGGTTCAATAAGTTTAAAAGTGGCGATTTTGATGTGAGAAACGAAGAACATGGAAGACCACCGAAAAAGTTTGACGATGCCGAATTGCAAGCCTTACTCGATGAGGATGATGGTCAAACGCAAGCACAACTTGCAGAACAATTATGGTAAATGTGACCCAACAATGCATTTATCAACGTTTAAAAGCAATGGGATTGATTTTGAAGGTGGGAAAATTGAAAGGTGGGTGCCGCATGAATTGACTGAAAGACAGCAACAAAATCGAAAAACCACCAGTGAAATGTTGCTCGCCTGGTACAGAAGAAAGTCATAACTTCATCGAATTGTTACTGGCGATGAAAAATGGATATATTTCGAGAATTTCAAACGTAAACGAACATATGCTAAGCCCGGTACACCGGCCAATTGACAGCAAAGCCAAATCTCTTCGGAAAGAAGACTCTGTGCTCTGTGTTTTCTGGGATCAGCGAGGTGTTATCTGATTTGAACTTCTAAAACCAGGTGCAACAGTTACTGGTCAACACTACCAACAACAATTGGCCGATTTGAATCGTGCTTTGCGCCAAAAACGTCCAGAATGTCAAGCTAGGCAACACAAAGTGATTTTTCTTGATGCCAATGCACTATCACATCGAACAAAACAAAGTCGGGAATTGGTAGATTCGTACAGCTGGGAAGCCCTCCCCCTTGTGGCTCATTCACCAGACTTGGTTCCATCTGACTACCACTTATTTTCATCAATGGGGCACGCACTTGCTGAGCAACACTTCGATCCGTACCAAAATGTGAAAAAAAGGCTCAATGACTGGTTTGACTCAAAAAATGAACAGTTTTTTTTGGGTGAGGCATTCACAAATTGCCAGAGATATGGGAAAAATGTGTAGCTAGCAATGGTCATTACTTTGAAGATTGAATGTATAACCATTTTTCATAAACAAACGTGTATTTTCATAAAAAAAATATCGGTTTCATACGACTGTATTCATGCACGAATTTCCATTCCTTAAAGCTTTTACCTCGATGATACTAAATAATGAAAGGTAAACATGTGGATGGCTCGTATTTTATTGTAAACTTATTTGTCACTATATCATTTTCATTTCAATGTTCAACTTTATTAAAATTCAATAAATCAGTAAAATCCCCCTAACTCCCACCTACCACACTCATACTCATTACTGTCTCAAAATACACATAATGGTATATATATGAACATATTGCATTAAACTTCCGTTGGCTGTCTCCCTGATCTACCTGCCTTGAGTACTATTATAGAGAGCTAAAGTAATAAAGTGTCAAGCAAAGTGTTCATAAATTTCGCCTTATACACGAAGACTTACTCTCGGATAATAGCAAAAAGGGAAAAGATTTCATTGGGACGCAGAAAGTGAGGGGTATTGCAAAAAATCCAGGAATTCCATTGTCAAACTCCATACTCAACGTAATGGCGAAAATAGAAATATGTAATATTGCTCTATTGAAAACAGTAAAGAAGAAAGAAATATCCTCAAGATGGACGAAACTATTCTCCATAAGCAGCAAAGATAAAAGAAAACAAAAACAACAAAATTTCCAAGGGAATTGAAGATACTCAACTATGCATGTATAAACGTACATACATACATATGTACATATGTATATACTTACTACATATAAAAATGAAGAAAAAGGTATGTCCAGTATTTTTACATTTCAATTTTCTATTTTTTGTTCTTCTACGTTCTTAATATTAATTTGCTCTTGCATTTTTCCATTCATTGAATTAAGCTCAATAAAGATGTTAAATCCTTCAACAAAGTCTCGAGTACAAAGAAATTCCCATTTTTCATTTATTTCTTGTACAATATACACACACACACACACTTCTCCCAAACACTCATATTGTTACATTCGCCGTTACTTATTTCTACATAAACATATTTTTGGCGCCATTAAAGACGCTTTGGCTGCCGCCTCTAGTGCTAATATATTTGTGCCGTTTGTTTTTAGCCGGATACAACCAGTACAGCTTGTTTCCCTTTTTAAGTATGGTAAGCCTACCTTTAACTTACAATGTCACGGTCTCTCTCATTTTTCTTTGCATATCGAATTACTGGTATACTTTACTTTTAAAATATTGTGCACGTATGAACATAAGTAATAGATAATACAGGCGAGTACTTATATTTGGGTAAATTTCTTCCTTTTCAAATCCTTACAAATAAGCGCCAAAAATCAGCTGAGCTAATCGTATTATTAAGCGCATGCTCACCAAAGTTCAACAGTTGAATTGAGTGTAAACAATCAGAATAGAAGATATAGAAAGAGAGAGAAAGAGAGTACATGCTCACATGGTAGTTGTTGTTAAATATTTATGTAATTCATAGGGTCTCATAAAGTTATAAGTCCTATTTGGATAAAAGTACGACATGTGTGAGCACTAGTCGTTCCAATCACGTAGATAGTTTATGGTGTGATCATGGGAACCCTTCATTATTATTATTATTTCTTTACTTATTACAATTAAAGTTATAATAAACATTGATAAACTCTAGCTGCAAGGGCACTTATTATTAAAAAAAATGTTGCGAAATAATGTACGAAAAATGTGCTTGTGATTAATCTTAGTAAGGATTTACAGAATTTTTTTATTAAACTAATCTTGTACAGATCCCGTAGTTTGGGATCCAGTGATCCCGAAACCGGGATTGGGACCATTAGTTTACTCTATCATATTTCAATGTGATATCGCAGGACTGAAGACACACATTCCACAGTTGTAATATTATATAATAATTTTCTATGGAGGGCAAAAACAACATTGGTGGATGATATGCAGCGCACTAGACTCTCGCCGTTGAGGTTGCTGGTTCGATTCCCGTCTTGATCTGTTGGTTAGTTATCATTCATAAGTGTAAACGGAAGACACACGTTCCACAGTTGTAATATTATATAATATTTTGCTATGGAGGGCAAAAACAACATTGGTGGATGATGTGCAGCGCACTAGACTCTCGCCGTTGAGGTTGCTGGTTCGATTCCCGTCTTGATCTGTTGGATAATTATTATTCATAAGCTTCTTTTTCATTCCTGCCGATATGAAATGAACGAGAATTATAAGAAAGTTTATAAGTATAAGTACACCTCGTGGCAGGCAATAGCAAAATTATCAAATGATAACAAATTGCCACCCCGCCTTTCGGAACCAGCGTTAAACTGTATGTGGTATCACAAAGGGCCAGTTTGACGTAAGTGTGTCCGTGGATAGCCTCCAAAAATAACAACATTGTACAATTAGAAGATTAGAAGACTTATAGCACAGCGTACCATATAAGGCCTTGTGAATCACCTAACTGTTTCTGACTGGTGCTAATACTGTGGCACGTATTTCTCTTAATATTTTTAAGCAATAATTTTTTGATGCTATGTTATTTTGTGAAAAATTCACAATGACAGGAACATTTTAAATCTTAATCTTAAATTCTATGTATTCACTTACCTTGCGGGAGGCTGAGACTGTTAGATTTGGATGGAATCAAGAATCAAATATATGATCAGTATATAATTGGTATATGGAAGATCGGGCGGCCTCAGATATAATGTTGTAAGGGATTCTTTGTGTACATGGAAGTTGTTTTGCTATGCTTCATTGTAGCTATTTATGTTTAGAACAGATTTTTTAGACTAAACGAAGATTTCCTCTTGGGTTTCTGAAAGTTCAGAATACTGTTGTCTCAATAATATTGGTCATCAGCTCTGCTTTGATCGAGTTTCAAAATGCCGGAGCAAACATTTCCTCCTGCGCTACAACATTAGGGATAGTTTATAATAATGGTATTACAAATGATTTGTATCCCTCTGAATGGTTTTCCATCGACCGACAGTTCAATGATATTTTGTAAAATTGATCGACAATCTCAACATTAAACAGGTTGGACACTGTTGTGTCTGGCCCAGTTGGTAGTAAATAATTATCTGTATTGTAAATGATTCTTCGGTTATCCAAGGTTATCCAAAGAGTTTCCCACATATCAAATTACTACCAAAACATGACCAAAATAAGCAAATATTCTTGCGCTACATGCCAATATGAAGGGCAGCAGCAAAGGTGCATTAATATTAACAGGAAAATTAACGTGCAATAGGTGAATGAAAACAAACAGCAAACTCTCACATCCTCATGCCGCAACCAAATAAAACAAAGACACCTGCTAACTTTGGAGGGAAGAATACGGATACGCAAAGCTGAGCAGGAAAAAAGCTTCTTTGGTGGTGAAAAGCATACAATTGGGGAAACAAACTAAAACAGTTGTGCTATGGCAAATGCTCGAGATAGACGTGCCAAGCGGAAGTTTTGTAAACTCGCACCGAAGAGGCGCTGAGGACAAAGAAGGGTTTTTGAAAATAGAAAAGAAACGTTTAAATAACCGCTGAGCATAAAGTGAAAAAGTGTCGAAAAAGAAGTTAAAGTTGCAGGAAAAGTTTGTGCGTTTCTTTTTTTATGATTTCATTCCTTCAGTTCGTTCCAGTAATACTTACATACTTGATACTTACTCACGAGCGAGTTTGTTGTAAGCTGGCGAATGCTAAAGTGATCAAATATTCGCAGGTTGCCTTCAATTAAAGTGGCTACAACATCAAGTTGGTACAACTGCGGCCATAATAAAGAAATTTTGCACAGTTGTGTTGAGTTTGTGAAAGAACTTGCATTCAGTTCGCTGTGAACTTGCAAACGTTTCGGTTGTTCGAATGCAAATGCAGTTAAACGATAACCGTAAAAAGAAATTTTAAAATAATTTCTGGTTTAATTCATATAAAATAACTGTTGTTAACTGTTGGGAAACTCATTGAGTCTTAGTTAGGACTTTTCTATTTCGAAGTACTCAATTATCTGCGCGGAAAAATTCTCGTTTGGACAAGAAAAAAAGTTCCAAATTAAATACCGGATGCAAGTTAAACTTAAGCGTGGGTGAACTTGTTTCGTCGGCAGCTAAAGCGAACGTTAATAAATAAAACACGAAATATACAAAACCCAAAACCGGCATTTCGCGCTTCATTACTCGCGTGTCTTTCTTCTGCAAATATCTGCTGTGCGTGTGTGTGAGTGTGAAAATATGAAAACTGACCACGCATTGACCAACTTAAGCAATCGTCAATAATTGAGCTTACAGGAAAGCAAAAATGCCAATGAGCGAATGACAGCTGACCACATTTTACAATCATTCAGTTTAAAAATGTATGCATGTGAATTTTCGATATCGTAAAACGATTGCAAAGTAAAAATGTGTGGGATGCAAACAAATTTATACTTTGGCGAACTATAAAGCGAAAAATATATTCATACACAAAGGTATGTAAAACATTTGTGTAAAGCTTACAAAATAAATATTTTCTTTTTTCTTTTTTCTGTTTCTTTTTTCCTTTTTTGTATGTAGCTTGTAGCTTGTATCTTGTAGATGCGCGAAAAGAAAGACAAAATCGGTAGAGAATTTAAGATTGCATTATCATACTTGGCGTAAAGCATTTATGTTGTTGGATATTTTCACGCTTCTCAACGCAAAATAAACGAGAAGAAAATTGCATTTTATTTTATTGCGAAAACATTTTACGGCGCAGCGTGTGTATAAAAATATTTCTCCTTCCGCAATTTGGAACAATTTAATGCAAATTTTATTGAAGGTAAGTTTACAGACTCTGCGTTTGCCTTAGCGTGCATGTGTTGTGTGTGTGGGTATCCTGCAATGCAAAAAATGAGTTAGACTCACAAATTAATTAGTGTATTGCCTAGCCAAAAACGAGTTAGTTGAGATACTAGCTCAAAGCGGTCGCAGGAGGAGTGACTTTTAAGGCTGCTGGTATGTGCAACAACAAAGAACTTCTTTCAATAATGTTACCCAGTGAAAATATTGTCTGGTAATTCTCATATGTAAGTATATTTTACAATATTTTTCACTCATAAGG
Source organism: Palloptera scutellata (assembly GCA_958295655.1). Lineage (NCBI taxonomy): Eukaryota > Metazoa > Arthropoda > Insecta > Diptera > Pallopteridae > Palloptera > Palloptera scutellata. Next base: position 40,220,017 of record OY282451.1, read on the forward strand.
ATTTTCGAAATAAGGGATCTATGACAAAGATGGAAGAAGACGAGTATTTGTCACTCATAAGGATTTTCGAAATAAGGGATCTATGACAAAGATGGAAGAAGACGAGTATTTGTCTGCCTCTTTGAATTTGTTGTTCTATTTTAGGCTGCCTATACTGTTGTAGAAAAATATTTATAATAAATTCTAAAAATATCAAATTTTTTGTTGTGCCCGCTCTTAAAAAGTGTAGTCCGCAACTAGTTAATTTTAAACAAGTTTGACACTATATCAAAGCAGACTAGTTCAATAGCTAGCTGAAAATAATTGTCTTATCGTAGGACATCAGCGTAAAAAAAACAAGTATGATGCTTGTAAATGAGATCAAGGAATGAGCTAATTTTGGAGCTAATTAACTAGCTATTGAGCTGGTTGGTTACACTGCAGGATATAACAGTGTTTTCAATAAAACTTCGCTATTGAAAAGGAAATGAACAATCAAAAGTAATGCTGAAAAAACTGACTGAAAGTGTCAGAAAATTTGATCGGCAATATAAAAAGCTCGGCCTAGATCCTTCATGGGCTGTTGTGTCATTAAAAGAAGAAAGAATAAGTTTTTCACTTTGAAGAAAATATTAAATATTCAAAAAGGCAATTTAAATTGAAAATTAATACGGCTTGTAATACTCCGAGAAGATCGATGCCAGGCGCGGATCCAGCAATGTCTTTTAGATTAGGTTATACTGGCGGTATCAGCCAAATCCGTGATCGGCGGCCCCTTAAACACTAAGAAATCAATATTTTGTGGTCAAGGAGCCAGACATTTTATAAAAAAATTTCTAATTATAATTCTGAAGTAATAAACGAATTGGTTTTTTTTTGGATATGCAGAAAGAAATTTGAAAAAAATTGTTCATGGGGTGAACTCCACACGTAAAATGTTTCTCCAACAGGAAAGAAATTTGTATTATTTTTCAATCAAGCTCAATGAAACGTTGTGAATCTTATTCCCGTATAAAATCAAACATAGCTCCCATGCAAATTGTTAAATTTTTTTCATAAGTTCCTGTGAGTTGTAGCAACCTATTTTTTTAGTCAATCTTCATGAAACTTTATGAATCGTTTGTGCGTGTTATATTTGTATATGAATGGAATGGGATCTACAGTGTTATGCCAAAACCGAACGGCGGAAATGAAGAGATTTTCATAGGCAATTTTTACTCTTTCCAAGAGGTTTGCTTTTGTCTGTACCGAGATTTGAACCCCGGAAACTATGTGTAGCTGGCTAACGCACTTCCAACAACACCACAGCAACCACATGCATTTATTGTAAAATATGCAAAAATATGCACAAATGATTGAATGCCATTTTAAATGAAATTTCATGATCCGTGAAGATAACCATTTTCCTTTTCAGATACAAAGTAAAACATCAATAATAACCCATTACAGAAACGAACAAAAAATTTAATCAAAATTAAATATTTATATAAATAAAATCGACAAGAGATGTTGTTTTTCGGGCTGTGTTTGTAAATCTGCCTGTGGTTACGGGATATTCAAATTCCAATTTCAAATTCCAAGCTAGGTTAACAAATTTTAGAGAAAATATTTGGTATATTAACGTCAGAAAAATTAGTTTTTAAAAATTACTCTCCGAGACAACATGGATAAACATGGATATTGTCAGTAACCGTTTCACTTGACTTTATGCATAATTTGAATTTTTCATTTCTATAATTTGTAAATTCGATGCCTTGAAGAACGTAGCTCTTCCTCGAAGTACTTACATTCGATTTATCGAGGTTCTATTGTATTTTTATGCATAGGTGTAGAAAATTCTTTATTGATTACTTTATAATTTGAATTTTTCATATCTATAATTTGAAAATTCGATGACTTGAGGTGTAGAAAATTCTTTATCGATTACTTTATAATTTGAATTTTTTGGCAGCTATTTACGATATGTACATATTTATATTCATAAAAATATTAAATAAAGCATGGATGGTCGCTGTGGCGTAGTGGTAATGCGTTGGACTGTTACGCAGAGTGTCCTGGGTTCGAATCTCGGCACAGGCAAAATAAAAAAAATAAAAAAAAAGTAGAAAAAAAATAATTTTTCTACACGGCACCACCTCTTGGCAGGCAATGGCAAACCTACAAGATTAAAAATTGCTATGAAAAGCTTTTCACTTCGCCGTTCAGATTCGGCATTAAACTGTAGGTCCCTTCCATTCATGTACAAATATAACACGCACAACATGAGTGAATGAGAAAAAGATCGGCCTAGGCCCTCCATGGGCTGTTGTGCCATTAAAAGTAAGTAAAGGATGCTAAAGGATGTTTTGGATCAAACCAGTTTTCAACCGAACCATCCTCATTTTGAATTACTTGATCCGAACCATGTACAAAACGGTTTTTTTTTTTTTTTTACTTTAAACCAAATAAGTTTTGTTCAAAAAAAATAGTTTGGTCAATCCAATATGAGAATATTGCCATTATTACTTTTGCAAAATTATTTTTGTATATGTATGTCATATAAATCTGTTGCCGCAAGGTTTCTGGTTTTAATTACCGGCTATGGCATGGTTTTTTTTTTGTACAAGTACAATCGACCGCAATTATTTGAACGCTTATGCTCAAATCTACTAAAAAATTTTTTGTAAAATAATAATTGTGCAGGTATTTGTGAACCAAACCATTTTTGAAACGAACTTCGAACGAATCGAAATTGCGGAAGAACCGGTTGTTGAATCAAACCACTAGTTCAGAGAGACCGTGAATCACTGAACCGAACCAAATTGGTTTGTCCCACATCCCTAAAATAAAGTATTTTGCGAAGTAAAGTCAGCTTTTTGAGTTCAGTCATAATACTTGAACTTGAGAGAAATCCGATATTTTTCAGCATTAGTGTCAGAAATTTACTTCGTAAGTTACAACACTTAAACGTTCGAATACCAGTGAATAGAGAATGAAACTCTGTTGAATTTCTAGTTTTTCACAAACAAATGGAATCACTCATGTTTTGTATCTGCGTTTTATGCAATTGGCAAAGTTTTACTTTTCTTAGGGCAGCGCGGACCATTTCCCATTTTTTCAATGCTATATTGTAAGTATCAATTAACAATTTACTCGCGTTACTTTTGCAATTATTGAAAATATTTTGATTAGTTTTGCTGAATATTTTCCTTTTCATCTGAGCACATCAGCCCCGAATTCTCATAGTGAGCACAACTTCCTGTCTGCCTGTTTTTGGGCCAAGTCACTGCTCAGAGATACGTAGATAAGGTTGTTAAAATTTAATAACTAAAGAACATTCCATTCGGTTAAAGTCCATAAAATATTCATACTAAATATTAGAAAATTTATCATTAAACTCATTTTAATATTTCAATTCTGTTATTTAAATTACACTCAAAATATTTCAAATATTTCACATAAACGTTATTCGAATGGACAAATTTCGTTTCAGAAGAATGTACCTGTCTACATACATACATATGTACTCGTACATTGCACTTATGTACATAAGTATGTAAAGAAAAATTTAAATATCAAAGTTTTCAACCATTTCTGCTGCAATTAATTTTATGGTAATATTTATATGCATACACATATTTGAATAATAGAACACATAGCTCAACATACACACACACACGCAGATGTGCATAGGTATGTGTGCATGTGTATTTAAATGTATTGTCATTATCATTTTGAAATGTCCTAACTGAAATTTTGGATATTTTTTAGTGGAGAAGCACACAAAATTTAAAAAGAACCAAACCCATATAGGGCGGGTGACCTTTAAATGGAAATAAAACAATGAAAAATGTTTTTAATATCCATGAAATTAGCTTTATTTTAAAGATAATTTTTTGACATTATTGTTTGAATATGATTTCGAGCATGTGGTCTGGTGTGTGCTTGGCGTTATCTGGAGGTCCAATTTTAAACTAAGACTTTAATGACAATTTTTCATAAATTGGATGGACGCAAGCTTAATTGTGCACGAGGATAATCCACACGCCATTCTCGAAACACCATTGCATCCGGAAAAAGTCACTGTTTGGTACGCTTTATGGGCCGGTGGAATGATTGGTCCTTATGTCTTCAAAAATTATGATGGCCAGAACGTTTCAGTTGACGGTGGGTGGTACAGAGACATGATTACTAACTATTTCATGCCTCAATTGGAAGGCATTAATGTTGTAGAGATGTGGTTTCAGTAGGACGGCGCCACATACCACACAGCACACGATACAATTAATTTACTGAAAGAAACAATTGATGAAGGATTAAGTTCAGGAAATGGACCTGGTAACAAATTGGACCACTTCGCGATTTGGCGCTATCAGATTATTTTTTTTTGGGGGATATGAAAAGTCGCATGTCTACGCCGATAAACCAGAAACAATTGAACACTTGGAGCCAATATTCGATTTACTGCGAAGAGAGTGTGAGAATTTCACGTCCAGATAACACCATGTACGCATTAGCCACGGCGGCTATATGCCAGAAATGAAAATCAAGCAATAATGTCAAAATAAAATAAGGCCAATTTCATAGTTAATTAAAATTAAAGACAAAAAAAAAAAATACACTTGACTCATTCCAGGTGCACTTCAGGTACAATTGATGCCTATTCTAAAATTATAAAATGCCTTTTTATTTTTAACAAAATTATGTGTGTAAAATTTTGTTTCTCTGTGTAAAAAAAAAATAAAAATAGCATTTCGGGCCTTTCTAAATGGTGATAACGATATTATTAAACTTTCCAATTTACCTATCACTCCATACAGTTGATAACTACAAATACTTTTCATAAGTTACAGTTATGATTTTTTCCACCAAAAAAAAAAAAATATTAAGTAACAGTTGCTTTTGTATATTTATCTTTGTTTTTTGATTTATGCCAGTCTTGCAGCAAACGAAAGTTTGAAAGTTTTCCTTTGGTCCCTACTGTAGATTTAATTTTTGCTCTTGTTCCACACCAGCGTATGCTTATAAAGGGTGTTTTTTCTATAAGTGTGGTTTTCAATCTGGCAATACTTTTTTCGGAGTTGATCATTTTGACAGCTGTCACTTGATTTATGCTCAGTTTGGTTTGCCATTTCATAATGAATAGACTTACGCCTGAACAATGTTTGCAAATTATTGAAATTTATTATCAAAATTCATGCACTGTGAGAAAAGTATTTCGCAAGCTTCGTCCATTTAGCGACGAGGCTCATTTTTGGCTCAATGGATACTTGAATAAGCTGAATTTCCGTATTTGGAGTGAAGACCAGCCAGAGGCAATTCAGCAGCTACCAATGCATCCCGAAAAATAAACTTTTTGGTGCGGTTTATGGGCAGGCGGCATCATTGGGCCGTACTTCTTCAAAGACGATGAAGGCCGCAACGTTATGATCAATGGAGAAAGGTACCGTTCGATTATATCACTTTTTTTTTACCGAAAATTCTAGAATTGGACTCCGCCGACATGTGATTCCAACAGGACGATGCCACATGCCACACTGCACGCGAAACCATGCATCAATTGAGAGGCGAATTTGGTGAGCAGTTAATCTCTCGTTTTGGTGCAGTCAATTGGCCACCAAGATCGTGTGATTTGACCCCGTTAGACTATTTTTTGTGGGGCTTTCTAAGTCTCTTGTCTATAGGGACAATCCAAACACGATTGCTGCTTTGGAAGCCAACATTGAACGCATCATTTGTGAGATTCCGGCCGAAATTTGAGAAAAAGTGTCCCAAACTTGGACCATCAGAGAATTTACCACTTAAAGCGTAGTTGCGGGCAACATTTAAGTGAAATTATCTTTAAAAAGTAAATGGCAGGAATTGATTTATTGATCCAAATAAAAATTTCATTCAAATTTTTTAAATTTCTGTGTTTTTGTTTTCATTTTCACAAACTAAACTCTTATAAAAATCACCCTTTACATTGTATGTACATATGTGGTTGTGCATATTCATATACGTACATAAATAAATATGTATGTATATAAATAATAATATTTGTATTCATGTAGTTGTGGTCATTACGATTTCTCAAATGGCTCATTTTAGATTTTTTATGTAAGATGTGTACAAAACATATATACATAGTTTTGTACATTCAAACTAAGTAATGGTGGCGGCTACGCCAGTGTGATGTGTTGATAATAATGTGTATGTTTGATAATAATGAACAGCATATCCGTAAACATTCGCACCTAAATATATAATATTAATTACTTAACATACTAATATTCATTGGCGATAGAAATTTCATACAAAGCACTTATTATTATTGTTGATTTTACTTTTATTGAATTCTACACTTTACTTTACTAATGAATGCATTGTTGTTCATAGTTCATGGCAGATATGCTGCCTAGTAAAAGCGAATAAGAGCGTTTTGGCATTTATTTATTTCCATTATTTCTACGCAGGGTAAACTGCAAATATAAATTTCGAATATGGAGGCGGAAGAATGAATACCGGACTTCTTACTTAAATTAATTTTTTTTTTTCATTTTTCATCTGAATATCCTAAAAGTATGCAATTTTTATTGATTTTATTTTTACATTCTTTTATTATATTGATACATTTTTTATTGATACATTCAACACACGGGGTGGTAACCCTATGAATGCAGAGCATTGTGTTGTTTGGAAGGAAAATTGATTGGTGGGTGGAAGAAGGAGGGAGAATGATAGACGGGACAGCCATTGTGGCAAGTGTTATGCCTTTACCACAATGAACTTCAGTTAATGTAGCGCTTAAGGCCGAGCTTTTCGCATCCACTCATGTTGTGCGTGTTATATTTGTACATGAATTTAATTGAAGGGACCTACAGTTTTATGCCGAATCCGAATGGCGAAGTGGAAAGCTTTTCATAGGCAATTTTTACTGTTGTACGATTGCCATTGCCTGGCAAGAAATAGAAAAAAAAATCGTTTTTTTCAACTATTTTGATTTTGCCTGTGCCGAGATTCGAACCCCGGACACTCTGCGTAACAGTCCAACGCAGTACCGCTAGGCTACAGCGATGCAGTGGCAATCATCATATTTAATTGCTCTATGTGATGTCAATTCGTAACTTTTAATTTGGTTAATGGCCAATGGTCGTAAACATAATCTATAGACTAATGGCATAGTTTTGCAAATGGCAAATTAGTGAAGGAGACGAATAGTAACAATCAAATGATTATTGAGGAACGAAGAGTGCACAAACAGTGCGGGATTGTAAAAAGTTTCGTGGCAATGGGATAAATTAGCATCGCGGAAAACACATGGAAAAATTTTATCATTTGTGAATAAAGCAGTTCAACAAAAGAGGATAAAGGAATATTTTTGTGTGGCTCTTTAAGCTATTTAATATTTCATATTCATGTGCAATAATGTATTAAAAAATAATAATAAATTCATATGAAGCGTATTTCACGGGATGTGTTTTTAATGTACAAATATACATACATATTCATATATGTACATACTCCTATATGCATATTGTGGTAGTAAAATAGTAGTGAGCACTATCTTAACACTCTGCGCACACTCTGCGTAGAAGTCCAACGCACTACCACTACGCCACAGCGACCGCTAATTAATACTTTACTCATTATCAAATCGATACTTTTACTAATTTATTTTAAAGCCATGAACAATGAGTACGTAAATGTATACGATATTTTATTTTCGCTTGAAAGTAAAGTTAATACATTGAATTGTGTACCTAGCTGCAATAAAGGCAATCGCGCGAAAGTGCCCATTTTCCCTAAATCGGCTCGGTAAATACTACAGTCTCTACTCGACCCCTCGCCAAAATATTATGTTGATATGAGCAACACTGACGTGGCAGTAGAGCAAAAAGACGAACTCAACAAGTCCCTTATTGCATGCATCGATTGCGTGCAATTTGGTAGTATTGCAAAAGGCGAGTTTTGCAGAAGTACCCTATTACTTGCACCTATGTACCAGGTGTACAACTATGAAACCGATAATTTTTTTAAAGAAAATAAACTTTTATTTAAGAAAAATAGTTATACATTCCATCTTCAAAGTAATGGCCATTGCTAGCTACACATTTTTCCTATCTCTCTGGCAATTTGCGAAAGGCTCGCCAAAATAACTGTTCGTTTTTTGAGTCAAACCAGTCATCGAGTCATTTTTCACATTTTCGTACGAATCGAAGTGATGCTCAGCAAGTGCGTGCCCCATTGATGAAAATAAGTGGTAGTAAGTTGGAGCCAAGTCTGGTGAACAAGCCGCATGTGGGGAGGGCTTCCCAGCTGTACGAAACTACTAATTCCCGAGTCTGTTTTGTTCGATGTGATGGTGCATTGTCATCAAGTAGGCTTCCGAATATGTACTATACTTATATTGAACTTGAATGGGATCGACACGAGTTCATATATGTTTTAACTTTTTCTCCTTAAACCCTTATAACTAATCCTATTAAAAAATGAGAATAAATAAGTTGTGTTTGAAACACCCTAATCGAAACTGGATGGAATTACCTATAGGTTTTATCTTGGAATACTTTTTTAAAACCATTTTTAGATCATACACTATATACCGAAAAAAAACTGAATCGGAGAAATTGGAAGTCATTTTGGAAAAAAAATTTAAATATATGAAAGCCCTTAACAACTTGGAATAGAATAGACTCGAGATTCTATGGTTATAGAAGAGGAAACTTACTACATTTTATCACATTTATGGGATCAGCAACCATAATGCGTTGTCGTTGTCGATGGCATCACGTCATCGCTTATCAGATATTGAATCATGCATACAATCATTCGTTGAATAAACACGAACGATTTTTCGTTATCCGGCAAAATGGTTACTTTAATAGTTAGTAGTTAACTGTCGCACGTATACATATAAGTATGGTATGTATTATAATAATTATTTGTTGTTGCTTTTGACATTGTACATAGTTAACGCAAATTCAATTTCATATGTGATCAAATTTCTTCATTCCGAACCGTCTCCTTGTTGGCACTAGGTGAGAGAAAATACCGTGTTGAACGGAAACCCATTTTGAATTGAATTGTTTAGGCGACATGATATTCTAATTATTACGTTTACTATGAATGAGATATTTTCACAATTCACAATTCACATTTAATTAACTTACGGAAATTGCAAATTAGATAATGAATGCGTATGTTAGATAAAAAAACAGAATGCTACTCACGAAAAGTGAAATGTGATAATTTCTATTTTCATGTAATTTTATTGTTTCAAATTTCGTTAAAAACAATGTACATATGTATGTAATTGAATATGATTGACCTAGTTTACAAGGAACTACCAGGTGTACAAGTATGAAACCGGCAATGACCGGTAATGCCAACCCAAATCATTGGCGTGATTTTTTCGCATTTAGTTCTGTCAACAATATTCAGGTCATAAACAATCAAGTTCCATACAACAACATATTTTTTTTCGCTCGTAAAAATGTCGAATTTTGTGCCATTATTGATTTTTTGTTTCCAATTGAAGAAATCTGCTTTGGAATCTCATCGAATGCTTGTGGAAGCTTACGGCCAACACGTTCTAGGCAAGACACAGTGCAATGAGTGATTCAATAAGTTTAAAAGTGGCGATTTTGATGTGAGAAATAAAGTAAGTGGAAAACCAAGGAAAAAGTTTGAAGATGCTGAATTGCAAGCTTTACTTGATGAGGATGATGGTCAAATGCAAGAACAACTTACAGAATAATTAAATGTGCCCCAACAATGCAGTTCTCAATGTTTAAAAGCCATTGGATTTATTTTGATGGTTCTGCAGGGGGAAAATTGGTGCCGCATTAATTGACTGAAAATCAGCAAGAAAATTTAAAAACTACCTGTGAAATGTTGCTCCCCACGTACAAAAGAAAGTCTTATCTTCATCGAATTGTTATTGGCGATGAAAAATGGATATATTTCGAGAATTTCAAAAGTAAACGAACATATGCTAAGCCCGATACACCGGTCAAAACGACAGCAAAGCCAAATCGCTTCGGAAAGAAGACAATTCTCTGTGTTTTCTGGGATCAGGGAGGTGTTATCTGATTTGACTTTCTGAAACCAGGTGCAACAGTTACTGGTCAACTTTACCAACAACAATTGGCCGATTTGAATCGTGCTTTGCGCCAAAACGTCCAGAATATCAAGCTAGGCAACACAAAGTGATTTTTCTTGATGCCAATGTACCATCACATCGAACAAAACAGACTCGAGAATTGGTAGTTTCGTACAGCTGAGAAGCCCTCCCCCATGCGGCTTGTTCACCAGATTTGGCTCCATCTGACTACCACTTATTTTCATCAATGGGGCACGCACTTGCTGAGCAGCACTTCGATTCGTACGAAAATGTGAAAAATGACTCGATGACTGATTTGACTCAAAAAACGAACAGTTGTTTTGGCTAGACTTTCACAAATTGCCAGAGAAATGGGAAAAATATGTAGCTAGCAATGGTCATTACTTTGAAGATTGAATGTATAACCAGTTTTCTTAAATAAACGTGTATTTTCTTAAAAAAAAATGCCGGTTTCATAGTTGTACACCTGGTAAGTGTGTGTATAATTAAACTAGTATTTTTTTTTTTTTTTTTTTTTTTATAATTTGGATAATATTTTCCTATCGCAGTTTTCGGATTCGGCATAAAACTGTAAGTCCTTTCCATTCATGTTAGCAAATATAACACGCGCAACATGAGTGGATGCGAAAAGTTCGGCCTAGGCACTCCATTAATATTAGTTCTTGAGGCGCTTCAGCGACACCCGCAAAATCTGTCAGCCGGTGGTATGTCCTGGAATTCGAGTGAGAGCACCTTCGGGTAGCCAAATGTCCCGTAATACAAATAAAAATAGATTTTTATACAAATTTTTTTTTTTCTGATAGTAATCGGTAGATTATTTATTATTTTAAAGTTCAAAAATTTTGATGTCCGAGGCAAATTTGTCCCGGTATGAAAAGCTGAAAATATTCCCTTTTTTCCACCAATCCTTCACGCTCTCTCAATACTCCACTGTTAGTGTTAGGGTTTTTGATACAAATGAGTCGGAAAATTTTTGAGCTAACTGCTTGGGTCAAAGGCGTCTCTTTTCCTTTATCATGAGAACCATTTCTTCTCGAAGAGGTTTGCCATTATTCCATTTTTAGACAAATTTGTTTCAAAAACAACCATTACGAAAGATCTAGGAAGGGGAAGGAGAGTTGGTGTAAAACTAAAAAATTGTTACTAAAGTCATCGAAGAACTTTGTCTCAGAAGTCAAAGTCATCGAAGAACTTTGCCTCAGAAGTCAAAGTCATCGAAGAACTTTGCCTCAGAAATCAAAGTCATTCAAACTTTGAGATCATCTCTATTAATTCAATCAAATTATTAAGGATCAGTTCTTGAAAAATTATCTGTATTTTAGGCTTTGTCTCGTATTTGTATCAGTTCAGCCTCGAATATCAACGTTTTGGAGTTGGTAACCATACCCTGTGGATTCTTCACAAACTCCATTCCTACGTTTACAAAATGTAACATGACAAACTTTCGAAATGGAAAAATAATATTATTTTTTGTTGCGAATTTCAGTTGGAAAATTCGTTATTCAGTTGTGACGATGACCACTAAAATTTGAGGATTACGAGTATCTCTTATTGAATATTTTTTTATATTATAATAATATTAACTGTATAGAGAGGAAGCGAAGGAGAACAGTAGCTACCTTCAAACTATGTTGGATGTATTTGCATAAAGTACTTACCGCAGTCAGAAAAAAAATTATTAAGATTATTTCACAATTTTAAGAAAATATGAATGCTTACTTACTTACTAGAATCATCGAATTTCGATTCCCTTCCCAATTCCTATCAATAGAAAAAAAATTTTAAAGATGTACAAGTTACAAATAAAATCAAAATCTCTTCATCAATTGTTAGCTAAGAAAAATTTCTCAATATTACATACTTTACTTTTAATGGCACAACAGCCCATGGAGGGCCTAGGCCGAGCTTTTCGCATCCACAGTTTAATGCCGAATCCGAACGGCGAAGTGAAAGCTTTTCATAATCGATTTTTACTTTTGTAGGTTTGCCATTGTCTGTCAAGAGGCGGTGCTGTGTAGAAAAATTATTTTTTCTACTTTTTGATTTTGCCTGTGCCGAAATTCGAACCCCGGACACTCTGCGTAGCAGTCCAACGCACTACCACTACGCCACAGCGACTACAATATTACATACATGTCATTCAAATAATCCATTTGCAAAGTTTTAACAACTTGCTTGATGTATTATATTTTTATTTCATATAAACTTTACAAAGTTTCTAAAGCACAAATTCAACTAAGTATTTACCTTCAAGCTTCATTAATTGCAAGAGTTACGAACATAGCTACAATAGACAAAGCAAAATAAAAATCTACCCAACATGCCATTGAGACTGTTTAATGTGCAGCTCTGAACATATTACATACATACATCAAAGAAAAAATTAAGCGAAAGTTCTCCTCTTTAGACCATGATTCATATTCTGGGCAACCTTGATGAAGTTATTTTCCATTTAGTTTCATATCTTGGGTCGTATAAAAAGTAATCGCTGTTTTTGGTGTTGGTACCAATCGGACATGTCAAACGAAGAAATGTTAGAAAGGTGGCAATTTGTGTGTAATTCTTCGGTAGTGTAAAAAGTTACATTGATTTGAAAATGAGTGAAATGTCTGAAGAGAAAATCGCTGCAAAAATTTGTGCGGTTTACGGTGAGGATGCTGTGAGGGAACGCCGGATCCAGGAATGGTTTGCTCGATTCCGTTCCGCATATTTCGACATCAAAGATGGACCTCGCTCTGGTCGGCCACTCACTGAAAAAGCCGATAAAATTTAGCAACTGGTGGCTCAAGATCGACACGCAAACTGTCAGGAGTTAGCGGAAACACTAAACACAGATTTGTGGATACCAACCGCGGATACTTTTTATATGACCCAATATTTTTTTATTCTATTTACTTTAATTTTATATGGTACTTATTTTTTTATTTGTTTCATTGGCGTTTGTTATACACTTTTTTAATATTTTGATCGTTATACATCGTCCACATACTTACTTTATGTATGTATGTACATACATATGTACATATTTAATGATGATATAATTTCCACTGCATTGAGTCATGTAGGGTAGTTGTACTTATATATATATATTTTTGCTACATTGTAATGCTGCAAAACAGACACGACAATCCTTGGGGTATCATCAAAGATATTTGAAGAATAAAGTGATGCAAGCAGTTGCCACATTCACATTTACGAGGCTATTACAAAAAAAAAAGCCAAGAACCTTAGAGAATACTAAGTACATAAAGATAATAAAAATAAATGAATAAAATGTAAAAACCAAAACCATCAGGAATTTTCAGCAAAATTTAATGAGTATAGTATCTCACTTTAAAATTCATTAAAAAATGTTTCACTGCTTATGTTTGTTTAAAATGGAGGTCGTTGTTACTGTTTGTGCATATTTGTTTGTTTTTTAAACTCGTTGCTTTCAGATTTTCTAAGCTTTTAAGACTTTTCATTTGTTAGATTTCACGCTTGTTAGATATACTCGATCCTTTCCCACGTCAAATTTAGATTATAATTTGTGTTTTTGTTTTTACTTTCGAATACTAGAATTCTTTACCTACTCTTCACGGTCATAAGGTCTTTGGTTAACAAACTGAGGTTTGTTCATTTAATTTCGTTTCATTTATAATTAGGTCATCGGACAGTCATTTGATCGTCATGTGACCAATACGTAACTGGTTACTTGATCACCGCGCAGCACGAATTACAAACCAAATTCATTCTACTTATTCGATATTGCTTTTTTCTTTTTTAAGGCACAACAACCCAAGGAGGGCCTACGCCGAGCTTTTCACATCCACTCATGGCGTGCGCGTCATTTTTGTACATGAATGGAAGGGACCCACAGTTTTATGCCGAATCCGAACGGCGAAGTGAACAGCTTTTCATATTGCTTTCATTTATTTAATTATTTACTTGTTTCATAGTTAACCTAGTATAATAACATAATCTAATTTACTTCAGGTTTCGTACTCACTACACGCATTCTAATACGTAGGCTTTAAAAACTCCATTTGAGAAAGTTTATGCAAAATTAAACTTATATAAAAAATGTAGCTTAATTTTATCATTAGTTTGGACACACTTGGATGTGTGACCCATTGTGATGCCACTTGTTTGGACCTACAGTTTAATGTCGGTTCCGAATGGCGGGCTGGCAATTCGTTATCACTTGGTGGTGTTGCCATTGCCTGCCAAGGGAGTTGTACTTGGTACTTCACTTCATATCGGTAGAAATATTATATAATAACTTTATGAGAATTAACCAGTATCTCATTAATCTGTTGGATGAACCTCTAGTGCTCCACCCCCCTTATCCTTTAATCATTGAACACTCGTATTCACTATTCTCTCTTAGTTTTTACACTACTTAATTAAAGCTGACTTGGTTTATAATCGATATTATTGGAATTTTTTGCAGGTGGAAATGTAACTCCTCAGGATATATTTGTAAACTTCATTGGATATCTCATACATACATACATACATACATATGTATGGTTGATGTCTACGTTAAGGAAACAGTTGACACTTTTGAATAACTTTTGAAAAATCTCCTTAAAGTAACTTTGCCAAAGCAGAAACTACAACAACACTGTAAATATTATCGGTTACTATACACCTTATATATTATACTACTAAAGGATATCAATTGCAAAAAACAACACCAACATCAGCAATCTGTCAGCATGTCGCTACAAAGAGGAAGCGACAAAGAATAACTAAAAAGAGACAGCAATAAAACAACAGCAGCGAACATCGAAATGGAATTGGTGAAATTATAACAGCCACAAACAACACAACAAGAAAAATTATTAAGTGAACAACACTACGCAATCCAAAAATACAAAACCCAAAACCAAAACCATTAACAGAAAGCGATAACAACACTAGTAGTAATTGTATCTACCCTATATAAAAGGCAAAACAATAACAATGAAGTAAGTTCCACAAGTCACAGGTCACAGCATACACGAGAGGTAGAGAAGTTATACATACATACATAGCATACGAGTGATACGAGTACTAGGTATACATTTCATCCCCCAACCGCCGCTGTCACGCGCCGCAAAGTCGCAGAATGTGGAGCCATTCTCTTTCAAGTGCGATAGATCCCGCTTAATTTGGATGCAACCAACAACCAACAGAACTTAGTACAACCAAATAAACGTAACGAAAAACGAACGCAATTTCCACGAAGCTAACAAGCAAAAAGTCCACAATAGATACAAAACGTTTTTGCTTCCAAAAAATATACTTTATACCATAAGTATAAGAAAAAATCAAAAGATTTGTTTAAATTGGTCACGTACGAAAACGAGTAAACAACAACAACAACGAGAACCACCGTTGAGACGCTAAGAAACGAAACAAACGGAAACGATAAGTTCAGAACATTTGTTTTTTTTTTTTTGTTTGTACTGTGTTGAGTTCTTCTTTTGGTGTTTTTTTTTTTTTGGTTTTGTTCGGTAAACTTAAACGGAAGTGAAAATTCAAATACGACGTCAAAATGGCGATGGAATGGATAACAGCTATGGACAAAAGGTAAATGAGGTTGAAACATAGCCATTTATGAATATAAAATTTCTTGAAACTTCTACTTTAAAGAAACTTGTTTCATGTTGTTAATATTTTAGTACAAGTATTCGTTATGATAATAAGTATTAATGAATCGCAATTCATTTGGATGAATTCATGCATATACAGTGCAAGACATAAATACATATGTACATAAGTATGTACTTATGTACATACTACATGCTCGTATATCGCCATCATTACTTAGAACACAGAAAACCAAAAATGTGATAATTTTGTTACAAACCAAATGAAAAATCATTTTATGATTGTGAATTGAGTTTATTGATGTCTCTGCATCTAAACTGCATACCTATAAAAGTATTTACAGTATGTTTTTGGTGTTTTATGTAAGTTTTTTGGTACTTTTGCTACTAAATGATGGTGACGCTATGTGCATTGCACATAAAGTATGTATATAATGTCTACATATAACAATTGGTACACTCTTTAAAACAAAGTACCTAGACTGGCAAAAAGAAAAAATGTGACATGAAAACTGAATTGTTAAATTGTAAAATTGAATTCGACCAGCATTTCATTAGAATGGTAGATGTGTGCTCCGTAATAGTAAAGAAATATACATTTGGAAGCTTTATGATCAGTGGTGTAGCCAGGTCGGGTGACACCCGGGACGGCCCTAAATGGTGTCACCCTATAATACCCCTGCCCCCTCTTCTTTTGAAACAATTACATATACTATGTGTAGGTATGTACGATTATTTTTTATTTAAAAGTAAGTAGATAATACAGGAATTCATATAGATGAGTGAACTTAAATTAATACGTACTTAATTTAAGTCACAAAATAGTTAAAAACCCTACGAGTATGAGACCAATAAGGGAAATTTTTATTTACAGCACGTTCTTCTTAAAGATCTTGGAAGATATTTGTTTACCTAGAACTTTTTTTTAAATGACTATTTAATTGCTGTTGTAGGAAATTGATGTATGTATGGGAGTACATATTTAAAGTACCAAATTTACATTGCGATATACTTACTTACTTAGCTGGCACTACAACCGATGATCGGTCTTGGCCGCCTCCACAAAGCTTCGCCAGTCACTTCTGCTATGCGCGCGCTGGCGCCAGTTGATAAGGCCAAGTGCAGTCAGGTTGCCCTGCACCTGGTCTTTCCAACGGAGATTAGGACGTCCCCTTCTGCGTGTTCCTCCACCGTGGTTCGAATAAAACACCCTTCTAGCCGGAGCGCTTTCTTCCATTCGCTCAACATGACCCAGCCAGCGAAGCCGCTGGAGTTTTATACGCTTGACTATGTCGGTGTCGGCGTACAGCTCAATGTTCCATCTTATTTGATACACGTCGTCCACGCATACTGGACCGTAGATCTTACGGAGTATCTTCCTCTCGAACGCTCCTAACAGCCTCTCATCATTGATGGTCAATGTCCATGTCTCTGCGTTATACATTAGGACGGGAAGGATGAGGGACTTATAGAGCGTTATTTTCGTCGGTCGAGAGAGGGCTCTACTTCTCAATTGCCTACTGAGCCCGTAGTAACACCACACTGCAATATATGAAGCTTTAAAAAAATATCTTAAAAATTTTGCATTTTTTCGCAGCAAATTCTGAAGTAACATTGTCGAAATCTACTTATTATGCTAGAAAATTCGTTTTCTATTGATAAAATGGCTAGGTCGCATATCCTAGATTGACACATACTTAGTTGAGCGTAAATACGATTTAATTAGATTTAACTTTGAAAAACTTCTTTGACATGAAGCCATAGAGACACAAACTGTTAAGAACAATTGAAGAGCGAAATATACGTTTGAAACAGACTCTATAACAGACTCCCATTCTACAATAAGAGTTAGAATATCAAGCGTAGTCCATCTACTTGCGACTTTAAATTCAATGTTTGCTGCCTTGATTTGTCTATGAAGTCTTTGTACTTCTACTTTAAGTTCTTCTTCTTACAACTTCATCGTAGTGCGACGCCAACTTTTTTGCATTTATATTCAGTTCTCCATCAGTGCAAAACAGCAAGTCATTTGTTTTCACAATTTGAAAGATATCGGCTATATCATTGAATACCATGTTTCGAGACTTTAATTCTGTTGAGGAACGATCGATGCATTCAAGCATCGTCCTCTTGTTTTCTTCTTTAGCAGTTAAACCAATATCTCGTTCCGTTTCACCCGGCATTCTATTCTTGCACCTTATGCGCCGGCTGATGCTTATTCCGTGCTTTGAGCAAATAATACTAGCCTTCTTAAATGCACCTTCCACTAAACATTTCCGCTTTTCTTGTAAAAAGAGAATTAGGGCATTCGATTTCGCTATTACTTTATCGACAGTTAGTCCTGGAGTTTGCAAATATTTTTGTGTAGCATCCACTTCCTCCCACACATTGTGCAAAAAACAAATGAAAGTATAATTTTAGACATTTACACCTACTTAGGTAATTATAATATTTTTTCCGCTTTTTGGACATTGCGGGTGTCACCGCAAAAATGGCGACACCCGGGGCGGATTTAAGAGTATAGATTTCATTTCAACCCCACATTTCCTTTTGTTTTAAAATCTTATAACCCTTAAATGCTTACTGCATGTTTAAAGATACAACCATTCAAACTGACTTGTCATCATTATTTTAAGTAAACTTAATACCAGATGTTTTTTTTAGAAGTGTGGTTTTCAATCTGGCAATACTTTTATCGGAATTGGTTTTTTTGACAGCTGTCACTTGATTTATGCTCAGTTTGGTTTACTATTTCAAGAATTGAAGCCGAACGACCATCAAGCGCATCGTACGTTCGGTGAATGGGTCCAAAACGAGATGGACACCGATCCCGATTGTCACGAGAAAATTTTGTTCAGCGATGAAGCTCACTTTTGGTTGAATGGGTACGTTAATAAGCAAAATTGTCGCATTTGGAGTGATCATATTCCACAAGCCATTGTTGAGATGCCGTTACATCCTCAAAGAGTCACTGTTTGGGCAGAGGGAATCATTGGTTAATATTTTTTCGAAGATGAAGCCGGTCATAATGTTACAGTCAATAGGGAACGCTATAGAACCATGATTAATGATTCTTTCGTGCCTGAAGTGGAGGATGTTGATGTGGACGATCTTTGGTTCCAACAAGACGACGCTACATGCCATACAGCCATACAGCCATACAGCCAACGAATTAATCAATTTATTGAAGGAAACTTTTGGTGAGCGCATTATCTCGCGTCGTGGGCCTGTGGCGTGGCCTCAAAGTTCGTGCGATTTAACACCGCTGGACTATTTTTTGTGGGGTTATGTAAAGTCTACGCAGATAAGCCCGAAACGATTGACGCCTTGGAAGATAATATTCGGTGCGTTATTACTGACATACGGCGCCAATTGCTGCAAAAAGTGGTCGAAAATTGGGCCTCTCGGCTGGAATTTATTCGAACCAGCCGCGGCGACCACTTGCCCGAAATCGTTTTTAAACATAATGGCACATCCTTATCTTTATAATAAAGCTAAATGCTTGGCCATAACATAAAATTAAATGCGTTTTATTTCTTCTTGAAAACCACACTTCTACAAAACAAACACCATGTACAATAACACACCTTTCATTCAAAATTGATAAGTTTAAAATTTACAGAGATTCAAAAACCGGGAAATTTTAATCAAAATTAGGAAAGTTTTAGTTTTGAAATTTATATAAAAGGCCTTCTTATTCTTCTTTTAATGACACAACAGCGCATGGAGGGCATAGGCCGAGCTTTTCGCATGGACTCATGTTGTGCGTGTTATATTTGTACATGAATACCCGACGTGATAGAAACATAAAAATCACACCTTTGGGGTTACTGACCAAAAATTCTACTTGGAAGGATACATTTGATGCATTACCGGTAAAAAGAAAATATGTAGTTTTAGGATTTTTCAAAATTTTGATTACCAGTTTATTATTGTCACATAAAATTAGAGTCCTTTAGCATTTGAAGTTTAATATTGCAAATTTGAAGTAAGAAGTTTAGAAAATTACTGTCATTATTGGAAAATGATGCCAACATTTCAAAAATGTTTAAATTTTAATTAAAATACTAATGATTAATTTTAGATTTTGAAACTCAGAATGCGCTTAAAATTGGTACCTTAATTTTCCATGTTTTTCACAAATTGCTTGTAGGTACCTACTTGGCACGCCCATACACGATTGTCAATCGCTAGTAACTCACTTAGAAAAAAACGAATTTATATTATTGAAGTTCAAGTAGCAATATGTAGTGTGAACAGCTGGAGATTCATCAATAACTATGGAAGATGAACAAAGAACATGCCTTTGGGACCAGAGCCAATAGTTGGGACCAGCTTGGCAGGTGCCATGCATTGGATAAAATCTTATGCTAATGATTTACATAAGGGACGCTGGTCCAATCTGGACATCTGTAAAACGGCTAAGTGTTTTGTGATTTGTCCAAACAGGAAGGCAGCAGAATTCTTTCTTAAATTAGGAAGGAAGGAACTTCGCCAGATGGTGGGACTTATCACAGGACATAATCCATGGGACCAACATATGACCACCATCGGCATCACCGAGGACCTGACCTGGAGGAGCTGGACAGCACAGAGCATTTTCTCTGCACATGTCCCGCCTTTGCCAGAACGAGATGGTGCCTTTTGGGTTTCGATGTCACAGGAATGGACAAAGTTCACTCCTTCCCCTTCTGCGATCTTCTGAGATTTGTGAGAGAATCCGGAAAATTTGCGGAAGAGAACGTAGTCCCGCTATAACCCCTTTTTCAACTTTATCCCTCTTTTTCTCTAACTCCTTACTTGCTGTTAACCCCTTTTCTTTTCCTAGGCCTTAAGTACAATGGGTTACATAGCCTGAGTGCTTGAGTAACTCTCTTACACTCGTAAGTCAGGTTCTTGGCCTTCTTCACATCCATCCATCCATCCATCCATGGGAGATTGATTCATTGCCAAAGGAGAAAAAATAATAATGGAGGAACATCGATAGCACTAGAAGCTGTTAAAGTCAAACTCCATAACACGTATTCCAGACGCAAAGATTTTCTCGTATTCGTTCGAAAAGTAGAATCAGTGTGTTTTGTATGAAACAAACTTCATGGCTTGCCGTCGAAATGAGCAGAAAGCGTTGAACTACTTTCAACTTTTTTCACGCTTTTCTGCTGGTGCGACGACAAACAGTTGAGAAATTGTGAGAGATGTTATAATTTGTGGGACAATGGCATAATCGATAACAGACTATTTATGTATATCGAAAAGATTTAATACATTAACTTGACGTACAAACTGTTGAACATAACAAAGAAATATTTGAAATATAATTATGATGGGATGGGATGGGATGATAAATAACAACTAAAAATTAACCTAATACTCTGGCAGATTAAACTTTGTTTTCGCTGAAGTGAAAATTCTACTGTCGATTATTTGTTGTCGAACTTTACTCATCACTAATAAATTGGCTATAAATAATTCAGAAGGGAGCAAAATAATGGAAGAAAAATTAATAGAGTAGGTGTAAAACACAAAGCCTATTTGTTTGATGAACACAAAATCAAATAAGTGAATCCCAAGAAATCTACAAAATTTTTTAGAAATGCATTTTACAGACGCACCAAACGCATGTTGTGGAGCATACAATATTGCAAAAGTCCTTCATTGCTGCTAAACCAATGAAAATGAAAATTTCTTAGTGTTCTAAGAATAGGTACTGTTTTTTTTTTCAAATAAAATATATATAATTTTTTTTTAGATAAAATATATATTTTATTACATATATTTTATTTCCAGACAATTTTTAGATAGATTCATATAAACTCATAACTGCCTCGCAAACCGCTTAAACTTGTAAGAAAACTTTCAAATTTCATAAAAATTCTGAGAAGCTTATACACTTGTAAATTTATGAAGCATTTATGAGTTTTTGTAAATCCCTCTACTGTGTTTGCTGGTCTCCTGTGAAATTTATGAAAAAGTTAGTTACAAGTGGTCAACAAACACGTCGACACACGTTTACTCGTACTAATAAAATGTTGGTTTTTTATTTGCGCCATTTAAGTAATTTACTGTGATATTAATGCGATTTCTATGTGATAAGCTTAATAAATGTTATAAGTTTCAAATACACAGATAACCGTGCGATATCCTTCCAATCTCCCAATATGAAAGTAGCAGCAGCAGGAGTTAAACATCGAAATCATTTAAAAGCATATGAAAATATAAGTAGTTATACTTGGTGAGATCTCAAGAAGCACACAAATATCCTTGTTATGTTTAGAAAGCGAAGAACATCCTCACAATGACCCTCTTGTAAAATAAAAGCAAATGTGTGGAAGTTCTGTTGGTGAGTGGTTACTCATGTCAATGTCATGTTGAACATTCATTTATCAAAGATAAACAAACTAACTAACCGAACAATAAAAAATATATGAAACTACATACAAACATGCTTACATTAAGGTGGTCGGAAAGAAAGGTATGGGTGAAAAAAAGTTTATGTTTTAGCCACCGCGATTTATAAATTGGGTCATTGGGAGTCTAGCGCCATAAACTGTTTTTCTTTTGCGAACAATTCTCGTGAGACGAAAGGTCATTTCATTGGTTTATCGACAAAAAAACAGAAATAACAAACAATAAATTTTCTAAAATATCGAATTATTTGTGGTGCAAGGATCAATGGATCTCACTGATGCCTTTTCAACGAACAAAATGAAATGCGAAATGTCTGTTATACGAACGATTGTAGAGTTAATTTCAACTCAAAAAAATCACAAAATTCATTTTCCTGCTGCTTTGTTTTTGAAAATCGAATGATGTAGTTCGTCATATTTTTATGGTAGATGCCATTTCATTTGCAATCAGCTCCCAAAGGGGTTAAATTAATTTTTTCGAAAAGTAGAATTTTTCACATCATCCCACTCAATCGAGAAACGTTTTATAGTTCTAGAAGCTCAATGTATCCAATCGCAGGGCCAAAAATATGCATTTTTTTTTTCTGCCCACTTTAATGTAGTACATTCATACAGTAATAGAGTAAAAAGCAAACTTGCACCAGAATTTAAGTAAATCAACAAGACCATCTCTTTCCACGTTGTCGCCGTCCTCGCACTTTGCCTTCCAATTCCAGCCCCAGCATTGTAAATTTACGCGCGTGTTCCACTTGACTTTTTTGATGAATGCGCAAATTACGCGCTTCGTTAAATCACTAAAAATTAAAGAAAAATAACAGCAAGGAAAAAGAACAACAAAACAAAAATCATGATAATGAAGTCGCTTTATGTTTACTCCGCTTTCGGCCAACAACGGGATGAGTAGATCTAATTTGCAAGCTGATAAATTAGCTAAAGTTTACGTCGATGACTGAACTTTTTGCTTGAATTGCAGTAATTGCTTATATGAAATATTACTTTTAAATATGTACGAGGTATGATAAAAAAATAACCGTTATTTTCAATTTTTTCAAAAAGTATTTATTTATTCATCAAGAACTATCTTATCCCCCTCAGATATAATACACTTATGCCAGCGTTTTTTCAATCCTCGAAACACTTCTGAAACGCGCTTTTTGGTATCGCCAACAGCTCCTGTTTCGATTTTTCTTTTATCTCCTCAATCGTAGCAAAACGCTTTCCTTTCATCGGTGTCTTCAGTTTTGGGAAGAGGAAAAAGTCAGCGGGGGCCAAGTCCGGTGAATACGATGGTTGAGGCATGATAACGGTTTTGTTTTTGGCCAAAAACTTACGCACAAGCGACGTTGTTTTTGCTCAAAATTTAGTAATTTGGGAACAATCTTCGCAGCCGCACGTTTCATGCCTACAACATCCGTAAAAATTGCTTGGCATGACCCGAACGATATGCCAACATCATCAGCAACCTCTCTGATAGTGATTCAACGATTATCCAAAATCATTTTCTTCACTGCGTCAATGTTTTCATCGCCTGTTGACGTGCTCGGGCGACCAGGACGAGCATCGTCATTGACATCTTCTCGGCCTTCCTTAAACCGGTTATACCACAATTGAACTTGTGTTCTGCTCATAGTAGACTCACCAAAGGCCGCAGTCAACATTTCAAATGTTCTTGCGCATTTAATTTAATTTTTTACACAAAACTGAATACAGTTTCTTTGATCCATTTTTTCGAATAGTAAAATATCGAAGAGCACACCAAACCACGACTAACCTTTTTATCTGTCAAAAACAAACTGACAATTCAAAATGGTTGGTATTGCCAACATATATAACAGACATGTGTACCAACATAACAGAAAAAAAATGCGAAAATCGAACATACGTAACTCACGAAATTTGAAAATAACGGTTATTTTTTTATCACACCTCGTACTACTGTGGGCAAAAGTTAGTAAGACTTTGTTCATAATTTCAAATTTTTTTATTCATTCTTCCAAATCTATTTCGTCCCCTTCAAAGTAATCCCCCCGGCCCCAATACACTTGTGCCAACGTTTTTTCCAATTCTCGAAACAGTTGTTAAAGTCAATTTCCGGAACAGCCTTCAATGCGCTTAGCGATTCATGTTTAATGTCTTCAATTGACTCAAAACGGTGTCCACGAAGCGGTTTTTTGAGTTAGAAAATAGCCAAAAGACACACGGTGCTAGGTCAGGCGAATAGGGTGGTTGCAGAACGATATCAGTCGAATTTTTGGCAAAATGCTCTCGTAAAACCAATGCAGTGATTTTGGAAGCAATCGTGCATTCACTCTTCTTAGGCCCAAATGATGTTTTAAAATATAGCAATCACTGATCCTTCCGATATTCCAACGATGCCAGTAAGGTCTCTGACTGTTAATCGTCGATTCTCGAGCACCAATTCCTTGATTTTATTGACGTGTTGATCATCAGTTGATCCCATTTTTTAACAATTTCTACCAATCAAAAACACTTGCTCGCGACATACAATTATCACCGAAGGCCTTTTGCAACATTCTGAACGTTTCGGCATCAGAAATTTGATTCCGCACACAAAATTTAATGGAACTTCTTTGTTGAATAATTTCACTCATAGTGAAAATCGCCGAATGCACTTTTTGTACTTCAGAAAGACCAGCGTATACTAAACACTAATGATTATTTTGATATGACATTTGGCACAGATGTCACCGACAGTCATACCAACCTTAAAAAAATAATATTTTGATGAATGGGTTTCCACGCGAAATTTAAATTAAAAAGTCTTACTACTTTTTGCCCACAGTAGTATATGTACAGTACTTTTCACTTATAACGAATTCTTACAAAATGGTCATCACTTTCGCTTACTTAGTTGTAACTAATCGAGAATTAGTTAGAATTAAAAAATTAATGCAATAGCAAATTATTGAATAGAATAGACTTTTCGACCGAACGAAGACCGCTCTTCTCTTAAGAAGCTCTTCTTTAAGCTTCGTATCCGTTGCTGGTCCATCTGCTATCTTAGGGCAAAATAAATTTGTGCCTATGTAATATATGGCTATTGAGCCTTAAATTTTTTAATATTTTCTGGAAAGAATTCCAAAACCTTTATTCCAAGACAAAAGTTGCGATGTATCTGCATTCATATTTATGGTATGTTCATACACAACTGCAGATGTCTGCATGAATGGTAAAGGGGACAACAATTTGAATGTATGTGGTATTTATCTATATGAATATCCTTTGATTGGCACGTGTATTTAAGGATTTGTTTTTCTTATTGTTATTGTTATTTTTTATTTTTATGGGTTCAGTTTGCACATAATATTTTGAATATATACGGTCTCTATCCTTTCATCCACAATCGCATTCGTATCAACTTGTATCAAAACCATGTAAAGTTGAATTGAATTAAATTAGAATATTACTCTTTTCTTTTGCCGAAATTGAGAAAACTGAAAAAAAAAACAAAACATCTTAATCCTTGGCATCATTCAATTCCATCCCTTTGCCAGTTTCACATATGATTTTCGCTTTCGTTTCGTTTAAACTGTTGTTTAAATTATATGTTTGACCTTTTCGTTCACTTACAGAACAGAAAGTCAAATTCTGAACACTTTTGTGACCCGCTTGAAAAACAACAAAAACAAATTAAAGGAACAAATAAAAGCATTAAAACATTCTTCACTTACATGACAGGCGAATGGTGGCCTTTTGAAAAGTAATACATAACAAAAACATATTTGGGCAAGACACAAAAACTTACACATACATCCATACATACATATCTATGTGTTATTTAAGTACCGTATTTATTTGTTTTGCAACCAAAACGATATTAGCCACCTAATAAACAAATCCACATATCCTAAGGCAATCTCTGCATCCTTTCTAAGTAGGAACTTAGTGCGTTTCCAAGGCAATCAATCAATTTAACATATATATAAACGCCCACACATACAGACAGACACACACACACACACACACACTCACACACAACCACACACACACACACACACACACACACACACACACACACACGCCCAATCGCAAGATGTTTGTTTAAGAAATGCTCAAATTTCCGAACAAACACGCACTAACTCACACCTAAATCTACACACATACACACTCTCACAGAGTCATAAGTGACCATTACCAAGTGTCCTCTTTACATATTCAATTTACATATATGTACATTACTTACATGCATACATACCATATACAAGTACTTATGTATGTATGTCTTTTGCTCTTTTTAGTCTTTCGTAAGCCAATATACGAAATGGTCATTAGAAAAGGTCAAGAAGTTTTGAAAAATTATTCCCATAATAGAGATCAAGGACGTAAATGAAGGTAAAAATATGGTCAGATTGCTATAGTGAACACGATTGAATACTGTTCACTCATAGTAGAATGTGATAAACGTGGATACTTTAAACTTCGAGTTTTCTTTAAGCATTAATGCCACTGCTTTTACATAAAAAAAAATAAATACTAGAGTAAACAAATTGTGGAATGAATTTTTGTATGTAATAGAAATGAATCTGAAGAATTATGCATAAGGAATATTATTAGAAATATTTATCGTTAAAGTTTACCTACATTACGCCTATATTGTTTTATTTTTATTTATTCATTTATTTGAGATATGAACGATATTTATTAATAGATATAAGAAAAATTACCGCCGCCCAACTATGAGGAAGTCTTAACAGCCATCACTCGGCTGAAAAACAAAAAGGGAAACGGCCTACCTGCTGAATTGTTTAAGACCGGAGACGAAGAGCTGTGCCGTAATGGTAGTGCGTTGGACTGCTACGCAGAGTGTGCGGGGTTCGAATCTCGGCACAGGCAAAATCAAAAAGTAGAAAAAATCATTTTTCTACACGGCACCACTTCTTGGCAGGCAATGGCAAACCTACAAGAGTAAAAATTGCCTATGAAAAGCTTTTCACTTCGCCGTTCGGATTCGGCATTAAACTGTAGGTCCCTTCCATTCATGTACACATATAATACGCACAACATGAGTGGATGCGAAAAGCTCGGCCTAGGCCCTCCATGGGCTGTTGTGCCATTAAAAGAAAAAAGTAAAAAGTAAAGAGACGAAGAGCTCACAAAACGCATACGCGAGCTTCTATGCAGAATATGGTCGGTTGAAAGCATGTTAAGTGATTGGAATCTCAGCGTACTCTGCCCAATATAGAAAATGATATTACGATCGGTGCCAACTACCGTGTGATAAGCTTTCTTAATATTGCATATACTCGTTAGGTTCTATCGAGTGTACTGTGCGAAAGACTGAAGCCCATCGTCAACAAACTGATTGGACCTTATCAGTGTGGCTTCAGGCCTGGTAAATCCACCATCGACCAGATATTCACACTACACCAAATCCTGGAAAGGACCCTAGAAAAGCGTACGTATAGAGCGGGAAATGTACGTCCACTGCGCGTATATATCATCAAGTTGAGGGTTGTTTTGCGAAAGGAGGAGTGCAAGTTGTTTGACAAAGACTTCGGCTGTCTGTTGTGATTACAGCTTTTCGACATCCAGCATTCTCTTTGTGCCTATCCGTACGCGTTTTGCTACACATATACGTGTGCAGACCTTGGCTGCAACCAAGTAGTGGTCTGAGTCGATGTTTGCACCACGTATTGTGCGTACGTCTAGTACACTGGAAGCGTGCCTTCCCGTGATCAATCTGGTTTTGTGTGTTTTGATCACGGGACAGCCAAGTGGCCTTATGAAATCTTTTGCTACTTACTGTCATGTTTCGTGCGGCGGCGAAGTCTATCAGTCTCATACCGTTATCGGTGGCTTCGTCGTGGAGACTGAATTTGCAGATCGTCGGACCAAAGAGACTCTCCTTGGCCACCTTGGCATTAAAGTCGCCTAACACGATTTTAATATCGTTGCGGGGGCAATGCTCATAAGCTTTGTCGATTAGCTCGTAGAAGTCATCTTTGGTCGTTTCATCCTTCTCATCCGTCGGAACATGTACACAAATTAGGGTGATGTTGAAGAATTTTGCCTTGATGCGGATAGTGACTAGGCGTTCGTTCACGGCCGTGAACCTCGAGACTAGATGACGCAGTCTCTTCCCAACCATAAACCTAACACCAAATTCGTGTCTCGACGCATGACAGCTGTAGTAGATATCACAGGATGCTCTTTTGGAGCAACCCTGTCCCGTCCATCACATTTCCTGTATAGCGGTGATGTCAGCTCTATATTTTTGGAGGACATCCACCAGCTGGATAGAGGCACCTTCCCTGTAGAGGGTTCGGACATTCCAGGTGCATATCCGTAAATCGTTGTCCTTTGGGCGTTTGCGGGAGTCGTCAACATTAGAGGGGTTCGTTATCCGAGGCTTATTTGGAGGATTCATTGGTGGGTATTTTAACGTGGTGGGTTCCAAGCCCGACGCACAACCATTCATTCAAGGCCATTGAGAAGCCTGCCACATACATTAGTTAACTCACTGACGGTTGTCAGATCGCTATCCAGGGGACGCCACGACGAGGCTGTGTGTCGACTGGAAACGTAGATGCGCAAGGATCGAACATGGACGCACCTGCGACTGTCACGAACTTTACCTTGTGTCCTACGCCCCAGGCCCCCCCAACCGACACCACAAGCGCAGTGAAAATTGGAACACACCACTCCGCGCCATTTGATACCAAAAGAGGTTTCAGACAAGGTGAATCCCTATCGTGCGACTTCTTTAACCTAATGTTGGAGATAATAGTTTGAGTTGCGAACATCGACATCTCTGGCACTATCTTCTACAAGAGTATCATGCTGCTAGCATACGCTGATGATATTGATATCATTGGCAATAACTCGCGCGCAGTCAATGCAGCATTCTCCAATCTGGAAAGGAAGTATCGACGAGTGGGTCTAGTGGTGAACGACTCTTTGTTTGTGATAACAAACAAAATAAGGCTGAAGGTGCAGCCTTGGACAAAATGTCACTGTTTTGACAATTGTACTTTTGAAGTTGTCGAAGATTTCGCTTTCCTAGGATCCAGCATTAACACCAACAATGTTGTCAGCCTTCAGATCAAGCGGAGATTAACTCTTGCCAACAGGTGTTACTACGGACTCAGTAGACAATTGAGAAGTAGAGCGCTCTCTCGACCGACGAAAATAATTCTCTATTTCCCCCATCCTAATGTATGGCGCAGAGACGTGGACATTGACAATCAATGATGAGAGGCTGTTAGGAGCTTTCGAGAGAAAGATACTCCGTAAGATCTACGGTCCAGTATGCGTGGACGACGTGTATCGAATAAGAAGGAACGCTGAGCTGTATGAGCTGTACGCCGACACTGACATAGTTAAGCGTATAAAACTCCAGCGGCTTCCCTGGCTGGGTAATGTTGAGCGAATGGAAGAAGGCGCTGCGGCTAGAAGGGTGTTTTATTCGAGCCACGGTGGAGGATCACGCAGAAGGGGATGTTCTAATCTTCGATGAAAAGACCAGTTACATGAACTGACGCCAGCGCACTCATAGCAGAGGCGACTGGCGAAGCATTATCAAGGCCGGCAAGACCGATCATCGGTTGTAGTGCCAGCAACTAAATCATAAATATAAGAAGCTTAAGTCACAAAAGTTTATTAGAATTTTTAATAAATAATTAGTTATTGTTCTTATATACAAAAAAAAAAAAAAATAAAAATAAAGTTTATTTTGTTTTAATTAAAAACATCTAAGGAGTTTAACTTTTATTATTACTGCATCATGCATCGTCTTCTATAATTCTCCGTAATCTTTTGGTAATACCATATGCAATGTATGCAAGTGCCGATTAAAAAATTTGCATATATTTACATGCATGCCTTTAGACACTGTGTGTTACCTACACATATACATATGTACACACATATACATGGTTATTGATATATGCAATATATGCAATTCATTGTCCTTTAGCGTTTAATAGCTTATGTCATCTTTATAACGAAGTAATCATCATCACTGTTCCAAGATGAGCGTGTGTAAATCTTAAGAAAACGGTTAAGATGACATTTTATTCCAACAACAATTACAGCAAATACATTGGCATACTTATATTAAATAGAAGTGACAGCAACAACAACGATAACAACATCAATATTGTATGAAAAATGTCATCATCAGACATGGCAGATTTATATTTTCTGATACGATTTATTATCCGCTTTTTAAGGCTTAAGTTTTTTGTTTGTTTTTTAAAACACACGCCACACGCGCGGCAAATACATACATATACATACATACACAGGGTAATTCATGAGATCCAGTCAATGCAGTGTGGAGTGGAGGGGTCTATTGAATGAAGCATCTAGGGATTTTCGTCTTTAATCAACCTCACTTATCACCAACTCGTTGTATTGGCTAAAATTCCTGAATCACCCTGTATATGAGAAGTTTTAACTACCTACATTTATATGTACACTATGCAAATTAAAGATAAATTCAGATATGTTTTAGATATTTATATTTCTACGACTTACAGTTTTCGACCAAGTCCAAGCCTACTTTTCTTAAGCCAATTTTATTCTAGGAGATTTGTCATGGACTGGCCAAAGGTGGTGCCATTTAGAATTTTTTTTATTTCCTCTATTTTCGATTGTTGGCTGTGTCGAGTTCGGAAACCGATAAAGGGGTTTAACAAAATTATTTGGAATATTAGCTGTACTCGGGTTGTAAATGCTGTAGCAGAAAGCTCTATGTCGGGTCACCTTAACGTTCATGCATACTTTAAATCAACTTTTTCCAGTACTTTTTTATTTAGAATCATTCACTCTATTGTTTTTCAAGTGTATATATTTGCTTATGTATGTGTATAGGTAGGCACTTATTTTTGCACCTACATGAAGGAACGTCTATGGATTTCAGTTTCTTTAGCGTTATGCTTAGTATAAGTATAAATAAGTTTATGTACTTACCATTCCTTAATATGTTCAAGCAATATGTTCGTAGATATGTTTGAACATGTAGCAGCGGGGTACGTACTTTCGTATGTAGATAACGATATTACCTTTAGCTTGTTATCAAATTTCCTTAATGATAAACATAATTTTTCCCTAAGCCAGTTTTTTCGAGTTTGTTTCAAAATTAATGTGACATCATTTATTTTTCACGCATTAAGTTTAAAAGTCAAGATTTTAGGAAAAATCTAAAATTGCTCTTAAATTTTTCCTACCAAATATGAGTATATTAAAATTGCGATATACGACCCTCGTCGTATACTGTATGCGCTAAGTTGATGGTATTTTATTAGTTTTTGAAACACTGAAAGATGATAGACGATTTATAATAATCTTATGATATTTCATGTAAAATTTCTAAAAAATCTGAAAGAATGGAAATGAAAAAAGTAAAACTATTGATGTAAGGACGGTGGAAATCCCACCAACAATACAGCAATAAATTCGATTTGTCATTCACTGCGGGTTCTCAAATGCCAAAATGCGTATGAGGTGAATGCGGTATATTCTGTTTTTCCAAGTGGTTTCACAAATTCCAAACCGGTCGCTTTTCTGTGCCGTAGGCCTTGCAAAATATTTTACCGATGGCACAAATGTGGTTCTGATAAAGGTTAAGACTGACAAACATCCAAAAATCGACGCAAAAAATGATAGTTGATTAACTGAGTTTGTCACGAATGTTATGTGGAAAATCATTTCATATCAAATACTCGAAGAATCTGCAAGATAGACTCCACGAATTATGGGTGACGATCAAAAGGAGGCACGCGTTAGCATTGTCAAATATTTACTAACAAAACGGAGGGTCTAGCATCTTTAATAAAATAGTAACAAGAGATGAAGATTGGTTTTGCAAGTAAGACGCTAAAAGCAAACCAGTCAATGGTTTGTGGTCCAAAAGGAGCAAATAAAGGAGGTTGGAGTGGCCGCCTTCTGTATGAAAGCACGCTTAAAGGCTTACTTTGTACAGTTACAGTGCGATTACCCGATTTAGGCTACTCCTACTCAAAGATGGGCATTCATACAGAAAGTGTAGGTCTGTTTCCTCCTCCGCCACAATCCTGACAGAAGCCAGGATCGCAGCATGTCTCCCCATTAAGCAGTGTGCGGTGAGCACTGAAGTCGTTGTGCTTATGGGATTTCGGCAGAGGTTAAGTAGCTGTCAAGTAAGTTTAATGTCCATCGTGGTCCAGATAAGTTTAGCAAATAATACCAGAACTATGCTCTTCTATCCAGTATCTTTTTGCTTCCTCAAGGTAGCTTTACTTTACGGTCAATTTAACAGAGGTGTGAGGAACCCCAACGGCATAGGAGGGTGGAATATCAGTAAAAAACAATCCCCGTTTGTCTGAGTCGTCGACTTCGCAGTGCACTTGCGAGTGACTCGACAAAGAGTTGAATGAAGATCGGCAGTCAAGAAAAAACTTTATTTAATACACCGGCAAGTGACTTGAGACCACTTAGATGCTTGATATACCATATGATTATTACTTTCGCATGAAAGACGCTGCAATGGTCGGGAAGTCGGGTCTGAGACGCAGCTTAACACAATCTTCTTCATTTAGTTTGGCACCATCAGTAATCACCTCGTCATTAGCCCTGTCCTCTGTACTGGAGGTGTAGCACAATTATAGTCTACTTAGTCTATAGGTAGAACAAATGTAGTCAATGTCCTAGATTAGAATCTTGGCAAGGCCCAGGTCCGACCTAGTCCAGCGAGTTAAGGCATATAGTTTGACAAAAGAGCACTTAAGTAGTTTACTGCTTAATCAGAAATGAAGTTGGCAACCAGTGAAGGATTGCGAAGAGAACTTATGTGGAACCATCAGTAATTACCTCGTATTACTGATAGCTCTAGTAATCATGGCTGCCGTTCTTTTAACCTTAGCCAATGGTTTCTGGTTGACCGCCTTTGCCGTAGCTGGCCACCCGAAGAAGGAGCCATAAAGAATATTCAGCTCAACCACTGCTGTATGAAGTCAGAATGAAGTCAGGTTAAAGTCGCTATCTTTTTTGTAAGGCCCTCATACAACACATAGTAGATCGTAATCGATCTACTAAGTTAGTTTTCCATTGAAGTTTGGGTTCAAGAACTTGTTCTAGGTATTTAACGTAAGATACGCGAGAAATTTTTTTTTTTACGGCAAACTTTGGTATTTGGTATTTCTTAGTGAAGAGTGTATTCTCTGTTTTTGGCCAGATTGTCATTTAGGCTGAATTTGTGGCATCAACAACAGTTACTTAGACTGTTTTACTTCACCAGGGAAAATACAAATCAAAAATTTCAGGGAAAGAATCTTCAATACTTAGTATGGTAGTATCTAAGGAATTAATACTTAATACAGCTAATGTTGAAATTGAGAAGGACGATTTCATGGAATATTTTGAAAGATAGATCGACCGACTTACGGAATGTGTTGAAACTAATGGAAAAAAAAAGAGAATTAAATTTATGAAATTAATTTTATTTCACTATTTTTCTCCAGTCTTCTTCGCAAGCTTTGGTTGTCCCTTCGTTTTTTGTGCCATCAAAAGAAGAGAAGAAGATCGTGACTAGTGAAACTCCCAATCTATATCATATAAATAGGATTATTCAAAGATCAAATTTAATAAATACCCTTACCATATATTTCTTCAACCGTACATTATGTTTACTAAAATGGATTCAAGGCTCTCGACTTCTTTTGCCTTTTTAATTTTTCATTTGTATGCATTTCCATAATTTCATCAAATCCTACAAACAAAAACAGCTAAAATAATAACAACAACATCAACAGCGAAAAATCTCTTAAAATCAATAAACAATGCTGGCAAATCTTTTAATCTTTTAGTCTCAGCTTCTCGGCGGCAGCAGCAACTGCCGCCGCATTAGCGACAGACCAAAAATAGCAATAACATTTTCTGAAAATATTTGTACTTGAAGACAGTGGCCCACAACTTCCGTAGATGCACGGCTTGTTGTCATTTATGTACGAAGGAAACTTTCTGTCTGCATATACTTAAACACGTAAGTACGTACCAAAAAAAGTTATTGCGCTCAGTTAAAATAAGCAGCAGCCGACAACCATGACCAGAAGAATGTGAATGCGAATGTGAATGGCATAAGTGTTTATGAAAGTGAGAGTCAAGGCTCTTGGGGTCTTTACAATTTAAGGACAAAATAATATCCTCGCTTGATTGCTTGCTTCTATGCTTCTGCACAATACGTCGCGAAAGTAACTCATAAATTATTCATCTAGTTTGTAAGATGCAAACGCACACACAAAAGGGTTCTACAACAATAAGCGGAACGGAAAAGGAAGTGCAAGGGAGAGGGGGAATAGCGCCATCTCAGCACTTAAACCGCATCATAGCATTGGGAAACCTATGTGCATATATTCAAGTGGCATGTGCGATGGGGCGGTGTTTCATACTTTCGCGTTCTTCCAATTTTTTGCACCCACCACCGCCGTGCCGCGCCGCTCGCACTTTTGTTTCAGCGCACCATTTAATTTATGTATGTATGCGATAGTTGATGAGAAGGTGCGGTGTTGTGTTGACTAGCATTGATAATGACGGTAATGGTGGCAACGGTGTTGTGTCGATATTGCTGTTGGCAAATGTGGCGTCGTAATTTGTGAATTTTGCCTCCTGATGGAATTTTTAATTATGTTGATTTTATTAGGGTTGAGTGCTGCCGCACAGTTGTTTTACTACTTGGCTATTCCTTCATCTATGTTTGCATCATTTTGAGCGAGTGTTTTCTGTGCACAAAAATGCAAAAATTTCAAAATTCATTTCGATGAAACATTATTGTTGATTAATTAAAATTTAATTGAAAATCAACTGAAGGAATCTGGAATGATTTAAAGGTGAAAATTAAGTATTTAAAGTACTATAGATGTAGTATTAACACTTAGCTAGCAGCTACCATTCAACTTGGAAGAGTTAAAAAGATTTATTTCAATAAATTCTTAAATGGATGCAAAAGAAAATTTGTGTATTCCGTAACGTTGAAGGAGTCATTGTGTGGAACACCAAGTCTAACTTTACTACGAGTATGTATGACGCTGAAACTGGTAGCCAGTAGTTTTACTTAGGAAAGATACAAATATCGTCAGGATAGCCTAGAATTTCTAACAACCAAATTTATTATTTCAGCGTTGGTGCACTGATTATACGACCACAAGTCTTTAGTAGATTTCGTCAGAAACTATTTTAAAAACGTTACCTTAAGTAGTCAAAAAAAATGAAATAAATGCTGCCATTTAAGCGGTTACGAGGAATGCGTTGCTCTGCTAAAAAGCTACAACTATTTTTTCCGATGAGTATATGTAGATTTAGTTTCAGTTAAGGTACACATATACTCGCATAATGAAACTTTTATAGTAATTGAAATGAATTAAAAATTAAATAAATTTGCCAAGTTACTCCAAAGAAATGGCACTCAAAGCTTTAACACAACTGCGTTTCTTAACCTCTAAAGAGGTAAATAAATAACAAAAAGTTTTACTTTGGTATTGTGTTAAGTAAGTGTTGTTTCGACATTATGTCTAAAAGTTAATTTAAATTGTGCATAATTCAAAATACCACAATGTAAATAATGCAACAATGCGGAATACTCAACATTAAGTTTTGCCATTCGTTAGAAGCGAATCATCGTGTTTACTTAAATATAAACATAAATTTCTACAGGGCCAATTTAATGCTATAAGTAAATGAATTAGGCGAATCCGTTCAAGTTTGAGTTTTGAATTAGCTTTAACCCATTTTGAACAGGTACGAGAAATCGTGATATGATTTTGAAATTTTTATAAATGAATGATCCAATTCAACTCTCGAAAAAATGGCAAATATCGAATATATGGCAAAAACGCTCGAGCAGTCAGTGCAGCATTCTCCAACCTGTTAAGGGAGTCTCGTCGAGTGGGTCTAGTGGTGAACGAGGACAAAACGAAATACCTTGTGTCAACAAACAAAGACTCACTGTGTCTTGGACAAAATGTTACTGACAATTGACACTTGTACTTTTCAAGTCGTCAAGGAATTCGTTTACCTAGGATGCAGCCTAAGCACCAACAATAATGTCAGCCTTGAGATCAAGCGGAGATTAACTCTTGCCAACAGGTGTTACTATGGACTCAGTAGACAATTGAGAAGCAGAGACCTCTCTCGACCAACAAAAATAACGCTCCCTCAACCTTCCCGTCCTAATGTATGACGCAGAGACATGGACATTGACCATCAATGATGAGAGGCTGTTAGGAGCTTTCGAGAGGAAGATACTCCGTAAGATCTACGGTCCAGTATGCGTGGACGACGTGTATCGAATAAGATGGAACATTGAGCTGTACGCCGACACTGACATAGTCAAGCATATAAAACTCCAGCGGCTTCGCTGGCTGGGTCATGTTGAGCGAATAAAATAAAGCGCTGCGGCTAGAAGGGTGTTTTATTCGAACCACGGTGGAGGAACACGCAGAAGCGGACGTCCTAATCTCCACTGGAAAGACCAGGTACAGGGCAACCTGATTGCACTTGGCCTTATCAACTGGCGTCAGGGCGCGCATAGCAGATGCGACTGGCGAAGCTTTTTAGAGGCGACCTAGACCGATCATCGGTTGTAGTGCTAGTTAAGTAAGTAAGTATGTTTGTTTTTTACAAAAGTTTGGCTAGCTCTAGCCTCTGAAAAATATACAGTGATTCCTTTTAGGTAAAGTTTTTAAATGTTTTTTTGCCGAATTTTCTAAATTGCTGCACAAAAAAATCGTACCACGTAAAATGGGTTAAGGATTTTGTTTTGTTTCTGTGCTTATGAAATGGGATCTCTTTGGTTCAGTTTTGCAGGTCGGCACACTTGCTGCAGCATGATATTTTTCAAGTTTCAGAATTTAGTTTTCTTTTCCAACTTCGTCGCTATTTTTGATACAGTACAGGGTACAGCCCAAGACCAAGTTTCATATGCATCCAACTACAATTCGAATTTTGGCCTCTTTTCTTGGTTTGTAGATAAGCAATACGCATAAAAACTAGCTTTTATTCCAAAACATTTATTGGAATTTTAGCTATAAGTAAGCAAAAGTATAGAAAGGATACAATTATTATTTGTTTTAGGAGTCAATTGAAAGCAAACAGTTTTAATTATTTGCAAAGAGGGAAGCCATCCAAATCATCTTCTTCTTTTTCTTTAATGGCACAAATAGCCCATGGAGGGCCTAGGCCGAGCTTTTCAACCAAATTTATTGGACTGAAAATTGTATAGATGCAGATTCTGGTCATATGTACACTTACCGGAGGGGCCGGAATAAACATCAGAGTTTGTAATGGCCCTGTTTTTCTTAGTGTACATAAATGTGCAATTCAAACAGCACCACCACTTGGCAGGTAACCGTACATTTTCCTTGCTCTTCTTATCCCTTTCGTTGGCGCTACATGCGGTCATAAGCTGATGTTCATTGTGGTAAAGGCATAACACTTGCCACAATGACTGTCTATCTCTATCGGTGTCCTGTGATTACATTCCCTCTCTCATTATCCCTCCTTCTTCCTCCCACCTATCATTCTTCCTTCCAATCAATACAATGCTCTGCATTCATAGGGGTAGACCCTGTGTATTGATTGCAATATAAAAAAAATTAGTTCTATGTATCATTTATACTTGCAACTGTATGAAGAAACATTAAATCGATTCGTTATGTTTTGTTGTGCTTGCTATTTTAGTTATTTGCTTTAAGTTGCCACCAATTTGGCTGTCATCACCTGACTGCCTCAGTTCAAATTGTTAAGAGAATTATTTGCATTGTATTTGCAAAATAAATATTTGCATATTTCACTTTGGTAGAGCGCGACATCCTGGAAAAAACTCAAATATGCTAATTGTGCATTTTTTTTATAGGTATTGCGTAAAATTCTATACCCAAATGGAAAATATTAGTTATTAATGCATAATGCATATCAAGTTTAACTTCATTCATTAAACTGTACTAAAAACATTCTCAAAATCGATGAAAAATTTATGAAATGGTACATTAAAACAAATCCCATGAAAAACTTCATAAAATCAATGAAAGGAGTTTCATTGAAATTTCCTTTTTGTTTTTACTTAACAGAATCAATGAAAATGTACATACTTATTCACGAATAAGTTCATTAAAATGTCTAAACTTGTACACTTTCTTATAATTCTCATTGACTTCATATCGATAGGAATATAAGAAGTTTTATTTCACTTGCAACCTCCGGGATGAAAGACACTAACACTAACCATTAGACAATCGACGTCGTCTTTACTGCTTACTTATTAAAAATGGAAATATCAAGTTATATAATTATTCTAGCAACGGTAGTTATGCAAAATCAATGAATGTGTTCATTAACGACTAACGAACGAATTCATTTTTTATTTAATTAAATATGGTACACAATGCTTAGTAAAACTTAATTGAAATTAATTTATGTTTTATTTTATTCAAAACAATTGCACTATTTTTTTGACATCAGCGTCATCGTCATCGTCAGCAACATCCTAATTAATGTATTGATATCATTAATATTATACTGCCAACTTGTTATTCTATTTTTATACCCTACACTATCTGTGTATCGGGCGAATTGGTTTTGATCGGAAGTTGGTAACGTTAAAAATAAGGCGTCGTAGTTATGAACATGATTGAAATGATTAGCGTACATAGCCCAGTCGACTTAGCTATGTACGTCTGCCTGTCATGTACACGATAACTCAAGTATGGTAAAACATATATGTATATTACACATATTCCTTGTAGTCAGGAAAAGGTTTAAAATAGGAAAAATCGGTCGATTGGGCGTGGTACCCACAAGTAAATTTTACAAAGAGTAAAATTTAAGAAATTTACTAAATCAAATGAAGCGAAATTCGGTACCTCTTCTTCTTCTTTTCATGGCCCAGCAGCCTATGGAGGGCCTACCACATGACGAACCGAGCTTTTCGTATCCTTTTATATTGTGCCTGTTATATTTGTACCTAAATCCGTATCCGAACAGCGAAGGGAAAAGATTTTCTTAGGCAGTTTTTACTCTTGTAGGCTTGCCATTCCCTTCCAAGAGGTGGTGCTGTGTAGAAAAATTATGTTTTCTACTGTTTTGATTTTGCCTGTGCCTAAATTTGAATCCCTGAACACCATGTGACACCAACTACACCACGACGACCATTTTCAAACTCGGTACACTTCATTCAAATAGCCTCTACAATAATTGATGGCACCTTCCAAGTGCAATATTCAAAGGACGTTATAAAAGGAAACTGTAGACCAAATTCGGTGCACACAGTTGAAACCGCTTCAAGAATAACTTATGGGCTTCGTTGGGCAACAAATCTTTAAAGGAACTATCGGTAAAAATACAAAAAAGTTTGGTGATATTGAGTTATGCCGATTAAAAAGAATTTCATGCAAAAACAATTGAAAGTTAACCTTCCGTTGAAAGTAAAACGGTGTTTGATGTGTAGAGTTTATAAAGTCCGGCCATGCCCGAACTTTGTGTACTGGATTTTTTCCACATTATCACGCTATCCATTGAATTGGTATTGCTGTTGTTGTTGTTGTTGTTGTTGTCTTATATATCGCAAAACAAATGCATATTTAATTATTATTGGTAGCATCTTTTATCCTTCGAATTACTTGCGATATAAATAGCCTTGTATCTTTGTCATTTCCAATACTAGGTATTTTTTTTGCCTTTTTCGTTTTCAGTCAGAGAAATATTAAAGTGCAATAATTTCCATCGTTAATGGTTTCAGTTTTATACTGAATGTTTTCAGACTTGATATTATTTAAAATTGTAGGACATTTCATATCTAATAGTTTTGCTTACTAAACATTTTTATTTTGCTTACAGATTTTTATTATTTTTTATATTACAGATTTTTCTTATCAGATTTTTCATTTTCATAGTGAAAATATGATAGATGTCATATGAATTATATATGAATATGAAATATATAGATGTCATATAAATTCAGATCAATTTCAAAACGTATATAGAATTATTTGTATGAGATTATAGAAAGTGTTCAACTTTGGCATCACGCTAGAAGCAATCCGATCATCCATTAAGGTGAACCAGTCAAATGACATCTCTTTTTTAAGACATTTATTAAGTTTATGTCAAAATAAACTGCATGGTTGGTTACTTTGAAAAATGAAATATATGAGATGTGCGACTGTACTTGATTTTGTAATATGTCGTTGGGTCTCTCTTTTTATTCCACAATTATGAATGAGAACCCAAGCGAAATGAAACTTCAAACGTTGAACCATTATTAGATTATACGTAAATGTGTAAGGTGGACGTAGATTTTCCAAACCAAGTATAAGAATTACATATTTTATATAACTAATATTTTTTAATAATTTCCAGGTTATTGATTTAGACCTAATGCTCCTCCTCTTATAACAAAGTAAATATACAGGGTTGATCAATTGAGGCGCAGGAAAGTAAATAAACGTCAATTTGACAGGGACGCCATGTTTGTTTTCTGTCATCTTTATGTCATTTTGTTAGTTGAATGTTTGCCATTTATCGCTATGGAGTCGTATTCGATTGAAGAACGCATTAAAGTTATTAAAGAACACTTCAAAAATGGTGAAAAAATAAAAAAAATGTTTCGCGCACTTCGTGATTATTTTGGTTGGCATAACCGCCTAAAGGAAACAACCATTGGTCATTTGGTGCGTAAATTCGATGCTACAGGTTCTGTTGGAGATGCACCAAAGTCTGGCAGACCAAAAACTGTTCGCACTCCGAATAAAATCGCTGTTGTAAAGCAAAGTGTGAAAGATGATTGGAAACGCGGTTAAGTACCATCAATTCAACACGTTACCATATAATCCTTTGTTTCCGGTTACAAAAATAGGATTTAATCCAGTCAATAAGCGCTTGAGGAAAGCCAATTCGGTCAAGTTTCATTAGTAAAAGATTATGATTTACTTTGTCAAAAGCTTTACTAAAGTCAGTGTAAATTACGTCCGTTTGAATCCCATTAGAAAAACTTTTTATAATAGCACTCGAAAATTCTAAGAGTGAGTTACCGTGGATCTTACTTACTTTACTTTTAATGGCACAACAGCCCATGAGGGCCTAGGCCGAGCATTTCGCATCCACTCATGTTGTGCGTGTTATATTTGTACATGAATGGAAGGGACCTACAGTTTAATGCCGAATCCGAACGGCGAAGTGAAAAGCTTTTCATAGCAATTTTTACTCTTGTAGGTTTGCCATTGCCTGCCAAGAGGTGGTGCCGTGTAGAAAAATTATTTTTTCTACTTTCTGATTTTGCCTGTGCCGAGATTCGAACCCCGGACACTCTGCGTAGCAGTCCAACGCACTACCACTACGCCACAGCGACCACTGAGTCAGCAGAATAAGTAGACATAAAAAATTCACCAAAGAAATTTCAGATTGTTGTATTATCGTTTGACACACAATCTTTCCATTTAATAGACGAAGGGAACTCAGTATTTTTTCGTTTATTGTTCACAAAGTCCATAAAAAGCCTCAGGCTTGCTATGAATTTATAACGTAATTTTATTTATATATCATTATAACATTTACGGTTCAGAACGTGATATTTGTCATTACCGAGATAAATGCCATACAAACGTCCCTATTGCAAGATGCCATCAAAAATTTTGACAATCGAATCGACGTATGTAAAACTAGCCGTGGCGAACATTTGAGTGATATCATTTTCCATACATAAATGGCATTGGTGAACCTTCAAAAAAAAAAAGTTCCCAGCCTGATTCAAAAATAAGATTTTATAGTTTTAATTTGCAGTTACTTTCCAGCGCCTCATTTGGTCAACCCTTTATAATAAGTAATATGAAATCAATCCAATTACTCTCATACGTACCCCAAATAAAAGGTAGCTTTGAACTTAACCCCTTACTCCTTAAAAGGCTCCCTGCTATACTCTATTTTTCTACAGCGAAATTGTTGTCAAAACAAATTCAGGATTTTGTAAGTAGGAATTAAATTTTAAAAAAATAACCGCTATATTTGTAATACTACTGTGGGCAAAAGTTAGTAAGACTTTGTTCATAATTTCAAATTTTTTTATTCATTCTTCCAAATCTATTTCGTCCCCTTCAAAGTAATCTCCCCCGGCCCCAATACATTTGTGCCAACGTTTTTTCCAATTCTCGAAACAGTTGTTAAAGTCAATTTCCGGAATAGCCTTCAATGCGCTTAGCGATTCATGTTTAATGTCTTCAATTGACTCAAAACGGTGTCCACGAAGCGGTTTTTTGAGTTTAGAAAATAGCCAAACTCACACGGTGCTAAGTCAGGCGAATAGGGTGGTAGGGTGGTTGCGGAACGATATCAGTCGAATTTTTGGCAAAATGATCTCGTAAAACCAATGCAGTGATTTTGGAACCAATCGTGCATTCACTCTTCTTAGGCCCAAA
This sequence comes from Palloptera scutellata, assembly GCA_958295655.1. Classification (NCBI taxonomy): domain Eukaryota; kingdom Metazoa; phylum Arthropoda; class Insecta; order Diptera; family Pallopteridae; genus Palloptera; species Palloptera scutellata. The sequence goes on from OY282451.1 coordinate 40,262,465, forward strand.
TGATGTTTTAAAATGGTTTTCACTGATCCTTCCGATATTCCAACGATGCCAGTAAGGTCTCTGACTTTTAATCGTCGATTCTCGAGCACCAATTCCTTGATTTTATTGACGTGTTGATCATCAGTTGATGTTGATGGCCGTCCTGCGTCCTGGACGTGGTTCGTCGTCAATGCGTTCTCGACCATCTTTGAACAATTTGTGCCAATCAAAAACACTTGCTCGCGACATAAATTATCACCGAAGGCCTTTTGCAACATTCTGAACGTTTCGGCATCAGAAATTTGATTCCGCTCACAAAATTTAATGGAACTTCTTTGTTGAATAATTTCACTCATAGTGAAAATCGCCGAATGCACTTTTTGTACTTCAGAAAGACAAGCGTATACTAAACACTAATGATTATTTTGATGTGACATTTGGCGTAGATGTCACCGACAGTCATACCAACCTTAAAAAATAATATTTTGATGAATGGGTTTCCGCGCGAAATTTAAATTAAAAAGTCTTACTACTTTTTGCCCACAGTAGTAAAGCGTTTATGTTTTTTTGGACAATTCTGCTAGCATTGGCATCGAACGGTCCAACAACGGTAAGTTAGTTAGTTTTTATCTCTGATATATATGATTCCTTAACAGTTTTTGGAACTTTGTGCAACCAATCTACATAATAATTTCGGGTGTATAAAGCAAGAAATAATAAAAGAACTCATTAAAAATGGAAATTAGCTACACTCTGCACTGGATTGCGAATATTTGCTTTCTCCATAATTGCCAGAAAGTGCTTAATTAACATATTTAATGAAAACAATAATTATAAACAAAATTACGCTGAATTAGGAAGTGTGTTTACCTAAACAACTACAATAAATATATATGTATATTTATTTATCAAAGTCGTAAGCGTGTGAGTTTATGAACACATAAGTACACAAAACATACTTCGAATATTTATGTATTTTACATATACGTTTCTGCACAAACACATTTACATATTTGCCAAGGAGAAGTCAAGGATAAAGCACAAATACAAACATACTCGTTTGTATCAGCTAAGTATGGAATTGTGTTGTATGTAGATTCTTTAAAGTGTAAGTAATTTGGAGTTCCACTCTTAATTTTGTAAGGTTGAATGAAAAAATTTTTGAGTCAATCGGTCGGGTGAGGGCAAGATACGCTGCATCCAAAAATGTGAGGAAACTCGATAAATTACTCTAAAGATTAAGCAGGGGCTGCTCCTAGAAAGTCAAAATGTACGACCGATCAAAATTTGTTTAGCTTCACAACATTTTCCCCGAACATATTTACCCCTCATTTCTAAACCTTAAGAGCTTCTTTAAAATGCCTAGCTTTTTTATGAAATGGACTCCCTCCGCTCCCAAGGTGGTAATATCAGTATGGGAGCGGAAGAAAGATATTTTTGTAATGGGAGCCTCCTTAAGGGTTGCCATTGTTGGGTAAGTATGTTCGGGGAAAATGTGGGATAGTGAGAAATAATTGAAGTCGATCTTACATTTTAACCCTTTAGAAGCAACTCTTCACCACCTGAGTAACTAGTTGATATAATAAGAATGTAAACTTTGCATGAGAGCCGCTTTTTAAGGGTTGAAATTGGAGGAAAATAATGGAGATAAGTTTTAAACTTTGGTCGTCTAGGAGCACCGTGGAAGCACGGCTTACCTATTACATAAAAATCAAAAAGTTTGTTTTGGGGCGGGGCCCCTTTAAGGGTTGAAAGATAAGTGTGTTGAAGGAAAATGATGGAGGATAAAAATTAATGCTGGTCGGTCTTAAGTACATTTTAACCCTCTAGGTGTGACTCCTGCTTAGCTGTGGGGTAATTTGGCGATTTCATTTGCAATTTTTTGGCTCAAGCGGTTTTTATTAATTTATTTACTTAATTAGCTGGCACCACAACCGATGATCGGTCTTGGCCGCTTGAAGCTAGTCGCCTCTGCTATGCGCGCTTCTTTCCAACGAAGATTACGCAGCCCTCCTCTTCGTGTTCCTCCACCGTGGCTCGAATAAAACACCCTTCTAGCCGGGGCACTAGAGGTGATTTCATCAAACCTCACAAAAATCACGGTTTCAGCGTATTCGAAACGAAAGAAACGTCGTGCACTATTCGATAGCTAATGTACATACTTACTACATAATAATGGTTACTAACGACTGCTGAGCTTTTTATTAGATACACAAATGAAAGTAAAGATACGAGTAGATACTGAAGGCTAGCAGCAAATGAACATGAAGAATGAATGATGAGGGCAAAAGTAAAATGAATCCTTGGAAATATTTAGGTATTAAAAATAAATAGCTCTCAATAGAAGAAAAGTTCAAAAAATTTACCAAGAAAGCAAATCCTAACTGATCTGTAAAAGAGCAAACAATAAAACAATTTCAGCGGAAATAGTTTGCCATTCGTGTTGTACACGCCGCCATAATTCGTCTATATTGGCTGGGGCTCCTTGATATTGTCCCAACCGCCTTTTTACGATTGACCATAAGTTCTCAATCGGGTTGAGGTCAGGACTTTGAGCGGGCCACTGCATCACCTCAAAATTTTTCCCAGATAGCCATTCTTTCACGATTTTGGACGTATGCTTGGGGGCGCCATCCTGTTGAAATAGTACTTGTTCTTCAGGATAGGCTGCTATGTCAACTAAATCGGGAAGATGAGTCTGTAGAATATGCAAATAGTCCACCACGTTTGTTTCAGAAGATCGTGCTGTTAATGCTGGAGTGCCTCAGGGTTCGGTCCCCTACACTTTTCCTTATCTTCATTAATGACCTTCTGTCATTAACGAAAAATCCTATTTACTCGTTTGCAGAAGATTCCATTTCTCATTCATATACCTGTTCAAAACGCCCTAATTCTTTGGAGATTGAGAGGGAAAGGCACGTTATGAACGACTCACTCAATAAAGATCTCCAGTCAATCTCCGAGTGGGAGTGTTGTCTATTATCTCACAAACGAGTCTCCCAACCCCCCGTTAACCCCCTAGATATGAGTGGGGTATGTATTGCGGAGACAGCGACTCTTGATGTCCTGGGCATGTCCCTCCAATGTGATGTTCGTTGGAATAAACACATTTTTGACGTGTCGAAAGAAGCAGCCACGTGTCTCGGCTTTCTTAGGCGGTGTAAAAAATATTTTACTTCGACAGATCTCCCCATGATCTACACCACCTATATATAGTACGTCCTAAATTGGAATTTAATTCGCACCTATGGGCAGGAGCTTCACGAACACAACTGGAGCTCCTGGACTGTATCCAACATCGAGCGATATAGCTAATCGGAGACAGTAGAGTTTCCAGCTCTATTTACTCCTTGGAACATCCTCGAAACGTGGGTCACGCCTCACTGTTCTACCGTTACTTTAACGGTAGATGTTCTTCTGAGATGCGAAAGCTGATGCCGCCAGTTCGTGTGTTCAACAGAACTACACGGTCAGCAAGCGGAACACACGCCTTCCACGTAGACACGGTGTTCCAACGCACTACACATTACAAAGAAAGTTCGTTCATCTGTCGTGCCGCGCGTATTTGGAATATGCTCCCTGCAACAATTTTTCCCGATTATTATGACCCTTGTTTAAAGCAAACGTTTATAAACACTTCTCCCTCGTTTTTCCTCCCACCTATCAATCTTCCTTCCAATCAACACAATGCTCTGCATTTATAGGGTTAACCCCTGTGTGTTGATTATATTAAAAAACAAAAACTTGAAACAGCCCCATACCATGACGTTACCGCCACCATGCTTTACCGCCACCATTTTTTTAATATGGTGTCGTTGTATGGTTTCTCCGTGACGTTTCCAGCAATACTGCTTACCGTCGGACTGAAACCGATTAAATTTTGATTCATCTGACCAGATTACACGCTTCCAGTCATCTTCAGTCCAATTTTAGTGTTCCCTGGCGAACTTCAACCGTGCCTTAACATTTAGTTCCGACAATGCAAGTTTTGGTTTTTTTTACCGCTGAGACGTAGCCAATGTTGCGAAGGGCTCTTCCTGCATTCCATCGGCTAACGGGTTTATTAATAGCTATAGTGGCGTCCTTTGGCGTTAAACACTTTTCCCTTTTCATTTGTGTCATCATGAGACGTGCATCGTAATACTTTTAAAAGCTTTTGGCGACCTCTGACTTATCCTTTAGGGACCACACCTCTCGTACGTATTTCTACCCAAAGATCTTTTCCTGATTATATCATACTGCTTTGAGATGACTTTTAACCGGCATATAACGAGACAACCTGATTAAAACAACTAAGTTAAACTTACGATCATCAGTGTTATCAGCAACGTACTCGCCCAGATTCTATTGGACGTAGTGGAGAGTCACCATTATTCCTTTCATTACTCCAACTGGGACACTTTGTGTAAAAAATCATTAATATTAAATAGTAAAAAGACCTTCGGGCATTTAAGCCTCAATAGTAGAACTAGAGTTAATTGCAGTCAATTATGATTTTTTCGTTGCCTTCAAGTCCCTTTTATTTATTTGACATTTTAATTCAATTTAATTCTTGGCTATTTCATGTATTCATGTTCATTCTACAAAAGCTTTTTGTAATTTTTTTGAATGCATCCAATTTATTCCCAAAAAGTATTGTGTAATTGTGAAAATGTTAAAATGGGCGCAATCATTTTTAGTATGTGTAAATGGGAATGAGTGTTCATGTATTTGTGTGTGTGTGTGTGTGTGTATTTTATTTTGCCATCTACGAAAAAAGCACGAGAAAAAGAATTTCTATTTTCTTTTCGCTTTTCATGTTTTCCAGACCTTGTGACCGTAATTTGCGAGATGCTGAATTAATATCGTGTCGTCTGCGGCGCGTGGAGCCACTCTGTCGCCTGCCTGGCTCGGCGTTGCAGCAATTAGCTATGTGCGGCTTCTATGAGGACTTGGAGAAGGGGGTGACACGTAAGTGTGCTAAAATTTATATTTACAATTTTAAAATTCGCTTTTTTCTCAATGTTGCACTTATGTTTTTTGCCACCGTTAAACAGTTATATAGAATTATAAAAAATTCATTGTCAAGAATTTGGTATATACATATCACGTTACTTGTACGTATGCATCTACGTGTTTCATGGCTTGGCTATATGCCTAAAAGTATGCTAAATACATTTGTACATATATGTGCCATGTATGCATGGTAATTACTAGATACATATAGTATGTATGTATTTTATATGTATGTGTATGTATTTGTGGGTATACTTACATGCATACATACATACGTATGCACATAGTATGTTGTTGTTTATCGTGTATTTGACATTTTGTTGTTTGTGTTTTGTACAGTTTTCCGTGCCGGTGAACAAGGACGTTTTTGGTATGCCGTCTTAGGTGGCTCGCTTGAGGTTAGATATCATGCTGCTGATACTGATGGCAAGGTAAGTTTATATTCTTTTTCGTATTTATGTAATACGTATTTATTGTAGGTCCATGTTTGGCAACGAAATAATTTAATTTGCCAGTATAATTTTCCGGTAGAAAAGGTTTTCCCTACATTGATAAGCAAACAGAGTTGTCAGGGTTTTACATTGTGTTTAGATAGGTAATGATGAGATTTTATGCTTGAAAGGATCTCTTTTTGATTTTTAATACATTTCATTTATAGTGGAAATATTGATTGATTATCACGAAATACTTTGTATGTAATGCTAATAAATTATGAAAATTTCATATTCTGGGAAATGTACATATGTATGAGCTAACGCTAATATTACCATCATATTTTCGGTTAATACAATACAATCCGTTTTGTTGTATCGTTTCGCTATTACCCCTGATACCAAAAACACACGCAATTTGAATTTTACTTCACGAGTATCGTATTCGTAGGATTCTTGCTTGGGGAAGGATGATTTAACTAAATTTTACACATACAACAGTTATCAAACCAAAAGTCAGATCAAATATCCTATGGAAAATCAGACTTAAATCCGCTTAAAATTTATACCAAAATTCAAAAAAGTAGGCAAATCTCAGACAAGCAGACCAACACCCACATATCGAAATTCAGAACAAAACCTACACCTTAGAGGGTGAATTATCGCAAAATAGATTCAAATTTTTAAAAAAAGTTCAGAGTAAATTTCGGGCGTGGCCGAAGTTTACAAAATCTGCAAACCCTCTGAAACAAAACACTTTTTTGCTTTACGCCCAAATTTTGTTGTATTTGTTTCAATAGCTCCTTTTACGAGTATGTTGTGCTTTGCAGATTTTACTCTACATGTACACAAATATAACGCGCACAACATGATTGGATGCGAAAATCTTGGTCTAGGCCCTCCATGGGCTGTGGTGCCATGAAAAGAAAAAGATTTCCCATCGGTTATTCTTGAAATTATAACAACTGTGTGCACCGAATTTGGTTTCATTTGCTTCACTATTTCCTCTGATATTACCCTTTGAATATTTCACTTGTATGGGAACAAGGCGGGGTCTTTGTTCAATATTGACCACTTTTACAACAGTAGTTTTAGAGACTATTCCAATGAAGTATGTACTTATATCCAATCTGGCTTAATTTTTTTTAAGAATTTTCTTTAATATCACTACCACTTGTAAGAGAGGTAGCAAGCCCACTAGGGCGATTTCAGAACTTAATCTCTTCTTGACTGTAAGAAATGTCTGTAGCAAGTCTGGTAGAGATTTAGTTTTAGTCGAGTTATCGTGTATACGGACACGACTTCACTAAGCACGCTGACGATTTAATATATGTATGTAGGTATGTATATACTGAGTATGCCAGTAACTAGAATGCACGGCATCTGATTAGCCATCTTCAACCGGTAATAACTTTGTTAATATTGATTTTTTGAAAAAAGCCAAGGGGAAGAATTTTCGTGATCAGTCAAATTGAGACACCCTGTATATGTATGTATGTTCACATGTACTTACGACGCCTGATTGTGGACGTTACACGCGACATTAGTCGTTTTCCATCATAAAAGTTTTGGATTCAACCTCGTTCGCATTTCACTCTACACATGGTCACTCATTACCAGCTTTTTAAATATCCCTCCTTCGAATATTCCACTTGATTAGTTTATTTTCTTTTATCTGGAACAAATTATGTGCATAGCATGAAAAATATATGCAAGTTGAATGTCAAAATAATCATATTTACTCGCATTATATATTATTAGTAACTAATATAAAAAACTATCAACTATATATACATATGAAGACACACTAAAGGGCGATTTTTTAAGAGCTTGGTTTTTGAAAATTAAAAAACAACACAGAAATTTTACAAAAGTGAATGAAATTTTTATTTGGATCGATAAATCAATTCCTGCCATTTACTTTTTAAAGATAATTTCACTTAAATGTTGCCCGCGGTTACGCTTCAAGAGGTCCATTCTGAAGACCCAATTTTGGCACACTTTTTCACACATTTCTGCCGGAATCTCACCAATGACCAGTGACGCGTTCAATATTGGCTTCTAAAGCAGCAATCGTGTTTGGCTTGTCCCTATAGACAACAGACTTAACATAGCCCAACAAAAAATTGTCTCTGGCAGGTCTTCACTCCAAATAAGACAATTCTGGATATTCACGTATCCATTGAGCCGAAAATGAGCCTGTTCGCTGAAGACAATAAGCTTACGAAAAGCATTTTTCACAGAGCACGAGTTTTGATAATAAATTTCAATAATTTGCAAACGTTGTTCAGGCGTAAGTAAAGGATGTTTTTTTAGGAGTGTGGTTTTCAATCTGGCAATACTTTTTTTGGAGTTGGTCTTTTTGACAGCTGTCACTTGATTTATGCTCAGTTTGGTTTGCCTTTTCATAATGAATCGACTTACTACTGAACAACGTTTGCAAATCGTGCAAATATATTACCAAAATAATGGTTCGGTTTCACAAGAAAATTTTATTCAGCGATGAAGCTCACTTTTGGTTGAATGGGTACGTTAATAAGCAAAATTGTCGCATTTGGAGTGATCATAATCCAAAGGCCATTGTTGAGACGCCGTTGCATCCTCAAAAAGTCACTGTTTGATGTGCTCTATGGGCAGAGGGAAGCCCGAGACGATTTTTAAAACATAATGTCAAATCCTTGTCTTTATAATAAAGCTAAATGCTTGGCCATAACATTATATTAAATGCGTTTTATTTCTTCTTGAAACCACACTTCTAAAAAAAAACCCCGTTATATTCATGATGAATTGGCAAACCAAACTGAGCATTTTTGACTTTGACACATGTCAAGAACTGTCAGTAATGTAAACGTGAAAATTCAAGTAGCAAAAAAATCACCTTTTATTTCAGTATATACAAGGTGGGGCAAAAGTAATGTCATAATGTGAATGTGCTATAATTTTTTCAAATGGTGTCGAATGTATTTGTTCTTTGACAGATAGAGAATTAGTCGACAACAAGCAATGGAGCGATACACACTTTCAAATCATCAATTTGGCGCCAAATTGCCAAATGCCGTAAAATGACCAAAAAAGGGTATTCTACTCAGGATTTTTTCATTGTGTTACATCGTTTAATTACGCAAATCGGTTATCAATTTAAATTTAAATTCTGTCCTATATATTGTTGAATTAATTTTGATCGCAATTTTAAAAATTATCTCAAGGAATTGACAACAGAAATGTGGTAAGAAGAAGCAACAAAATGAAATTTGTTGCTTTGGTGGCGGAAAAATTCACAAAAATTCGGACAAGTTGGTGCAGATTGAAAGAAAAATGGACGCCAATGCCTTAATTTCAGTATTGCGGCAAGGGTATTTTCCCGCTTTGAAGAAGCGGCCACTTTAATAAAAATTTACCGTACTAACGTAGGCCAACGATCTAAGGCATAAGTCGAAAAAGGCAGTACGATTCCTTGAAAGCAAGAACGTTGAAGTACTGGAATGGCCCCCTAAAAGTCTCGATCTGAACACGATCTAGAACTTGTGATCTTCCTTCAAAAGAAAAGAGTTTATGGCAACCCGAACCTACCAAAAAAATAAAATGGAACTATTCGTTCGATCGGTTTAAAGATAATTGGGGTTCGGATAATCCAAAAAGAGTGCGAAGACCTTGTTAATATCACAGCATGCCTAAGAGCATCTAATTTGTTATTAATGCAAAAGTAGGCTATACTCGACAGTGTGTACCACTATAAATCAAGAGCATTGTGTTGATTGGAAGGAAGATTGATAGGTGGAAGGAAGAAGCTGGGAGAATGAGAGAAAATACTTGTTGGTTTTGTTAAGAATTCTTTAATTTGTCATTAAAAATTTAATGTGAACAACGATTTTGAAATATAAAAATGTTAAAATTATTTGTTCAATTTCGTTACATACTGCATGTATAGAGAATAATAATAAAAAAAAACAGCAGCAAAAACGCAAAGCCAGCAACGTCAAACACACAAAATGCAAATTACAATAATAGTAGAAATTTTAAGCAAACGCACTACAACCCAATTTATTCGCATTGTGCATATTAAAATTTGAAATGGATACATTGAGAATAAAAACAAAAACGAAAAAAGAAATTTGTATCTATTACTTACTTTTTCATATGTATATACGAGTATGTACATATGTATTTATTATGTACATATGAATGTGTTATAAAGAGAGTATTTGAGTGTGTGCGTTTGTGCATAGAAAATGTTCACATGCAAGTGGCGTGGCGTACTCTACAATACGAGCACAATATAAGCACAACAGTGGCTGGGCTAGGATATGTCAAAGGGGGCGAAAATTTAAATCTAAAAAAAATCTAAAACTTTATTTAAAATCAATCATTTTTAACGCTGTGAGCCCCTGCCAGTTGAAAAAATGTAAAAAAGTAGGTGACTATGCTATCAGAGAGCACCACTTTAGCTACCACATTCAAAACAAAATTCAATTAAATATGTATCCATTTATATACCTATGTATAATAAAAGGATTAAGCTGAAAGCGATCTGAAAAGAGACCTGATTTCCGATTAAATGTTTTATTTGTTTACTTTTCGTGACCTTTTTCCAATTATTAAATGGTGTTTTTACTAGTTGACAGAGTGGTTGTGATCCCATTTCACCGCCGGCTGGGGCAAAAGCAACGCACGGCAGACAAAATGCACCAGATTTCTTTACGGAATATGACAGCCATCCATATTCATCGAGCCACTGGTGTCAAAATCGAAGTTTTCTAGCTTCAAACTTTCAAATTTCTCTTAGCAGTCGTAACCTTTCCAAGACGTCCAATATCTTCTCAATATAATTGCCAATATCAATTTTTAGACCAATTGGAATTACTTCGCTGCTGGAGGCCTCCTGCTCTTTTTCAATCGAAGAGCCACTACTAAAAGCTGTCTGTTCAATGAATGTCGAGACGACGGAATCATTTTCGTTCGAAAATGCTTTCAGATCTATACGAGATTTCTTTGTAAAAAATGATCGTATGTCTATAATTTAATTGGGTCACAAAATTATGTAAAATTTTCACAAAACTATGTAAGCGATTCGCAAGCGCAAATTCTGCAAGACCTAGTGATGTGCGATAGTCCATTTGCAATCGATTATTCCACAACCAAGTATTGTCAACTTGTCATAATTTTGGTACTGTACTTGGTAGCGTACTGTAAAAGTGTAATTTTTCACAACTTGCTATTTTTTAATTCAAACAATTTACGTAAAAACGTTAATTGAATTTTTTAGCATTAGTACTTACATAAATATGCCTAATTTTGATATAAGGCGATGGGCAAAGGGGGGAAGCGATATCTCCCCTTTAAGCCCCCCCGTAGCTACGCCACTGAAGCACAATAATGATAAAATAACAACAACTACAACTACAACGAGAACAACCAAAAGAACAAGTACAACGACAATACAAATATAAATATGACACAATTTTTCATCTAAGCTCCTAGCAACAACCCCAAAACCAGCAAAACAAATTGTGCATCCAAACCAAACAAACAGAAGAAAAAAATTGTGACATTTTTTTTTTATGGTTTTTTTTTTTTGCCAAAACTAACTGCATACTGCTCATATTTATGTACTCTCGACTCGAAGGAATTATTTTACGCCATTCGTATTTTTGTTAATGCTGCTGCTGTTATTGTTGTTGGCGTTGATATGTATGATTACGACCGTCGTTGTAGTCGGTGCTACAACTAACGTTGTCACATATGGCATAAGCGGCACAGTGGCAGTAAAACGTCAAAAAGCAGACCAATGAATATTTCTTGCGGCAACAGCAATAACAAACCGGATGCGGAAATTCAGCCAGCGCATTATTTTGTTGTGAATTGCACTCGTGTGTAGTGTAAAACACGTGCACATTCGCCAACGCTATCACCTACACAACTACATATGCACATGTAACATACCTGTAGATACATACATACATGTATGGTATGTACTATGTATATGGTCATCGAAATTTCGAAATACCCCAAGGGTATTTAGTATGATGTGCAGCAAAATGTATTCTGATGCGCATCTGTGGATCGTAGAAGTACGTCATTTTATATGCTGATCCTTTGCTCCTTTTTTCAAGTATTGATAATGAAAATCAACCAACATAAAATGTAAAAAGAAACTGTGAACGGTTCACTTACTTAACTTTTGTGTTGCTTTTTCATGCACGAGCGTATTACAAAGAAACGAGAGTGAATGTAAGCCTTCTTCCTTCAAATCTACTTCCAAAAGAAATGCTTTAAATGCACAGAAAAGTGGAAGCATATTCAATATTACCACAGGGACCGAGTAGATGACATTGTGTATTTTTGTGAGTGTGTGAAAAATTACATCACAAATGTATTACTTTTCTCAGTGGTTGCCTTCGTTCGTGTTTGTATTTAGCATTTTGTCGAATTCTTGTGATCTCATTCATTTGCAAACTTTTTTGGAAATTATTTCGATTGTTTGCCACATGAGTACGAACTCTTCCCAATACTGTTCTCACTCGCTTTTTTATAATTATTACTATTAGCGGTATTCATGATCTAGTATTTGTAGTAATTTTGTAAAGGAAAATTAAAATTTTTACTACAGATTGTGAACGCTTTTATTGTGAATTATTGTATTTGCGGTATTTGTTGTATTATTTAGCAAAAGAAGAACATAAAAAACTGACAATGCAGCCAGAATTGTCCTCCATGTTTATCATATGTTTATTTGCCATGAATTTAAAGAGCAACAAAATTAATTCTACACAATTTCAAATATTTTCTTGCCAAAGATATGTAAAAAATATAATAGTTCAAGATTAAACGATTTTAAAGAAATGCCTCATACCTATTATAAGTATTTCCAAATATATAAAATTTGACTGTTAAAAATATTCAAAATCTACCACAAATTCAATTATATTGCAGCATTACATTTTCGTGTCAAAAGTTACAATAGCCGTATTCACGATCTGCAGTTTTTGGTATTGTATCGTGTATTCTTGGTTTTTGTGGTAAATTTTGTAACTTTACAAAAACAAATACATGCTACTGAAAATACAACCTATTTGCAAAATTTACAATCGCTACACCTTATTGTAACATTGCGTAGTATTCTATATTTTCTTGGTAGTGATCTCACTTTATAGATTCTACTAACAAAATGTAAACAAGATCAGCTGTTTTTGCAAATACTAAATATTTACAACGAGGTCGTACACGATCTGATGTAAAATTTGATATATTTTACCATAATTACTATAAAAACTACAGATCGTGAATACGGCTAACATTTAGGCACTCGCCGTTGTATTTTTGATATTTGTAGTATTTGAGAATCGCATGTGTTTTGTTGTTGTAAACATATCAAATTTACTATAAGTATCAAATATCAAATTTATCATGAATACCGCTATTGTTTTTGCAGTTCGCAACATTTATTGCACAGTCATTTGCTGCTGTTGTTTGTTTTTAATTTTTCAAGCTGTCAATGTGAAACTTTTTCATCCATACAAAAATTAAATACATACATATGTATATATGTATGTATGTGTGTATGTATATATGTATATGTTTTATAGACACAAATAAAAAACAAAATTATGAATTGTAACGGGTGTTTTTTGTAGAAGTGTGGTTTTCAAGAAGAAATAAAACGCATATAATTTAATGTTATGGCCAAGCATTTAGCTTTATTCTAAAGATAAGGAATTGCCATTATGTTTTAAAAACGATTTCGGGCAAGTGGCCGCCAGCCGCGTCTGGTTCGAATATATTCCAGCCGAGGGGCCCAATTTTCGACCACTTTTTGCAGCAATTGGGGCCGTATGTCAGTAATAACGCGCCGAATATTCTCTTCCAAAGCGTCAATCGTCTCGGGCTTATCTGCGTAGACAAGCGACTTCACATAACCCCACAAAAAACAAAAAATAGTACAGCGGTGTTAAATCGCACGATCTTGGAGGCCACGCCACAGTCCCACGACGCGAGATAATGCACTCACCAAAAGTTTCCTCCAATAAATTGATTTTGATTGTTTCGTTGGCTGTATGGCATGTAGCGCCGTCTTGTTGGAACCAAAGTTTGTCCACATCAACATCCTCCAATTCAGGCACGAAAAAGTCATTAATCATGGCTCTATAGCGTAACCCATTGACTGTAACATTATGACCGGCTTCATCTTTGAAGAAATATGAACCAATGATTCCCTGTGCCCATAGAGCAGACCAAACAGTGACTTTTTGAGGATGTAACGGCGTCTCAACAATGGCCTTTGGATTATGATCACTCCAAATGCGACAATTTTGCTTATTAACGTACCCATTCAACCAAAAGTGAGCTTCATCGCTGAACAAAATTTTCTTGTGAAACCGAACTATTATTTTGGTAATAAATTTTCACGATTTGCAAACGTTGTTCAGGAGTAAGTCTATTCATTATGAAATGGCAAACCAAACTGAGCATAAATCAAGTGACAGCTGTCAAAAAGACCAACTCCGGAAAAAGTATTGCCAGATTGAAAACCGCACTTCTAAAAAAAAACACCCTGTACATATACACGACAATATATTTGTATTTTATTTAGCAAGTTCCTGAGGCAATTTCTTACTCTCAAAATGTTAAAAAACTTTAACTTTTCAATAATTTTAAAATGCTTACATTTACTAACTTCTGCTCAGGATCTAACTCAGGAATAATTTTAAGGTCAAATTGAAGCTCAGAAATGAATTCCTCGGGTTCTAAGGGTCACTTAGACCCTGTGCATAAAATTCAAATGCTCTCAATTTTTACTATATTTTGCTCCAAAAATGTGTTTCTTGGCTTAAGAGACCCTGTACATAAAATTTCATTCAAACCAGTCGGTCCCAGTAGGGGGCTCCAGTACAGGGCAAGATTCAAATTCTCTCAATTTTTACTAACTTTTGCTCCAGCGTCCCATTAAGAATAAATTTTTGATCACTCTTAGGCCAAAAATGTGTTTCTTGGCTTAAGAGACCCTGTACATAAAATTTCATTCAAATCAATCGGTCCCAGTAGGGGGCTCCAGTACAGGGCAAGATTCCAATTCTCTCAATTTTTACTATATTTTGCTCCAGCGCCCCGTTAAGAATAAATTTTTGATCACTCTTAGGCCAAAAATGTGTTTCTTGGCTTAAGAGACTCTGTACATAAAATTTCATTCAAACCAGTCGGTCCCAGTAGGGGGCTCCAGTACAGGGCAATATTCAAATTCTCTCAATTTTTACTAACTTTTGCTACAGCGTCCCGTTAAGAATACATTTTTGATCACTTACTTTACTTTTAACGACACAACAGACCATTGAGGGCCTAGGCCGAGCTTTTCGCATCCACTCATGTTGTGCGTGTTATACTTGTACATGAATGGAAGCTATCTACAGTTTTATACCGAATCCGAACGCCGAAGTGAAAAGCTTTTCATAGGCAATTTTTACTCTTGTATATTTGCCATTGCCTGCCAAGAGGTGGTGCCGTGTAAAATTATTTGTCTACTTTTTGATTTTGCCTGTGCCGAGATTCGAACCCCGGACACTCTGCATAGCAGTCCAACGCATTACCATTACGCCACAGCGACTACTCTTAGGCCAAAAATGTGTTCCTTGGCTCCCCAAAATGCCTGCTATACAAAATGTCCAGTTCTACTATAAAAAAAAATTAAAACGATCTGATAACGGAATTTTAGCAACAACAAAAAACAAACTCTAGCCAATCACTCACTTAGCGATTAGTGATGAAAACTCACTTTGCTATTTAGATAACAGAAATAAGAGAATTTTATTGTCTAGTAACACTTTTTAGAATCATATTTTGCCCGTTCGAAATTCATGCGTGCTAGTTATTTAATAAGAGCTAAAAAAAATTTGCAAGTGACATTTTTTCCAATCACAATCCAATAGAAGCGTCACCGCACATCACTCAAGCATGTCGTGAAACACGCCACGCCACGCCATGCCACTTCATCTATGCCAATCCACTTTCCCAACGCCCAAATACTTCCAAATCTACGGAAAATCCCACGAAACACGTTGAATAACGCTCAGAGAATGCGGCAAACGATAGCGCAGTAAAATGTGTGAGAAAATAAAATGCAATTTAAAATATATTAGTTCAAAAATATACAGAGAAAAGTAAAGAAAATAAATCGTAACATTGCGTGCGTGCAGAATGCCGCTGTTATTTGCCCCCATAATTTCCTTCTTCTTCGTTTTCTTCTACCTGAGTCCCGTCATCTACTATGCTACTCCACTTCCTATGAAAATAATCACAATTCACGTGACACCTATCAACATTTTAAACAAAAGACACGCTATGTATATGTAGCATTGATATACGAGTACATTGAGTTGAAAGTAGACAAACAGACAGACCACACTCAGACAGAAAGACGAACGGGGAGCAAAGCTGATAAAGATAACAACAAATTAAAATGCTCATACATATGCACAAACCATATTTATGTAGCTAATACACAGGCACTAAAAATAGCAAAAATACATTTTTTCCTAATGGCATCCAGAAAAGACACGCATCGATACACACAGCTTCCTTTTAGATGTACTACTTATAGATACAAGATACAGTTAACAAATTTTCCTATACACACACAAAATCTACCCCAAAAGAAATTACATATCTTGGTCGTTCTTGTAGATGCAGCAGTCTCAATTCTCTAATTAGTGCTCTTGATTACCGTGAAAGGAAATACATATGTACAATAAATTGACGAGAATCAGCAAAATAAATATTGTTAATGACACTGTACAACAAAATGGGTCTTTACAACAGTATTTGAATTGCCCGGTTTTTCTGGAGTATTATTGGCCGCCGATCACGAATCTGTAAAAATGGTTTCGGGTCATGTCAGCGTGTTAACTGGTAGATCTTCGTTTTTTTTTCAAAATTTGATATCTAATTTTGATGCGCAATAATGCATATAATCGCTGGAAACGCTTCAAAACTCCAGAATTATATGAAGAATTTAAAATATTGCGTTCGACAGTGGTAAGAGAGGTGAAAATTGCAAAAAGTAATTATTATAGGGACATGTTTAGTTCAGTTGTGAATAGTAAGCAGAAATGGCGTGAGATACGCAATATAGGGCTTTGTAGAAAATCCTTCGACTCTTGTGATAACGTAGACGTTGAGGATTTAAATAAAAAATTTATTGATATACCTATGCCTTCTGTCAATCAAAACGTTTACCAGACTATTGGAAGTTCTTTTAATGCCAACTCTAGCTTCAGCTTCAATTGTGTTTCTCAGGCTGAACGCTAATGGGTATGATGACACTAGTCCTATTTTTCTGAAAATTTTGCTTCCGAAGATTCTCCCATATCTAACTCACATTTTTAATACTGTGCTAACAAAGTCAATTTACCCGATAGAATGGAAGAAAGCTAAAATAATACCAGTACCAAAATCTCATAATGAGTACCGCCCAATAGCTATACTCCCATTTATATCCAAAGCGTTAGAATCGTTACTTAGTCAACAAATTAACACACATTTGAGTAAAAATAGTTATATAACTGAAAGGCAATCAGGCTTTAGGGCCAAACATAGTTGTATAACTGCTCTAATTGATGTAATTGAAGACTTACGTTCTAGCATAGATGACAATAAAGTTGGGTTCTTAGTTCTGTTAGACCACTCCAAGGCTTTCGATACAGTCGACCATAACATTTTGGAGACAAAACTAATTAAATTATTTAACTTCTCGCCATCTGCGACGAATCTTATTGCGTCATATCTTTCCGATAGGTCACAAGCTGTCTTCGCCAATAACTGTTCATCAGTCTTTCTACCCATTATAAGAGGTGTTCCTCAAGGTTCTGTCTTGGGTCCCCTTTTTTTTCTATGTACATAAATTACCTACCTAGTGTTTTGAAAAATTGTAAGATTCATTTGTACGCAGATGACGTCCAGTTGTACGTTAACTGTAAGCGTGAGAAACTCTATGACTGCATCAACAATCTGAATAGTGTTCTTGAAAACATTGGTATTTGGGCAATAAAAAACGGCTTAAGCCTTAATCCAGCAAAGTCAAAATGCTTGGTAATTGCGAAGAAAATCATTGACATTTCCACTGCCCCTAACCTTTCATTAAACGGAAGCAATATTGAATACGTAGACTCTGCAAAAAATCTAGGGGTAACCTTCAACAGAACTCTAACTTGGAATAACCACATAAGTAACACGGTTGGGAAAGTCTACAGCATGCTTCGTGTTCTTTAGACGACGCAGTACTTTACTCTTCTTCATATACGAATGCTACTTGCTAAAGCATATCTCATACCAACAATTCTATATGGCTGCGAAATATTTGCAAATTGTGATAGTCTAAGTAAAAACAAATTAAATATTCTTTTCAATAACATTGTTCGTTATGTGTTTGGACTAAAACGAAGAGATCATGTTTCCCAGTATGCTAAAAGAATCCATGGCTTAACCTTTGATAACTTACTGAACTATCGAACGCTTTTATTGTTGCATAAAATTATATGTAATGCAGAACCCAGTTATTTGTTTTCGAGATTAAACTTTTCTATATCCAATCGAACTAATATGATTAACTGTTTACGTGTTTCTTGTTTAACGTCTGAAAGGCAGTTTTTTGTACAGTCTGTTCGTCTTTGGAATGCACTTCCTAATAGTTTAAGATCTGGTAATAATGCTGTGAAATTCAAAAATAAACTAGCTTTATTCCTTTCTTCGCTGTAATAGGAAATAATGAAATATATCATGTTATTAAAATTTAAACGAATAGATGTTTAATGTTTAATTTTAAAGTAAACTTTAAATTTGTATGTCATGCAATATACGAGGTATGATCAAAAAATAACCGTTATTTTCAAATTTTATTTTTTTCAAAAATTATTTATTTATTCATCAACAACTATCTTGTCCCCTTCAAAGTAATCCCCCTCAGATATAATACACTTGTGCCAGCGCTTTTTCCAATCCTCAAAACACTTCTGAAACGCGCTTTTTGGTATCGCCAACAGCTCCTGTTTCGATTTTTCTTTTATCTCTTCAATCGTAGCAAAACGCTCTCCTTTCATCGGTGTCTTCAGTTTTGGGAAGGGGGAAAAGTCAGCGGGGGCCAAGTCCGGTGAATACGGTGGTTGAGGCATGATAACGGTTTTGTTTTTGGGCAAAAACTTACGCACAAGCGACGTTGTTTTTGCTCAAAATTTAGCAATTTTGGAACAATCTTCGCTGCCGCACGTTTCATGCCTACAACATCCGTAAAATTTGCTTGGCATGAGCCGAACGATATGCCAACATCATCAGCAACCTCTCTGATAGTGATTCGACGATTGTCCAAAATCATTTTCTTCACTGCGTCAATGTTTTCATCGGTTGTTGATGTGCTCGCGCGACCAGGACGAGCATCGTCATTGACATCTTCTCGGCCTTCCTTAAACCGGTTATACCACAATTGAACTTGTGTTCTGCTCATAGTAGACTCGCCAAAGGCCACAGTCAACATTTCAAATGTCCTTGCGCATTTAATTTAATTTTTTACACAAAACTGAATACAGTTTCTTTGATCCATTTTTTCGAATAGTAAAAAATCGAAGAGCACACCAAAACACGACTAACCTTTTTATCTGTCAGAAACAAACTGACAATCCAAAATAGTTGGTATTGCCAACATATATAACAGACATGTGTACCAACATAACAGAAAAAAAATGCGAAAATCGAACATACGTAACTCACGAAATTTGAAAATAACGGTTATTTTTTGATCACACCTCGTATATTATAAGTCGTATTTAATCTTGTTTACGCTACATGCTGCCGGTACTGCTAATAAGGTTTTAAACTTTGTTCTGCCGGTTTTCGAAAAATAAATAAAAATAAATAAAAAATAAGGTATGTTTTTTTTTTGTTGCAATTGTGATCATAACCAATTGTAAACGCAAAAGATTTGGATGTAAACTACTTGTATTAGTTTACCACAAACGAAATGAAAGAAGCTTTTGCCTTTGAAGTAGGCAACAAATTTTTTCAGTTGAAATTTATAAATTATGCAACGTACAATTCCTTAAAAATGTTTATTTTGGGCTTGAATTATTATTCAATCTGATTTATGCCCTCAAAATACATTTGTAAGCTTCTTTCTCGGCATGTAAGGTTTCAGTAATGCGCCATTTGATTTTAAGTTTGATAATAAATCAAAATTGAAGCGCTTTGCTATAGCAACTAAGTACATACTTAATAAAACAATAACAATATTAAAAGTTCGAAAATAAAAAACAATAACAATCCCACTTACTTACATACCAGGGATGCCAGGTTGTGACGAATTCCCCAAATTGCGACGAATATTCCTAATGAATATACGGAAAGATGGTGAATTCTCTACGCTTCATAAACTTTTCCTCACTAAAATGTGTGAAAAAGTATAGTCGCAAAAAAAGAAAGAGACCGCTTCAATCAAAAATCAACTCTGTTCCCGAATAAATACTCGTGCAGCCCTTTGAAAATACGCCATATATTTATACAAAAAGTATAACAGCATTAAACGTCATTGAATATCGACTTCAACTTTGCAGAAAGTTTTCTTAAATTCCAAAAAATGTATAAGACCAATTACATAAATTTTAAACTGCGGGGTAGTTCATTTCAAGTATGTACCTAAAGTATATGTTATAAAGATTATTAATATTATATTATTTAAAAAAGAAAAATTTTACGATTTTTATTGATTTTACCAATGGTTTGATCAAATATAAATATTTGCATAAATTTTTATTAATGGAGAATTTTTTGGAAATCGGAGCATTTGAGAATCTGATTTGAGGAATTCGATTAATTTCATCTGGCAACACTGGCACATACTTATACCTACCTATACATATGTAAATACGTAAGTAGCTACGAGTAGCAATGCAATAATGACACAGCGTTTTGAATGGTTTATGTTTGTACACTGTTGTTGACACTCGTTCAAATGAAAATCGTCATGACTTTTGAATTTGTCAGGAGAAGCAAGTCGAAATTATGATTTCCGATGAAATATTAATTAGTGCACGACAACGACTGCTCTACTGCTGCCACAAGGAGAGCATGTAAGATATCGGTATTGGTATAATTTATTTTAAATGCACACTTTACGATTTATGAAGGTATTCTTTTCAATGAGCGATATGTGGTTTTGAAAAAATACCATTATATGTAAATAAATATTATAGTTGGTTATAAGAGTTTGTTGAATATTGAAAATTCATTTCAGCGATATGACTCATGTACATGAACCCCACTCGAGGATGCGCATAGTACGTATGAGTCTACCTACCAGCGATAAAACTATATCAAACCTATTTGGAACCGAACCATCCGCAGTTTAAGTTAAGTACTTGAATCGAAACGTTTTGGTTTTTTTTTCGTTTTTTACTGGTTTGTTAAAAAAATGGTTTGGTCCAATCCAAAAAAATATTGCCATTCATCTCTATTATCTTTTGCAACCCTGAATACTATACTTCGGTGGCTGTGGTGTAGTTGGCTTTCTACGCTGAGTGTCCGAGGTTCAAACCTCGGTACAGGCAAAATCAGAAAAAGTAAAAAAAAAAACTATTTTTCTACACAGCACCACCTCGTGATAGGCAATGGCAAACCTACAAAGGTAAAAATTGTTTTGAAAAGCTTTTCACTTAGTCGTTCGAATTCGGCATAAAACTGTAAGTCGCTTCCATTCATGTACAAATAAAAAACGCACAACATGCGAAAGGATGCGAAAAGCTCGGCCTAGGCCCTCCAAAGGCTGTTGTGCCATTAAAAGAAAAAGAAGAATTAAGCGATGTAACAAAGCGATTTTAATCTAAAAAACTACATAAATCCAAATATCTAAAAAATTATTTTATATGTATATAAAAAGTACCTATAGGAGTATATTACATAAGCTATGTTTTATTCGCCAACTCATTTAACATGAGCGAATAAAACGATCAAGTTGATAACTGTCTTTTTCATTGTAAGTCATTCACAATATCTGCTCAATAGCACTAGCAGCTTGAGATGATTTTCCAGCACATGAGTATAAGCACTACGCTTCTTTATTTTATGAATGAATCTGTCCTTGAGCTCTAAAATATATTTTGAATAGGATTTGTATCTCATTTCATTGACATTTTCCAACATTCCGTCTTTGTTTTTTGCCAAACTGTTCTTCTACCTTCGTTATTGACAATTTACAGTAGGAATGATATAGAAACCAGGCATGGTAAAGAACAAAGCATTATCGCTGCGGCTTTTATGTTGTTTCCCATACAATTATCGCTGCTAGTTAACTGGGAGCAAATGGCGAATAAAACGCAGCTATATTTGTTCCATTGATTTGAAAAATGTTATTGTACTAGATTTTCGTCAGATAGTGTTTGAACTATGTATTGTGTACAAACCTACAAAACAAAAATTATTTTAAAACAACTTTTGGGGACTTTAAACTAAACCATTTTTGAACCGAACCAGTAGTACGAAGGTGTTGGAAAACCGGTTCTTTAAGCGAATCGGTGGTTTAGACAGACTGTAAATCATTGAACTGAACCATAATGCAAAAGCGTTGAATTATTGTTTGTAGTCGCTGTTTCTCAGTGGCCAATTGTTGGTATCAAATATTTAAATCCTATTAATTTTTATTCTCCAACAACACCCAGAGATATTCCTAAAAATATGTACAAAACCTTGATTTGAAATCATGAAGCAATATAACTTACTGAAACGCTTAATAACTGAGAGCTAGAAACTCCAATTTGTACACGGTATAGAATTTTTGGTTGAAGTAGTGAAACTCCTGCCCATAGAGCACGCCAAACATTTGATTTGTGTGTAAACTGTTGTTTATATAGATTCTAAGGCCAATCTCCGCATCAAGTAGAAAAGCGCAGAAAATCTTTACCTTCAAATACGAAGTTAAACTGCATGCATGCACCTTCTAATCTAATCGTCGGCAATTAAAACACGCTTCTTTATTTCCAAAAAAACCTTTTCGTTTGCCATAACTAGCAACTATATGAGTGATGCCTGTACTTTACGATTTGTCTTTCATATTCGACATTCCATCAACCTACAGCAGAAATGCGAGCCGACAATATTTACTCTCACCGGTGGCTGCTGTCGGTGTTGCTTTTGCTGCTGCTGTTACTGCTGTTACTGCTGTTATTGTTAGTGTTGTCAACATCATCAACCTACAACAAGCATCATTATCGTCATGTTGTCGCCGCCGTTGTCTTCGTCGTCGTCATCAGTGATTCCACTGACGTTTGTTGTGCGTTTTTCTTCGTCAAGTTCGTGGACGTCGTCGATGCTGTTGTCTGTCGTCACTGTTGTAACTTAATCTTGCAGATATCTCGCGTGTTTTCTTCTATGTCTTCTTCTTGTACTGCCTAACTTTCAGTATACAACGCTTGTTGTGCTTGCTCCAGAGCAGCTCCAAATGCGAGTACGACTGAGAGTGTGTCTGTTTGTGTTGTTTGCTCTCGTACGTATTTGTTTTCTGTTTGGTATTCCGTATGTCTGCTGCCCGTGTACCTCTGCCTTGCCGACATAAATGTATCTTTTTGGAATTTATATTTTTATGTTATGTTATTATCTATATGAAAATTAATTCGCGCTAAGCATTGCAGCGCTTTAGAGCGTTTTCGATGGCATAGTCGTGGTTGAAGCGTGCGAGCGCTCACTTCTAACGCAGTACTCGTAAGTGCCTCTGAAGCAACTTTGCACTTTTCTTTTCATCTTCATTTCGTCGTAAATTTGGTTTATTGTTTGTTGTTGTCTTCCATATATGTATTGTGCTTTCGAACATATTTCGCAGCGTTTACGAGTTACGCATACGAGTTTTAAGCGCATCCAATTTGTGTCATTTACGCGTGTACGTGCTTTCGTTATTGTTGTTTTAGTGCATTTAGTGCAATGAATAAATCTAATTTCGCTAGCGCGTCATTTAACTGCTAAGTGTTAATAAAAGCGCGCGACCGTGGGCGTTTAAAACAGAAGAGCCATGACTCCAACGTGGCTACGCGCTGCTCTACCAGTAAATGCCAATTCGTTCGACAGCTGCAGTCAATAATAATGAATGAAAATATTCCCATTTTTTCTAGCTTCCCGTCTAATTTTTGTGTTGTTTATACTTGAAAACAAAACAAATTCAATTTATGCTTTTGTGGTTGCATTTTGGTGTACAGTGTAAAGTTTATAAGTTTATATGCTTTTGTTTAGAACATACAAATTGTTGGATTTTTTTTGTGATGAAGCAAGGGGATCATTTTCACTTTGTACTCATGTGAAGAAAGACAAATTGGTTAAAAAATCAAATATAAAATTTATCCATCTCTTTCTCTGCAACAAATTTCTCAATGGCAATTCAATTTATGTGCATACATTCCTCCACCAACAATATCTCAAAATACACAATTCCAATTCAGTTTACTTAAATTTATGGTATCAATATAAAAAAACCGGATATAAATATTTGCATTGCAAATATTGACATTTTTAGTGGCGATAAGAACAACAGCATACCACCACAACAACAATTTGATTGTAAGCGCTTTTTGTTGTTATTGCTGCTGGCGTACAGTAGAATTTAACATTTTGACAGGTACGTTCTATAAATTATGATAATAATATTTTGTATGTATCTACGGTATGTACTTAAGTACAATTTGTGGCATGAATACGTATGTATGTATAAGTATGTATTTTGTGGATTTACACATACATACAAACATGCATGTGCATATATGGTACATACATACATATGTATGAATCCTCAACCTAGTAGTTAATCTGAAAGTAAGCAAGTTTGAATGTTTCGATCGATCTCAATCGACTTGAAGATACTCTGCACCTAAAAAGTTGACGCCGTTTAAAATCGAGTTTCGAAGGCATTTACTTTACTTTACTTTTAATGGCACAACAGCCCATGGAGGGCCTAGGCCGAGCTTTTCGCATCCACTCATGTTGTGCGTGTTATATTTGTACATGAATGGAAGGAACCTACAGTTCAAAGCCGAATCCGAACGGCGAAGTGAAAAGCTTTTCATAGCAATTTTTACTCTTGTAGGTTTGCCATTGCCTCCCAAGAGGTGGTTCCATGTAGACAAATTATTTTTTCTACTTTTTGATTTTGCCTGTGCCAGGATTCGAACCCCGGACACTCTGCGTAGCAGTCCAACGCACTACCACTATGCCACAGCGACCACCGAAGGCATTTATCCAAACAAAAAAAAGACTATTTAAGTATTCGCCGAGTGCCAGAGAGCCAGAATCAAGAAGAAAAGCGAAATTAAATGTCATTAAACCGCATCGTGCAGTACTTTAAACTAGTTTGTATATGATAGCTTCATTCATCCAGTACAATGTGTGGCCGTCACGACTCAATTTGTTCAAACTCCCTCTAGCTGAAGCCTTTCGCAATTTATTCTGAGTGCAAACTAAATCCATTTGAATGTGATTGGTCCATATGGATTGGACTTAATAAAATGGTTAGCATATAAGGCGACTATTGTTAAATTAATTTGGCAAACTTAAGCATAAATTGGTAAGTATATGGCATGATGTAGGGTATACAAAATATAGTATCAATTGTTGTAAATTGTCTTATCCATATCATGAGCTCCATTGATGCCACAAAAGTAGCCTTTCTAGCTCATACCACGTATTCATTCGTGCTTTTTATGATACCAGCTTCAATAGATGTGAGCTGCATATGTAACGAGTGTACACGAAAAAATGTGTCCACCGAAAAGAGAATGTTTTTCTTTCAAAACAGCAATAGATTATATTTTCCAAAATAAAGTCATTTTGTCTTGTTTGTTTTGCTTTAGGACCTAAAAGCAAAAGTTTTATTTTCCGAATTTCTGTCATCATCTTTTGCACAGTTGAAGCACTGACTTGCTTGGCTAATTTGTTCCACTTTTTTGCAAACTCCTTTTTTGTAGCTTATGCTTTACCATTGCTCAATAACGCTCAATAGGACGTAACTCTGGGTAATTTGGTGGGTTGCATTCGTCTGAGACAATAGTTACTCTATTATCATCGTATCACTTCATAACTTTCTTAGCACATTTTGACGTGGCCAAAAGAATACTCAGGCATTATGGCTTATTAAAAATGGTAAAATATAGTACACTGTTTCAAACACTCGTCTATGTATACTTCTTGATTTATGGACCCATTGGTAATAAAAGTTTCTCTTCTTTTGCCGCAAGTACATATTGCGTGTCAAGTCAAATTTTTTTTTTTTTTTGGGAAATTTGGAATGTTTTTGACACTTGAACTTTTTACGGACCTAGCCTCTAGCTTGGACTGTGCAAAATTGCTGGCCAAGCAATTGCTGACAGTCACCTTTCACGTAGGTTGCATCATCCATGATGCAGCATTTAAATTTTGTAAGGACATTTTCGTACAGCCTTCTGAATTTCAATTTCCTTCACTTAGCTTCGATTTAGAAACTTTTGCACCTTACTACTGTGGGCAAAAAGTAGTAAGACTTTTTAATTTAAATTTCGCGCGGAAACCCATTCATCAAAATATTATTTTTTTAAGGTTGGTATGACTGTCTGTGCCAAATGTCACATCAAAATAATCATTAGTGTTTAGTATACGCTTGTCTTTCTGAAGTGCAAAAAGTGCATTCGGCGATTTTCACAATGAGTGAAATTATTCAACAAAGAAGTTCCATTAAATTTTGTGTGCGGAATCAAATTTCTGGTGCCGAAACGTTGTTGAATGAATGTTGCAAAAGGCCTTCGGTGATAATTGTATGTCGCGAGCAAGTGTTTTTGATTGGTACAAATTGTTCAAAGATGGTCGAGAACGCGTTGACGACGAACCACGTCCAGGACGGCCATAAATATCAACTGATGATCAACACGTCAATAAAATCAAGGAATTGGTGCTCGAGAATCGACGATTAACAGTCAGAGACCTTACTGGCATCGTTGGAATATCATCAGTTGGAAGGATCAGTGAAAACCATTATAAAACATTATTTGGGCCTCAGAAGAGTGAATGCACGATTTGTTCCAAAATCACTGCATTGGTTTTACGAGACCATTTTGCCAAAAATTCGACTGATATCGTTCCGCTACCACCCTATTCGCCTGACTTAGCACCGTGTGACTTTTGGCTGTTTTCTAAACTCAAAAAACCGCTTCGTGGACACCGTTTTGAGTCTATTGAAGACATTAAACATGAATCGCTAAGCGCATTGAAGGCTATTCCGGAAATTGACTTTAACAACTATTTCGAGAATTGGAAAAAACGTTGGCACAAGTCTCTCTTTATACTTTTTAATGGTTCGTTTTACCTTTACAATGCTGTTAAAAAAAATCAAAGCCTACTCTAGTCGCACGTATTTAAATTTTTTATAAAGAAGAAGCAAGTATCAGAATGTACAATCTTTATGTACCTATACATATGTATGTATTACCTCCTGTACTTCTTTGAAGCTTACTGATTAGTTGGCACTAACTAAAAGTATGTAGATCGTAGTACGTTCTGCTAGGAATATAACTGGTTGCTGCTAAAATCCTCACTCTTATGATCCTCACGTCCATGGCTTAGGTTCAAACATTTTACACTAAAACGAACCCAATTTTTTTTCAAACGGTTGTCTTTGGATTTAGGGAGGTGCATGCGTAGTAATTCGTTTAACTTTTCACGATAATCCATTTACAAAAATTGACATTTTAATGCTTGTTTCTTTTAGTTTTAAATTGTTCTAGTTTCTTCTATGCATATTATTTTATTATTATATTTTAATATTCTTTTATTTAAAAGTTTTCCGCTGTGCTTTAAAGAAACCACAACCACATTAAATTTCACTTTCAGCATAGGTTATATCGTTCGAAATTTAAATTTTTACCATGACAATCCACAAGCCAAATTCTACATATTTTTCAATGTTGTTGTAGTCATTAAATTCATGTAACTACATATGTGGGTATCTATGTGCATAGTATGTGCAATATTTATCAGCTAAATGCATTTCCCTCCTTACAACAGCTTTATTTATCAAAACCACCAACAACGATCGATTCGATTCCATATTTCAAACAAGAAATCAATAAATTCTTCAATGGAAAACTAATTTGAATGCATTTGTGGATATAACATTGGGGTATACTTGCCAGCATTTATAACTGTGTGTGTTTGGGTGTGTGTGTGTGTGTGTGACTGTGTACACGCAATAATATAAAAGTTTGTAATAAAAGTTTATCGATACAGTTTTCAAAATGAAATTTTCCGAATTGTCGTTAAATTAAAGTTAATGATGCATATTTCACCCGTCACTCACACTCGTCTGTATGTATGTAGATGCGTGTGTGTATGAGTGTTTGAACTTTAATGAACATGCACGCTTGTTTACTTTATTTGCGTCCCAACATTTTAGTCTTTAAGTTCAAAATGTATTAAAGATTAAACTTACTTAGGGTCTTGGTGGCCTCGATAAAAACGTCGCCAGTCGTCTCTGCTATGCCATCACCCCTACACGTCACCTTGAACCTTATTACATAAACCCCTACTGGAAATAAAACTGACATGGTGGTATTAGGAAATATTAACTCGAAGTATTAAGATAGAAATAAGATTATAAGAAATATAATTATAAATATAATAATTAATTATCAATTCTTAAGTTATTTCCTTTATAATCACGTTGCAGACAAATGTAAGTTATATTTGTATCAATCAAATACCCAGAAGGTTACTCAATAACATTAAATTTTTGAAATCAAGTATCCAGAAGTATCAAGTATACTCAACAACATTAAACTTTTTGTCAAGTATCCACTTGGATATTTTATTCACACGCTGGCGCCAATTGATCAGTCCAAGTGCAGTCAGGTCTGCCCTGTATCTAGCCTTTCCAATAGAGGCTACATTAAAACGTACTCTTCTGTGCGTTCCACCATCATGGCTCGAATTTAACACACTTCTAGCCGGAGCGACTTCCTCCATTCGCTCAACATGACGCAGCCAGCGGAGCCGCTGGATCTTTATGCGCCTTGATTACGTCAATGTAAGCAATGTCCGATACACGTCATCCACGCATATTGAACCATAGACCAGAGAAATTTTCTCCAGCATAAGGTTCAAAAAGTGGCACGACAGGGTATAACCTTTCAGATAAGGTAGAGTTTTTGGTAGAGACACGAATGAGCTTTGAAGGAGTACCAAAATCAGACATTGCAGCTTACAAGTGATCACTAATCGTACTGCTAATCGTACTGTTGAAGCGAATAGATGGTGGGTGTCGATTTGTTTCTCTCAGGTGTTTTCCAGAAATTGACATAGTGTTAATACTTATGTGGTCAATAGTGTATTTACCAGACCTGAAGCCCCGCTGATAAGGTCCTTTCCCACAGTACTACCTTTCCCACAGTACGCTCGATAGAACCTTATATGCGATGTAGCCTTATCCTACCGAAGTTGGTGCAGATCGTTAATTGAGCAGAGTTCGCTATGGTTCCAATCACTGGGCATGCTTTCACCCGATCATATTCTGCATAGAAGCTTCTACATGCATTTTGAGTTTAAACATTAAATAGTTACTAGAATTTCCCATTGAATTGAACCAAACTTAAAAATTTTTGCCATCTAAATTAAGCTTATCCTAGTATACTTTACATAACAGTTTCATTCAGTTATTTGACATATGAATATCGCAACCGATGACAGAAACTACAGAAACTTTCATGTAAAATGTGTTTAATCAGCACTGGGTGGTCGCAACACAATTCAAAATTCTTGTAATCCAATCTGAATTCCCCAGCATCCGATATTTTATTATTATTTCCATAAATATTTAATTGTTTCGAAACTAACCGCCAAAAAACTGCAGTTGTCGATACTTTGGAAATCGATTTTTCTTACATGATAGTGATTTTGCTAAATATAATATGTAAAACTTGTTGTCCAGTTAAATAGCTCATAACAGAGGAGGTAGAGTTCGGCAAAGAAAAAGTTGGTTAAACTTATGATACGTATAGCGTGGCCGGATGCTTATACTCGTTTCCCTTGAAGCCAGCTTCATAAATTTTTTTCGTTCTGACAAATTAATTAAGTACTTACTATGCTTATAAAATTTCAATTTCTTCAAACCCTTACTAGTCCAATTCATTAATATAAATACATATGTATGTATATATTAAATATAATAACTGGTCGCAGTGGCGTAGTTGGTGATGCGTTGGCCTGCTACGGGGTTCACATCTCGGCACAGGCAAAATCAAAATAATGGAAAAAATTATGTTAGGCAATGGCTAACCTACAAGAAAAGCTTTTCACTTCGTCGTTCGGATTCGGCATAAAACTGTATGTCCCTTCCATTCATGTACAAATATAACAAGCTCAACATGAATGGGTGCGAAAAGCTCGGCCTAGGCTCTCCATGGGCTGTTGTGCCATTAAATGACAAGAAGAAGATATCGTAAATAATTCATTATATTAGCTTTGTTAAATATTTTTTTTTTTTCAATTTTTTCTTTATTAATATGCAAATTATGTAGACAAATTTGTAACACAATTTTCATGCGAAGGCAAACATTAGCTACTTGTTTTTTTTTTTCCTTTTTCTTAACTCTATTATACTCATTTTAAATAATACATATTCACTTAAGTTAATTGATATTAATAGCAGCACCACATTAATTTTCGATTAATTGATGCTTTTGCATTTTTGTTGCTTCTTTTTGTTTTCAATATTTTGAAAATGAGTACCGCCAAAGTAACAACAGCAACAACAACAAAACAAAAAAAAGGTCAAACACTCATACAAGCTGATTAAACATATTCATACTCTATGGGCTGAAGTCATAATAATCATAATTTTACAATTTTCACATTCAAGGTACGAGTTACTACGAGTTACTACGAGTATCTATTATCTATGTCAGTATATATGTAAGTATGTGTGTGTGTTTGTATGTATATTTGTATCAGCCTACACACCCCAGATATTGAATTAAAATTTGAAGCATTATTTCCGAAACATCAAATCTTCATGGATCTGCGCTGTTGAGCATACAGAAAATATTTATGTAGCATATGAAAATTTTGTATACTTCTTTTTGAAAATATATGGTAGGCATGAAGATTTGTGTTAGCATAAAAATAGAGTTATAAATGTGTGTGGAGTATGCAGCCGAAATTGAAAGCCGAAATTGAAAGAAATATTAAAAATTTTAAACTGATGTTCAGTTCAGTTCGTGATATCATAGCGAAAACACGCGAAAACGGATACTGTCTAAGAAAAATCTAACTCGAAAAACAAGATTGACTTATATGCCTGCTCATATTTGTTTTTAATTGTTTCTATTGTCGATTCACCGTATTGGGTAATAGAAGAGTAAATTGCAATGCATATTAAACATAAGCAATGGAAAAGAAAACACAAATAAATCCAATTAAAACCCGATCAAAAACGATAACTTTAGAAAAAAACAATAATCCATCGACAGATAACGGAAACAGCGTCAATCAACATGACATACTAACTACCAAAGAACAAATTCAAAAGGAAGGAACCCACACAAGTCAAGCAAATAAGCCTAACATTCAAACTCAACCGATAATCGAGAGCAATCGAGGTGCTCTCATAGCGTCACAAACACAGACTCAAACCCGAACATCAGTCTTAAAACTTGGCGATATCGAGAATCCTACCAACAATACCCCTGCAGCGAGCGAGCTCTCATGGGCAGAACAATGCACAACGCCAGTAACGCCACATACGAAACACCAACAATTAATAACGGATACTGCTCTCCTCAAATCAACACAAAATATGCAAAAACAAAAAAAGAGCACAAATACAAACAATATGCACGCAGCAGCAAACCATAATGCATCACAACATCAAAGTCTAGCAACATGTTATGAAACATCCGCTCATACATCTACAACTGTACCGAATCAACATGAGTCCCAACAAATTGAAATACCAATAAATACTAAAAATACTATTAATCTCACCACTCCACCAATTAATACTATCACAACTACAGCTTGTACCTCTAATAGAAATACTGAAACAACTAACACTGTTAAAATTATCGTATCTAGTGCAACTTCTACGGCTGTTACAACAACAACTAAAGCATCAAATAGTTCATCATCAGCGATGACAACAAGTATTATAAATAATAAACCATCTGTATCTGTTGCTATATCCACAACAACAACACCAGCTAAAATATTAAAACCAACAGACACTCCAAAGTCTAAGAATAGCCAATCTATAAAAACTGCTGAAAGTTGCATCACGCCTCAAAGTAACAAACAAGTTAAAAATACCGGAGTAAGTAAAAAAAACAATAATTTAACGCAAAGTTCAGGTAAAACCTCTAAAAAAAACACAAATACTAGTCAAACAACTTTAAATTATTGGCTTAGTAAACCCCTAGTAGCAAGTAGAATAAATAGATTTGAAATTCTTTCGACCGATGATGGTAATGATGAAGTAAACCCTGAAAATCAGCAAATGAGCCAAAAAGCACCTTAACCAAATAAACCACCACCTATCTTTATTGAAGGAGTAGAACAAATAAAGGTCCTAACAGATGCGCTTAAAGATACAATTGGGGAAAAATTTGTACTTCAATCTCTTGTCAATAATGAAGTCAGAGTGCAAGTAGCAGACTCGGATAGCTATAGAGCGTCAGTAAAAATGCTTACTGAAAAAAATACGAAATTTTACACATTCAAGCCGAAAGAAGAACGTAACTTCAGAGTCGTGTTAAGAAACATGCACTATTCGGTTGATACTGAAGATATAAAACTTGAATTAAAAGAGAAAGGTCATGAAGTAGCCCATATTCATAATATGCAGCAAAAAAATACTAAAAAACCATTACCAATGTTTTATGTGGAATTCTTACCAAATAAAAATAATAAAGAAATATACAAAATAGATACTCTTCTACATACAAAGATAAATTTTGAAGCTCCGTACCCAAGGAGAATCATATCACAATGCAGTAACTGCCAGAGGTATGGCCACACAAAAAATTATTGCAAAAGAGATCCAGTATGCGTCAAATGTGCTGGAAAACATAAAACAATCGATTGCCAGTTAAGTAAAGGGGCTCAAAATGCCAAATGCGCTTTATGTGGTGGTGAACACACAGCTAATTATAAGGGATGTCAAGTATACAAAACTTTAAAAATAAAACGCTTTCCACCTCTACGTGAAAAAACACATATAAACAATGAACTACCAAAACCGGCAGAAATACAAGAAGGTATAAGCTACGCTGATGCAGCAAAACGAAATCTCCCGAGCCACCCATTCCCAGCAGATAGAAGCTACGTTGATGCAGCAAGGCCAAATCTATTGAACCACACAATTCCAGCAGCTAACATTGATGTTGCCTGTACAACACAAAATCAACAACATAATCTTAATGAACTTAAGGAAATGATGATGTCATTGATTCAACAAGTTGCCAAGATGATGGAAGCTGTAACAATGCTTGTAACCAAGCTTAGTTGCCGAAATGTATAGCGGCCTAAAAGTGGTAGTATGGAATGCAAACGGTCTGTTTAACCACTCACTAGAACTTAAAATTTTCCTAATGAAAAATAACATAGATATTGCACTAATTTCTGAGACTCATTACACGGAAAAGCACTTCCTTAGAATACCTGGGTACACAATTTATAATACTAATCATCCAGATGGCACAGGCCATGGTGGAACAGCAATTATTATACGGCAAAAAATCAATTGTATCGAATTAAATGCATATAAAACTGAACATATACAAGCAACAAACATTCAAATAAAAGATGAAAATGGACCCATAACAGTGTCAGCAATATATTGCCCCCCAAAACATTCAATATCAACTGACCAATATGTCAGTTATTTTCGATCAGTGGGAAATAGATATCTCATAGGTGGGGACCTAAATGCAAAAAATACTCTCTGGGGATCCAGGTTAACTAATAAAAAAGGTAAACGTTTGTATAAAGCAATCCAAAACAGCAACGCTAAATTCCTAAGTACAGGTGAACCAACCTATTGGCCTAGCGATTCAAATAAAATACCGGATTTAATTGATTTTTGCATTATCAAAAATTTAAAAAAAGATGCACTAAAAATAAAATCGTTGTTTGAACTTTCATCTGACCATTCTCCAATACTTGTTGAATATAACACGATGGTCACCAAAACTGTAAATGAAAACAATCTACATAATCGAAATACATGCTGGGATACGTACAAAGAAAATATAGTAGCAAACCTTGAATTGAATATTCCATTGAAAAATGAAGATGAAATCGAAAGTGCCTTGCTATTCTTAAACGAAACCTTAACTAAGGCTGCTATAACATCAACACCGGCCCCAACATTAGCAACGGATAAATTAAACTTGCCACAATCCGTTCAAAATCTAATTAAAAGCAAAAGGAAATTACGAAAAATATGGCAAATTACAAGGCTACCAAGTGATAAAACAAAATACAGCAAAGCTATTAAAAACCTGAAAAAAGCATTAATAGAAAACGAAAATAAAAAAATTAAAAAATATCTTAGTAATCTAACACCAACAGAAGAAACAAATTATTCATTGTGGAAAGCGGTAAAAAATCTTACTCACAAAATTTTTCACCAGCCGCCTTTAAAAAAAGGAAATGGCACTTGGGCTAGATCTAATGAGGAAAAAGCAGCAACAATTGCTAACTACTACGAAAAAATATTCTCAAACGACTCAATAACAAGCCAACTAAATGAAATTGAAGAAACGCATCAAACAATTGAATACAACACTCAATATATAAGAGTACATGAAATTGAAACTTGCATTAAAAAAAGAATAAGCCACAAGAAAGCACCAGGTTACGACAATATATCAGGCAAAATGCTCAAAGAACTTCCGTTAAAAGCGCTACAATACCTTCGAAACACAATGAATGCAATGCTCAGACTAAAATACTACCCCAAACTATGGAAAGTGGCAGAGATAATTCCAATACAGAAACCAGGTAAAGATGCCACACAAGCATCATCATATAGGCCAATCAGCATTTTACCAACACTATCAAAAATAATGGAAAAACTCATATATGACAGACTACAACCAATTTTACAAAGAACTCACGCAATACCAGATCATCAGTTTGGCTTTCGCTGCAAACACTCCACAATCCAGCAGGTGCATAGAGTAACGCATAAAATTCTCACGGATTTAGAGAGAAAACAATTTTGCACTGGGATCTATCTCGATGTAGAAAAAGCGTTTGATAAAGTTTGGATTAAAGGACTTCTCT
Organism: Palloptera scutellata; assembly: GCA_958295655.1. Classification (NCBI taxonomy): domain Eukaryota; kingdom Metazoa; phylum Arthropoda; class Insecta; order Diptera; family Pallopteridae; genus Palloptera; species Palloptera scutellata. The sequence goes on from OY282451.1 coordinate 40,297,180, forward strand.
ACAAACTCAAAAGAATATTACCAGAATGCTTGTACCAATTGATAAAAAGCTATCTCTCAGACCGTCACTTCTATGTGAGACACAAAAATGAAATATCCACACTACGAAAAATTACAGCTGGAATCCCGCAAGGAAGTGTACTAGGACCAATTTTATATACCCTTTATACAGCAGATATACCACAGCCTACCAGCAGAAATTCACTTATAGCTACATTTGCAGATGACACAGTAATCTTGGCATCACACCAAAATATTACAACTGCAACAGCAACACTACAAGAAAATATTGATGAAATCACGAACTGGTTCAGCAAATGGCACATAAAAGTAAATGAACAAAAATCTGTTCAAGTTATATATACAACAAGAAAAATTATTAATCCTCAACCCATTAAAATTAATGGAACAAATGTTAGGATTGACACCGTCGCCAAATATTTGGGAGTATACATAGATAGTAAACTTACTTGGAACTATCATATAGAAAAAAAACGCGAGCAAATGAAAATGAAATTTCGGGAGTTATACTGGCTACTGAACAGAAAGTCTAGTTTAAATCTACACAACAAAATACTAATATACAAATCAATAATAAAACCTATATGGACATATGGGCTGCAACTATGGGGAACAGCAAAGAAAAGCAATATTTTAAAAATACAACGTCAACAATCATCAATACTAAGATGCATAGCAAACGCGGACTGGTACATCACAAACAATAACATTCATCATGATTTAAAAATACCTACAATCACCACTGAAATTTCAAACTACAGTAAAAAACACCACGAAACAGTAAGACAACATATCAACAGTGAAGTATCGCAATTACCAAATAGAGAAATCGAACAACCGCGAAGACTGAAAAAAACAAGACCAGTAGATTTAATCTAACAAAGTAGAATGAAAATCCAAAAATTACTAGATAAACGATGTATTGATACTGATCAATGTATTGACTAAAATCCAAATAATTGCTGTGAGGAAATGTATTAAGTGTTGTATATGAATTATCATATGTAGACAGATGTACACATACTATTGGAAATTAATAAAAAAAAAAAAAAAAAAAAAAAAAAACTGATGTTGCTGGAGTCCTTAGAGATTATTTGCATAATAACATATAGTACATACTTATGTACTTATGACAAAAAATAGACATGTATGCATTTTTAAAGTTTACTTCTTTAAAATCGTTTTTATATTTACAAAGGGGTAAAAGATAATAGTGGCGCCCTTTATCAATTGACAGAGGGCGCTGATTCGTGTATGATTCATACTCGATTGAAAAAGGGCACTGCCCATCAGTTTCTAGTAAAATTTGGCATTTCAAACAAAAATCGTTAGAAATTTAATTTCTAGAGCTGAAAGAATGAGCGAGTATAGACTGAAAATATCAAACGCGAGGCACAAACAAATGGCGATTGTGTTACAATAAATTCTCCACCAAAAACTGCGACTGTGATTCAGCGAGCATGTCGACTTCGTCGAAAAATGGAGGCCAAACAAAATTCAGATTCCGCTATCGTGAAAAAAAAACCCAAAAACCAGGCCCGAGAGATCGCGAGAGTGTAAACTTCGCAAGCAACTTGATGAACAATAGAATTCGGATTTCATTGAAAAACAACTCGCAAAGAGCAATGCGGTGCCAATGAATGACAAATTAGTTCATTAGAGCCAAAATTGCATCAACACTCATCTAATTAAGTCCCGACGAAGGTCTTCAGAATATACAGTACCAAGCAGCCAATGAGGTGGCCGAATTCCCAGCTTCTCAACGAAAGAGAATGGCAGAAGATTTACTTGAAAATTTAACTGAAAATCTTTCCAACAACTCGCATCAGCACAACAAAACATGGATGAGATGTGATAAGTTTCTAGTCAACCTCATAACATTCGCCAGTTCTTTGACCGGCAAGTGGCAAATTTTCACCTGTTGAGATCGTACAACCTGAATATTTTTATGATGATCATGATGATGATTATAAAGATGAAAATAATGATGATGATGGTAAGATTACATGATTATATTACAGTCAAAACGCAGGGAAGGAGGGAGAATCAGAGGGAATGCAATCATAGGAGACCGATGTACTAAATGCTGTGTGGGTAGTTTCGAGTTTTAATGCAAGTCGCGTCTGGCTATTTTCGCTCTCTTCAGAGCAAAGCAGCATTAAAGATCAATGCATTTTACATAGAGCTGGAGATTAAAATGGACTAGTATAATTTATATTTCTATTCACAACAATTTTAAATATTTACTGATTTAGCAGTGTAAAAATTCATGGAAACTATTGCAAAATCAATGAGTTGCGTATTTCGAGGGCGGCGGCTTCCGTTTATTAAATATTTCTTACTGTAAACAACTTTTAGTTGATTGAGAAAAATAAATTCAAATTAAACAATTCAATGCAAAACTTTAAAATACAAATAGAATCAATATTTGATTAAAATATGGCAAAAATTATAAAGGGTAAGGAATATCTATTTACTGTCTTCAGCGTAGTTATAGCTAATATCTCTACGCACACCTTTCCAATATATGCAATGTCGAGAAAACAACTCGAGAAGGTGTTTTTGTTTCTAGAGTCGAATTAAGTGGGACTTTTTTCGCTTTTTGGCCTATAACTTATGAACGGTAAGGAGTTTCTATTTACAGTCTTCAACGCAGTTGTAGCTAATATTTTTGTGGGCGAATTTGCTACACACAGCACATTGAAATTCCTTACCGTTCATAAGTTATAGGCCAAAAACCGAAAAAAGTCCAAATTAATTCTAGAAACAAAAACACCTTCTCGAGTTGTTTTCTCGACATTGCATATATTTGAAAGGTGTGCGTAGAGATATTAGCCACAGAAAAATCAATCGAGATATGTACACATAAAAATAAAATTAGCATTGAAGGAACTCGTGCTAAAGAAAGTAACCTAAATATTTACTTTATAAATAAAAAATGAAAAACACCCGAATTTAAGGTCGATCAAATACGCAGCACATGGCAATATTTCTTCATTGATGGCAGATTTTCTCACACCAGTCACACACACTGCCCTCAGAGCAGGTAACACATTCGCACCAAACATGAAAACGATAAAATTTTCCAAATGCATGTTGATTAGCTGATAGAATGATAAAATGCTGTGAAAACCTTTACATAAATAAGTATCAACATGACAAAATAAGAATAATAATTACCATAAGGAAACTGCAATCAGTTTAGGAAAAATACTTCATATAAAAAGTAAAAATGCAAATTAAGTAGTCACTATTTATTGATATTGAGACATTAGTTTTTGACAAAAAAAAAACAGCTGAAATAAAGATATAAATAATATATAAAAATATAAAAATACGCGTAATATTTGAATAACATTCTTTTTTATTTTTTTTTGTAATTTAATTTTTTGTGTGCTTATTTTCCTAAATTTTATATGTTGTTGTTTTCTGAACCGACTTCATTCGATTGTTCCATAATAACCAAGCAGCTACTGCTGCTGATGGTTAACCGGACCGACTGACTGGAGACTGTTGGTCGTTACATGTGGGCGTTTCAAAGTGCGAATTTTGAAAATAAATGAAATCTTAAATGGCTGGAATGCTATTTAAGAATTCATACATATACTTATACATACAAGACTAAATAAAAAAAAACAATAAAAAAAGTGTTTGAGGTAAAAAATGGCAAGCAACAAACTATTTCTAAATCTAAGTATCTACATCAAAAGTATCTACAGTGGCGAGCCCAAATGTATACATGAGAAAGCATTTTTGGGTTACGGTAAATAGTCAAGATTGTTGAGAAATCAAAAAGAAAAAACTCAAAAAAGTTAATGCTCATTCCATTGAAAAAATTGGATAAAAAAATATAAAATTTAAATCAGATAATATGTGTTTTGAATTTCCAAAATTTTGATCATAAGTTTTCATAATGATCAGATGTTCTGAGAGAAATTATTTCGAAGTTGCCAACTCAGTTACTGCCTTTTCTCAATCAAAACATAATGTAAAACAATTTTTTCAAATCGAATAATGTTTATTGAACGCGCAAGCGGTTCAAAGGCGTAAAGGTTTCTCAATTTCTGCAAAAATTATATGAAAAATTTGGTAAAAACTTCTATGGCTTTGAACTTACTTTACTTTTAATAGCACAACAGCCCATGGAGGGCCTAGGCCGAGCTTTTCGCATCCACTCATGTTGTGCGTGTTATGTTTGTACATGAATGGAAGGGACCTACAGTTTAATGCCGAATCCGAACGGCGAAGTGAAAAGCTTTTCATAGCAATTTTTACTCTTGTAGGTTTGCCATTGCCTGCCAAGAGGTGGTGCCGTGTAGAAAAATTATTTTTTCAACTTTTTGATTTTGCCTGTGCCAGGATTCGATCCCCGGACACTCTGCGTAGCAGTTCAACGCATTACCACTACGCCACAGCGACCATCTGTGGTTTTGAACCACTTGCGGTTTAAATACCCATTATTCGATGTTAAAAATTCTTTTGTAAGTTGTTTGTATTTATGAAAGGCAGCAACAGAGCCGGTCTAATGGCTTCGAAATAATTTCCTTCAAAAAAATTGTAGTAAATCAAACCTTATGATACAAATTTCGGAATGTCAAGAGCCATGAGGCTCCACATGTCCGATTAAATAAATATTAAATATTTAAATATTGTCCGATTACTTGTTTTCGTTTTTTTTCAATGGTTGAGTTTTTTCTTTTTGATTTCTCAATATTTTTGACTATTGACATCGGATGTTACCAAATTTTTTTTTTATTTTATGCTTTCTTCTGCAAATATCCATAGAAATTTTACCTTTTAAGTAGCTCTCGTTTAGGTACCATACTCGCTTACTGTAATACCATAAGATAAATTGTTTATTTTGCATCTGAGATTGTTTGTAAGTTTAATAATTTATAATAGTATTTTCCATAGAATATTTGCCTGGAATTTATTAACCCATTAGCTCCCTTCCTTATGTCCTCTTTTCGTGCTTTTCTGGAGAAATCACCGTTTTTGCCTATTATGAGAATTAATAGAGGGTTAATAAGTTCTAGTAATGTGTTAATCCTATATGCCTAAGGATGCCTACATATTTTCACCCTGTATAGGTCGATGTTGGGCAATCCTGTATATTAAATACCCGGTTTCACCGTTGAAGAGCCCACCTTTATAATAGGTGGGCTCTTCAAGGTTCATTTCCGCAACTGATGATGATAATAATAAATATGAAACTTCTACAACTGTTTTTTGTTTGGTTAATCTAAAACTTATCACTTAAAACTTTAAAACTTATCTTATCATTCTGGATCAACATAAAAAGAGTCCTGGTACTCAGGAAAGAATATCACTTTGCAACTGCCAGAGATTCTCATAATATTTATGTTCTGATTTGTTCAACAGTGTAACCAGCAGTTATATTGAGGGCATAAAACATGATTATTGACATAGTAATCAGCTGTATTGGACAAGCAAAACAGAAGTAAGCAATCATAAAGAAGTAGTAAAATTCTAAAGGAAAAATTTCATTAATTTTATTAAGGCAATATTTCGACGACAACAACAGATGTTGCTACATATGCATGTATTTTGATTATGATACGAAGCAGCTCAGTTTCATAAATTAAGTCACGTCACATCAAGCTGGAAACTGCCAATGTTTGTTCGACTATTCGACAATCATAGAGCAAACACTTCACGAATGTGTTTTATTGCACTCAATCAAAATGACCATTCGTGCGTCAATATACTGGCTTCTTATACATACCCTGTAGGGTAACTAACTGGTCTAAAGTTAATAGATAAAGTGGTTTGTTGAACACAACAAATAGTCCCACAGTCGGTTTTTTTTATCATCGCGAACTGGTTTCTTTAACATTGTGTTGTCCTAAGTAGTAACAAGTAAGTACATTATCCAGGCTTGCATAGGAATCTTTTCAACTAGTTAGTAGATAGATATTTTTGGAATAGTTTGTAAACCAATCCATTTTCAACTAGTAAAAAAAATATATGTTTTTGGAATAATTTGTAGAGCAATTGAATTGTTTTGGTTTTGCATAAAATGCATTTTCCCATTCGTGACTATTACTTATACATACTATAATTTAAAAATGTTTGTTGCTGTAATAGGATTAATTACTACATTAAATATATAGCAAATAATTTGCATTATAAAGAAAAATTTAACATTAAAAAACTAATAAGGCTGCAGGTGTAGATGGCCTGCCTGCTGAGTGGTTTCAGACCGGAGGCGAAGAGCTCAAAAACCGCATGCATGAGCTTCTATACAGAATATGGTCGGTTGAAAGCATGCCAAGTGATTGGAACCTTAGTGTACTCTGCCCAATCCATAAGAAAGGTAATTGCACGATCTGCGCCAACTACCGTGGGATAAGTCTTCTTAATATTGCATATACGGTTCTATCGAGCGTACTGTGCGAAAGACTGAATTCCGTCGTCAACAAACTGCTTGGACTTTATCAGTGTGGCTTCAGGCCTGGTAAATCCACCATCGACCAGATATTCACACTACGCCAAATCCTGGAAAAGACCCGAGAAAAACATATCGACACCCATCATCTATTTGTCGATTATAAAGCCGCCTTTGACAGCACGATTAGGGATCACTGCGGCGTACAATGTCTGATTTTGGTATCCCTGCAAAGCTTATTCGACTTTGCAAAATGACACTGACCGACACCACCAGTGCAGTGAAAATTGGAAAAGAACTCTCCGCGCCATTTGATACTAAAAGACAAGGTGACTCACTATCGTGCGACTTCTTTAACCTTAACTATCTTCTACAAGAGTGTCATGCTGCTAGCATACGCTGATGATATTGACATCATTGGCAAAAACGCTCGAGCAGTCAGTGCAGCATTCTCCAACCTGGACAAGGAATCGCGTCGAGTGGGTCTAGTGGTGAACGAGGACAAAACGAAATACCTTGTGTCAACAAACAAATAGTCACAGCGTCTTGGACAAAATGTCAATGTTGACAACTATACTTTTGAAGTCGTCAAGGATTTCGTATATCTAGGATCCAGCATAAACACCAACAATAATGTCAGCCTTGAGATCAAGCGGAAACTAACTCTTGCCAACAGGTGTTACTAAGGGCTCAGCAGGCAATTGTGAAGTAGAGCCCTCTCTCGACCGACGAAAATAACGCTCTCTAAGTGCCTCATCTCTCCCGTCCTAATGTGTGGCGCAGAGACGTGGACATTGACCATCAAAGATGAGAGGCTGTTAGGAGCGTTCGAGATGAAGATACTTCGTGAGATCTACGGTCCAGTATGCGTGGACGACGTGTATCGACTAAGATGAAACGATAAGCTGTATGAGCTGTACGCCCACACTGACATAGTCAAGCGTATAAAAATCCAGCGGCTTCCCTGGCTGGGTTGAGCGAATGGAAGAAAGCGCTCCGTCTGGAAGGGTGTTTTATTCGAACCACGTTGGAGGAACACGCAGAAGGGGACGTCCTAATCTCCGTTGAAAAGACCAGGTGCAGGGCAACCTGACTGCGCTTGGACTTATCAACTGGTGCCAGCGCGCGCATAGCAGAGGCTACTGGCGAAGCTTTATAGAGGGGGCCCCAGACCGATCATCGGTTATAGTGCCAGTTAAGTAAAATGCATTTTAACTTTGGTAATTTACCTATCACTCCATCATACAATTGATAACAGCGAATACTCTTCTCGCGTGAAGAGATCATAAGATTGCTTATGATTTTTTTACACAAGATAAAGCACTATATAACAGTTATTCCGGTAAGCTTAACCCAAAATTTCCTTTTTTTATATATGACATTCTTGCAGCAACGATCAATAAATATTTGTGCATATCAACTTTAACTTTAAATCGCAGAAAAAAATTTGCCATCAGTGATTTAGTCAAAAGCGAGAAAACATTTCATTGAAATTCAATATTTGCCATAATTTTAACAATCGGTTCTTTTCATTACGATAATCGCAATTTGTATCTGTGAATACTTTTTTGTAAACCCTTTCTTTTCTTGAGTTTATATGTAAGTATTTTTTTATTTTTGGAAGCATTTAGCACAACTGTCGCCTCGAGTAATTTCAATTGTCTTACAAATTCGTTGCGCTTTTTTATTTATTTATTTCTATTTTTTTTGCAACCTTCAGGGAATTATGATGAAAATGGAGGGCGAAAATTTAAATTGATTTTGCCTGCAGCACAAAAGGGTCGTTTTGCAAACAAAACAATAAACTAAAACAACAAAGACAATAAAATGTCATATTGAAAATGTTTAAGAGTGAAATGGGATTGAAGATGTTATAAAGACGTTTTAAAACTTTTTGCCCATGTTTTATATTCTTATTCAAATCACATATTTTCTTGTTTTTATTTGCTTGTTGGTTGTTGTTGTTGTTAATCTAAAGAAGATACTTACAGTAAATGTTAAGTAATACGTTTAGCATGTAAGAAAAGGAATTTTAACGATATTTTGCTGTGGCCTAATTTAGAATTCAACGATTACATAGAAAGGTCCCCGATCTCATTTATATTATTTTAAATACTTTATGATTTAAAATAAAACCTTAAAAACGAGCAGGACTTCTTAATTGCTGCAACATTACGATACGCTCCGTTACGTCATACATAATCAAGCCTTAAGAGTGCCGACGTCGGAATTGAATTTTATTCAAATAAGTAAATTATTGCCCATAATTTTTATTCCACAACTGATATTTTTTAAGTTACCCGATAAGAGTTAGGAGAAAGAACTTACTATATTTTTTTTAAGTTGCTCATAACTTTCATTTCAAACGATTATTTTCTTTCATGTTATCAAACATCCTCAAAGTTTCAAATTATCTTAAATGTAAAGTAAAAAATTTGTAAGCCAAGTCGATGCTTAACTCTGTTTTTGAGTGAATTCCCGTGCCTTCGCCCGTTCCAATTTGGCAATGCTTGCCAAACTCTTGGAACTCAAAACCCCGACGGCTCCCCAGTGTTTTTCGTCCAGACGTTCGTTTCAGCTAATCTTGGCTGCCTCAAGGATCCTGGCAAAGTTGCCGTTGTAGTCTCACAATTGGTCAGAGCCAAAGCGGTGCAGGTCCCAATAGTGCTTTGCCCTTCAGAATGCAATATGCAATACACACTTTGTGGCATAAAGCTGGCAGGAAGAGAACCAACATGACAGGATCGACATCATGAACGCTGACAACCAATCGTGCCTTCATCTGTTCAACCAATTTGGCGAAAGTATTGGTGCCAACAACCGTGCCGGCATGCATGAAGTTTGACTTCTTCTTGGGCAGGGGCTCAACATACTTCAATCGATTCTGGGTTTTAATTCTCCAACAGTTTGAACATTTTGAAGGCTGCCTTCTTGCCCAAAGGCTGGCTGAACTGATGAATTGGTGGTGTCACCTTCAAACAAAACAGCCTTTTGCAATTGTACGCTTGGACTGAACTTTTTGATCAATTCCAAAGTTTTTTTACAACTTTGTTGGGAGCTGGCCTCTTAGCAGCCAATCGTACTGGTGCAATCTTCTTGGTGACTGGTTTCTTCTTTGGCCTGGGTTTCTTAACAACCCTTTTGGAATATTGTTAACGTACGATTTTTGCTTAAAATTAAGTTTCTTCTTACGGCCCGATAACATTACAGCAATATTGTCGGCCTGTCAAAAAGATAAAAAGGTCCAAAACAGGAAAATATTTCATAAAATATTTTGAAAGTAACATTTTATACGTTGCTTGATACGAATTATGAACTTTTATTTTCTTTGTCTTTTAATGGCACCACAGCCCATGGAGGGCCTAGGCCGAGCTAGACATAGCAAGAAAATGCAATTATTGCTTCACAGCCCGCGGTGGCTCCAATCGACCCTCTAACTCTACAAATTCAACGAAATCCTTCACATAAATTACGCAATAAAACATTTACGAAATTTAAATGCAATGCAAAATCCAAGCCAAACATTTTGCAATTACGAATGGATAAATAAATAATCTGCAAATAAATCTTCAAACCCTTATATCCCAGGGATTCAGTTTATTTTCACATACACGCATCCCAGGCATGCACACCTTCATAATCTGCATAGACATAACATATTGATTTTCATCTATAATTTGTCTCGATGGGCAAATAAAGTATTTTTGTTATTGTTAAAAATGAAACAAAATACAACTCACGCACACGAACACACAAGCAACTGAATTAAACACCAATACATTCGCACACATTGCATACATAATAATGCCCTCGCATTCATAAGAATCGAAATTTTATTGGATCCCTTTTTTCACCGCCCACCCAGCATCGCAACATCGTCTTCATCCTCATAGCCTTCATCGCCATCACCAACTTGTAGCGTTGTTCGTCGAGGCAACCCTACCAAAACTGCGCTTTATTTTATTGCCTTTTTTCACTTTCTTCCCCAAATATGTATCTCATTGTTTCCGTTTTCTCTTTATTATTATGCTTTAATATGGCATCACTGAATTTACGAGTTTTGTATCCCATTTCCAGTCCTACCTTTCGTCGTTTGACTCATACATACACGCTCGACCATACATTCATACATATATATTTATGCATTTACGCCACAAGAAGTCATTTTACCTCATTTTACCTCATTTCACCTTTTTGCTGCTGCCAATTGCCAAATCATGATTTCCAAATGTTGCTACTTACTCGTATACGAGGGTACGGATAGATTTAAAGTAGGCAGGTAAATGGGTTAAGTACGTGTCTGTTTTTTTGTTTTTGACTAATGTGTTGGGAGCAGCAGGTGCTGTGATTCCTTTTTTCCAGCTCCAGCAAAGGTTTCGTGTTTCTTGCCCTTGATGTATGCGAGTTTTTACTTACCTTTTGTGAGGCGTTTGGACTTAATGTGCAAAAAAAAGAAAAGCACAAACAATTTATTCATTTTGGTATTATGTACATTTTTATTCTGTGTTAATGTTATGCAGATGCTTTACGTATACACTGTAAAAAGCCAGTAATGTCGGTAAATTTAAAATATAAAATATATCAGGGCAAGGAATCTCATGTACTAAAAAATCGAAAATATCCGCATATAACATGCACTTCATGCAATTAAATTAAAAAATATGCACTACAAACACATAAAATATGCAATTAAAAATATTTTTCTAATATTTTACTATAAATATATATTGCATGTAATTTACCAAAAAAAAAGGCTGAAAACAATTCATTTTAATATACTACTGTGGGCAAAAAGTAGTAAGCCTTTTTAATTTAAATTTCGCGCGGAAACCCATTCATCAAAATATTATTTTTTTAAGGTTGGTACGACTGTCGGTGACATCTGTGCCAAATGTCACAACAAAATAATCATTAGTGTTTAGTATACGCTTGTCTTTCTGAAGTACAAAAAGTGCATTTGGCGATTTTCACAATGAGTGAAATTATTCAACAAAGAAGTTCCATTAAATTTTGTGTGCGGAATCAAATTTCTGGTGCCGAAACGTTCAGAATGTTGCAAAAGGCCTTCGGTGATAATAAAGATAAATAAGAATATGTGATAAGTGATAAGTGATAGTTTACTATAGTAATAAATTTTTGTGTTTTTGTGATTCGATAAAATACTAAGCTATTTGCATAAAAAATAATTATTTCATATAATTCGACGAAATAAAATTAGCATCAAATAAGAAACTTGTGCATGTCGCGAGCAAGTTTTTTTGATTGGTACAAATTGTTCAAAGATGGTCGAGAACGCGTTGACGACGAACCACGTCCAAGACGGACATCAACTGATGATCAACACGTCAATAAAATCAAGGAATTGGTGCTCGAGAATCGAGAATCGACGATTAACAGTCAGAGACCTTACTGGCATCGTTGGAATATCGGAAGGATCAGTGAAAACCATTTTAAAACATCATTTGGGCCTAAGAAGAGTGAATGCACGATTGGTTCCAAAATCACTGCATTGGTTTTACGAGACCATTTTGCCAAAAATTCGACTGATATCGTTCCGCAACCACCCTATTCGCCTGACTTAGCACCGTGTGACTTAGCACTTTTGGCTATTTTCTAAACTCAAAAAACCGCTTCGTGGACACCGTTTTGAGTCAATTGAAGACATTAAACATGAATCGCTAAGCGCATTGAAGGCTATTCCGGAAATTGACTTTAACAACTATTTCGAGAATTGGAAAAAACGTTGGCACAAGTGTATTGGGGCCGGGGGGATTACTTTGAAGGGGACGAAATAGATTTGGAAGAATGAATAAAAATTAATTGAAATTATGAACAAAGTCTTACTAACTTTTGCCCACAGTAGTATAATTTAATAACAAAATAAAAATTAGAACACATTAAAAAAACTCGTTTCTTTAATTTTTACACTATATTCAAATTGTAACAGAACTTATGGCAGGACTAGGTATACATACATATCGGTGGAATAAATACAATCCGTAAATCGGAAGAAGTTTTAGTGAAATCTGAAAGGGTGAGCTCTGATACGTTTCATGTGAAATGACTGATCTACATGAAAAATATCAATAAATGTACGGGTAGACAGGTGAAAAAAATAAATTGGGAACCATCAAGCGTGGCACCGTTTCCCCTGGCCTTCGCTGTGGATCCGCCCTTGAACAAGTCTAATGAAGAAAGATCCAATGGAGTACACAGTTGAAATGGGTCTTCACATATACCAGCACTGTATCTTGTTAAGATTATACCTGCAAATTAAACTACTACCGCCCCAAAAAAGCAGAAAGACCTTTCCACAGTTAAATAAATGCACCCCAGCAAACCAGGCAGAAAGCTAAGCGCACAATAGAATTTACCCTCTCGTCGACCCTATTCAGTTAGGTACTGTTTCAATCTAAAATGATTCACAGATATTTCACTATTTCAAACAATGGTTTGAAGGACAGTGGCAGCTGCCCTTAAATGAACTCAAGAAAAAGTCAAACAACGTAAATTTCACGATATTAAGCTAACGCACACTATAGCAAATAAAAATGATCCAGTTTACGCGTTTACGCCATATGCAGCATTACCCCTGCTCACCCGCGTTATATTTAGTGTTTTTGTTTTTTTTCTTTTTTTTTTTGCTCCATCTTGCAATATTACTCGAAATATATACCGGAAATATTTTCATTTTTCCTCTCTTCTTATGTTCAATGCGATACAGTTCGTTCATTTGTGTCACAATATGATGCAGGGCAGAAACTCATGCCCTCATGGAATGCAAATGAGTATTGCTTCCACCCGCTACACTTTTCATTGCCTTACCTTGCTCTTACTCAATGCTCGGTGCAGTTACAATATTTAAATTATTAAGTATTCAAGTATAATTTCAATTCAATGTTGCACATTCAATGTGAAGAGTGTGTGTGGGTGGGCGATAGTCATAACAAAAAACTCTTTGTTTTTTTTTTTTTTTTTTACATACATATTTACATATTTATTCTCTACTCGAAAAGCTTAAAAGCTAACTCAACAACTCTGGAAAATTTTTTACTAAGAATTTACTCGTAACTTTGTTGCCGCACACACATTTTTCTGTATGTTGGCTTCTTCTGTTCTTGTTGCTTGCTCGAGTTGAGACCACAAAAATGTGGGTTGACATCGCATTAGTATATAGGTATTTGTAAACTATTTTCGTTATAAGTTATTTTGAAAATGTAACAGATCCACAGCGTGATGGCGATAGCGTCAACGACCTCCTATGTTGCTGTTTACGACATCCAACTAAAATTAAGCTATTAAACTCAACGTGAAAGTAAATTAGTTCAAGACCATTAAGCATACTGATATGTCGGTATCCGTATCGTATTATTATGGAATTTTTATCATTACGATTATGTATTTATTTAGAGTATAAGTATTCGCATCTGAGGCATGGTCATTTACATGCACAAGTGATAACAGAATAACAACATGTTAAAGTGAGTAGAATTACCAACGGCAAATTGTTTACTATAAAGTAATTGACAAGTAAATGAAAAACAAAACCAATTAAAATTAAGATTAAAGAGATTTAAATTATGTTTATCAGAACAAAGACACTGAGAAAAATTGCTAAGACAAGAACAACAAACCATAACTTGAAAAATTTTTTTTTTTAAATCAACAACAATTAGTCACATTTGACTAACAATAGGTTTTTTAATGTAAAATTGCACGTAATACTACTTACCTAAAGTGAGCATATAGATCTGAGCTAGTTAATCTCCTTGCTGGTTGAAACGCCTCAAAAGATCCTTGGGTTTAAACCGACTTAAACGTCTGGGTTTGAGTGTTGACTCAGTCTATCATGATGTGCATTAGCAATCTTCTGTATTTCTTGCCCGACTGTAGGTATTTTAAGATCACGATGTAGGTCATGGTCGCTGTGGCGTAGTGGCAGTGCGTTGGACAGGCAAAATCAAAACCAAAAAAATCAAAAAGTAAAAAAAAATAATTTTTCTACACGGCACCACCTCTTGGCAGGCAATGGCAAACCTACAAGAGTAAAAATTGCTATGAAAAGCTTTTCACTTCGCCGTTCGGATTCGGCATTAAACTGTAGGTCCTTTCCATTCATGTACAAATATAACACGCACAACATGAGTGGATGCGAAAAGCTCGGCCTAGGCCCTCCATGGGCTGATGCGCCATTAAAAGTAAGTAAGTAAGATGTAGGTCATCATTTCGCACATACCACGCAGCGTTAACTGCATCCCTGAGTGCTTTGTTTTGGGATCTTTGTATCATGATTATTATATGATTTTAAGCGCAGCCCCAAATTTGAACGTCATAGAGCCACTCAGGCTTGAAGACTTGTTTGTATATCATTAGTTTGTTTTGTTGAGACACTTTGGATCTCCTTCCAATAAGCCAAGTTAGTTTTTTGTATATTCTATTCGTTTTTTCTTGGCGTGTACCTTCCATCTCAGTTTGGCATCTAGGTTCATACCCAAGTATTTCGCAGAATTAGCTGCTGGAATTTGTTCACTGATTAGAAACAATGGAATTTGGGTTTCTCTTTTCTTGGTAAAGTTGTCGTGGATAGACTTGGAGCTATTTACTGCCAGTTTCCATTTATTGGCCAACTTCTTGGAGATAAAGGGCTCATATAAAGAGTACCCGCGTTTGGTGCCCACAAATCTGTCAAGTGGTTGATGTTTAGTGTCTCCGCTATCTCCTGACCGCTTGCGTATCGATGTTGATCTATCAGTTGCAAAATATCATCGGCTATTTCAGTGACTTTCAGTACATCTTTGATATCGAAATTTCCGGAACGTAATCGAGCAGTCCACTCCTGGATCGCACAAATTTTTCGGCATTTTTCAGTTTTTGCAGCAGTTTTACATTTAGTAATAGTATATACTTATACTACTGTGGGCAAAAAGTAGTAAGACTTTGTTCATAATTTCAAATTTTTTTATTCATTCTTCCAAATCTATTTTGTCCCCTTCAAAGTAATCCCCCCGGCCCCAATACACTTGTGCCAACGTTTTTTCCAATTCTCGAAACAGTTGTTAAAGTCAATTTCCGAAATAGCCTTCAATGCGCTTAGCGATTCATGTTTAATGTCTTCAATTGACTCAAAACGGTGTCCACGAAGCGGTTTTTTGAGTTTAGAAAACAGCCAAAAGTCACACGGTGCTAAGTCAGGCGAATAGGGTGGTAGGGTGGTTGCGGAACGATATCAGTCGAATTTTTGGCAAAATGGTCTCGTAAAACCAATGCAGTGATTTTGGAACCAATCGTGCATTCACTCTTCTTAGGCCCAAATGATGTTTTAAAATGGTTTTCACTGATCCTTCCGATATTCCAACGATGCCAGTAAGGTCTCTGACTGTTAATCGTCGATTCTCGAGCACCAATTCCTTGATTTTATTGACGTGTTGATCATCAGTTGATGTTGATGGCCGTCCTGGACGTGGTTCGTCGTCAACGCGTTCTCAACCATCTTTGAACAATTTGTACCAATCAAAAAAACTTGCTCGCGACATACAATTATCACCGAAGGCCTTTTGCAACATTCTGAACGTTTCGGCACCAGAAATTTGATTCCGCACACAAAATTTAATGGAGCTTCTTTGTTGAATAATTTCACTCATTGTGAAAATCGCCGAATGCACTTTTTGTACTTCAGAAAGACAAGCGTATACTAAACACTAATGATTATTTTGATGTGACATTTGGCACATCAATGGGTTTCCGCGCGAAATTTAAATTAAAAAGTCTTACTACTTTTTGCCCACAGTAGTAAGTAGTAATAAAGCATTACGTAGCGAATTTATTCAGATATTCCACTCATTTTCAAATCAATGTAACTTTTTACACTAGCAACGAGTTATACAACTGTCTTCACACACAAATATACCCTGAAAAGCCAACTTTCAAAGATGGGTTCGTTTGACATAATCGGACCAAACACCGAGTACTTTTTATATGACCCGATATGTAAATTATTTCTTTATAATTTACAATTTCAGACACCATTGCCCGTAAAGACTTTCTGATAACACCACATTATCCCTTAAAAATCTGAGAGTGCTTCTGCTGCATTAAAAGTTAACTTTAACCTTCATAATGTTTCAACAACTAGTCAACTTTTTTGAGCTTTCAAAATAAATAACTACCTACAAGTTTCACTTTCCATGATTGGCTTCAGTAAACAATAAAAAAAACCTATGCCTTCAGTGCCAATGCCATTATGTGTCACCTACCGTTCAATCAACATGATATTTTCATCAGAATGTGAGTAGTGTATTTAAAATTCGACAGCGTCTGAACTTATTTCCAGCCAGAACGATGAATGTGCGAAATTGCGGTTCTAAGAAAAATCGATTTTAAAGTTTGAAATTTTATAGCTAAGTACTACGTACATACATAATTAAAGGCGTACGTACATAAAAAAAATATATATGGTCGCTGTGGTGTAGTGGTAGTGCGTTGGACTGCTACGCAGAGTGTTCGGAGTTCGAATCTCGGCACAGGCAAAATCAAAAATTAGAAAAAATAATTTTTCTACACGGCACCACCTCTTGGCAGGCAATGGCAAACCTACAAGAGTAAAAATAGCCTATGAAAAGCTGTTCACTTCGCCGTTCGGATTCGGCATTAAACTGTAGGCCCCTTCCATTCATGTACAAATAAAACACGCACAACATGAGTGGATGCGAAAAGTTCGGCTAGGCCCTCCATGGGCTGTTGTGCCATTAAAAGTAAGTAAATATTAAAAAATCAGAATGGGCATAGATTCACAAAGGTATTCTAGATATCATCCATCAGACGTATAACTCATACGTTGTTCTAGCAGTGAACAGATTGTTTGTTTGTGTGTGTGCGTGTGTGCGTGTGTGTGTGTGTGTGAGTGGTTACACACGTAGTTACAGTTGAGCTATAGTGCTCTTTACTCGTATATGTTTTATGCACGTATGAACTTAATTTTCTACGCTGATATATGAATGCATTTAAAATGTCATGCTATTCGAATTTGTCAACATTATACATAGTAGTTATACCATTATTATTTTCAAATTGCCATTTATTTGAACATATGAATTTGTGTGTATAAACTTCAGCCGTAACCCTTGACTCAAATGCAATGTAATTTTGTATGAAATTTTAGTAAATATACGAATCAAACAGCTTATAAACTTAACGTTCCCCTATTTTCCAGGTTTTCTTTACTGTATAAAGTTAATTTAAACTGTCCTTGTATAATTATCTGATTACATTAGCATTCATTGTATTGCACTATTATGCCAAGGAACTATTAATAGGATATTTACTGATGAAATTCATTTTTGATAGAAGGAGTATGTAGGGGTATGAATGATGATTATGAAATGATTTTATAATTAGTAATTCAAATTTCATTTAAGCACAGTATTTGCTTAAGTAAGTAAATGAAATTATTGAATGTAGGTAATGTAATTGGCTACACCCGAAAAAAGTTTTCATTAAAAATTAGTGAAAATCATTCATTAAACAATCAGTAAATTAATGAGAAACTTCATTAAATCAATGTTAATGAATTTGTACATAACATTTTATGAACGCGCATGAATATGTTCATTGATTGTGCTATAAAAAAACTAAGCAAATAATTCTAATAAATTTTAATGAATTCGTTCGTTAATCGTTAATGAACACATTCATTGATTTGATATTTTCTGTTTTATTAAACAGTACAAACGACCTCGATAGTCAAGGGCACTGGACCCTTGGATGTGTTGCAGGTTTGATTCCCGTATTGGTCTTTTTTTCTCGTAATACTACAAGTATTAAACCGATAATTTTTTTTAAGAAAATTCACGTTTATTTAAGAAAAATGGTTATACATTCAATCTACAAAGTAATGGCCATTGTTAGCTACACATTTTTCCCATCTCTCTGGCAACTTGTGAATGACTTGTCAAAAAAAAACTGTTCTTTTTTTGAGTCAAACCAGTCATCGAGCTATTTTTACACATTTGCGTACGAATCGAAGTGTTGCTCAGCAAGTGCGTGCCTCATTGATGAAAATAAGTGGTAGTTAGATGGAGCCAAGTTTGGTGAGTAAGCCAAATGGGGGAGGGCTGTACGAAACTACAAATTACCGAATCTGTTTTGTTCGATGTGATGGTGCATTGTCATCAAGAAAAATCACTTTGTGTTGCCTAGTTTGATATTCTGGACGTTTTTGGAGTAAAGCACGGTTTAAATCGGCCAATTATTGTTGGTAGCGTTGACCAGTTAGTGTTTCACCTGATTTCAGAAGGTCAACCCAGTTAAAACCTCGCTGATCCCAGAAAACACAGAGCACAGAGTCTTCTTTCCGAAGCGATTTGGCTTTGCTGTCGAGTTGGCCGGTATACCGGGTTTAACATATGTATGACCATTTATGTTTGGGATTCTCGAAATAGATCCATTTTTAGAGATGTCATAACCGGTTTCATACTTGTACACCTGGTACTTCTTACATTCGTATCAATATGAATTGAATGAGAATTACTTATAAAAAAAAAGTGTATAAGATTACATATATTTTTTAGGAGTTTTCATGAATTTATTCATTAATTTGATTTTGTACATTAAAAGAAAATGTCAATGAAAACCTATTCATTGATTTGATGAAGTTTTTGTGTGTTTTAATGTGCCCTTGCGTTGATTATTTATTGATTTTGAGAACATTTTGGTTACTTGTACATTATACATTAATAACATACTATTTATTTCGGAACTGGAAAACAACAAACTCCAGAATTCCGTGAGAATAAAACACATACTCATCCGTAAAAAGTACCCATAGATATTAGGCTTTATTAATGATAGTGCTTGTAAGCATATGAAATTCAAAGATTCCGTTCACTTAGTGCCGGATATTAGGAATTCGAAATTTTTTGAACAGAATGTTCTAAAAAAAAATAATTCTTTTTAATTGATTTTAAAAATGAATCCCATTAACAAAAAAAAATGTCTAAAAATGTTCTATTGCTCTCTCAAAATATGACATACTTGTTGTTTTTTTTTTTAATTTAATAGTCGTATAAAATTTAGTAGTATAATTAAAAATAGATTTCAGCCTAAATTATAAATGCACATTACTAAATCTTTTTTTTGTTTTGTATAATTTGTTATCTCTTTCTCTAATCAGAGTCCAACAATAATGAACCAGACCCAAATCGAGAAAAAGCTCAAAATCCTTGGTATTGAATTTTCCATGGTCTCTATATCCAAGTGGAATTACTCTCTATGTTCGTCGCTTTCGGTGCCCAGGGTTTGTGCAGAAGAAATCCAAATACGGAAGAGAAGATTTTTAATATGAATTTAGAAATAGTTTTCTGTAGTTGAGAGCCATTAACTTACCCCAGAACAATCAAGATATGAAGACCATGGAGACTCGTTAATAAAGCTTCTGGGAAGAACAAATGTTGGATGACATTTGCTCAGACCTGTGGATCAGAGAAACTGACAACAAATTATAAATACTCGTAACTACTAAAAACAACGAGGAACGGGTACTGTTGATATCCCTACTTGGCGTGGATCTAGAGGGAATGTGCGCACAACAAACCTAGACACGGCAGTGAAGCAGTGAACGAGTTCGCCGAAATCCAAGCGGCAACGAAGAAAACTGGCTAGGACAATGAATACTTCAAAGTCCACGATGCAACGCATACACCGTCATGACTTGGTGCTTAGGGCTTTGAAACGACGCCGAATTCATTGCCTCACAGTCACTCAGATAGATAGATGGTACGATAAATGCCGCAAACTTTTTTTTTTAACAATATTGTTTCCTTAAAACAAGAAAAGCGGATATACTTCTCGAAATATGACACATTTCTTTTTCTAGAATTTTTGCATTGAATGAGAAATTTATTTTAGCCAAAATTTTAAATATGAAGATCGTTGTTTTTAGTAGTTACTTTATTTTACTTTTAATGGCACAACAACCCATGGAGGGCCTAGGCCGAGCTTTTCGCATCCACTCATGTTGTGCGTGTTATATTTGTACATGAATGGAAGGACCTACAGTTTAATGCCGAATCCGAACGGCGAAGTGAAAAGCTTGTCATATCAATTTTTACTCTTGTAGGTTTGCCATTGCCTGCCAAGAGGTGGTGCCGTGTAGAAAAATTATTTTTTCTACTTTTTGATTTTGCCTGTGCCGAAATTCGAACCCCGGACACTCTGCGCAGCAGTCCAACACACTACCACTACGCCACAGCGACCAGTGGTAGTACAAGTACCAGTAGTAGTTACAAGTATTTATAATTTGTTGTCAGTTTCTCTGATCCAACGATCTGAGCAAAAGTCATCCAACATTTGTTCATCCCAGAAGCTTTATTAACGACTCTCCGTGGTCTTCGTATCCTGATTGTGCTGAGTTAAGTTAATGGCTCTCAACTACGGAAAACTATTTCTAAATTGATATTAAAAACTTCTCTTCCGTACTTGGATTTCTTATCAGGGTTTGATATATAAGTTGGCGGTTGATGCCTTATTTCACGGTCGACCCCAAAATTTCACAATCACCTTTACCTCGCAAATGCAAATGTAGAATTCTTTCATGCTTGTACTCGATACTTTACTTTTTGAACAATGCACTATTTTATCGTGAATGCGTATGTTTTCAGTTAGTTTATCACGGTAAATTTTATAAAAATATTTACAACAAGGTGAAACTGAGGTAATGTGTACCATAAGCTTTTGATTGGGACACGCTGTATTTATTCTACGCCGGCATCTTCCTTGTTGCGCTTTTCAATGTTAGGTAAAACGTTTAACAACTTTTTGATACTACTGCCATAGCAATTATGTTAATACAGTTTACATTTATGATTGTATGTGTGTGTGTGTGTGTGTGTGTGTGTGCGCGTATGCGTTTGCATGATTTCCGCATCAATGAATTATTTATTTTCTGGAAATTTCATGTTAAACAAACCAATATATTATATATAAATACTTATCTGAACGGGTGTCAATGTGGGTATTGCATGAATTCGAATATTTATGTATGTATGTGTTTTTTAAGGATGGTGCGTAGGAATCGGAAACAAACAAAAAATTCTATACATACAGACAAAAAGAAGTATCCAATGTGTATTGGTATTTGCAAATTTATTCCGTTCACATCTGATATTTATACGAGTGAGTATGTTATATTATTCTTTGATGATTCTTTTTATTTATCATTGTTATGAATTTCAATAAATTTTTATAGATTTTTGATGATTTTTTAATTAAACTTTTGATTATTTAGTAATATTAACTTTTCTCTATAAATTCAAATATCAAACGGAAAATAGTTACAAAATTGATGATAACTTTTTTTTTTGAAAAATATTTTTACTATAACATTCCAAAACATTGCAAAATAATTGGTAGTTTCTAATTTAATAAAATTTCACTTCATATTGCACTAAATATCTAAATATAATTAACAACATTTCACAATTGCACTCCACGCAATCAGCCATGTCTGGTATTCCCCACTATTCCCCTCTGTTCACATAAATTTTGAGTACAACATGTAGTATTTCAATTAATTAGAGCAGCAGTTTTTCAAATGATAAGAATTTAATTACAATTTATTTTTAAATAAATAATTCGAGCATTAACTGTTGGTGCTAGATAAGGTTGAAAGTTGTTTCATGCTGAAAGGAAATCAGTTTCCAATCAGTTTACGAGATTAAAAATTGCCTAAGGGAAGCTAATCACTTCACAATTAGCAGGATTCGGCATAAAACTGTAGGTCCCTTTCATTCATAAAAAATAGAACACAACATACATAAGTGGATGCGAAAAGCTCAGCCTAGGCCTCAGCCTTCATGGGCTGTTGTTTGTTATTTGTCGCTGATCCCGTTTGTGGTACACACACTTGTAACGAACCTTTGGTATGGTTCCATTTCTTAAAGCTCTGTTATACTCAGCCAGAACCCACTACTTCAAAATAGTTAATATAATAATTCACTTTATTTCGGGTGATAGGTTATTGCTGCTCGTATTTATTGTTCTTGTTTATTTATTTAGCTTAGTACAAGCGAGTAAATTACTTAAAATTACTTAAATTCATACTTAATTGAGGGGGAGGGATTTTTTCATTTATATTTTAAGATAAATGGGAACAACATATTGATATTTATTGAGCTTAAATTATACTTAAAAATTGTTAAATACTTGGCTTAGCCAGAGAAGGAAGGGGAATATGCTTTATACATAGCATTCTTTAAGCTAAATTTGCTATGATGAAAGTCAAAAACATTTGGAATGTTCTTGGCTATTCGAAGCATTCTAGGCATTGGTTCGTTGCCGCCATAATCTGTTCGGTGAGTATTAAGACGAAAAGCAGGCACAGACCTTAGCTTACTTGGGTTGGTGTTAATAGAAATAGTTTGGAACAACGCGGGACAGTCAATGTTTCCAGCTAATAATTGGTGAACAATTACGCTCCGAAATACCGACACACGAAGGAGTAAAAAACCACAACGTGCGCCAAAGATATACTCCACAAAGACAGTAAATAATTGCTTAGTATGCCTACACCGGCACAGTATGAATCGGGGCTGTCCTATTCGACGGCCATAACAATATGGTACTTAATAATTAGAATTAGAACTCAGTTGAGCACCAGTCGCTTTCGCGTTAAGTACCTCTCTCTTACTACTTACTTACTTACTTACTTACTTACTTACTTACTTACTTACTTACTTACTTACTTACTTACTTACTTACTTACTTACTTACTTACTTACTTACTTACTTACTTACTTACTTACCTACTTACTTATTTACTTACTTACTTACTTACTTACTTACTTACTTACTTACTTACTTACTTACTTGCATACTTACTTACTTACTTACTTACTTACTTACTTACTTACTTACTTACTTACTTACTTACTTACTTACTTACTTACTTACTTACTTACTTACTTACTTACTTACTTACTTACTTACTTACTTACTTACTTACTTACTTACTTACTTACTTACTTACTTACTTACTTACTTACTTACTTACTTACTTACTTACTTACTTACTTACTTACTTACTTACTTACTTACTTACTTACTTACTTACTTACTTACTTACTTACTTACTTACTTACTTACTTACTTACTTACTTACTTACTTACTTACTTACTTACTTACTTACTTACTTACTTACTTACTTACTTACTTACTTACTTACTTACTTACTTACTTACTTACTTACTTACTTACTTACTTACTTACTTACTTACTTACTTACTTACTTACTTACTTACTTACTTACTTACTTACTTACTTACTTACTTACTTACTTACTTACTTACTTACTTACTTACTTACTTACTTACTTACTTACTTACTTACTTACTTACTTACTTACTTACTTACTTACTTACTTACTTACTTACTTACTTACTTACTTACTTACTTACTTACTTACTTACTTACTTACTTACTTACTTACTTACTTACTTACTTACTTACTTACTTACTTACTTACTTACTTACTTACTTACTTACTTACTTACTTACTTACTTACTTACTTACTTACTTACTTACTTACTTACTTACTTACTTACTTACTTACTTACTTACTTACTTACTTACTTACTTACTTACTTACTTACTTACTTACTTACTTACTTACTTACTTACTTACTTACTTACTTACTTACTTACTTACTTACTTACTTACTTACTTACTTACTTACTTACTTACTTACTTACTTACTTACTTACTTACTTACTTACTTACTTACTTACTTACTTACTTACTTACTTACTTACTTACTTACTTACTTACTTACTTACTTACTTACTTACTTACTTACTTACTTACTTACTTACTTACTTACTTACTTACTTACTTACTTACTTACTTACTTACTTACTTACTTACTTACTTACTTACTTACTTACTTACTTACTTACTTACTTACTTACTTACTTACTTACTTACTTACTTACTTACTTACTTACTTACTTACTTACTTACTTACTTACTTACTTACTTACTTACTTACTTACTTACTTACTTACTTACTTACTTACTTACTTACTTACTTACTTACTTACTTACTTACTTACTTACTTACTTACTTACTTACTTACTTACTTACTTACTTACTTACTTACTTACTTACTTACTTACTTACTTACTTACTTACTTACTTACTTACTTACTTACTTACTTACTTACTTACTTACTTACTTACTTACTTACTTACTTACTTACTTACTTACTTACTTACTTACTTACTTACTTACTTACTTACTTACTTACTTACTTACTTACTTACTTACTTACTTACTTACTTACTTACTTACTTACTTACTTACTTACTTACTTACTTACTTACTTACTTACTTACTTACTTACTTACTTACTTACTTACTTACTTACTTACTTACTTACTTACTTACTTACTTACTTACTTACTTACTTACTTACTTACTTACTTACTTACTTACTTACTTACTTACTTACTTACTTACTTACTTACTTACTTACTTACTTACTTACTTACTTACTTACTTACTTACTTACTTACTTACTTACTTACTTACTTACTTACTTACTTACTTACTTACTTACTTACTTACTTACTTACTTACTTACTTACTTACTTACTTACTTACTTACTTACTTACTTACTTACTTACTTACTTACTTACTTACTTACTTACTTACTTACTTACTTACTTACTTACTTACTTACTTACTTACTTACTTACTTACTTACTTACTTACTTACTTACTTACTTACTTACTTACTTACTTACTTACTTACTTACTTACTTACTTACTTACTTACTTACTTAATTACTTACTTAAGTGGCACTACAACCGATGATCGGTCTTGGCGCTGGCGCTAGTTGATAAGGCCAAGTGCAGTCAGGTTGCTCTGCACCTTGTCTCTTCAACGGAGATTAGCACGTACTCTTCTGCGTGTTCCTCCATCGTGGCTCGACTAAAACACCCTTCTAGCCGAAGCGCTTTCTTCCATTCGCTCAACATGATCCAGCCAGCGAACCCGCTGGATTTTTATACGCTTGACTATGTCAGTGTCGGCGTACAGCCCAACGTTCCATCTTATTCGATACACGTCTTCCACGCATTCTGGACCGTTGATCTTACGGAGTATCTTCCTCTCCAACGCTCCTAACAGCCTCTAATCATTGATGGTTGATGTCCACGTCTCTGCGCCATACATTTAGACGGGAAGGATAAAGGGCTTATAGAGCGTTGGTCGAGAGAGGACCCTACTTCTCAATTGCCCACTGAGCCCATAGTAACACCTGTTGGCAAGAGTTAATCTCCGCTTGATCTCAAGGCTGACATTATTGTCTCTCTTAAGTGCATGTAATTGAAATAGCAATTCCCCTCTTAATTGCTTTCCTCGTTGAAGTAACTGAAAAGTATGACATCATAAGCTGATTAACTTAACCGGGGTTTGCTGTAGTTATAGTTGTTGTAGTTTGGATTTGGAGTTCTCTACCACTTAACATTAGTAGTGGAATATTATGTCCACTACCACTAAACGTTTAGTGACACTGGTATTTGGCTTCCACTACCACTAAAGATTTGAAGGTAGCAAAAACTATAGGGCAGTCAAAATTTTTTAAATAAATATCCGGTTTGCGCTCATGCTACACAACCGAAAACTTCTTATCTAAATGAGTATCTAGCTTTAAAAAGAACAAACGTAAGAGATTATGTAAATGACATTTTAAAATAATCACATCATCAAGACGAAGCTATGTCATTCTTAAAGCGAGGATGACAACAGAAATAAATGCAGGCATTTCCTGCGCGTGAATACATAAAATAAAATATAAATGATGGCGCACCTTTAGAATTTCTCATCATAAGAGAAAATCCTTTAGTACATATTATGCAAAGTGCAGATTCACACGTGAATAAAATGAAAAAATAACAATACTCTAAATACAAAAAAAAGGAAGCCTTTTCGACATCGCATCAGCGAATTGCAAATTTACGGATTATGTGTGTACGATCTACTTAGCTACATACGAGTGCCCGAAGGTTGTAAGGATAGCTGTTCATACATACTTAAATACTTACATATACTTAAGTGCCTACATTAGAGGTGCCCAAATTTGTATAGAAATAATTGAAAATAATCCAAATTTTACAGAACAAACGTTTTTTGGGCTACTGAGAAATGTTGATATTCCGTTTAGCAAAAGAAACATTTGAAGATATTTATTTATGAAGGATAGTCTCAGGCTCCGCAAAATCAAAGAACTTTAACTCTTTCCGGAAGCTCTAAAACTTGTTAAAAGAATTCAATGCGAATTGTGAAAACCAAATCAAACCTGCTATGTTAATACCCTGTAAGGCCGACCCAATCTAGTCCCGAAAAATCAATAGTTTCTCAAATAGTTATGCAACATCTAGTTTTTAAAGTGGTTGAAAACAAATGCAGTGATCGATATACTTAACTTTACTTAACTTTTAATGGCACAACAGCCCATGGAGGGCCTAGGCCGAGCTTTTCGCATCCACTCTTGTTATGCGTGTTATATTTGTACTTGAATGGAAGGGACCTACAGATTAATTCCGAATTCGAACGGCGAAGTGATCGATATACTATTCAATGAAAATATTTATTGCCTTGTAATTCTCATCTACTTTATCTGTAGTTGTTGGTATTGTATCGTGTATTCTTTGCTTTTGTGGTAAATTTTATAACTTTACAAAAACAAATACATGCAACTGAAAGTAGAACCAATTTACCAAATCTACAATCGCAACACCCTATTGTAACATTTCGTAGTATTCTATATTTTCTTGATAGTGATCTCAATTTATAGATTATACTAACAAAATGTAAACAAAATCATCTGTTTTTGAAAATACTAAGTATTTACAACGAGGTCGTACACGATCTGATGTAAAATTTGATATATTTTAAAAAAATTACTAAAAAAAAACTACAGATCGTGAATACGGCTAATATTTTTCACTTATATAGATTACGAAATGATAAAACACAAAGATCACTGATGAATATGAAAGTAAAATATGTGTAATTTGAAATAATTAAAAAAACCAAAAATTTTTCCAAATTAAATATAGCATTTTAATAGTATGTACTAGTCAAGAAAAGAAAAAAAAAGAACGGAAAAATGCAGATAATTTTTCTATTGGCAACTAGTTGCAAAATTGTGAAACTAGTTGAAGATTTGATTGGTTTACAAACTAAACCAAAAACATCTATCTACCAACTAGTTGAAAAGATATGCACGCCTGGACAATTGACTTGTGTCTAGGACTCCACAATGTTAAAGAAACCAGTATGCGATGAGGAAATGTGGGACTAGTTGCGGTGTTCAGTGAACCAGTTTATCGATTAACTTTAATCCGGTTAATTTTCCTGCAGGGCATCTACATACATAAAAGTACATATGTGTACATACTTATACATATACTATGTATATATGTATAGCAAAAATTCTACCACGATAAATTAGCAGCAGTAACAAAAATTGAAATATCAGCACAAGCTGAATTGCAAAAATTTAAGATCACAATTGAAAATTGTGAAATGCTTTCCTACATCTGTCGACACATTGTATTTGCATACATACTGCACGCACATAAATTGTATGAATGTGCATACAAATGCATACTTTCATAGATATGATATCTATGGATTTTTGGCAAAACAACAATTTGTATGGTATATGTATCTACATTCGAAGCTTAATCTTTTCCTTTATGTAGTTTCGATGTGCTTCAACTTCTCCTATCTACATAGGTACATACCTATAATATATATGTATGCACGTATATATATCTAGTCCTTTAACTTTAAACTGTATAGCTTAAACTAAAAAATGTTGAAATTTTAAGAAAAAAGAAGCCAGTATGGAAAAATATCAAAATCCCTTTATGCCAACAAATGTACATACGAAATATATAATAACAAGTTCAGCAGAGTAACAGAAAGTAACCACATGCACACAACAAAATCAAACCATTCTGAAGATCTTATTTCTCATGAGTAAGCCAACCCTAAATATTCTTAAGCCTCTCAGCCTGCTCCTACAAGCGGAGCTTCTGCCTCTCCATTCTATTTCATGCAACTTGTTGTCTTTTGACAAATTTATTTTCATTTTCTTCAAGGGCGGATCTCGGGGGATCACGGGGTACCGGGCCCGCCTCCCCACCATTCATCCCTGAACTGTTCCAAAATCATAATTTTAACCCACAACACAACTGAACTTCTCAAAAATGCAATTGTTCGAAAACATTTAACATATCGATTACCATATGAGGTATTCCTAACGTGACCAACTTTTTCAGTTCTCAAAACAATTCAGAACATAAGGTTCAAAAATACTACAAAAACAAAACAAATATTTCCAATAACTTACTTTACTTTTAATGGCACAACAGCCCATGGAGGGCCTAGGCCGAGCTTTTCGCATCCACTCATGTTGTGCGTGTTATATTTGTACATGAATGAATATTCCCAATAAAAGTACGAATTAAACGTACAAAGTTCAGTGATATGAATTAAGTAAATGAATATTCCAGACATCAATAATCATTGAATCATATCATTACATAGGCCATATCGTTAAAAGGAACTATTAACTAAGGCAATTGGATAGTCTGAAGATAGTCTTTACTGTTGTTTTCTTCGTCGATGTTGGCTAAGTCGAGTTAAGATTAAAAATATTTGTCCTTATATTGTTGACTACAAACAGCATACATAGTGTTAAGAATTTTAAATTAATTTTCACAATTATAATTATATAATTTCCAGAATGGTCTTTGATCTGCATATAGAGCTTTCTAAAATTTTACTTTAGTTTCTATGATTTCTACATTCAAAGCTATCAAACTCGCCCACAAAGAAAATGGGCTTAAGCTATTATTGCTGTTTACCACAGAAAAGTTTTATTCGTCTTTTTAAAATCATATTTTTCCATGCTACCGATTTGTCGCAAAAGTATAGATTGATTTTTGTAAAAGTCAATACATTTGTAGTCCAACTATACTTCACAT
This sequence comes from Palloptera scutellata, assembly GCA_958295655.1. Classification (NCBI taxonomy): domain Eukaryota; kingdom Metazoa; phylum Arthropoda; class Insecta; order Diptera; family Pallopteridae; genus Palloptera; species Palloptera scutellata. The sequence goes on from OY282451.1 coordinate 40,326,667, forward strand.
TTAACATGTTTGGACTTGCAAGAGTTTTTTTTTTAAAACCGTATAAGCTTTATTATTAATGCTATAATCGCCGATGAGGCCGGTAATTTTCTATCGTTTTATTGGTTTGAAGAACGAACAGTACAACACGCACAACATGAGTGGATGCGAAAAGCTTGGCCTTTGCCGCTGCATGCGGTCAAAGTCGACACTAATAAACTGAAGTTCATTGTGGTAAAGGCGTAACACTTGCCACAATGGCTGCCTATCTCTTTATCGGTGTCTTGTGTGATCACATTCACTCTATGATTCTACCTCCTTCTTCCTCTCACCTATCAATCTTCCTTCCATTCAACACAATACTCTGCACTCATAGGAGTACACCCTGTGTGTTGACTGTAACAATAAAAAAAGCAGTACATTTGATTGGCAAAAAAACAGTACCTACTGCCGAAAAGAGCACGTTTCACATTACTCCTATTTAATTTTTTGTAATGTAATACTTTGAAACTTTTGAAATCGGAACATTTTCAATTGTAGGTACTATAAAAATTGTTGGGGGGCCCTACCTTTGGGAGATCCTATATCCGCCCTTGCTGCTAACACATAATACTTATGAAATACGTACTACCTTATTACTTTTTTCGTTTACTTTTTTACTTTCGTCTTGCTGCTAAAGGTATCCCACCCACATCATTATGGTGCTCTCTCTTCAACGTCCTCACTTATGTGGATGTACTTATATGTAATATCGTATGTATGTATGTATGTATGTATGTGTGCCACATTTATGTGGCATATGCTGCGACATTCATATTGGAATTTACTTAGAGCGACTTTCGCAAATGTCTTTCACATTTGTTGACATTATTATCAATTTGACATTTGATGTGTGTGCGACTGTGTGAGTGTGTGTATTTCGTATAGTATGAACGAGTATGTGTGCAATCGTCGATGATTGCATGAGGGATTTGAATGACAGCAATTTAGCATTGATATTGCGGGTACTTTTTAAAACTGATTTCATTTAAATACTTTTCTATTTATTTTTAAATTGTTTTCAATTTTAATTTTATCTCGCTATTTAAGTATCTCTTCTGTCGAGAGATTTTCTTCCCGATTTTTATGCGCTGTTGATTTTTCATAAAGCCTTTAAAATCTGCTGGTGTTTTTGCCTTCTGTCGTATTTAATAATTTTTACAATTTTTTTGTTTTTTTGTTTTCATATTTAAACTTAAACTGAATATGTATGTACTTTATGTATAAATATTTCATAGTTTGTGTTGTCAAATTCAGTTTTGATTAGATACGCAGTATAATTAATTTTGTTTTTTAAACTCATACTTGGTTTCATTGAATGCAAAAAGTGGAATAACAGAAATTACGCAGGACTAAAAGGCCCACAAAGCTATTAACTTTCGTTAACTTCAGGCTGCCACATTTAGATAAACATACATCCGTAACTGTGTACGCATATCAAAACTTTTATCATCAAACTACACTATCTAGACTTAGATGCACTTTGAATTAGTCTCTCTTTCATGCAAATATACAAGCAGACAATTCATACGTCAGGCATTCATACGTTTCGAGTATTTGTGTGTACGGCGAGGGGGAGTGAAAATTCGCAATCAATAAATGCGGTGCAAGATTATACTCGTTATAATTTTAAACAACATCCAGTGACCAGTTCATGTTGATCGAAATGAAATCAATTGGAATAGCTGGCTGCATGCTTACTTTCAAGTACCTTTTGTGTACTATAAAGCATCTACACTCTGAAGTAGAGAAGTGAATAATTATGTAGGCTGGCCAACTTTTAAAACTCCTTGTGGAGTACAAATTTTGTTTTCTTTCGAAGGACTTTATAATGGGAGAACACATTTCAGGAGATCACAATATAATTTTCTACATACATATATTTGATTTTCAGAAGTCGGGAAGAAAAATTTTTACAGTCATTACACACTGCAAAAATACTACATAATTAAGGATAAGTATTAAACAAAAAATTGTAGTTAATAACAAGATTGTCGCCTGACATTATTATTGCGGCATAAAACTGTAGGTGCCTTCCATTCATGTACAAATATAACACTCACAACATGAGTAGATGCGAAAAGCTCGGCCTTTGGCGCTTCATGCGGTCATAGTCGAAATTGATAAACTAAAAAAGTTCATTATGGTAAAGGTATAACACTTGCCACAATGCCTCTATCTCTATTATGAACTTTCAAATGTTGTCCATAAAAAAAAAATTTAGGTAAAAAAAATTTGAAAAATACTTAGAATAGAATTAAGGAAAGACTTTTCATCCTTTTTTGTGTCAAAACAGGAGAGTCCTCCTGAAAGGAGTCCTGAAAGGAGGACGTTTGGTAAACCTACATACATATTGTCAACTAACTTACTGTTATAGTTGATAAACTAAAATAGTTCATTGTGGTAAAGATATAAAAAAAAAAAAAATTAAGCTAAAAAAAATTTGAAAAATACTTAGAATAGAAGACTTTTCAGCCTTTGAGGAGGATGGAGAACATTTTGTGTCAAATCAGGAGTGTCCTCCTGGAAGGAGGGCGTTTGGTAAGCCATATATATTGTCAACTAACTTACTGTTATAGTTGAAATTGATAAACTAAAAAAGTTCATTGTGGTAAAGGTATAAAAAAAGAAAAAAATTTAATTTGAGGAGGACGGAGAGCATTTTCTGAAAAAGCAGGAGTGCCCTCCTAAAATGAGGACGTTTGGTAAGCCTAGTACCTATATATCTACCTACATACACATTGTCCACTATGTACAACGAGCTGCCAGGAAACACGTCACATACGAGCACGAGTACCCACCCATGTTACCTCTCCGCCTTGTTCACATCTGAGGCAAGCTATTGTTGCCAGAATATATATTTGCCAGAAGTGAAATAAATTTTGGGCAAATTGTACAGGGTGTTTTTTTTTTAGAAGTGTGGTTTTCAAGAAGAAATAAAACGCATAGTATTTAATGTTATGGCCAAGAATTTAGCTTTATTATAAAGATAAGGATTTTCCTTTATGTTTTAAAAACGATTTCGGGCAAGTGGCCGCCGCGGCTGTTTCGAATAAATTCCAGTCGAGAGGTCAAATTTTCGACCACTTTTTGCAGCAATATGTCAGTAATAACCGTTTGTCAGTAATAACGCGCCGAATATTCTCTTCCAAGGCGTCAATCGTCTCGGGCTTATCTGCGTAGACAAGCGACTTCACATAACCCCACAAAAAATAGTCGCGCACGACGCGAGATAATGCGCTCATCAAAAGTTCCCTTCAAGCTCCAATGTATGGCATGTAGCGCCGTCTTGTTGGAACCAAAGTTCGTCCACATCAACATCCTCCAATTCACAATTCAGACACGAAAAAGTCATTTGTGATGGTTCTATAGCGTTCCCCATTGACTGTAATATTATGACCGGCTTCATCTTTGAAGAAATATGGACCAATGATTCCGTCTGCGCATAGAGCACACCAAACAGTGACTTTTTGAGGATGTAATGATCACTCCAAATGCGACAATTTTGCTTATTAACGTACCCATTCAACCAAAAGTGAGCTTAATTTCTGGTGAAAATCGGGATCGGTGGCCATCTCGTTTTGGGCCCATTCACCGAACGTGCGACGCGCTTGATGGTCGTTCGGCTTCAATTCTTGCACGAGTTGGATTTCGTAGGATCGCAAAACAAGATCCTTCCGGAAAATCTTTCATAAATTGGATGGGCACACCTCCCTCCAATGGTTGCGCGCGATGGCGGATGGACTCAGTCGGATCTTCTTCGCTACCTTGCTCCACAGCAGCAATAGCGTCTTCGGTGCGCACGGTAAGCCTATTCATTATGAAATGTCAAACCAAACTGAGCATAAATCAAGTGACAGCTGTCAAAAAGACCAACTCCGAAAAAAGTATTGCCAGATTAAAAACCACACTTCTAAACAAACAAAAAACACCCTTTATGTGAGAATGAACTGCCAATAATAGAAATTTGTTTGTAACTTTAAAGCTCTCGGTTGTGAATTGGATTTGTAACCGTGAGCAAATTTTGGTATCACGATAGAAATTTCGTTCTAATTGCAAAAATTGTTTCGCCAATGAACGATAAGGCGAGATGAACTCATTTCTGTTGCATGTACATACAATGAGGTACGAGGATACTTATGGAACATTAGTTTTGTACACTCAATCGAAAAAACTGTTGTTATTAGAGGTAATGTACTGTATTTTGTGGTCGCTGTGGCGTAGTGGTAGTGCGTTGGACTGCTACGCAGAGTGTCCGGGGTTCGAATCTCGGCACAGGCAAAATCAAAAAGAAAAAATATTTTTTCTAGACGGCACCACCTCTTGGCAGGCAATGGCAAACCTACAAGAGTATAAATTGCTATGAAAAGCTTTTCACTTCGCCGTTCGGATTCGCCATTAAACTGTAGGTCCCTTCCATTCATGTACAAATATAACACGCACAACATGAGTGGATGCGAAAAGCGAAAAGCTCGCCCTAGGCCCTCCATGGGCTGTTGTGCCATTAAAAGTAAAGTAAAGTAAGTACTGTATTTCGAATGAGATCTTAGAAATTTACGTAGTACACCATAATATCGTTATGGTTACTCACATATTATGTAAATACACAATTATGCGAAACAATACATATTTATCTATTTGTATGTTTGTAGAAAATGAGAGAACACTCAACTCGCATACGAGTAAGTGAAAAAGATTGTTTTGAAAATGCCCTCATGAGAATTATTTGTGTTTTCGAGAATCAATATTTGCAACTAACCGTTAGTGAAAGGAAAGGGAATGCACCCAACACTAAGGCATACATTCACATACATACATATATTTGTGTGTAAACATACATCCATAGGTGTATACTTACATAGGTATACTACTTGGGGCAAAAAGTAGTAAGACTTTGTTCATTATTTCAAATTTTTTTATCCATTCTTCCAAATCTATTTTGTCCCCTTCAAAGTAATCCCCCCCGACCCCAATACACTTGTGCCAACGTTTTTTCCAATTCTCGAAACAGTTGTTAAAGTCAATTTCCGGAATAGCCTTCAACGCGCTTAGCGATTCATGTTTAATGTCTTCAATTGACTCAAAACGGTGTCCACGAAGCGGTTTTTTGAGTTTAGAAAATAGCCAAAAGTCACACGGTCGAATTTTTGGCAAAATGGTCTCGTAGAACCAATGCAGTGATTTTGGAACCAATCGTGCATTCACTCTTCTTAGGCCCAAATGATGTTTTAAAATCGTTTCCACTGATCCTTCCGATATTCCAACGATGCCAGTAAGGTCTCTGACTGTTAATCGTCGATTCTCGTGCACCAATTCCTTGATTTTATTGACGTGTTGATCATCAGTTGATTTTGATGGCCGTCTTGGACGTGGTTCGTCGTCAACGCGTTCTTGGCCATCTTTGAACAATTTGTACCAATCAGAAACACTTGCTCGCGACAAACCGAAGGCCTTTTGCAACATTCTGAACGTTTCGGCACCAGAAATTTGATTCCGCACACAAAATTTAATGGAACTTCTTTGTTGAATAATTTCAGTCATTGTGAAAATCGCCGAATGCACTTTTTGTACTTCAGAAAGACAAGCGTATACTAAACATTAATGATTATTTTGATGTGACATTTGGCACAGATGTCACCGACAGTCATACCAACCTTAAAAAAATAATATTTTGATGAATGGGTTTCCGCGCGAAATTTAAATTAGAAAGTCTTACTACTTTTTGCCCACAGTAGTGTATGTATGTATGTGCATACAAATATGCATACTTATGTAATTTTTCTGCATTTACTCAAATGTTTGTTTGTTTATGCTTGCATTTGAATAGTACGTGAAGAAAACAAAAAACTCATTTGTGCTTATTTGTTAAATGCAAATGTAAATAAAATAGAGCAGATTCTAAGTAAACAGTAAAATTCTTATGTAAGAAAAAAGTGTTGCAAGCGCTACTACTTCTGCATTGAGCTCGTGTGCTTTTGAACTGTGTGTGTGTTTGTGTGTGTGTGTGCGTGCGTGTGTGTGTGACATTGCATTAAGATGACGTCTTAGAATTTTGTGAAACACTCTGCCATCACGCATCAGTATCTGCAGTGTCTTTGTTTGTATGTATTCAAAGATTTGCATACATTTATTAAAAAATAAATAAATAATACTGAAAATGTGAATAATTACGCAAATACACGCATACACTCGTATTGTGTATCTCATATTCATAGATAGGATACAAATTGTGAAAAGACACAAAAATTCTCGTTAAACTGAAAATTCTTTTCAATTGAAGTATGGTATGTATAAAACGACCCTGTTCACTTGATAAAATCTCATTACTGTATCGCTTGCACACGCAGATTAAAAATATGGTAATATCTTCTGCAATGATGAAGATGATTGTGATTGTAAAAAAATTCAATACGCTCTACTCTGGGCGCATATGACTTCTCGAGGGCATAGGTCAAATTTTACTCTCTACTATTCTGTACGTTCAGGTAGAAATTACTGTAAAAATATTAAATAAATATTAAAGGTTTGAGAAAGGCGATTGACTTACTGCTTGCACACTTATTACTGTCGTCTGTAAGCCGTAATATAATCTCACTCGCATAATGGTTAGCTTCTGCAAATGATGGCAACTTTTATGTTGCCAACATAGACAATGGGTGAGAAGTTTCATCAACATGTAAGTTTGTATGTACTCGTATTTGTAAATATCAAATAAATTGCATGGTATCTACTCATTTCGAAAGGTAAAACACAAACACGCCATGACTTCCCGTAAATACATACGAGAGTATATCCCAATAAAGACTACGACATGGCTTTGATAAATTTCCCATTGTCATGATTAAGATAAAGCATAGCTTACAAATTGCCATCAAAGTATATATAAAGTCACGTCTAGTCAATTGGTGTTCATTATAACTAGAGAAGATAAAAATATGGGTGTTAAAAATATGTAAGAGTAAATAGAGAAATTGTGTGCGTCAGTGGGACGCCCTAAAGAACGTTTGTCTTTTGGGTTTTTAGGTTAGGTTTAGTAATCTTGAAAAACCCAGTGTCTATCGCAGACGTTATAGGCGTGGCCGAAGTTCAGTTTGATGATTCTCTGATCCCAGGTATGCTACAGCTGGATTAACTTAATTTTGATCATTTGCATTTTCTATGCATGCAACGACTTCTGTAAAATCATCATCTCCATCAAAATATTTATACTCAAAGCATGCGAATTTATTTGCTACATCAATATAATTATAATCTTACCATGATATAGTTATTATCATCTTTATAATGATCATCATCCAAATATTCAGGTTGTACGACCTCAACAGGTGGAAAATTTGCCACTTGGTCTGAGAGTTGTTTTCTTTCCACGGAGGAAAAATTTTCAAACAAATTTTCAAGTAAATCTTCTGCCCTTCTCTTTCGTTGAGAAGCTGGGCATTCGGCCACCTCAATGTCTGGCTGGTGCTGTATAATCTGAGTATCTTCGTCGGGACTCAATGGCATGAGTGTTGATGCAATCATTGGATCAATGGAACTCATTGCCATTCATGCTGTCTCTCCGCATTAGTCTTTGCGATTTGCTTTCAATAAAATACGAATTTTGTTGTGCCTCAAGTTTCCTCAGAAGTCTGCACTCTCGCGATCTCTCGGTGTTTGCTCATTCTGTCAGCTCTAGAAATTTCTAAATAGTTTTGTTTAAAATGTCCAATTGTTGTTTGAAATTTCAAATTTGACGCGAAACTGATGGGCAACGCTCTCTATCAATCTACATAGTTTTTTTCATACTCGATTGATAGAGGGCGCAGCCCATCATTTCCGTGACAATTTTCGCTGCGACGATTATCTTTTATCCCCGGCGTAAATATAAAAAACAAATCTAAAGAAGTAAACTTCAATAAAAAAAAAATTTATTTCAACCTTTTCTCTAATCGTAAAATATTACGATTATATTATATTATTCTTTATATTATATTATTATATTATAATATATTATTCTCTAATCTATGAATTACATATTTCGCTTAGGCCGTGGTTACATTGAAAAAGTTGCCTATTGAACACCTTGTTCTCGGTATACAAGCATATACACCAAGCATATCAACACAATATTTTTATTTGGGGTCGTCGAGCTAAATTTTAAATCACATAGGCAAGCAACATTGGCAGCGAGGGAAAATGTGTTCTACTCTATTGAACTTGTGAAAATCTGTCGCAAGTGCCTAAAATTGCTCCATCTCCATCTCTCTCTTTTGTTTTTTCATCTTAAGCGGAGTTTCCAGCTCTTAAGAAAATGAAAAATTCCATACAAGATGTGCTTAACAAATGCTCTAGAAAACTTTACCAGGGAAAATTGAAAAAGTATCCAGTTTCGCGCACATAATAAGTATTATAACAGATGTTTGTGTATTTTTGTATTACTGAAAATGCAACCTTGTATAACTTTTCTCAGAAAACACAGGCAATACAGATTTTTCCTTCTAGAAAAATGGCATTTGCGGGGTATAAACAAGATGTCGTATTCAGTTGTATTATTATATTATTATTTGAGAAATGAATTTATAATAATTACTGAATTTATAACTCCTTGTGAATACCCAGAATGATGATAGAAAAATGCCAACAATTAAGCAAAGTTTCTACTTTCTCTTAGGACGCATGATGCAATAAGTAAAGAAGTGCATAAAAATCCAATAAAAGTGACGTTAGTGTACAGTTTTGGTAAAGTTGCAACAATTCAATCACTACTAACAAAATATTTCATGTGAAACAATATATGTCAACTGCTAAATACAAGAAAAATTCGCTACAGCAAAAAACTTAATATTCTTGATATGAGCTTTTATAACACAAGCAATTTCAATTTATGTATTGGCCATATGCAATGAAGTGTAAATGCTTATTGGGTAATGTGTACTTGTATGCTTGTTAGAGTATACATGTATCGCATGAATTTGTGTAACACAGCACATCATTAAATGCTATTTACCTAAAGAGTTGATGACAGTGTTCCAAACATTACAATGACTACAACAGCAACTACAACAACAAAAACTTTCATTCCGAGAATATATCAAATGTATCATAGATACTTTCATCAAAACTAATCATTTTAAGTGCATGCATTGTACACTCGTGATCGCCATGTTATAGTTGATGATAAACTGCTGGAGTGCTACGAAAAGTTACCGGGTTCAAATCTCGGTTCAAGCAAAATTCAAAAACTAGTCGCCGTTTGGATTCAGTATAAAACTTATGGTCTTTCCGTTCTTGTCGTAACACGCACAACAAATGTAGGCGAAAAGCTCAGCCATTAAAGAAAAATACTTGATACAGCCTCAAATAAAAAATTCAGATTATTGCACAGGGCATACACATTTCTACGAGGGTAGATCAATAAGTACACGTTTAGGAATGAAGAGGCAAATTTATCACAATTTTTTTTTCTATTTTTCAACGTGACCTTTTTTTTAGTACAATATACTTTTCCCAGCGTTTCTGCAATTTCCTTTAACCCCTCCAAAAAATACGATTTGTCAAACTCTTCAAAATACGCTTCTGTCTCGATGACAACCTCCTCGTTTGAGCTCTATTTTTCCCCCCATGCCGCGTTTTCATGTTGGGGAACAGAAAGAAGTCGCAGTGAGCCAAGTCGGGCGAGTACGATGGGTGCGGCAGCAATTCGTAGTTAAATTCATGCAATTTGGCCGCGACAATTCCGTATTCGCTTGTTGTCCACCGTAAGCAATCGCGGTACCCATCGGGCCAACACCTTTCTCATACTTAACCTATCATGTAAAATATAAATAACCGTTCCGTGCGACACTCCTACGGCCTCTGCTACTTCGCGCACTTTCGTTCGGCGATCAGCGAGAATCATGTAGGGGACCTTTTCAATGATTTCCTCGGTAACCACGTATGCCGGGTGGCCTGGGCGCTCCTTATCAAAAATAGATGTACGACCATGTTTAAATTCGTTGAACCAATATCTTACGGTTGTCATAGATGGTGAAAGGTCCCCATAGACAGCATCCAACTTCGCTTTTATTTCTTCGCATGTTTGTTTTTCCATCCAAAAATAAAAAGCGAATTACGGATCGATATTGTTCTTTTTCCATTTTATCGTTAAACACCAAACACGTGTGATACTAATGGCTGCCAAATAAAAACTAACGTATGAATCAGTTTGAAATTTAGTGAGGTATCGTGTGACAGATGGCAGTACACGACGGTAACTTCGTAACAACTTCGCTCAGCAACGCCACCTGTCTTCACACACGGGTACTTATTGATCTACCCTCGAACTAGAATCACGATCTGTGCGATAAATCGTGAGTGTGCCATGCCCACGTCTACAATTTTAAGTTTAGTCTTTAGAAGATTAGACTATCATTACACCTTCATTTCTAGATAAAAGCCTAAATTATAACCTTGACTCTAGCGATAAGCTGTCGTGAGTTAGATTTTTAAGCCTTTTTTTTATAGGCTTCAAGCATAAATTTTATAGGATTTAAAAATAATTGATTACAGAGTTCTTTCAATGTTTGGTTGAAATCCCTGAACAACGAAGAGTTTCGGGGTTTTTTTTTTTTTTAATAGGCAAGAATTCCGAATATCTTAACCCTTAAAACTAACTCAATTTTACTACACCTTGATATTTTGAGATCCCAAAATCTAGATGTTCGTCATGATATCAAACGACCTGGTAAGTGGCCATGTGATGATATGATAACCTGATACTCGATTCCAGTAATTGCAAGAATGTAGACTCAGAGTTTCGGTTACCTGACGATATGCAATAGTGTTCATTTAAGTATAAAACGAGTACTTTTCGATTGTCTGTCGAAATATTGCCGTACTTCTTTAGATGGCGTACTTCGATTGATGTCTAGCGCTCCTAAATCCGAGAAAAGGAATTTGATCCAGAATTTCCAAGCAAGTCTTGCCCCGATTGAGGCTATAATTAGTAAATAAAATTGTGGAAAAGAAATTTGATTGTTTTCAAGAAGACGATAAGGAAGTCGAACATGAGTTTCATTATTAATTTTGTAGACCGAAAATGTTAATTATTGTTCTCTCCCTGTTGTTCTTAGAAGGGATCAATAATTACTTCGGGTTACAAGATTATTTTTTTAAACCAACCTTTTGAGAAGTATAACAAGTATTACAAGAAATCAGAGTGTTAAATCAGGAAAGATGAAAGAGGGCTTTCGTGGGCGACATATCTCCCGCACCCATCCGATGCCAGTAAAATGCAAAAATGCCATTGCCCGATGTGATAGTAGCTGAAGATCTATTGGAAGTCAAGAACTAAACCGCGATGTAGTGTCATTGGCTGGTGTGTTATTAATCGTAGAAATCTTAACCGAGGTAGTATTGATATACTCGTATTTATTAAAATAGTTCACTATTTCACAAACAAAGACGTTTTAAAGTGCAAGTCATTACTGCACAAAAGTACTCGGAACTAGAAGATATATATATACTTACTTTAAAATCGAGTGCAAATATGTCTGATCTCTAAATGGTCATAAATAGAAATTTTTATTTGCTAGCAGTGGGTATTGAAATTATCGGAAAAATTTCACTTTTTGTATAACAAGAGAGTACCTCTAGGTATCGTAAGTTCTGTTTCATTTTCTGTACATATAAATAAATTCGGAGTATGCTCTAATTTTAAGTACTTAGTAGTAAGCTTTTATGTAGCGTTTCGTGCACTTAACAGGTCAAGGAGATATCTCTTAACCTAGTACTCGTATTGATAGCGTATTCTCTTTAGTGCGTACTGAATCAAAAATGATTCCATTTTGTAAATGTCGTCTCAAAGAATGGAGATAACGTAATGAAAGAGCATTTCAAAAAAAGCTGCAGGAATAAAAAAAAAATGGAGAGAGAAATAAAGTTAGTAGCAGAAAAACCGAATTTATAAATGGGGAGCAAAAAAAAACAAATGAAGCAGATTTAAGTCAAGTTGAGTGGAGTGGTGTGGAGTGGTGTGGAGTGGTATGGAGTGAAATGTAGTGAAGTAGCAACAGGAAATCACAAAGTTCGCATAAATGAACCTAAATTTCCTGCCGTGCGCCTGCATGCGCCAGAGGCCACCCACGCACAAATGCCGGAAATTATGTCGTAAGCCTTCAAATTTCCTCTTTTTCTTATATTTCATACTATCATTTTTATCATTCCTTTTTATTTTGTAGCTGAAATAGAAAAATAAAACTTAAATTTAATATGCATGGATATTGTAAAACAAAAAAAGAACGAAGAGGAGCAAGGAAGTGCGAAATAATTACCGCTTAGGATTGTAGCAATCACTTTTTTTTTTTTTTTTTTTTTTTGGGGAAGTTGTTGTAATTTGTGCCGAGCATTAATAAGTATTATGACTCACTCATATCGTGTTACGTATGCACGGTCTCATTTGTTCCCTAATACCCACGCATTGTTTCTCCGGCGAAAACAGACGAGATTTGCATAATTCTTGCATAAGCAATTATAATTAAAATAAAATGCAAATTAACAAGCAGAAATTGTGGAAGAAACAAAGGAAAGGGCCTTTTTTTATTTTTTTGTTTTGGTTAATTTTTTTAGCTAAAATTTTTTATTATAAATATTTTGCGTGCTTTATAAATTAAGACAGTAACTTTCTAGTAGTCATTTGTAAATGACAGCTGCCAGCTTCCATAATTTTGGCGCGTTTGTTGCATAAGTTTTGCCATCGCTTGAGGGGCTAGAACAGAACTTTCACTCTTTTGTGTTGAAATAAAAAATAATTCACAGATGCAAAGCCGAGCACTAAGTATGTTAATATTTTTGACATGTCATGAAAACAAAAGCCAAAACGATTACATACCCTGTAACAAATCGGTCTAGTCTGATACTGATATTATACATACTATGTAGACCGCGAGGGATCACAATTTATTATAAATATGTGTAGTCTAAACAAATGAGAACAGACTAGTTACTTATATTACATACTAGTCTAGTGGTTACAATGTTACATTAAATCATTTCGTGGCACAAAAAAGAAACAAACAAAAATTTGTTTTACTTAAATTACTACATTTTTTTAACAAATAAATTACTTTTTAAATTTTATGAAGTCTACTGGGCTTGTGGATTATGGCTGTGGATTATGAAGCAAAGGTGTTACTAGCTTAGCCACATGAGCATTCTTCGTATGGCCATTTTTAAAGCATTATGTAATGTAAAGTAGTGACCAAAGAAGAAAAAACGGAACTGCAGTTCCGCTGTCAGTGTATAGCTCAGATGTCAAACATCAATTGTGGCGGTGTTGTTATTTTTTCGAAAAGAATATACCTAGGATGTATAAAAATAGTAAAATGTAAATAATTCGAACTGCGACGTGTCATCGGGTTTGTTTGCTATCAACAAGAATGACGTTTATTACAGCAATCTGGCGATGTTGCCAAATTAGTGCCTTTCACAACTGATATAAATACACCAGAGTATACGAGTAAATCGCGAAAAATTCCTCATTGGTTGCAGTTCTTTATTTTTGGACATGAAGAAACTAGGTCCCGATTCTGTGCTACAATGCGGGGGAAAGCGTTCACCCAAAAATCATTCCCGTACTCGAAAATCTCGCACGAAATGGCCCGTCCTTTTTCTTCGGATAAAAACGTTAAAAGTATCAAACTATCATCTATTATTTATTTGTGAAAATAAATTGCAAAATTTAAATGAAGACAATATTAAGAATTTCGTTTTATTTAGGATTGAAAATATTCAAAAAACACGTGATAATTATTATTTTTTCAAGTTGACAATACTGTTTACGTAGTTAAGTAATATTATATTTTGCTCTTACATAAGTATTAATTTTTTCATTTGCTCAGTCTTGATTTCTGAAAACGACAATTTCATTTGACTGGCAACAAAATTTCAGCACTCGTTAATTTTCAAATACATAATTAACATTTTAATAAATAATCACGTGGCATCTTTTAAAAAGGTTTGCTTTAAAAATCTAGTTTAAATATCTGGTAAACTGGTATAAATATTTTTAGCTCTAACCTTTCAATAAAAAAAAAGAATTGTAGATTTTTATAAACGGTTTTATATTCAAATTGCATATAAAAATCTGGTATAAAAATATTGTAATCTGTTATAAATCTTTTTAGCTCTAACCTTTAAATAAAAAAAAGTATTGTGGATTTTTTTAAACGGTTTTTTATTCAAATTGCATATAAAGATCTGGTATAAAAATATTGTAATCTGGTATAAATCTTTTTGACATTAACTTTTTAATAAATAATTTTGCGGATTTTTTCCAACGATTTCTTTATTCATATTACATATAAAAATCTGGTAATCTGGTATAAAAATCTGCTAAAGCAGTATAAAAATCTGCTGAACTGGTATAAAAATCTTATAATAACATTTTTTTCTTCTTTTAAGATTTTTGGTGGATCTTAAAATCCAACATTTGGCAACACTGCAATCTAGTCATGTCTACCATAAAATTGTATAGTCTTTTTACTAGTATGCATGGAGTTTTGAGTAGAAACATGCACCATATAATTTGCTATTACTTGCAGGGTTACTTTTAATACACACATATACACATATACACACATTTGACCTTTGAACAGTAAAGATAACAAATTCATGATGCTGGTCAACCGCGCACAGTTAAAAAAAAAAAATATATGCCTGCATGTATGTAAATAAGTGTTTTTAGATGCTTCTATTTAAATTTTCCCCGAGCAGATAAGCTCGCGGAACATAGCCAGGCAAATTTACACAAGATGTATAGCAAAGTTTAATGGAAATTGTTGACGTTATGCCTGTCTAGCAGTCGAGAACAATTAAGGCAATTAAGTAAAAGTATCAGCGTAGTTGCAACTACAGATTTAGATTAAAAGTTCTTTACGTGTTCTACTTTTTAGTAACTTTCAGTTTTTCCTTTCGCTTACACCATTTCTATAAGACTTAAACTTTATTTTTACGTATAATTTAAACTCAAGTGGACAACTATTTCGAAATGAAATGGAGATGGCTTGCGGTGAGATTGGTCGGCCACTATTACTCTGACCTTTTATTTATTTAATCGTTTACTGCATAGTTTTGTTCAGAAAAATATTCTAGGTCAGGGTAAATCTCAACAGAATTGTCTTATTTCCTAGATTTATTCTATATTTTAGCAAGGATTTTTTCTTTACTTATGAAAATATTCCGTTTTGTTTTTTATAAACATACACATTTTTTTTGTTTTTTGTAGGCATACGTATGTATATGACCGGTTATATCTGTAAGGGTTGATAGTGCCTAAAGTCCTATTTGCTATTGCCAAGATTAAATAGCGTCAGTTACGACAATGACTGAGTTATTCTAATCAGATACTGACTGGTTGATACAATTGTCGAGGCAGTTGCTAAAGGAGTGCTGCCAGGTTATCAGTTCATTCATTTCAAACGGATCCGAACTTCCCGCCTCTGAAGACTAGAGAGGAGGCTCGCTTTTTGCAAGACTGTCACAAATAAAAAAAAAATTAATAGTATGTTGGAGTTAAGTATACAGAAAGCCGGGGTTGTTGGCCTTACAACTAAACAGGGAGCATTACTTGCAAAGGCCAAAGCAACCCGAGCACATTAAACCGCCTGTTTTCTCTGGGTGTGCCCTCATCATAAAAGTTTAAAAGCTGATAGGTGATTTTGATATGAAAGCAAATTGCACCAGACAGAAAAACAGAAGAAAAATCTGTGAGTACAGGTTTTATGGTATCGTGGCATTCTTCGCAACATAAATGAATTACAATATACTACCTACATTACGGAGAACCCATATTCAATAGCCCTGTCTTTTTCAATAAATTGCTGATTTTTAAATACATACTTCTTCTTCGTTTAATGCTTTTCGCATCCACACATGTTGTGCGTGTCATATTTGTACATGAATGGCAGGGACCTATAATTTAAATGCCGAATCCGAACGGCGAAGTGAAAAGCTTTTCATAGGCAATTTTTACCCTTGTAGGTTTGCCATTGCCTGCCAAGAGGTGGTGGTGCCGTGTAGAAAAATGGTTTTTTCTACTCTTTGATTTTGCCTGTGCCGAGATTCGAACCCCGAATACTCTGCGTAACAGTACAATGCACTACCACTACGCCACAGCGACCACAAAATCTGTAAAAACATACAGCTTTCAATTTTGTATAAGTATTTTCTTTGCAAATTTCTTTTCACTTATTAAGAAATGTTTACACTTTTTTCCTCATTTCCAACACCGTACATTAAAGCACTTACACTTAATTAATTAAAAACGCTGACAAAAAAAAAAACAAATTAAAAAATAAACAACATATAATGAAAACTTATTAAAAAAATATCAAGTGAATAAACGAAAACTGTTGAAAAATTATAAATTATTTAGCTCATGTGCGGAAGAGAGCCTTGCACCATGGATGCGACCATGACCATGCCTCCCACGTACTTAAATAATTATGGAAATGGAGAATTGAATAATGAAAATTCAGCATATAGTACACAGTCATAATTTCGGACCAATGAAACGAATTAATCTAATTAAATGATTGAAAGACATGTTCGGCGTGACGCAATACTTCTTCTTTCTTTCTTAATGCGCAATAATAACTAAAAAAAAAAAAATGGATGAATTTTTAATTAGCTCTAGGCTAAGAATTTAAATTTTTCAAGCCAACGTTTTCACAAAAATGTTTATTTAATTTGTCAATATTTCAACTTTAATTCGACTATTAACGTAGAGTAATCAAAAAAAAAAAAATATGAACACAGTTCTTCAGTTCATACCACTAAAATATGGGGTATTGATAATGTCGTGGCCTAGCAATTGTCATAAATTCTTTTATTTTTCATACAATATTCTACGATTTTATAAAAGTACTACAGAATATGACACCTCAAATATGCTGTGTCCTATTTTTAATTTGGCAGGATTCCACTCCAAGAATCTTAAAACAATTTAGTTCTTTTTTGTTTAAAAACAAAAAAAAAACAAATTCAAATCAGAATACACTTCAGCTATGTCAAGAACTGTTCTTTCCTTCTTATCGGGAATAGTTCCTGAAGTTGCTGACATTCCTGATTCCACAGAAATCTTTCAAATATTTATACATTCTATCAATGATTCTTCGAAAAAAAGATTATTTAAAAAGCTCGCTTCAAGGGATTGGAAAAAAAACTCGCTAAGTCGCTAAGTTGGCACCACTGTCCTCTATGCTGATGTGTAGTCTGAGTGCGATCTGTTATTTAGTTTGTTTACAGTGCTCAATTTTGTCAGTTCATCTTAAGTGTGTTTTAAAATTTATACAATGAATAAAATTATCGATCAAAGAATTTATTGTGCCAAATGGTTAAGAATGTTACACAAGGCTTACATCGAATGGACTTTATCAAAAACACATGTGCATTCAAAAGCGTTGGAGGTGTGATGGAAGATTTGCCCCGTTCTAGCCGTGAATGTTGAATGTTTTCTTTGATTATCCCGGTGTTATGCACTCGGAATTCTTGCCAGAAGGTTGGACGGTAAATAAAACATATTATCTGGGCAGTAGCCGGCATTTGATAGAGTAAATTCGTCGAAAAAGGTTAAGTTTGTGGAGAGAAAACTCATAGAATTTGCACTACGGCAACGCAGCATCTCACAAGGCTATCATTGTGAACGAATTTCTGGTCAAAAACTCAACAAACGTCATCGAACAACCTATTGGCAGGGTTCCACTTCAAGAATCGTAAAAGAATTCTGTTCTATTTAGTTTAAAAGAAAAACAAATACAATTAAGAATACACGTATTGGCATGCCATGGATCCGGCTGAGTATTCTCGAAATATCAGGAAAACTCAAATTCTGCTTCGAGGCACCCTTTTCAGTCGACAGATGACATAAAAGAAAGAGAGAAGTGAAGTAATACTATTTCGGAAGGGCCCTACTTTGAAGGCGATACAATAAATTTGAATAAGTAATAAACATTTTATGATTTATTGACAAATTTTCGGTACTTTATTGCTTTTTTTTGGGGTATTTTTTAAGTTTAAAGTAGGCCGTTATATAAACACTGAAAACACATTGCCCACACTTTAATGATTTTTCCTCAAAACGCAAGCAGTCGAATTTCGTGTGAACGAAGTCTATAAATCATTTAAACCTTGATTCTCACTGAATCCACTGAATGAAATCGTAAATCGTAGTAAATACACAATCTTATTTCAGTACTTATCCTTTTCATCTATACATAATTTTTTGCTGGGGCCTTTGTGTGTAAGATTTCAATCTCTTACATAACTGCCGTACCATGAATAAATAGGATTTGTAAATAACAAAACCGAAGAAACAAAACAAGATAGTGCAAAAAAAATTAACTTTTTATGAAAGTTTCATAAGTCCTCACTACCTTTTTATGGCATGTGTTGCCACTATGGCAAAAAACAGAACGGCGACTTACAAAACAATCCCGAAAGAAATATTCGGGCGCGGACGAGTTTTATATACCTTTCTGGTTAAATTTGTATGGTTTTGCGTCAATGTTTTATGGTTTTTTTTTAGAATTCGGTATAGGAAGTATGCGGGCTTATTGCCCAATGATGAAAATTTTCGTATCAGTTAATATTTTTGAAGTCATTTTAACTGTTTATACCCAATTTGCTTCGCTTTTTCCTTTGATATTTCACTTGAAAATTCCACACCCACTGGACCGATTTTGCCCATTTCAAAACTAACCTCTTCCTGGTAATAACATATCTCTGTACCAAGTTTGGTTGAGATTGCAGACAGACAGACATTGGTAAATCAACTCCGCTTAGCCCGCTGATCATTTCAATCATATTCATACCTACGACGCCTAATTGTGGGCGTTACTAACAACCGTTACTCGGTTTAAGCCAATATACCCCGAGCATAGAGTTTGTAGGGTATACAAATAAAATCTTAGTAAATCTGGCAACCAGTGAGTGGTAAGTAAGCACGCTGCACGCAGCAGAGTATCTCTTGACGACGCATTGGCTTCCCAGAAACAAAGAAAATTTAAAATAAAGTTTCAAAACTTTCAATTCATATTTTCGACTTTACGCTTTTTTGAACAGAGAGCAGGAACCGAAGGAAGATACATTGGAAGTGGGAAGAGAATAGTGTGGAGAATATTCAAACACACTGGATTTAATTCGTCACTGTTTCTTCCCCGTGCTCTTCATAAAAGTTTCACATCAAAATCATTCAAGTGTTGCGGAAATGTTCACTGCAAAAGATGAAAGAAGTTTACAATAAAGTATTTTAGAAAAGAAGGAAGGCTTCCATACACGTTCTCCAACTTCCACTGGAAACGTAGAAGCGTTCTGGTCCACAAAAAACAAAAAGCGACACGAGAAACACAAATAAAATTTATTCAAGACCAGATAAAAATCCGGAAGCAGTGAAAAAAAATAAAAAAAAATCGTTTTACAAAAACAACGAAAAAGGAAACAAAAAAAGAAAACTAAAGCCAATCATATTTAAATATTTCAAATTACTATGACAAAGCGATATAAGAAAAATCGTGGTAAAATCTTGGGAAATACTGAAAATATCTAAAAGCAAAACATTTTAAATGCCAATTGCTTGAAATTTGTTCTTGAAACATTTTTGTACTTATTTACTATGTGCATATAAGATTTTTATTGAAAATCAATACGCATATGTACTGGGTGTGCCATTTTTTTTTTGTGGGTATGTGAATATTGAATAACTTAAAAGGTATGAGGAATTTTTACTTAATTTGATCCTTTACAATTTATTTGGACTAGTTTTCGAACACAACATCAATCAAGTGGCCGCCGTTATTGACCAAAGCAAAATGTGCTGCGTTTTCTATCACTTTTTCGAGGATATCGGGCGGTATAGCGATGATTTCGGCACGAATCTTTGCCTTGAGCTCGTCAATGGACTGAAACTTTCTGGCGTGCACTTTGGTTTTTTAAATAACCCCTCAAAAAGAAGTGTGGAAGGGTCAAATATAGAGATCTGGGTGTCCAGTCAATGTCGCCAATTTTTGACACCAAATGCCCAGGGAATTTTCGTTGCAAAAACTGCATTGTTTGATTTGCAGTGTTGCATGGCGCACCGTCTTGTTGAAACCAGTGACCGTCCAGACCTTTTCAATTTGTGGGCAGAGATAATTAGCCGAAATCCACCGATATCGATTCCCATTGATTTTTCGCCTTCTCTGAAGAAAAATGGCTCAATGATGGTTTTGTCGCAAACGCCAGCCCAAGCAGTTACTTTTTGCTCATGCAATGGTGTTTCATTGATCTCGTGAGGATTCGTCGATCCCCAAGCGCGGCAATTTTGCTTGTTAACGGCACCAGATAGTATGAAATGGGCCTCATCGGTCATCAATATTTCCTTCCAAGAATCAGGTTCAGTGTTAACCATTCGAGTGACTGTTTGGCCGTATTCCAAGCGACGTGGACGGTTGGCATTATTCTTTTAGTCAATTGTACTTTACATCGAATCAAAGGCAAATCATCCTTCAAAATGCACCGCTAGTTGGTTCCACTGACGTAAAATTGCTGAGCGCGGTGATAAGTAATACGACACATGTGGCTTCGCGGCAACACTCTCTCTTACCGCTTCTACCAGTTCATTGTAACGTCTGGGTCGTTGACGACGATCTCCCACTGGCCTGTGCTCAACCAAATTTCACACCAAACAACGAATAGTGTTGTCAGACGATGCTTGTTGGCCACGATATTTTCGACGATATCGAAAGTTGAGTTAACACAACTGAACGACTATTTTCAATGTACAGCGTCACTATTTCGGCGCGTTGTTTCGGTGTGAAGCGATTCATGGTTACAATTGTACTGAATTGACGTTTCAAACACATATTTACTCAAGTCAATCGGTTGATAAATGTTAAAATTATTCAATGTTTACATACGGCACCCTGTACCTGCGTACTTAGTATGTGGTTCAATTATCCCATAAAATGATTTCCTCAATTTTAAAGAAAAATGCCCTAGTTGTGATTTCTTAGTGTGTGTGTTTGTGTGTGTGTGTGTGTGCATGCGTGTGTGTGTATTTGCGTGTGTTTATGTGAATCACCATCCTCATTTTGTAAGAATTTCTTGAGGCGTGTAATTACCTGCGTATTTTGATTTTTGTGTACGGAAATTGAAATACTCGAACTCTTATCTTTTTTTTGCGATATGGCATCAACAAACATCTTTAATGAAATGAGATATGAAAAATAATAATACATATGAACTTAGTTATAGATGCAATACACAAATCGCTCGATTGCCACAACTCAAAATTTTTAATTTTTAAAAGGCTTTTAAATTTTTTATACCACTAGCATGAAAACAGTGTAGCTTAAGTCAAGATAAGTGCAAATTGTGGTTTTATGTTACCTTTTTCTAAAAATTCCGCATTTAAGCAAAGTTATGTTACTTTACCTTATAACTTATGTTTTTTTTAAACAGAACAATGCATTTGTCAAAACATCTTAAGTGAAGGTATTTTTCGGTTATATGTTTCATTGTTTGACAAATCTTTTAATTGAAAAAATTAACCGACTTAAGTTCGATTAATTTAAAATACACCGTATATAAACCTAAAACTTATGTTCAAATAAACTCCTAATCAACGATGTTCTTTTAAATTTTCAAATTTAAAATTATATCAAAAAAAAAAAACATCAAATGCCTTACAAATGCCACTAACTAAGCTTTCGCTTAAGTTTACTTAAGACGCTATTATACTCAAAATGTATTTTTGAAGAAAAACTTAAATACAAAACGATCAAAATACAGGCTCTGATTTGAATATTTTATTAATTGCCTCTGAGATTTTAAAGCATAGCATTAACACTAGGCAACAATTCAAACCATCGATTTTCACAGACATAAGCAATTTTGCTTTGTTGCCACAGATACTACTGTGGGCAAAAAGTAGTAAGACTTTGTTCATAATTTCAAATTTTTTTATTCATTCTTCCAAATCTATTTCGTCCTCTTCAAAGTAATCCCCCCCGGCACCAATACACTTGTGCCAACGTTTTTTCCAATTCTCGAAACAGTTGTTAAAGTCAATTTCCGGAATAGCCTTCAATGCGCTTAGCGATTCATGTTTAATGTCTTCAATTGACTCAAAACGGTGTCCACGAAGCGGTTTTTTGAGTTTAGAAAATAGCCAAAAGTCACACGGTGCTAAGTCAGGTGAATAGGGTGGTTGTGGAACGATATCAGTCGAATTTGTGGTAAAATGGTCTCGTAAAACCAATGCAGTGATTTTGGAACCAATCGTGCATTCACTCTTCTTAGGCCCAAATGATGTTTTAAAATGGTTTTCACTGATCCTTCCAACTGATGATATTCCAACGATGCCAGTAAGGTCTCTGACTGTTAATCGTCGATTCTCGATTCTCGAGCACCAATTCCTTGATTTTATTGGCGTGTTGATCATCAGTTGATGTTGATGTTGATGGCCGTCAACGTGGTTCGTCGTCAACGCGTTCTCGACCATCTTTGAACAATTTGTACCAATCAAAAACACTTGCTCGCGACATACAATTATCACCGAAGGCCTTTTGCAACATTCTGAACGTTTCGGCACCAGAAATTTGATTCCGCACACAAAATTGAATGGAACTTCTTTGTTGAATAATTTCACTCATTGTGAAAATCGCCGAATGCACTTTTTGTACTTCAGAAAGACTAGCGTATACTAAAAACTAATGATTATTATGATGTGACATTTGGCACAGATGTCACCGACAGTCATACCAACCTTAAAAAAATAATATTTTGATGAATGGGTTTCCGCGCGAAATTTTAATTAATAAGTCTTACTACTTTTTGCCCACAGTAGTATGTAACATAAGTACTGAATATTGTATACACATTTTCGCTCTAGATATGGGCTTTTGAGTGCGAATTTATCAGAGAGATCATTTCCAAACGCTCCATTCCCATCAAAGAAAATGTGTAGCAGTTATTAAGCTAACTTCAGAATATTCTCAAAGAATTTTGGAATGTTTTAAAATTGGATTTATAGTGTTGCTCCAAAATGTTTTGACATTTCAAGCCCTACTTAATGTTTTACCCAAAGTGACGATTATTTTGAACCAGTTTCATCTGGTTGAAGGGGTTATATGTGGTTGAGATTTTTCTATACGAGATATAGGACGACGAAGATCACACCCAACGCAAAACAAGCTTAACGTAGAAGGTCTTTTAATTGATCGAATTCTATTACACCAAGAGTCCATAACCCTGCGTCCAGCCAATGCTGGCATATCAAAGAAGAACACGTATTGGCCGAGAAAAAAAAAAACTGAAAAATTCTCTATGGCCTGGCAATTATCAAATTTTCGCGTTTTCTTCTCTCTTTCTCTTTATTTCTTCCTCACATTTGGCAGAAGCGTCAAACATTGTGCTCTTGTCAAAACGCTAGTAGCGTCATTGTGATAAAAATTGGCCTGCCAGCCACTCTGCCAATGAAAGGAATGTAAGTGTATTAGTGAAAAAGTGTGATTGTATTTTAGTTAGTGTTGGCAGGTGTAAACTTTGAGTCTGACAAAATTCTTTTAATGTTAGAAAAAACCAACTACTGGCCTCCACAATTTCCAGGAAATATTCTTTATTGAAGTCCTTTCAAAACCAAATAACAATGCACGATATGTAAATCATTATACTTACCATACTTTCTACATAAGAATAGCTTTAATGGTATTTAACAATGTTCATATTTCTCCTTATTACATTCCACCTATCCCCAGAGAAATTGCAATTAAAATTTTTCACTTTTCAGCGACTATGAAACAAAACGCTAAATTATTTTTCTTTCGTATTGTTTTTCGTTGCAGGTGAGCACAAATAACAATTTAATTAAACCAAGTTATTAGTTCAAAGAAAACGTAGTTAATAAAAGCGTAAGTATATACAGAAGACTATCCATTTATCCAGCCATACAGCCATCCAGCCATTCATCCTCCATCCATTCATTCACTCCCACTCCACTACTTATTCTCCTGCACAGGTCTCCACTGAGTTAATTGAGATATTTTTAATTATAATTACTGCAAACATTATTGCAGCAGCAAGTAAATTGGAAATGATGCCATTGATGCACATAAATATACCTACAACAAGAAAAACAAAAACCAAATAAAATATTCAAATACATGAGAAGAATAAAAAACAATGGCAAGCCAAAGTTTGTAACTACCATGTAGGTTCAATCCAATCTAGCCAACAAATTCAATAGTTTTTCAAATACTTAGTTTTTAAAGTGCAGTGATAAATCACCGTGATGTAGTTGATGTAGAGCGTTGGCCTGCTACGCAGAGTGTTCAGGGTTCGAGTCTCGGCATAAGCAAGCAAAATCAAAAAGTAGAAAACACTATTTTTCTACACAGCAGCACCTCTTGGCAGGCAATGGTAAACTTGCAAAGTAAAAATTGCCTATGAAAATATTATCACTTCACCATTCGGATTCGGCATACAACTATAGATCCTTTCCATTCAAGTACAAATATAACACGCATAATATGAGTGGATGCGAAAAGCTCGGCCTAGACCCTCCATGGGCTGTTGTGCCATTATAAGAAAGAAGAAAAATCACTTTAATAATACTAATCAGTGAAAATATTGTCTTGTAATTCTCATTTCATGTACAGGGTGTTTTTTGTTTTAGAAGTGTGGTTTTCAAGAAGAAATAAAACGCATATAATTTAATGTTATGGCCAAGCATTTAGCTTTATTCTAAAGATAAGAATTTTCCATTATGTTTTAAAAACGATTTCGGGCAAGTGGCCGCCGCGGCTGGTTCGAATAAATTCCAGCCAAGAGGTCCAATTTTCGATCACTTTTTGCAGCAGTTGGGGCCGTATGTCGGTAATAACGCGCCGAATATTCTCTTCCAAGGCGTCAATCGTCTCGGGCTTATCTGCGTAGACAAGCGACTTCACTTAACCCCACAAAAAACAAAAAATAGTCCAGCGGTG
Source organism: Palloptera scutellata (assembly GCA_958295655.1). Taxonomy (NCBI): domain Eukaryota; kingdom Metazoa; phylum Arthropoda; class Insecta; order Diptera; family Pallopteridae; genus Palloptera; species Palloptera scutellata. The sequence goes on from OY282451.1 coordinate 40,351,662, forward strand.
TTAAATCGCACGATCTTGGAGGCCACGCCACAGGCCCACGACGCGAGATAATGCGCTCACCAAAAGTTTCCTTCAAGTTCCAATGTATGGCATGTCGCGCCGTCTTGTTATAACCAAAGGTCGTCCACATCAACATCCTCCAATTCACAATTCAGGCACGAAAAAGTCTTTATTCATGGCTCTATAGCGTTCCCCATTGTCTGTAACATTATGACCGGCTTCATCTTTGAAGAAATATGGACCAATGATTCCCTCTGCCCATAGAGCACACCAAACAGTAACTTTTTGAGTATGTAACGGCGTCTCAACAATGGCTTGTGTATTATGATCACTCCAAATGCGACAATTTTGCTTATTAACGTACCAATTCAACCAAAAGTGAGCTTCATCGTTGAACAACATTTTCTTGTGACAATCGGGATCGGTGGCCATCTCGTTTTGGTAATAAATTTGCACGATTTGTAAACGTTATTCAGGAGTAAGTCTATTCATTATGAAATGGCAAACCAAATTGAACATAAATCAAGTGGCAGCTGTCAAAAAGACCAACCCCGAAAAAAGTATTGCCAGATTGAAAACCAAAATTCTAAAAGAAAACACCCTTTACTTTAAAATATTTTTCACTTACAATGGATTTTGAAATATGTATCACAAAGATCACTGATGAATATGAAAATAAGAGAAAAAAACACATTTGAAAGGAATTAAAAAATTTTTGAATATTTTTCTCCTAATTAAAAATATTTCTTTTTTTTTTAAATTTAAACTTTTTTTTATAATGCAATTTATTTATTTGTTATCCCAAAAACTTTAATCTTTCAACTAAGTAGTTGAAGTTTCATTGGTTTATAAACTATTCCAAAAAATTTTTCTATCAACTAGTTGAAAAAATATGCAAGCCTGGACAAATGACTTGTGTCTAGCACAACACAATATTAAAGAAACCAGTACGCGATGAGGAAAGGCAAGAAATGTGTTCAGTAAACCAGTCTATCGACTAACTTTAAATCAGTTGGTTTCGCTACAGGGTACTTATGTACCTCAAAGTATATTTAAAAGTGTCTTAAGGGATAGTGCTCTGTCTAAGCAGTAACAATAACGAGAAAAATTTGAACAACAATTGCAACGGCACTTTTCAACAACTTACGGCTACACACACCCAAGAATCTTTGAGATACATACATACTTACAATGAAAATAACATAATTAACAAAAGTAGTCGAAGTGTGAGAAAAAGCGCAAATACTTAATTAATGCATTGCAAAATGTAGCGAACGTGAGATAGCAGCTAACGATTTGCCATTAAGGTTACTTTATAAACTACTCTGCTAATCGTTACTTCTAGTTGAAGACTTTAATTAGGTCTTCTTATACCATTTGTAAGAGTATTACATTCGAAAATTAAATTGTGTTGCTTCGGAAGTTTGTGAGAGAAACGTGAAGCGAGCCACAGTTTGATTACAAAATGTTTTCTGTGTCTGTCTGATATTGCGAATCACAGCAAATATTCTATGTTTGGAGAGGACGGCGTCTCAGCACAGATCCTATGACCTAACATAAGCTAACAGTATATATAAGTATAAGTAAATATGGCGGTGGTCTGAAGTCCATCAGACTCCAGTTTATTTTTTGTCACTTCAACTTGACAAGTTTACAAAAGTTGATTTTTTAAGAGCTTGGTTTTTGAAAATTCAAAAGAACACAGAAATTTTACAAAAGTGAATGAAATTTTTATTTTAGATCGAGAAATCAATTCCTGCCATTTAAATTTTAAAGATAATTTCACTTAAATGTTGCCCGCGGCTACGCTTCAAGAGGTCCATTATGGATAATTTTGGCGCAGTTTTTCACACATTTCGGCCGAAATCTCACCAATGACGCGTTCAATGTTGACTTCCAAAGCAGCACTCGTTTTTGGCTTGTCCCTATAGACAAGACACTTAACATAGCCCTACAAAAAATAGTGTAACGATGTGAAATCACACAATCTTGCTGGCCAATTGACTGCACCAAAACGTGAGATTAACTGCTCATCAAATTCGCCTCCCAGTTGATGCATTGTTTCGATGACAGTGTGGCATGTGATACCGTCCTGTTGGAACCACATGTTGGCCTAGTCCAATTCTTGCATTTTCGCCAAAAAAAAAGTATGTTCTCATCGAACGGTACCTTTCTCCATTGGCCGTAACGTTGCGGCCTTCATCTTCGTCTTTGAAGAAGTACGGCCCAATGATGCCGCCTGCCCATAAACCGAACTGCACCAAACACTCCATTTTTCGGGATGCATTGGTATCTGCTGAATTGCCTCTGGCTGTTACCCACTCCAAATATGGCAATTCTGCTTATTCACGTATCCATGGAGCCGAAAATGAGACTCGTCGCTGAAGACAATTTTGCGATAAAAAAAAATGGATCCTCATCCAGCTTTTCTAGGCCCATTCACCGCAAATTCGACATTGTGATATGTCGCCTGGCTTCAGTTCTTGCACCAACTTTATTTTGTATGGCATTAATTCCAGATCTTTGCGTAAAATCTTAGAGGTGGTCGAATAACACAAACCCAATTACTGGGAACGGCGCCGGATGGACAATCGTGATCTTCTTCAACACTGGCGAATACAGCAGCAATATTCTCTTCGGTACGCGCTCTATGAATACGGTTTGGTGGATTGATGTCTAAAAAGGGAAACTGGTGCGAAATTTGATCACAATGAGCTGAATAGCCTGGTCTGTGGGTCGATTATGACGACCATAAAATGGACGTAGCTTGTGAACACACATTTTTAACAGAGCACGAATTTTGATAATAAATTTCAATAATTTTCAAACGTTGTTCAGGCGTAAGTCTACCATATTCATGATGAAATGGCAAACCAAACTGAGCATTTTTTACTTTGACACATGTCAAGAATCATGCGTGAACTGTCAGAAAAATAAACGTCAAAAACCAAGTAGCAAAAAAATCATCATTTACCATATAATATCGGTATGGATCAGATTGTCTGCGAAATCCTTACAAAAATGACACTGCCTTAACTGCCTGCCTGCCAACCTAAAGCCAATGAATATTTCAGTTTTCTTTCATTTTGAATTATTGGTGAGGTGAGAAGAAGCGACGAGGAAAGTTATCTAGTGTAGCGATTAAATATGGTCACGTATTTAATGAGCTACAATGCATGAGTAATTATGAAAATAAATATTAAGTATTTAAATGAAAGGTGAAAACAGAAAACTCTGAAAAATATTATGTATTGTCATAACAAAATCATAACTCTAAAAATGTTTTTCATACCTATTTATTAGCAATTATCCACAATTAGTGAAGAATTAAAAAGTGCTTAAATAATTTATTAATATAAGTGCTTGATTATGATATTGAAAAACTATTGTAAAGTAAAAAAAAAAAGCATGCAACTTAATTTTTATTTGCCAACAAAATAATCATACGTGGAATTCTAATTCATCCTGTTTCATCCTGGCACTAGCAATGACAGTGACAGTGACAAACAAAGACGAAACAAAAAGAACTAAAACTAAAAAAACCTGCAAGAAATCGCGCGGATATTAAGGATGATGATGACGATTTTGGCACCTTTGTGAATATTACAATGCCAATGAACGATCATATTCACTTATCTAAGGTAACCGAAATGCTCTACGCTTCCGTTTCCCCTGCTTGCTTTGAGTTCTGGACAGTGGTCAAGGCCGTAAGGGGGAATTTCCAGTTTCATTTCCCGGCAAAAATGTCTTTACTTTACTTTTAATGGCACAACAGCCCACAGAGGGCCTAGGTCGAGCTTTTCTCATCCACTCATGTTGTGCGTGTTATATTTGTACATGAATGGAAGGGACCTACAGTTTAATGCCGAGTCCGAACGGCGAAGTGAAAAGCTTTTCATAGCAATTTTTTCTCTTTGCCATTGCCTACCAAGAGGTGGTGCCGTGTAGACAAATTATTTTGTTCTACTTTTTGATTTTGCCTGTGCCGAAATTCGAACCCCGGACACTCTGCGTAGCAGTCCAACGCATTACCACTACGCCACAGCGACCAAAAATGTCTGCAAACGCTTTATTTTTGCAGCCACATCAAAGCCAAAAATTGTCAAAATCAGACATTTTCTTGCTTATTGTCGAATTGTTGTGTAGTTATTTTTATATTAAATTGAGAGGTAATTGCAAAATATATAAGGCATCGGTATCAACAACAACAAACTCTTCTTGTACTGACAACATTTATCTACTTCATATTTCTTTTTTTATTATTATTATTATTATTAATTTTGTCTTCTGGTCTTTGATATGTTTGCATGAAATAATTTTATAAATTGTAATCTAGGTACTTACGATTTTATTTTGCTGTGTTTAATTACCAACTTTTGTAGCTGCATGCTAAGTTGTAATTAAAAAATAAACAAAAACAAAAAACAAAGTGGTAAAAATATTTTGTTGTTTTTCTAGAAAACATGTTTTGCTTATACATACTTAGTTGCTATGCAATAATTATGAATTTTTCGTACTGGCTGAAGCTTACTGCGGCTATCTCCAGCCCAATGCCCGAAGGCATTGACCCATCGTTCGTTTGTCCGGCCGCATGACCGCATGGCCGCAATTAATTGCGGCAGCAATGGCAGAAGCAATAGACCCGCTACGTTTGGCTACTCGTTAACTGCTAAGTAAATGGCTAAATGGCTACCTACTACTTATTAAGACAAGCTTACATAATATTTAATAATGGTTCGTTGGTTTATGTTTGCATGTGAATTGAATTGCAGGCAGGCAGGCGGCGCCTGCAATTTATATTAGCAACTGCACACTACAATTTTTACGGCTTCAAGTAACAAATATTTGCGCAATATTTCTCTTTTTCATTCATGTGAAAGGTCGCACGTAAAATTGCCGAAAATTTGTGTGAAGCAAATTTTTTTTTTTTTTTGGTTTTACCTCAATCACGTGTGTGAATTTTTATTTACTTATGTATGTAGCTATGTACCCTATACTCGTTCATCAATTCCAAGCAACAAACCATAAAAATGAAAAACAAAAATTTGCATTTTGCTTTTTGCATTTGTTGTGCTTTTTCGTAGGTACCAATTTGGATTTCGCTTTGTTTTTGCCAACTAACAATCAGTTTACTGAATTGCTAATTAATTTTTTGCTGTTGTTCTGTAATAAGCTTTCTCTGATTGTTGTTGTTGATTTTCATTGTTTTGATATTATCTTTTACTTCTGCAAATCCAAAAAATAAACCATAAGAAATGCTTCATTATATTTGTGATTTTGCTAAGTTTTTTTTTGGATAAGTTTTCTCACGCTTATAAGTTTTTCCCTCAATATGATTTCCGCATATACCATAGCTGAAATTAATATAACACAGAATAATTGAGATATCGGGCTGAAATTTAATCCAGGTGTCGATAAGATGTAGTTGGTAGTGCGTTGACCTGCTACGCAGAGTGTCCGGAGTTTAGATCTCGGCACAGGCAAAATCAAAAGTAGAAAAAACTATTTTTCTACATGGCTCCACCCCTTACCAGGCAATGGCAAACCTACAAGAGTAAACTTGCCTATGAAAAGCTTTTCACTTCGCCGTTTGGATTCCGCGTAGAACTGTAGGTCCCTTCCATTCGAAAAGCTTGGCCTAGGCCCTCTCATGGGCTGTTGTGCCAGTAAAAGAAAGAAGAAGTAGTACACACGTATCGAAATATCGATATCGCCCATATTACCACCTAGCGAGCACTAGCGATTGATTCTTTGGAGCCAATTTTCCATCACTCTTTCACACATATCGGTGGTAACGTTGGCAATTTCGCGTTCGATATTGTTCCTTAGCTCCGCTAACCTCGTTCGTTGGTGGGCATAAAACAGTAACTTAAAGTAACTCCATAAAAAGAAATCCGACGGCGTTAAATCGTATGAGCGAGGTGGCCACTCGACCGGACCATTTCTCGAGATTACGCGATTATCGAATTTCCCCATTCAATAGATCAGTTGTTTGACCAGCTGTGTGGCACCAATTTTTTGCGATCACATATGTATCACCCATGGGAAGTTCATCCAATTCTGGTCAAAAATATAGTTTCAACATGGCGCAATAGCGAACTCCATTAACTGTAACATGGCGATCATTTCCATCGACGAAAAATTACGGTCCAATCACAGCTCCGACATGAAATCCACACCACACAGTCACTTTTTGTAGATGCAATGGGTGCAAACCCACTTGAAGCACTTGTGGGTTTGTTGCTGCCCAATAACACATATTTTGCTTATTAAGCCAAATATAAGCCTTATCGCTCAAGATGATTTTTAGATGAAATTCACGATTTTCTTCAAACTTAAATTTGCTACAACCGACTCAGAATTTCGGACTTGCAAGTTTGTCACAGTGGCACAGAATGTGCTCTGCTGTTTCCTCGTCGTCGTCACAAAATCTTAATAATTCGTCCCGAGTTATTCCCATGTTAGCAAGATGTTTTCTAACTGGGCAGTGTCCAGTAAGAAATCCTGTGATTCCGCTCGGATTCCGTTTCTGTTTAACATCAAGAGTTGTTTTGTTCTTAACTTTGATACGCTTGGCATGAATGATTTTGCTTGTATGTATGATGCCTGCGGTGTCATCCCAGGTAGCCTGGACCTTACTGTTCAGCCATGTGTTAAGATTGAGCTTTACAAAACTCCATGGCGGGCCGCAGAATGGGGTTGGTCCAAACATGGGTTCGGATGCCCCTTTTCCGGCTAGCTTGCCTTCAATGCCACTATGTCCAGGACTCTATTTTGTGTTGCTAGCTTGATGAGTAGTTTAAGTTTTGAACTAATTTTTAAGCAGTTTAAGCCCAGTAGTGCAGTCTTACTGTCCGAGACAATATAGATGTTTCGTTTACACGACGGCCTTTCTTCATATTTTCTAAGACATAATTCAATTGCGTGTACTTCCATATAAAGTCAATAATACGAAAAAATCCACCAAGATGTTGCAATCTTGAAACCAAATTTTTGTGATATCTATCACGGGTTAACCCTCTAATTCCCAAATTTTTGATTGACCTAAAAAAATTATAATAGATAAATGTCGATGTAAAAAACACAGACCTGTTCACAAAAACTTAAAAAATGAATTATGGGTTTATGAAGTCAGGAAGTCGGTACGGGATCCCTCAAAGTAATTGTGGTTGTTTGAGCTAAAGAGGAAATTTTTTTTTTTTTTTGGTTTGATTAAAAATTTTATATTAAATGTTCCTATTCTTAGCTACTCACAGACTGTTTTATATACCGTTGGCATCACGGAAAGTATTTTATTTATTTGTTTTTATTTTCAACCAAAATTCTCAAACACAATCTTAATAATTAATTTTTCCGATTTTCGAACATTTTTGACTTTGATTGCTTCCAGCGACTGTAACACACATCGCAGCTCATATACTTAGTATAGTTTGGGGAGTTCACTATACGATGATGATAAAGTGTACCTCCAGACTACTGTTCTGGTGGTTATTACACCCGTTTTGGTGACGGCTGTCTGGAGGCCTGATTGGGAATGGTGATGATAAAATGTACCTTCAGACTACTGTTCTGGTGGTTATTACACCCGTTTTGGTGACGGCTGTCTGGAGGCCTGATTGGGAATTAGAGAGTTAATAATATATATAACATCGTATAAAGATTTATTGCGAATTTGTGTCGTATTTGGCAATCTTTTAACTATTTAGTCAAATTCCGATGGAACCAGGACTCCCTGCGTTGCAGTCCAGCACACTACGCTCTACGCCACGGCGACCGTGTTATAAAACCGGAATTAAATTCCTAATCATTTTAAAGACTCGTTTAAAAAATATACCCTTTGACCTTCGTAAACTGATTCGATTGCTGTTGATTGCCTTTTTCGCTTCTACACTTCACTTTGTAAAAATCGTTTGAAGTAGTAAGTACGAGTATGTACATTCCATCGATACCAATGGCAACTGTAGAAATTCATGGCAAATGCTTTAACAAAAATGCATTTCAAATAAAAAATTTTTAAAATATATCGACAAGAGCAAAAACAACAACATTACATTGAAATGCGCACCTGCTTCAACAGCAGCAAACAGGCAAAATGAAATATTCATAAGTAAAGAAACAAAAAATGCGCACAAAAACTCTTTGACAAAAAATAAATAAAAATGTCAAAAGCGGATTCATGCTCATGGGTGCGTGTAACTTTTGCAACTCATAGTGTAGTGTCACACCCACTTTTATTCCCCTATCGCCAATGGGTTGCAGTACTTGTGTTTTGATATGAACTCGAGCATGTACGAGTATATGTATGTTCATAGATTCGATGGGCAACCATCAGTAGATGCCATCTAGCGGTCAGTCAACTAGCCAACATAACATGTATATGTCGGTGGCGCTTCCAGCCTCATATTACTATGCGCCGATGACTGCTGCTGCTGCTGCTGCTGCTGGTGTGTTGGGTATTGAGCACTTTTATTGTTTCCATTGTTGTTGTCGCTGTTGTTTCAATTTTTGTATTTGAGCGCAGTCAAGTGGAACGAGCGAACTGATGATGGTGTGATGATGTTAAAAGCTATGAGTAATTCTTTTACGCACCTTCACTTTTGATTACATATCACCCTGACATAGAGCATGCTGGACTATCTAATTTAAGGGTGGAAAATAACACTCAAAAATTATATTCAATGCAAAACTGTTGCATTGAGCAGAGCGGTTCAAATCAAAGCTTGTGATTTGCAACTAACTAATTTCGATTTATGTAGCTACTATATGGTATGTCCGTCTGCCCATCTGTAAACATGACAACTCGAATAAAACTTAAGCAATCTCAACCAAACTTGGTTACAGATACTTTTTATAGTCAAAAAGAGGTTAAATTCAGAAATGAGCAAATCGCTCTATTAGGCGTGGTACCTCTTATACGAATGAAATTTTTATAGATGGAAGTTGAAGGAAATTTTAGATACATAAATCCAAACCATGCGAAAAGCTCGGCCTAGGCCCTCCATGGGCTGTTGTGCCATTGAAAGTAAGTAAGTAAATCCAAACCAAAGTAGGTACACTTCATTGGAATAGCCTTTGGAATATTGTCAACAACGGGCGATAGCCACGACTATCTCCCGAAAAGTGCAACATTCAAAGGGCAATCACAAAGGTAATATGTAGTAAAGCAAATAAAATCACACACTCAGTGCATACATTTAAAAGAGCTTCAAGAATAACTTCTCAGAACATTATTATCTTCTTTTTTCCTGTCTTTAATGGCATAACAGCCCATTGAGGACCTAGGCCGAGCTTTTCGCATCCACTCATGTTGTGCGCGTTATATTTTTACATGAATCAAAGGGACTTCAAGTTTTATGCCGAATCCGAACGACGAAATAAAAAGCTTCAACATTATCATCATTAGGTAATAACCACGCCTACCTCCCAAACAATTGAAATCCGCAAAAGACAAGAAAAAAAGAGCTACAAATACAAGATTCCAACTGTTACTTAGTTGGAAAGTTCAAGAGCATATCCAAAATCAAGTTAAAATTACTTCTGCACCACATTTTACAATCTGGGTTCCTTGCTGCCCATAGCTGCTGTACTGCTGTCCTAAAAGGTTTCGATTACATTCGTGGTCCGCTTAACCAAGATAAGTTAACCTTGCTTCGCCTCCTTGATTTTTCCAAAGTCTTTGATTCTGTATGTCACAGCATGCTCTGTCACAAGTTGAAGCACTACTTTAATTTCAGCAAAGGTGCTATCAATCTAATAACCAGTTATCTGAGTAATCGATTACAGCAAGTAAGTGTTGGTTGGAGACGACATTTCCCCATTATCTCCACTCCTTGCTTGCGTACCAGTGAGATCAATTATAGGACCTCTACTGTTTTCTATATTTATTAATAATATTTTCAATGTATGCAAGCATTCTAAGATGCATGCCTTCGCTGGCGATATTCAAATATATACCATATCTCCTGTGACCCTCCACTCATTGATGGCATGACCCGTAAGCTTAGTTCTGAACTCCATGCCATAAAAGTTTGGGCTGACAATAAGGGTTAAAACCCTTCGAAATTCAAAATCTTTCCTATCTCGAGGAAGACTTGTACTTATATTTCTCTCGTTATTCCACCTATTTTCATTGGGGACTCTCAAATTGAACTTGTTGCTAGGGTCCTGAACTTGGGTTTCATTCTAAACTCTTAGCTTACACGTTGTGATCACATTAATGGTGTTGTTTCTAAAATTTACAAAGTTTTACACACACTTCGATTCTCTGCCGAATATAGTCCACCTGCAATTAGGGTTAACCTTGTTAAACAGTTAATAAATAGTTCCTTACATTACCTATTTTGATGCTGACTTTAGTAAACTAGATTACACCACACAGCGCAAACTTGTACTGGGGTTTAAGGATGCCTTTGGACTACGCCGTTTCAACCATATATCTCATAAATCTGCTTGTATACTAGGACTGGAATTAACTGACTATTTGGCTATACGTAACATACTTTTTCTTCACCTGTTCATTCACTCCAAAGAGCCTACATATTTGTATGATAAATTGCAATTTCTCCACTCCACTAGCTCGTCTCAACTTATTATTCCTAGCTATGCCCATCTTAATTCTTCTTCATCAACGCCATTAGACTATGGAACTCACTTCCATTCCATCTTCAACGGATGGCTAATACAGGCAGCTTCAGGAAAGCAACTTCCCAGCATTACTCCAAAAACCTTTTAAGTTCTCTTTCATCTACTTATATACTATCTATAGTATTCACTCTCTCACTCACTCCTCTTTATTTCTGGCTATTTTTCGTTCTTCTTTATTTTTAATTTTAGATTATAAGTAACAATTTATTATAAAATAATTTAACTCTAATTGATTAAGCTTGATTCTACTTTGTTTCCTCGTTTATATTTTACTTCTCGATGCACTTTAAAATAATTGATTCTTATTGATATACAAATTATAAATAGCTAAATAATAATAGAAATAATAAATAAATTTTTACTGGTTGGCATAACTTTTCAAAAGTACCATAAACATTTTCAAGTGGCTGCTTACACTGCCGCAAGCTCGAAAGACTGTCCTTTCGGACAGTGTTTTATGCTTGCGCCAGAGTAAAAAGCCAACATAACACGAATGACTTTCAGTGAAGTCTGGTCAGCTGCTGGTTATACTGGTGTTCGCTGTTCGACGAACACATCAAATTTTACTCTCGTGCTGGGTGTGCAGTGGTTCGTTACAGAGTTGCTTTTTGTCGAAATTCAGTTCATTTTGTAATACAATTTTTTGCGCAACGGCAACACTAAATGGTATACCATAAAACTATAAACGTTTTTATTAATATGGAGCGTGAAATTAACAATATAATTGAAAATTGTGAAAATAATATGATTTTTCTTTAATAGTTTTATGAATAATATATTTAATATTCACTTTTAAAAACTAAAAAAATTCGCAACTTCGCTTTTCTGCATATGAAACTAGTGACGTACAGTTTTGCATGTTTTCCTTCAATTTTACATAAATTTTTGTTCCTTTTTTTGTAGAATAACTCATTGCTAACCCTGAATACTCGGTGTGCTCGGTGTACATTTCACCCAGCATATCGTGTTCGGTATGAGAGTGAGTAAAAGCTCTTTTTTTTCGTGTTCGAGCAACAACAATTGCATGGTGTTCGCCGAGTAAACTTTGAATATAACCACAGCCTTACACGGGCGCTAGCATGAAAGACTGTGCGAGGGAGACAGGTAGAAAAGTACGATAGCAAGAATGAGGCTGTTTCATGCTTGCGTTTATATAAACAGTCACTTACCTTCTACTATTTCATATGTATGGTAAACTTCGACGTTGGTTTTTCATTTGAATTAAAAAATTTGTAGTTATGTTCCGTGAATTTACGCCTTTTTAAAGTTGAAATGTTTTTGTTTTGTTATTGTTAACACACCCTTATACCCAACAGTGTCACAGATGTTAATATAAGTACCTATTATTATATTACCTTACTACTGCGCGAGTGGAATCAACAAGCATCAGCATGTGCGCACTTGACCAATATCCATTAAGCAAGAAGGTTTCTTTTAGCGTAAAGCAGCGATGCTAATTGCATTCGAGCACGTTTCTGACGAACCTAATATTATTAAACGAAATTTTCTCTTCTTTTCAGAGACACTTCGCAGTGACGCTGTTACTGACTACTGAAAAAATTGTACAAAAAACTATCTTATAAAATATGGTGCAATATTTTTACTAGACATTTTCAATTTTAGTTTTTTGCACCGCTCTTAAAATATTCACTTAGCTAATAGGTTAGTAAATCAAATTTGCAATATTAAGTAAGATTTGTCTCAGTGCATACATAGTTTGAGGCTGTCTGTCTGTCTGTCTGTCTGTCTGTCTGTCTGTCTGTCTGTCTGTCTGTCTGTCTGTCTGTCTGTCTGTCTGTCTGTCTGTCTGTCTGTCTGTCTGTCTGTCTGTCTGTCTAACTATTAACCTGTCTTTCTGTTTGACTGTTTGTGTTTCCTTGCAAAATGCGACTCTTTGAGTTCAGTAGCGTTATGAGTACTCACGTCGAAACTCGTACTTGTGTGCCTTTGTTGCCTCACACAAACTCAAACATGCACACGGGGTATATGCAACTCGAATTTTTTTCATTTTTTTTTATTTAGCTACTGTCACCATCGCCAGTTTCAATTTAGTTCTCTTTTCTGTTTGTTGTTGATTTTTTGTTTGCTTTCCGCTGCTTTATTAGGGTGTTGAGCTGTGATGGTTTTACCGAACTTAGTTTTTCAATTTCATTTTACGTTGTTATGTTGCACACGACGAGTGCGGTGCGTTCACACAAAAACAAACAAACAAAACCAAAAATAAAATCAAAACTAAATGAAAGAAGAAATTAAAAAGTGAAAAAATAGAATTTATCCAAAAATTTGTCAAATTGTTCACTCGTTATAAAAAATATTCAGTTGACTGTGCACTCGCCCATATGATACCAAATTGTATGTAAGTCCTCTCTTAGCTCGGACAGCATGACGAACAACTTGAACACTTCCATAGTTTTTACTATCTACTTTTTTTACCGGATAAACAAGAGCTTACTTTGAACATTTCCTGATTTCCAAGGTACATTTTGTCGTACAAATAATATTATATGTGTGTGCTTAAATGAAAAGAATTAATTCGAGAACCTTAGCTTCCGGTGAACCTTTTGTGGTCGATATCTTTTGTCTTTCCTTTTCATAAATACTTAAAAAAGGCTGTAGAGGGTGAACTGGGCAAAATTCATGTGTCCATACGTCAGTTTTTGTGAGGCAATTAGAAAATTCCATATTAGCTCTTTAGAGGGCTGCTTAATACATATACGGAGAAAAAAATTGCGGCCTAACATCAAGTTTGCGGTCATACTTATTTGTAGCAAGTTCTCTTCTCATTCCGTTAAAGATTGAAAAATCTTTCACGAATAACGACGGTCTAAAATCAAAACTGAATTTTATTCCGAGTACAACATTCTTATTTTAAGAACAACAAAATCTAATCCTAAAACTTTTCGGCCGTAAATAAAAGTTTATTTCTTCAAAATAAACTGGAACAATCTCAAAAAACAAGAACAAATTCTTAACTTAAACAGAAAACTATCTGAAAATAAGTCCGATTCCGTCTTCAAATAAGAGAATTGTCGGTCTTGATTCTTGCCCTTAAAGTTAGAACAAAACAATTTTAAAATAAAATCGTTATTAAGTATCAGTATTAAAATGAGAATTTCGTTCTTGTTTGAAGAATTTTCAAGCTTAAGAGACTTTAATTTCATCAACGGATAGGCTTGATTTATTAATGTTATTCTTAATTTATACCGTTTTTCCCCTGAGTGTAACCATGTAGTATGGGGTTAGGATTCATGGATTCATATCCATTGGGTGATACAGAAACTTATGATGATATTTCTATAAATATATATACATATATTTATATATACAGGGTGTCGAAAAGTCAACGTCATCCCTTGAAGGTCTGGTTGGCTAGCTCATAACTGAATAGAATATAAAAAATTGGCTTAGTAACAAAATTTTAATATTCGAGATATGATCATTTTTATGAATTTTACAAAACCTTTGAAAAGTTTTTCGAGTGACACTGCTAAAAAATTTCATATTTAAATATTCTAATTTTTGTTACACATTGATTATAGTCGAAAAAAATAATACAATGGTAATGAATTTTTTCCAATCTTTCTTTTCTTTTAGTGGGCCTAGGTCAAGCTTTTCGCATTCACTCATTCTGTGCGTGTTCTAAGGAGTGAGATCGAAAAAATCGGATAACTTTAAATTGTCCTAGCATTGAAATCCCTTATGCAAATAAAAAAAATGTTAACAGTTTTGAAAATAGAATTTAATTTCTGATAAAATGATCAATAAAACTAATTTGTTTGTTGTTTTTTACTGAATTCGGACAGCTTTTCCGGTATGCCTGCCATTAGCGCCTTTACTGTCATTTCTGAGACTCTCTTGGCGGCCGCATCCAATATCTCTCGATAGGCCGAAGTTTTAGGCCAATTGGTGGATTGGCGATTTTTTCTACCAATTTGATGTTTTAGTCTTCGAACCATTTAAGGGTTACTTTACTGTAGTGGCAGGAGGCTAGAAAGAGGGCAAAAGAAAGTAGATACATTGTGCTTTCTAATGAAGGGCAGCAATCTCTTCTGGAGGCACTCCTTCACATAAATTTCGTCGTTAACAGTGCCACTTGTTACGAAACTTTTACTCCTTAGCCCACAACTACAAATCGATTGCCATACCAGAAACTTCTTCTGGAACTTGGACTTTTGTTTTGTCCTAAATCTTTCCTCTAGACAACACGTTATTTAGACACATCGTCCATAACACAGGAATCGAATTTTTGGAAAAAATCTGTCTTCAGCTTTTTAGCTCGGCTCTGGGCTACCAAGTTCTTAGTAGCGTTCCTGTCGAGTACTGACTGCACTTTGCATGTTTTAAGGCACGCATCTTTTTTAATTTTACGAACTAGTGAGTTTTTAGCCGCTTTTTCCTCCAATTTACTTACTTATTACATACTTATTTATATTTTGTACATGAATGGAAGGGGCCTACAATTTATTTGCCGAATCCGAACGGCAATGTGGAAAAGCTTTTCTTATGCAATTTTTACTCATATATAGGTTTGCCATTATTGCCTGCCATGAAGTGGTGCCGTGTTGAAAAATTGTTTTTTCTATAGTTCTTTTTTATTTTGTTTATGATGAGAATTGAACCTATGACACTCTGCGTAGCAACCGACGCACTACCAACTACGCCACGGCTACCAATACTAAGGTAATATTACGATATTCGAATTAGTTTTGAGCTGGGCTACAAGCCCTCCAAGGAACGACATAGACTTTTTGGGCACCATGTATGTATGTATACCATATATAAAATGGTATGTTTCGTCCCTATTTCGCTCAAAAAATTGTAAAAATATGTTTACTATTTATTTTAAATAAACGAAAGGTACAAAGACGAAAAATTCAACAAACGCGTTGCCAATCGAAAACTTGACAAATATAATAAATCTATGCATAAATGGGTGGGTAAAAAGTGTCTGCACGGTATTTATGCCAAGTGAATATTTAAGACGGCCAAACAATGTTGTCACGTCGTCGCGGTTGGTACAATGTGGAGCAAATGATGCGACAGTACGATGAGGTACAGCCAAAGATAATAAATTATGTTGTAACAAGTAAGAAACAAGTAAGTTCGCTAGTGATCGAACATGTGATAGTCAATATGTAGCAAAATAAGATGTGTTTTTTTGTTGTCTGCAACATACTGTAATCCAAACAATTGGACAAAAATTGAATCTTTTAAATTAAGTTTTGATAATAAATTATATTATAACAATTTAGAGAGACTAAGTTCGGTCAGGGCCGAACAAGTGATAGTCACAATGTGTCGAAATACTTACTTTGGAAGCAGTTGTCAAAGCTGGGCTTACTGAGTAGTGCTTAGATAAAATTGCCATTTTGATGAACTTCAATGGTTTATTATAAAATCTATAAGAGCCTTCACCCAATCTGGCCGGAGTAAAGTAAGAGGTTAAAATTATTTAGAATGTTTTGAAATCTTAAAGAAGAAATCTATGCAAGTTCCGGCAAAATAAAGCCCAATGAGGTGTGTTGGTTCGCTATGCAGAGTATCCGGTAGTTCAAATCTCGGCAAGGTAAAATCAAAAAGTAGAAAAAGCTATTTTTCTACCCGATATCAACTCTTGGCAGGCAACGGCAAACTTAGAAGAGTTAAAATTGCCTATGAAAAGCTTTTCACTTCGACGTTCGGATTCGGCATAAAGCTGTAGGTCCCTTCCATTCATGTACATATAAATGTAAATTGTAAATATAACAAGCACAACATGAGTGGATGCGAAAAGCTCGGCCGGGGCATCCATGGGCTGTTAGGCCATCAAAAGGAAGAAGAGAGGTCCATGATTAGCTATAATCTTCGGTTTTTTATTTCAAAAAGTTATTCAAATTTTACTTACTTTTAATGGCATAACAGCCCATGGAGGACCTAGGCCGAGCTTTTTCGCATCGACTCATGTTGTGCGTGTTATATTTGTACATGAAAGGACCTACAGTTTAATGCCGAATCCGAACGGCGAAGAGAAAAGATTTTCATAGGCAATTTATACTCTTGTAGGTTTGCCATTGCCTGCCAAGAGGTGGTGCCGTGTAGAAAAATTATTTTTTCTACTTTTTGATTTTGCCTGTGCCGAGATTCGAACCCCGGACACTCTGCGTAGCAGTCCAACGCACTACCACTACGCCACAGCGACCACTTTGTACATACACTTAAAGTTTAAAAAAAAAATAAAGTTCTAAAAAAAACAGGCAACTTGAACGAAGCTTGACGTGCTTAAACTGTAGCAAAGTTCTATAAAGTTTTATGTTTCGCAAAGCAACTTAAAAATTCGGCAAAAATCATTAAACAAAACTTTACTCAAAAGTAATCATTGTTTAATATTTTAACATATACTGTCTTGAAAACTGCATTTACTGAACTTAAAATTATTAGGTCTTACCACCTTGCTCAAAGGTCGGGTAAACAAACATGGTTTTTATGGAAGGTAGTTTTGAAAATCAATAAAAATAATAAATTCAATTATTTTGTATTTAAAATGTGAAATTCATCTAGACAAAATAACAAACTTGATGTAAAAATTAGAACCTAGTAGGTCCCCTTATAGTTTTCAGAAACAGCAACCAAAGTTTAAAAAAAAAAAATGTATGAGTAAATTGGCAAATTTCAAAAAATTAAAAATTTTAATCATTTCGCTGATTTAAGTTAAAGCTAAAGTTAATAGCTTCTAAAATAATCTTTTATTAGTATTTGATCACAGAGAATACTTATTGCCATGAGTTTTTTTGCTTTCTTGCACACTTGGTCACCTCATTTCCTAGGAGAGGGTGAAAACTTTTGCATCCTCTAAACTTGATAAATTATTTTTTACGCTGAAATGTGAACCTACATTAAAAAACAAAAACAAAAATCTGGCTTCTGGTATCTGTTCAAAATAGGTTAAGGGGTTTTTAATAAAGTTTTAGTGTTATTAATGCTGTCAAAGATTTTATTGATTTTACTGCAACTATCGCCCATCTACAGGAACTTCGGCAATGATCATATTTTTCATAAGTCAGTCATCAATTTTCTACAACAAATCTTATGTACGTTCTTTTTTTTCTTGTTTCTTCACAAGTTTTATATTTATTTTCCTCTTCTTTTGCATCGTCTTCAATCTCGCATTCACCTCAGCGTTTCGCATTTTTACGCTTCTTTTTATTTCTTTAACTATTTACGTACAGCTACTTAATTTTTTTTTTTTGAATCGCTTTAACATTAGATGTAAACAAAAATAACAAATGAGATTTTAACTACATACTTTCACATTTCAAGTAAAAAAGTAATTTACACATACTAGGGATGGGCAACATATCGATACTTATGGGCAATTATCGTTATGCGAAATGTATCGATATCGTTTGTTGGTCACGATAAATATCGATATTTTTTTATTTTTTTTTTATTGATACATTCCACACACAGGGTGTTCTCCTACGAATGCAGAGCATTGTGTTGAATGGAAGGAAGATTGATAGGTGGGAGAAAGAAGGGGAGAGAATCAGAGAGGGAATGCAATCACACAGGACACCGATAAATGAATAGACAGAATGATAGATTTAAAGCAAATTTTATTTGATATGTGAAAATTTAGTAATACTTCTGTACATTTTTTACAACTCGATGCAACACTGCCATCTTATCTGTTCTCTTCATTTTTCACGTTTCGTTCTTCGTTTTGGTGTTTTAATTGTGAATGTCTGAAGTCAGTGATTAGATTTCTTCTTGGTAACCGGTATATGCATAGTTTCTTAATAAATCTTTAAATTTAATTTTTCGCGATTAATTTAATAATATTTATTTATCATTAACTAATTTATTAGTTTTTTAAGTTACATAGCAATTACGAGGGTGTACGTGTATTTAACGATACCTGTCGACAAATATCGTAAAGTTTTTCACAATATTGTTTCAGAACCAATATTTCCCATCTCTAAAACACACACATACACACGCTCCCATATGTACACTAGGCACATAAACCTAGAAAAAAGATTTTAACTACCGTCTACGGAATTACTTAAAAATTCATGTTAATAGTTTGGGTTGTCATGGTTCAAATAAAAAAAAAATTTAATTTTCTTACATTCTTCTTTAGTTTCTTCTTCTTTTTGATATAATGCGAATCGAAATTAGAAATTTTTGCCATTGATGATGGCAGCATTTAGTTTTCATGCCTCATTGGATTGCTGAACATTGAAAGCAAGTAATCAATGCTAAATCGAATATGCCACTCACTCACTCACTGTCTAACTAACTCAACTTGTTAACTGCTGTCAGGTTAAATTGGCTTCAATAAGGTAAAACAAAAAAATGCCCATCAGAACAATAATAAATTTCAGCTTTATTTGCCCAAATTTATTTTCAATCAGATCAATTAAATCAACTGCCCTAAGGTAATTAACGCTCGTGTACATGTATGTACCTTACTCAAGATTCCCGTAGAAATCGAAACCGTTTAATGAATTGGGCTGCATTAATGAAGCCAACACTCAATGAATCTCCTAAAGTCATGAAACAATAAATATCCTGCAACTTGATATAATTGTCGTAGTGCCTCAAGTGATAACACATTAGATGTGAATTAGAATTGTCCACATTTTCAGAATATGATATTTTTATTTGGTCTGAAAAGGTAAACTTTGATTGTTTGTCAGAGTTTTTGGAGGTTCTCCTAGAAAGTCATGACATCTTACAAAATCAAATGATAATTTCGACCCCTGTAGAGGTGAAAAACTCATAATTGTGACATACGCGATTATGTACATTAAATAATTTAAATGTATGATTGATATAAACTTTAATTGTCTTATTAATATTTACTGGATCCGAGATTCAAGGTTTAATGAAATATTTTCTTTTTGGTAGCTGTTTGAATCCGCATTAAATTGCTACTTGGGATACAATAACAAACGTTATTAATACATACCATAACTTTCTACGTCATTTAATCAAATTTCTATCGTAAGAACACTTTCTATGCTTATTATTAATGTTGCAGACCCTACTTTTTACTTTTAATGGCACAACAGCCCATGGAGGGCCTAGGCCGAGCTTTTCGCATCCACTCATGTTGGATGCGTGTTATATTTGTACATGAATGGAAGGGACCTACAGTTTAATGCCGAATCCGAACGGCGAAGTGAAAAGCTTTACATAGGCAATTTTTACTCTTGTTGCAGACCATTCAGGGCTAAGGAGGGAGTTGTTCTTAAGGAACCTATGATCAACAATGATACCGGTCTTTGACCCATGCCCAAAGCCTGCTTGTCGAAGTGCTCTCCACTGAACAACTGGTCTAAAGACCAGTGAGCAAGTCAAGCTGCCATAAGTTTTACACTTTCTTTGAACGCGTTAAAAATAACATATCAACTTTTACATATTTTGTTTTTAATATTCCCTGGCGCAAAGAGAATAAACCGATCGATAAATAAAAATGAAAATAGAAAACAGAAAAGAATTGATCGCACAGATTTACCTTTAACATGGAAAATTAGTCACATCTTTTTACTATTCAAGCCAATTAGAGTTAAAATTTTTACATTTGTCTGCTTTTATGAATTTTTGGTGATTTTTTAGCTACTTGGTTTTTGACGTTTAAATTTCTGACAGTTCACGCGTGATTCTTGGCATGTGTCAAAGTTAAAAATCCTCAGTTTGGCTTGCCATTTCATCATGAATATGGTAGACTTACGCCTGAACAACGTTTGCAAATTATTATAATTAATTATCAAAATTCGTGCTCCGTTTTTCCATTTTTTTTTATCCCAAAGTTGTCTTTAGCGACTAGGCTAATTTTTGGCTCCATGGATACGTGAATAAGCAGAATTGGCGTATTTGAAGTGAAGGCCAGCCAGAAGCAATTCAGCAGCTACCAATGCATCCCGAAAAATGCACTGTTCGGTGCTGTTCGGTTTATGGGTAGGCGGCATCATTGGGCCGTACTTCTTCAAAGACGAAGATGAAGGCCGCAACATTACGGCCAATGGAGAAAGGTACCGTTCGATGAGAACATACTTTTTTTGGCAAAAATACAAGAATTGAACTCGGCCAACATGTGGTTCCAACAGGACGATGTCACATGCCACATGCCACACTTCACCATGCATCAATTGGGAGACGCATTTGGTGAGCAGTTAATCTCACGTTTTGGTGCAGTCAAATGGTTACCAAGATCGTGTTATTTGACCCCGTTAGACTATTTTTTGTAGGGCTATGTTAAGTTTCTTGTCTATAGGGACAAGCCAAACACGATTGCTGCTTTGGAAGCCAACATTGGACGCGTCATTGGTCATTGGTGAGATTCCGGCCGAAATGTGTGAAAAAGTGTGCAAAAAAATTGGACCTTCAGAATGGACCTCTTGAAGCGTAGCCGCGGGCAACATTTAAGTGGAATTATCTTTAAAATGTAAATGGCAGGAATTGATTTATGGATCCCAATAATAAGCTCAAACACCTTCGTAAGATTTCTGTGTTTTTGTGTGAATTTCAAAAACCAAGCTCTTAATAAAATCACCCTTTATAAGCATACATTTTATATGTAGCGGTATATTAGTCCCTCACTGTCTTGGTAGGGTAAATGGGTGTTATAAAAGAGCAAATATGCTTAATAGCTTAGAGATATATAATAAGTAGCTTAGAAATATGCTAAATAGCTTAGAAATATGTTTAATAGCTTAGAGATAAACTATAAACTGTTTTTAACTTAACAAAAAAATTATATAGTATGTACCACAAATAAGCTTTATATCTCGAATGGCCAAAATGGTCCCAGTTTTAAAATTGTTTATAATTGCTGTTGATTATTAAATCCTAAATTGACAAAACTAAGTAACATATGAAAGCGGAAATGCTCAGAGATATCTACTTGACATTCCCACTTGAATTTCGAGGAATTAACTTCACCCCTATTTCAGATTCCATCGCAACAGTTTCGAATTCGCAACTCCATTTATTAATCCCAAAAAAATCATATGCTGGAATCGAAAACGGCTCAAAATGAAAGAGGCAACATTTAAAATGACTCCGTTTATATTCCACCAGAATATTCGTAATGTAAATATGTAGATGCAGCTAAGAATTCGTAACTGTTACTACGGATGCTGGAATAGAGGGGCTCATTTCAGTTTAGAGATATTGCCACAACAATTGGTTGTGGGTTTCGGAAACTTATAGAATGTATGCCAGCTTTGGTACAAAATCAAGTTTAAAATAGAACACAAATAATAAATTCCAAAAATCTTACCCTCGAATTATGAACGTAAAACGCAAATCGCTTTGATTCACTTTGGTTAGGAAAAACAAAACACAAGAAACGCAAAGAGTCACGGCGCTTTGTGTTTTACATAATTCGGGGATTAATCTAAAACGGGAAAACATGTTTATATGTGTGTGTATGTATGTATGTAAAAAACTACCTACACACTTCTTCTTTTTCTTCTTTTTTTAATGGCACAACAGCCCGTGAGGGGCCTAGGCCAAACTTTTCGCTTCCGCTCATGTTGTACGTGTTTTATTTGTTAACATTTGTTGACATGAATGGAAGGGAGCTGCACTTAGTTTTATGCCGAATCAGAACGGCAACATTTAACACATTTAAATATTAATGCTCTTTTCTGTTATTATAGGCTCCTGTTACCTTGTGCAATTTGGGAGTGGGTGCAACTTTTGGTGAATCAATATTGCACGATTTACCACGTGACAGCACTGTCGTCACGAAGACAACGTGCGAGCTGCTCCGCGTCGAACAACAAGATTTTCGTCTCATTTGGGAGGTAAGTCTATTGTACATGAATGTACTTAAACACATTCCTCTTCTAATGTTACAAAGTTTTATCTTATTGCTGTTGATAAAGTGAATTAAGCTATTCCAAAAAGCGTTTGTAAAATTGTGAAGTGTAGATAATAGAACGCAGGAAAAGGAGGAGCATACGCGAAGATCGAGCTCTGCCGTAAAACCACTCATGCATATTAAGATACACTTTGTTGTAGTATTTGTAACGTTGTTGGAAAGTATGTGTCTGTGTCTGTGTCTGTGTGTGTGTGTGTGTGTGTGTATGCATGCTTGTGCTTACTTATAACTGCCTTTATATAGCAAATATTATGCACGTGAGTGTTATTTTTATTGAAGTAAATTTTCAAGCTTAATCGCTGTGAGATTTTCAATAATTAGCACTTAAGATCCTTAAGATTTCAAACGTTGTGAAGACGAGAAAAACTTCCGAACTGCCAATTAACAAATAATATAATACTTACAATGGAACAATGGAATTGAAAAATCATAAAATAATGGCACATAAAATCTGAGAATGGAATCAATCTTGCCACTTTGTGGCAAATTTCAACTTCATCTTACAGGTATGGAGGAATAGAAAGAGAGCATAGCCACAATCAATATCATAGTTGGAATTTTTAGTAGTGACTGTTTTTTTTTAACAGTATTCATCATTTGCCACATCATAAACCTGTCTCGAAGTTAGTGGCACACTGTGTTATTAATAAAGAAATATTAGAAAACTACCAACTCTGGAAAATTAATTCAAACTGGGATCGAACCAGTGGCTGTGGATAAAGGAACAAAGGTCATATTAGCTGAGCCACATGAGCATTGTGCGTACGACGCATACTTTTAAACAAAGTGACAAATACCACAAAGTATATCTTAATATGCATGAGTCGTTTTTACGTCGTAGTCTACTGTTGGTTGCTGGGTAATCACTCAACTGAATGTGTGTGAGTGAGTTAACATACCCCTGCAGTGTAACCAACTACTTAGCTTAAAATATACAATAGTCAATTAGCTAGCTCAAAAAAAACTACTACTACATCATTCCACCATCTCATTTGCATGCAACCTAGTGTTTTTTTATTCCGACGCTGATGTCCTAGGAAAAGACGCTTGTCCTATCTTCGATAACCTTTAGGCTAGCTTTTTTTTTGAATTAGTATGTACATTCTTATATAGTGTCGAACTTGCCTCAAATTATCTATTTGCCGACTACTACATTTTTTCAGGGTAGTCTTTAGCTCGAGGGCAGCTCAATTTAAACCAGTTTTATACCAGTCTTCAAAGTGGCACATCCCTGCATTAATTTGAAGCTAGTATCTTTACTAGCTCGTTTTAGGGTAGGTAATATGCTAGATAATTTGCTAGACTAAATAATATTTGCACTTCATGGACGCAACCACGTATAAATGTGTGCATTGTACATTACTTAAATGACCCAGCAAATTTGTTAAGGCCTTCCCATCAGAAGACATTATAGAACAGCTTCTAAGCAAGCACAATACACATCTGAACATCACTCCGCACAGAGCCTTTCCACTACTCCTTATCGAGAAGTGAGAAGAAAATGTTTCAAGAAACTTCTGTGCTTATAATGGAATCATTTGAACTAACAAACAATTGTAAACAATTAAATGTGCAATAACATTTAAAAAGTGGTGTAGTGGTAGTGCGTTGGACAACTACGCAGAGTTACCGGGGTTCGAATCTCGGCACAAGCAAAATCAAAAAGGAAAAAAAAAATATTTTTCTACACGGCACCACCTCTTGGCAGGCAATGGCAAACCTACAAGAGTAAAAATTGCTATGAAAAGCTTTCGTTCGGATTCGGCATTAAACTGTAGTTCCCTTCCATAAGTGGATGCGAAAAGTTCGGCCTAGGCCCTCCATGGGCTGTTGTGCCATTAAAAGTAAAGTATAGTAACATTTAAAAAATATTTAATTCATCAGATTTTTTATTAAAAATATCTAGCAATTCCGATGAAATTTGAACCGGCGTCGACTTGATTTATGTAATTGATACACGTTAGATTAGATATCAGAGCTACAGAGCACTACTTTTTGATGCCGCGGCAAAGCAGCGAACTGAAACTAATTTCTTGTACTCTGCTCTTTGCTTTGCATTACATATTGATTTAAAATCCTTCATCTGCATAATGCTTACCTGGCTCAGCTAGTTAGATCTTTGTTCTATAAGCTGCAGCCACTGCTTCGAGCACAGCAAACTTCATAAAAATTCATTTATATATTTCGTTGTTATTTCTATGAGCTGTTCTTTGGAAGTGATGTCAGAATGTCTTGAATGAAACTAACTGCTTATTTATAATCTGTTCTTTCGAAAGCGAGAGTGTAAGGAGTACCCTTACCCATTCAAAGAAAAAAAACAAAAACAGCTTCATATCAAACATAATTAAGTAAATCATCGAGCAGCAAATCCCAGAGGAGCACTTTAAGCATTGCATTTTACACCATGCATTTTCTACTGGGACCAAAGCTGAATGTAATCAATGTATGAAAACACACAATAAACCACAAAACTAAAAAATAAAAAAATAAAAAAAAACTGTGGCTAAACACAATGCAATTTATTTACATTTTGGTAGCACAATAACAAATAAACAGAATTTGAAATTCCTTTTCCGACTTCCATTTACACAAACACACACACATACACACACACACACACACAAATACAAATAAATGAATTTGTAAATGTAAACGAAGAAAACCAAAAAACAACCACCAAAACATTTGTAAGTAGCAATTTTCTGTATGTTTAAACAAGTTGAATTAAAAAGCAAAGCAAACCGAACCAAACCGAACCAAACCAAACCAAACCAAAAATAAACTGAATTAAATTGAAAATTAGATTGGAACCTTGTTGTTCACATGTTTGAATGTACAGTAGCTATGAATAGTGTTGTAAGGAGTTTCTTAAAAATGTTATTTGGATACGACGCTGGAACCGAACACTTTATTTCGAGAGGCTGGATGTTAAAACGCGTGAGCTAAAAAATTGGAGGAGTCGCCTTCTAGTCGAGGTCAATGTTTGAAAAAATTCGAAGAAAATTGACAAATTACATTACAGGTATCATCAGGAGTCGCTTAAACGTAAGAACGAGCCTCCCCCTCCCTCCCCCCCCCCCCCCTAATTTTCAATGGCCAACATTTCTTCCCAACATACTACTTAAACTCCATCTCCAATTCTTAAGGCGTCCCCCATACAAAATTTACTTCTTTATGAAATAGGCTGCCCGTGCTTCCGGGGTGATCCTAAAAGTTCAATACTGACCTCAATGTTTAATACTGATATCTATTTTCAATGGACAACATTTTTCTCCAACATACTAGCCCTCCATCTCCAATCCTTAATATGCCCCCCCATACAAAATTTACTTTTTTAGAAAATATGCATGTGCTTCCAGGGTGATCCTAAACATTCTATACGGACTTCCATTAATTTTCAATGGATAACATTTTTCTACAACATAGTAGCCCTCCATCTCCAATCCTTAAAGGGTTCCCCATACAAAATTTTCTTTTTTTTTTAGAAAATATGCACGTGCTTCCAAAGTGGTCCTAAAGAGCCCAAATCTATTTTTGGGTATAAAATCTCTTTTTGCATTCTTGCTAAATTCTATTTGAGTTGGCACTAAGTTGGAAAATACTCACAAAATACTCAAAAGTTTGCTTTTAAATAACTACGTTCATATGTATTTTAGAAACAGGCAAACCACAAAAATTTCTTAACCAAATAAAAATACATATACTTTTTTTTTTTTGTTATACATTTTCTTTTCATTGAATTCATTTCTCATGATAATACGAACTTTGTATTGCGGCAATGTAAATAATAAGAAGAGAAAATCATATTAGTACCTGCATGAATAACTTCAGGTATTTTAGTAAGAACCTTATCTTTTGCATACTTTCATTCCCCTTTTTACTTATAAAGTATGTCTTTGTGTTTGCAATGTCAGGAAATTTCGTATGGTTTTCACATTCTCAATTAATAAAAGAGATTTGGGTGACCTTCTTCATTGGATTTTTGGTTTCGTTTTCTGAGGTTTTGTTAACAGATAAAGTTGTTCCATATTTTGGAACCATTTTCCAAGTAAGTAAGTTGAATTTAACATATGTACTTATGTAAATGCTGTATTTAATCAAATTAGGATTAAATGTTTGAAATATGCTGAATTTTAATAGTAGGTATATGAATTTATTATAACTGTGGAAAAGTACTTGCTTGCATATACAGTTTATAATAGGTAAAAGTGCACATTACTTCTTTAAAAAAAAACAAAAAAAAAAACAATAAAAAAGAAATAAAAAACATCTATCAGTTTTAACTCAGAGATTTGAATTTGACCTGAATCAAGTTTTCTTGTGGCATCCCTTTCCAAGTAAATCTCTATGATACATAAGGCAAGTCACAATTCTAATTTTTTCAGAAATAATAATCAATCTTTACATATACTTAAATAATTTATCTTTACAAGAAATTCAATTTCAAATTTTCAAATGCTTGTTTATAAAGCAAAATTACAAATAATCATTTATTTCACTGTGTAACCACAAAATGTGAATCCCAAAATGTATTTCAATCTGTAGGCAATTAAAATAGAAATTACAAATCTGAAGTTAACGAATAAGCAAATTGATTTACTTCCGTTCAAATGTATGCCATGATTGGGCATTGAGTGTATTCCATTCCAGATTGCACACCACTGCAAAGCCGATTGAAAGGGAAGAAGAAATGCACAGTTCTGACACATTGGCAACTCTTTCAACCATCACCAGCGGATATGAATGCGTGCCATTGCGGTTGCAAATATTAAATGGCAATCAATGTTCACAATTTTGTCTTCGGTGCTTTGATGTTGTGGTAAAGTTGAAAGGAAATTAAAAACAAAAAGACGAAACAACAAGAAATGCAACTAAAAAAATTTTGAATTTTTGTTTATATTTAAAATGCCCGCATATTCTCTGGTTCTTGAACTGTTAAGTAAAGGTTACTTGAAATGTATGTAACCTTGAAATTATTTAATGTTTATTAGCGACACAAAAAGTTTATGGACTTAAGATTTATTTATGAAGATACTTTCATGAATCGGAAATAACGTGAAACTGATTAACACGATGGCAAATTTTTAATTACCACACAAAATTGTACAATGTATGATGAAGCCTTATTATTTTACGGAGCGTATGAGTGTCATTTAATTCGCATGCAATAAAATATTAAACAAATATTGTAAATAAAGTAAATACAAGCTTTCACTTAGTAGTATACATACATATCATTCATTGTCATCCTTAATTTAAAAGTCCAATAATACAGTCAAACGCCTTTATTGCGAACACTTAGAAAAAAACTAACTTTTCTTAACAACGAATACAATTTGTCAAAAAAAAATTTTTTTTTATTTAAGTTTTAATATACGCAAATATAAATAGCAAAAATCTTTTGTTGTTGCTTCATTGTAGGGGTGTCAAAGTTTTAGGGGCGTCAATTTTTCTACTCCTGCCCCGTGCAGGGGCATATGCTAGGCTTAGCGAATACATTAGCTCTGGAATAAATCTCTTAATTTTGTGAGGTTCGATTAAAAAATGCAAGAGCGAAAAACTTGGAGGGGTGGTTGCATAGCACTGTCGCTAAAGTTCAAAGTAAGGAGAGAAATAATCAACAAATTACACCACAGCTGAAATGAAGTCAACCTCTATGATCGGGTTAAAATGTATAAGCGACTCCTATTATTTTTCTACAGCCAATAATTTTCTTCAACATACTTACCCTCCGTCTCCAACCCTTAAGGGGCCATACAAAACTCATTTTTTTATGAAATAGTCTTCCCGTGCTTCCAGGCAGATCCGAAAGGGGTAAAATTTTTAAAATAATTTCCAATCTACAACATTTTTCTCCAATATACATTCCCAAATTACCAAACCTGAAGAAGGCTCCCACAAAAAGTAGTAATTTTTATGAAAATCGACCAGTCGCCAACCCTTAAGGGGCCCACCATACAAAACTCATTTTTTTTATGAAATAGTCTCCCCGTGCTTCCAGGCAGATCCGAAAGGGGTAAAATTATTAAATTAATTTCCAATGTAAAACATTTTTCTCCAATATACATTCCCAAACCTGAAGAAGGCTCCCACAAAAAGTAGTAATTTTTATGAAAATCGACCCCATCACCCGACAGCTGCTCAGAAGTCGCTGCTACATGGTTAACATGTAAGACTGACCTCAATTACTTATTTTCCCTGAACATTCTTACTCCTGATCATCAACTCTTAAGAGTACTCCCAGAGGCAAAATTAGCTTATGTATGAAATGGGCTCCCTCCGCTCCAAGGATGATTTTAAAGGGGTAAAATATAATATCGAACCTTTTAATTACTCCCTTTTAACATATTCCCCGATCGTACTTACCCCTATCTCCAACCATTAGGAGCGTGTACTTAACTGCAGACCCAGCATCCTCACATTAGATTCATACACAGAAAAAATCGTCAATGTATAAATAGAAGCTAATGCATTATTTTTATGTGTCTGTGAGCGCTCATCCATATAAATTTAATTAAATATTTGCTACAAAGGGCAAAACATAAATTCACATGCATACATTTTACCTACACTATGTACATATGTACATCCATACTAGAGATGTCAGTCCCGACGTTTCAGAGTACGTGATTTAAGTTTCTTTCAATTGCTAGATTGAAACTGGAGTTAACCCTTTACCATATACATATTCACGTGTGAGTGCAAGTGTGAACTATAAAGGGGTGGGGAGCTGGAGGAAACCAACAACAATGTATGGGTACGAGTACGTCATGTGCTACAAATGCTAAACCAAAACCCCAATGTTTGTAAGAAGAAAGTTCTTGAAAAGCAGCTGTCAGGATCATTCGTTGCCATGCCGTAGAGCACCAATAGCGCAAGCAAAACTTAGTGATTAGGGCTCGATGTGTATGGTATGCTATTCTAAATCAACTAATTGTTTTGAAGGGTGAAAAAAAAGAAAAAATTTTAAAACTAATGCAAAATAGAGAGTAGTCCGCAGAAGTAGGGTACAACATGTTTATATCCACAAAATTTGCACTGCTGCTGTCTCAGAAAATAATACAGAGTTGGGCTCTTTCAGCGATTCCGGCTTCCCCACACTGTATCGTTAACAGTACAAGAACAGGAAAACAGGATTTACCGCATTTACATCACTAGCACACAAATATGTATGTATTTACTATATGACCCTATTGTAAGTACAAAAGTATCTAAGTAGGTTCGAGTATGTATAAATGGCCAGAATAAAAAGAAATTTCTCTTATTTTTTCATTTGTCTCAGATTAGTTATCAGTAGTACGAGTACGAGTAGCATCATACGTACATACCATCACGCATACATACCATCACGCATACATACATACATACATATTCCTATACATGTATTCATATATACAAACATACATACATATATGTTCGAGTACTATATGTCTCTGCGTATGCAATTAAGATGACAATGTTAATTATGTGGTTATTGCCAAGGCGTGCAGAACTGTTCAGACCCCCTTCCAACCAGTAGGTGCCTATACAAACACTTACATACGTGCTATAGTTGATTATATTAACAGGCAGCAATTGGTTTGTTTTTGTGTTCATTTTACATGGAATTCTAATGAAATTATTTTAATAATATAGTGCCTATAAATGTAAACAGTTGTTAAAATTTTTTTAATAATGCCATTTAACAAATGTTCCACAGTTTTCGGCTAATTTTGACAATTTTAATGGAACCATATTCCTATTTTTAAAGCACGTAGCACGTTTATTTCTAAGGCTTTCTTGTATCAGCTAGTACTTACTTACTATAGTTGCATATATACAGAGATCGATACATTTTCCCAACACCTTTCCTGGGTCGTAGACATAAAGGTCGCTACGAAAACTATTCACTTTAGCTAAATTATTGCTAAATTTTTGCAATTGTCGGTTTGGCAAAACATTAATCTTTGTAAGTTGGATATATACAGAGATAGATACATTTCTCCAACACCCAACCCCTTTCCTGGGTCGTAGACATAAAGGTTGCTACGAAAACTATTCCCTTTAGCTAAATTATTGCTAAATTTTTGCAATTGTCGGTTTAGCAAAACATTAATCTTTGTAATTTCCAAATACTTATTTAAAAGAATTTTTAATACCCACTTGAATTTTTCAATAATGTGTAGCAACCAGCAGTAACAAAAATTGTTGGTTAAAATTCTGTGTCTTTTAAAACTTTAGTCGATTCTTGCTGGAATTGTCAATGTTAAACTATTTATAATTTTATATTTTATTTTCGTTCGACTACTTATGTATGTACACAGTGTATGCCACAGTGTATAATTGATAATTTCTCTTATTAGCTTTCTCATTGCTTTGCTACCACAGTTGCCACATACTTAAGTATTCGCATCGCTGTAGTTGATAAACCAACTTAATTAGCCACCCATTTACGAAGAGAAACCATTTAACCATAGAACTCTTATCAATTAAGTATAAAATGTATACCCCTGCTAAGTACATATGTACATACATACATACATATACTATAAGAGTAGTGTTGCCAATGCGCATGTAAAACTTCTGCTTTGGCGGCGAATTTGGGAATGTGGACACAAAATCAAACTTTATTTTACCAAGCCATGGAATTTTTTTTTTGCCCGACCTTCAGGGTCTTTTCTGTTCTTGCCATTATATATATTGGGTATCTCCTTGCTAATAGGTTTGCCACATCGTCCAACACTATTCTAAATGGACAGCATACCCTTAGTGACGATAGCCGATATACTGACGCAGGTGGTTTCATATACGTTTGTACTTCTCTAGCTGTTACCCAGATTGTCAGATTGAGGCCGCATACAGTAGGATTGACGTAGTATCAGTTGCCAGAAGAGTTCTAATTTTATGCATTAGGCCAACGACGTTAAGCATTAGCCTCGCAATATCCATACTCACTTTTCTTGCCTTTTCGCTTGAATATTTGATGTGCTCTTTAAAGTTCATTCTATAGTCAAGAATGACTCCGAGATACTTCATGGAGGGTCTGGAGGTTATAGTGTGCCCGCCCACTCTGACTTCTATATGTACAACTTTATTTAGCTTCGCTTTTATGATCAGCTCACTGCGTGTGTGTGTGTGTGTGTATGTGTGGCATGTGCACAAAACCCTAATAATTAAATGAAAATTCTAAATCGAAATTTCGAACTTTCAAATGGACTTTAAAGTGAAAATCATTATGAAAAAACAATTATGCCAAATTTTGTTTTATTTCCTAATTATTTCAAAATACGCATGACCATTTTAAATTTTAAAAATCAATCTACCCTACTCTATTATGCATGCTTATAGACTAAAAGAGGAGTTTACCATACAAGTGAAAACCAAATCTTTTATCACTCATACCACGTGATGAACATATTACTTACTATTTAATTTTAAAAATTGTAGGTAACTATTTAAACGAAAAAAAAAATAAATACATCATAACCCAAAAGAATATCACAAAATAATTGTGATTAAAAAACATCGTAACGAAAAAGGTAGACGAGAGGAATATTAAGGATCAAAACCACATTCAAAAGGGGAAGATTTTTCTCGATCAATAATTACATAAATGAAATGCTGAATCAATTCCATTTTACCACTGCAACTTTAGTTCACAATGGAGTGAATTTCATTTTAAAGCCGCATAGTACAAACATCAGTTGGTGCAGTGTGAATAAATGTAACTTACTTACTTACTTTTAATGGCACAACAGCCCATGGAGGGCCTAGGCCGAACTTTTCGCATCCACTCATGTTGTGCGTGTTATATTTGTACATGAATGGAAGGGACCTACAGTTTAATGCCGAATCCGAACGGCGAAGTGAAAAGCTTTTCATAGCAATTTTTACTCTTGTAGGTTTGCCATTGCCTGCCAAGAGGTGGTGCCGTATAGAAAAATTATTTTTTCTACTTTTTGATTTTGCCTGTGCCGAGATTCGAACCCCGGACACTCGGCGTAGCAATCCAACGCACTACCACTACACCACAGCGACCGATGTAACAAGAAACGCAAAAAAAAATTGAAAAGTATGGCAACATTAAATAGTAATTGTTTCCCTTTCGGATATGGGCACAGCAATTTGCCTTTTGAATGTTAATTTTTATTTATTAGCCTTGCTGATAACAACAGTTTAACGAGCACACACACTCCCACACACATTCTCTATTTGTTGTGCTTATGCAAAAAAAGCTCTAAAGAGCAAATACCATATAGTACCAGCCGCAACAATTACAACAAAAACAAAAGCAATGATAAGCCGCTAGTAACGTATTCTGCATATTCGCAATTTGTTTTTACATTTTTTTTGTGATATTTAAATTTCTTTTCATTGCTTTTACTCTGTTTTAAACAAACAGAATATGTAAAGGGTGTCTTTTTTAGAAGTGTGGTTTTCAATCTGGCAATACTTTTTTCGGAGTTGGTCTTTTTGACAGCTTTCACTTGATTTATGCTCAGTTTGGTTTGCCATTTCATAATGAATCGACTTACTCCTGAACAAAGTTTGCAAATCGTGCAAATTTATTACCAAAATAATGGTTCGGTTCGCGTGATGCCTTTTGCTCAGCGATGAAGCTCACTTTTGGTTGAATGGGTACGTTAATATGCAAAATTGTCGCGTTTGGAGTGATCATAATCCACAAGCCATTGTTGAGACGCCGTTACATCCTCAAATAGTCACTGTTTCGTGTGCTCTATGGGTAGAGGGAATCATTGGTCCATATTTCTTCAAAGATGAAGCCGGTCATAATGTTACAGCCAATGGGGAACGCTATAGAGCCACGATAAATGACTTTTTCATGCCTGAATTGGAGGATGTTGATGTGGACGAACTTTGGTTCCAACAAAACGGCACTACATGCCATACAGCCAACGAATTAATCAATTTATTGAAGGAAATTTTTGGTGAGCGCATTATCTCGTGTCGTGGACCTGTGGCGTAGCCTCCAAGATCGTGCGATTTTACACCGCTGGACAATTTTTTGTGGGGTTATGTGAAGTCTACGTGTGAAGTCTACGCAGATAAGCCCGAGACCAATTGCTGCAAAAAGTGGTCGAAAATTGGGCCTCTCGGCTGGAATTTATTCGAACCAGCCGCGGCGGCCACTTGCCCGAAATCGTTTTTAAAACATAATGGCAAATCCTTATCTTTATAATAAAGCTAAATTCTTGGCCATAACAATAAATTATATGCGTTTTATTTCTTCTTGAAAACCACACTTCTAAAAAACAACACCCTGTATGTAATATGTAGTAGGTACAGAATATTTCTGGTTTAACTGTTGTTGTTTTTTTTTCGATTGTAGTTTCTGTTTTTTGTATATTTTTGAGTGTTTATTTATGTTTCCTTCTGTTTTGTTTTAGTTTCCCTAGCTCAATTCGTCATTCAGACGCGCGTCGTCGTTGCCAGTCGCTATTGAGTAGAAGCAGCTGTATTTCAAAGCTCTATTTTTGTTTGCTTTTATCTTTATCTTTATTTTCTTTTGTTTTGTTTCGGAGCGTTAAAAGAAAAAGTTAATCCAAAATTGAATAGAGTATTTAAAAAAAAGTTCTATGTTCTACAATATCGTTTGTCGAACAAAGTGAAAGGTTGGTTATGAGTAGCGACAGCGGGAAAAGCGTCAAAAAACGCTGGTCGCAAATAATCGCTTCAGACTACGTGGATACGTGCGTTTTGCTGCATTACAATCGCTGTTTATCGCAAGAATTTCCGGTTCCATTCAGGAAAGGGAGCAGAAGTGGTGGCGCCGCAATCACCGCCACCACCACCACCACATCCCCGTTCTCCAATTCCACGGAGACTTTTGCTGCTGTTGTGACACTTCGGCAACAATTACGTCAGAAACAGCGTCCACGACCGGTATCGGCCATAGAGCCTAGAAATGCAATTGTAATTATAAGTCAAATACGAGTTTATTCGAAATATGTTTGATTTTATATTCTCTCTCTCACTCCCTCGCACACATGTTTTGCTAATGCTCTTCTTCGTTTATTTTCTTTCTTTGCAGAAAAATAAAGAATTGATGAATGACATTATAACGAGTTGCAAATTGAAGAATGGTAAGTGTGAAATTGTGACAAGTAGTTTTTTTGTTATTGTTTTCGTTGTTATTATTGTTAATTATTTATACAGGCATAGTGTTGTTGTTGTTATTAGAATGTTATCACGTTTTCAGTATAATGCAGGGTTGCCAGATTTGTAAGAAAAAATTAGGTAAATGATAGTCTACAATAAAACAGATTTACATAGATGAATGAAATCAGGCAGTGCGAAACGGAATACAGAATGTTTTAATAATGTCTGCAATTCGAGAAACTAAGCAAAAATTTATTTGCTACGATATACACGAATATTATTATAGGCCGGGGTACGTATTTTACCACAAAATGCTTAATTTGAACTGTATTCTCAAACCGATTGTACTATTATAAGTAGAAAGAGTGAGTTCATAATTAAAAACGACAGCAAGTACTTACGACCGAAAAAACACACAAAAAAGTGTCTCTAGATCGATTTGAAGTCAGACCTCTGTGACAGAGTAAATCTGAACACGACGCGGTAATTATAGATTGTTATTTTTAAACATGAAAAAACTTGATTCAAAACACAAAAATGATGGCAACTGATAAAAAAAAACAAAGCATTTTTAGTCAGAATATTCAGAATCTCAGTTCAAACAAGTGAAATAACTGTTTATAAAATCACCACATTTCAAATGAGTCGGTGTTTTGCATATGTTACAACTTACTGAGTCTTTTGACTTGGTCTTTTTAGGCGGCATATTTTTCTCACAAACGATGCACAACTCTTCATCAGAAGAAGAAGAAGAAAAGGATAAGTGACGATATTAACTTTTGCTGTCACGTGTCCATAATTACCACGAGTCTGGCTTTTTTTCAGTGTTATCGCAGTATAACATGTTGTATAAAACCATGGGAGTTTTTTGTACAGAATGAAAGAGAAAGGACCACACTTCACTATAAATTCATTGACCGGTTTTTGCTGTTGCAAAAAATAACAACTTGAGAACATCAAAAACACAAAAACTTCAGAAAATAAATAAATTTTTTTCGCTCCACTCAGAGAGTTAAGAGAAATGCATGTGCATGGTCCGGTCCGTGCCTTCGAGAGCATATGTTTTTTTTTTTCATTAGAAAAACGAATTGACACGTTACAGACGTCAAAGAGTACGAGAAAGTGTCAGTCCAGAATTACCCGTGTCCAGAATTACAACGGCATACCCTTTACTTTTATATGTGTGTGTCTGAGCTGTTTTTTATCAAATGCTAATTTCATTTACATTTTAACTTTCAATTTCACTTTTCCAAAATGTGTGGATCTTTGTCGCTTTGACAATGAAAGCTTTTCGAATTTGAGTTGACGTAGATATTTAAAATTAAGATTATTATTAGTTATACTCGTACCTGCATAATTGGGTTTATAAAATGTAAGTATCCCACATTTACATATACACACCTTTATAAATACATACAGGGTGTGCCATCTTTTATGCCCGTATGCGAATATTGAATAACTTAAAAGGTATGAGGTATTTTTATTTAATTTGGTCCCTTACAATTTATTTGGACTAGTTTTTGAACACAACATCAGTCAAGTGGTCGCCTTTATTGATCAAAGCAAAATGTGTCCTTTTTGCTGCGTTTTCCATTATTTTTTCGAGCATCTCGGGCAGTATAGCGTAGTAATGATTTCGGCACGAATGTTTACCTTGAGCTCTTCAATGTTCGGAGGGTTGCTGGCATATACTTTGCTCTTCTAAAAACCACATAAAAAGAAGTCCGGAGGGGTCAAATCACGACTTATATGAAGAAATCGGCTCCTGGAAATTTAAGGGAAAAAGAGTAACTTTTACAAATGCCTTCTGCACCATTTCAAGGCGATTTGTATGAATAACATAAAAAGGATTCCAAATAATTGCCGCGTCTTCCAACCTTGATCTAACAAATGCTGTAAATATAAGCTTATACGTATAGGGGTCCCTAAATTCATCACTACTACGTCGTACAAAGGCTAACATTGTATAAGCTTTCGGTATTACGTTATTCAAATGATTTACAAATGTTAATTTAGAGTCTAGCAAAACGCCCAGATCCAGCATTTCTTCTGCTACCTTTAAACGAGAATTTGTAATAAGAAATGTAGAGACAATATTACTGTTTAATTTAGAGAAAATGATATGAAAACATTTTTTAACATTTAAAGCTAAACAATTTGTAAGGCACCATGTATTTAATCTACTTATATCATTTTGTATATCACAAACATCGGATACATATTGAACTTTTAAAAATATTTTTAGATCGTCCGCATATAAGAGATAATTGCATTTATGAAAGCATAATCCAATATCATTAATAAAAAGAATAAATTATAGCGGCCCAAGGATACTACCTTGAGGAGAAGAGGCAACAAATGATTTAGATTTCGTACCATTCAACAGTACTTACATGGCATAGTTTATCGCGCAAGTACGATTCTACCCATTTCAAAAAAGCGGAATGAAAACCTAGTTTTGCCGTTTTTAAAACTAGGATTTTATGAGATGGTTTATCAAAAGCCTTTGAAAAATCAGTATAGACAGTGTCAACTTGAACTCGATCCTCAAAGGCTGAACAGCAATAAGCTGTAAAAACTGTCAAATTAGTAACAGTCGACCGAACAGCAACAAAACCATGCTGCTGGGGAGAAATACTTAGTACTTGCTAGAGAAAAAACCAGGCTTTCCTTCACAATAACTTCAAATAGTTTTGATGCACAGTTGAAAGTTTTGATATGGGAGGCTAGTACGAAATATCATTAATCCAGATAAAGCCTGGGATCAGAGAACCATCAAACTGCAATATATAAGGCTTATCGTTTGCATAAATCAGCACATTGTTAAAAATTCCTTCGGCCACGCCTATAATGTCTGCTAAGTATAAACTCTGGTTTTTACAAATTTACTAAATCTAACCTGAAAACTCAAAACGCAAACGTTCTGAAGAATTTAACTTCTGTAGGGCATCCCTTTGACGCACACAATTATTTTCTAAGTAAATTTTTCAATCTAATCGTTTAATAAACTTTGCGTATTTTATTTTATTTTAAAACATAAAATTTTATTTCTAGGTTTTGGCCCCGGAGTTTCCCCAGCAGCATCTTCGCCTACGAAGCGGCCGTTAAGTCCGGATCATCCAAACCCAGCATTACCAATAACAGAGGCAAGTATCTGCGTGTATGTATAAAAAATCGTAGGTAGTGTCTTTAAATTCCAATAAAAAGCATCAGGTCACTTTGCTCAGTGAAGCTTCATACATGTGTAGCCTTGAAGTGTAGAACCTTGAAGTTAAACTATGTACACACGGAAGTGTAAGTTAACCACACCGACGTTGCATAGAACTTGCTTACTTACTTATGTTCTATATATCGGAATTTTCGATTATTTCTCATATACGAGGTGTGACCAAAAATAACCGTTATTTTCAAATTTCGTGAGTTACGTATGTTCGAATTTCGCATTTTTTTTTCTGTTATGTTGGTACACATGTCTGTTATATATAGTATGTTGGCAATACCAACCATTTTGGATTGTCAGTTTGTTTTTGACAGATAAAAAGGTTAGTCGTGTTTTGATGTGCTCTTCGATTTTTTACTATTCGAAAAAATGGATCAAAGAAACTGTATTCAGTTTTGTGTAAAAAATTAAATTAAATGCGCAAGGACATTTTAAATGTTGACGGTGGCCTTTGGCGAGTCTACTATGAGCAGAACACAAGTTCAATTGTGGTATAACCGGTTTAAGGAAGGCCGAGAAGATGTCAATGACGATGCTCGTCCTGGTCGCCCGAGCACGTCAACAACCGATGAAAACATTGACGCAGTGAAGAAAATGATTTTGGATAATCGTCGAATCACTATCAGAGAGGTTGCTGATGATGTTGGCATATCGTTTGGCTCATGCCAAGCAATTTTTACGGATGTTTTAGGCATGAAACGTGCAGCAGCGAAGATTGTTCCAAAATTGCTAAATTTTGAGCAAAAACAACGTCGCTTGTGCGTAAGTTTTTGGCCAAAAACAAAACCGTTATCATGCCTCAACCACCGTATTCACCGGACTTGGCCCCCGCTGACTTTTTCCTCTTCCCAAAACTGAAGACACCGATGAAAGGAAAGCGTTTTGCTACGATTGAAGAGATAAAAGAAAAATCGAAACGGGAGCTGTTGGCGATACCAAAAAGCGCTTTTCAGAAGTGTTTCGAGGATTGAAAAAAACGCTGGCATAAGTGTATTATATCTGAGGGGGATTACTTTGAAGGGGACAAGATAGTTGTTAATGAATAAATAAATACTTTTTGAAAAAAAAAATTTGAAAATAACGGTTTTTTTTTATCATACCTCGTATATATTTTTTTTAACGAGGAGGAAAGCATAAAAAGCTTGGTCGTTAAAACCACCTCTTGCCCGTACGGATATTCCTCCCGGAACCAACGTTAGGTATTGCGTCGGAAGGCCGTAATTAGCGTAACGCTCAATTGTATTGCATATCTGCTTTGTGAAGTTAATTTCAGAAGGAGGTTAGCCAAAGTCTGTCTCCAATTCTTCTCTGTTACTCCTGAAAAGCGCGCAGTGAAATAGTATATGCTGAGCGTTTTCTAGTTCCTCCAGACAGCTCGGACAAAAAGGGTATTCCTCTCCGAGATTGAACCTAGGTAGTGCTTGTAACACCCATGGCCACTTAGCAATTGCGTTATTACAATTCACAGTGTTGTGTGATATCCACTCTTCTATGTTAGGTTTAAGGTTGAAAGTCTATGATTTCATTATTAATTCAAAACTACATACATAAATGTTTATGTAAATATATAAATAAAATTTCACAGACACAGAAATTTTACAAATCTTAAAAGCAAAAAAGCAATTCAAACTTTGCCGTCACTAAAATTAGATCACTTACTTCAGACATACCATACATACATACGTAACTCTATACTCCCACAAACTACTGTCATACATCTATAGTATATTATACACACATACTCATGTAGGTACCGATATAATTAGACAAAATGTTTGTCCTTTATTTACCTTTTCGTCACTTTCTTCATTGGACAATTGTGAAAATCAACAATGATATATTAAGTTATTGTTGACAGACACGACAGAGGAGGACAGGAGGATATTTGACAAATTTAATGTATTTTTAAACTGTAAAGATTATGATACAAAGTCGTTCGTTCTTGAGTAGTTGAGAAGGTAGTTGCAAAAAGCAAAGAAAATTTTTTAAATTGAAGCTCTAGAAAAGTTTCGTTCAATTGTAAAGCATAGTCCAGGCATTTTAATTAAACGAGGATATTCTTACTGTCGTATACGGTACATAGGTAAATATGCGATGGAAGACGATTGAAGACAAAAAAGACAAAAAAAAAAAGAGTAATTTTATGATTTTAGTAAATTAGTGTAGATGGAAATTTGTATATTGGAATAATTTTAATTGGTGGAGGCTCTGAAATACTGGTGTACAAGTATGAAATCGGTAATGACATCTCTGTGTCGCTAGGTAAAACTATACGCTCTGTCAAACCAAATCATTGGCGCCATTTCTTCGCATTTAGTTCTGCCAACAATATTCAGTTCATAAACAATCAAGTTTCATACAACAACATTTTTTTTTCGCTCGTAAAAATGTCGAATTTTGTGCCTACAAACAACGATATGATGTCCGCCTCATTGAATGAGAATTGAAGAAATCTGCTTTGGAATCTCATCGAATGCTTGTGGAAGCTTACTGCCAGCACGTTCTCAACATTTAAAAGCCATGGGATTGATTTTGAAGGTGGGACGGTGAGAAGATGGGTGTCGCATGAATTGACTGAAAGACAGTAAGAAAATCGAAACACCACCTGTGAAATGTTGCTCGCCAGGTACAAAAGAAAGTCATATCTTCATTGAATTGTTACTGGCGATGAAAAATGAATCTATTTCGAGAATCCCAAACGGAAACGATCATATATTAAGCCCGATAAACCGGCCAAATCGACAGAAAAGCGACCAAATCGCTTCGGAAAGAAGACAATACTCTTTGTGTTCTGGGATCAGCGAGGTGTTATCTGATTTGACCTTTTCAAATCAGGGGAAACAATTACTGTACAAC
This sequence comes from Palloptera scutellata, assembly GCA_958295655.1. Lineage (NCBI taxonomy): Eukaryota > Metazoa > Arthropoda > Insecta > Diptera > Pallopteridae > Palloptera > Palloptera scutellata. The sequence continues at coordinate 40,392,353 of OY282451.1, forward strand.
GCTACCAAGAACAATTGGCCAATTTGCCTTTGCGCCAAAAACGTCCAGAATATCAAGCTAGGCAACACAAAGTGATTTTTGTTGATGGCAATGCACCATCACATCGAACAAAACAAAGTCGGGAATCGTACAGCTGGGAAGCCCTCCCCCATGCGGCTTATTCCCCCGACTTGGCTCCATCTGACTACCACTTATTTTCATCAATGGGGCACGCACTTGCTGACCAGCTCTTCGATTTGTACGAGAATGTGAGAAAATGGCTCGATGACTGGTTTGACTCAAAAAACGAACAGTTTTTTTTTTGGCGAGGCATTCACAAATTGCCAGAGAGATGGGAAAAATGTGTAGCTAACCATTTTTCTTAAATAAACGTGTATGTTCTTTAGAAAATAAAATTAAAAAATTGTGTGCGTTTGAATTTTAACGACGGTCATTAGTTGACCGCTTTATCGTCATACGTCGCAATTGTGTTTGGGCTATTAAGATGCGGGCACTGTAGAATGTATTTTAAATTTCAACAAATTGATCTCCTTTTTATATGTTGCAACCACATCTACTTACGAGTATACACATTGCTGCCATTCTCAATTTAGAACATATAACCATTTTTAGAATGTAGGTACACATTGCTTACATAAATACTACACATACATACATTTTCTATTGTGGAGGTGTTCTTATTAATTTAACACAATTGCAATTCCAACTATCATGCAACCAAATTGCAATGAAAAAATCACATTCATTCATTCATTTGAAAAAAATAATAATAAAGTAGGATTTGCAGTTGCAAATGCAGAACTGCCATTTTTCATTTAGATGCTTGGAGAAATATTTTCATTTGCACAACTGTAACAATTCGTATCCACTAACACACACATGAGCAAACAGAGCTACCCAATGGGCAAATTTGGAGCGCTTAACAAAAATACACTTACGGAGCAAGTCCAATTTACTAAGGTGGTGTTACTAGCAACATGCTCCTTTATGAATGCAACAACAAATATGTGTTGTAATTGTTTTTTTTTTTACTTGTTTCACTACTGTTTTCGTCAGCTAATTTTGACATTCTAATTATACCACTATTATAGCCGCAACAACAAAACTCTGTTGTCGTTGTTGTTGCCCTGGTGAATTTTATTGTATTGCTGCTATCATCTTATACATATGGTATAAAGTCGCCTTAGTTGGAAGCGTTGACTTGATTCAAGGCGAATTGAATAAGGTTGTGTTACTAGCAATAAGCTCCTCTTTTTTCCTTTGTGATGATAAGCTGACATTATAATTATACCGCAATAACATTGTATTGATATTGTATTTTGTACTTGTTTTACTATGCCATTCGCCAGCTGAGTTTGACATTCTAATTATAGCGTCATTATGGTTGCAACATATAAGCTCGGTTTTTGTTGCCCTGTTGAAATTTTTTGTATTGTTACCATCACCTTATATAAATTCGCCATGTTTACAAGCGTTGACTTGATTCAAGGCGAATTTAATTAGGTGCAGTTACTAGAAACGCGCTCCTTCTTTTTCCTTTGTGGTGGAAAGCTGATTTTGACATTTTAATTATACCGCCATTATGGCCGCAACATTAATTGTGTTGTTATTGTTTATTGTACCTGTTTCACTATTAATTCTCACAATCTAACTATACCGCCATTAACATTATAACATTATAGCTGCAACAAAAAAGCTTTGATGTTGTTGCCATGTTGTTGGTTGTACTGATGCTGTCACCTTATATACTTAGATTTGTCTTGATGTGTTTATTTTCAGGATGCTTATAGGAAGCTCTCAAGAGATTGAGAAATATTGGTTTTAAAATATTACACAGAGAGCAAATGATAAGCGGTTGTTATTAAGCTATGAGTGAGATGAGAGTTTTCTCTATGTTCTTTTAACAGCCATGCTCACTTTGCGCTCTTAAAGATCGCTCTTTCCGGAAAGCTTCATTACATCGCTTATTTCCTTTGACATGCAAAAAGTAAAAAGTATATGAACTGTACTGGAAAGAGGGAGCGCAGACTGCTGACAAGGGAGCGCTGAACAAGCGTTTCTTTACCTTTGGGTCTACACGCATAATATAACTCATACATACATATTACGATTACAATACATTTCATTTAAGCAGCCATCTTTGTACAAATGTTTAGAGAAAGAAAGATATCTGCTCGTAAACCAGAGTTACCATTTTTTTTTTAGAAAATCCCAGAAAAAAGCAATAGCAAATAGCAAATTTAATGTCAAATTCTGACTATAACTTTGATCTAATGTCTACCATATTTGCATATATTTATATCTGGCTACCTTTAAAGTATAGGAATCAGCCTATCTCCATATTTTTAACGTCAGGGCCGCTCGCCTGCATCCCACCAAATTCTTGGGTTTGTTAAGCTACGATGAGTAAATCACAAGAGAACTAGTTTGCCCTAACTTGTACAAGAAGTGACAAGACTGATTACACCTGTGTGATATCTCTCCCAATCATTTCCGTTATCCTTATTATTCCTACATGGTGGACTGGTATAACTTAAACTTGTACAGATTAAGATGATTTCTTGATATGGTGAAAACCCTATTCGGATTCATTAGATTTTACATCGAAGGCTCTCTCCCTCCCTATTTAGGAAAGCTACAGCGAATATTTTTCTGAATTTTAGTACTATTGAATCTTTTCTGAAAACTTTTGAACCTTGGCAACACTGACCTTATATCGCATTGAACATTTATTACTATTTTTTTCCAATTCTTAACTCTTCTTCTACTTCGATTCCCTTGTAGTCCCCGAGTCCTGCTATAAATCGCATGGGATGGGCTTTACGTACTTTACTCGTTGCTGATAATTCAAGCTGTCTGAAGGATAGAAAAGTAAGTAGTATATTGTGATTATATGAGTACATGATTACGAATGTATTGCATGCGAGCTTCCATGTTAGTATGTATGCGTAACGTAAATGTGAGTTTGAGTCTTGGAGATTGCCGTTAAAAGAAAACGTGCTGACGTCGCCATCTGGTGACAATTGCACGCATTCAACTTTTACTACTTTCATTCTACTGTACTTTACTTTACGCTATACTAATTCACATGAAATGCCCATTAAATTTTCGCACTTGATAAAATATTAATGTACATTACATAAATGTTTCTTCTTTTCCAAAAATACAACAACAACAACAACAACAACAACAACAACAACAGGTTTCTGGTAAATTAATTCGCAAATGCGCTCCCGGCACTGAGTTAAATGACTGGCTCCTAAATTTAGCGCCAATCGTACATACGCGAGCACAAGCGGCTGGCATGTGGCAAGCGCTCCTTGAGGAAGGTGTACTATCGCATGGTAAGTCTGGAACAGGGGTTGTCATCAAATGTATGTAGTATGTACAAGTCCATCAAAATATGAAGAGAATATGAAACAAAAAAAAATGTAAAAAAGTTTTGGAAAGAAAGGCGCCTATCAAAATGTGATAGTCTTTAGCTTAATCCATTTAGAGCAAGTACCCAAAACAGCGATCCAATTTTTAAGATTACAGAATACAGTTTCACGAGATTCAGCGTTCTGGTGAATATAGTTCGAAAAAATATGCGCTTTTCGTGTAATTTTCCAATGTGTCCATATGTGTTTTACAATGGGCCTGTAATGACATAGTTCCTACGTCAACTTCGTTTTTTTTTTTTTTTTATTGTACAAAAAAGTATATCTGTTTACCTGCCCGATAACTTAGTCAAGTGAAACCTTATAATTTTAAATCACATATCTTTACTTATTCTCTTAAATATATTTCATCAGTAATCAAGTAATTCTTATTCGATACAATGCACCCTTGCTAACTTTAACCACGTTGTATCACTTCGACGAGCTCGAAACAGTGTCCCCGGAACGGTCTTTTAAGTAGAGCGAATAGCCAGAGGTGTTTTCGGAATCACAGTTTTGACATGTCTGATGAACAAAACATCTTTAAAAACAAGGTCTCTAGATGTTACCATAATAGATAATTTACGAGCCCAAGTTTTTTGATTAGCTTGACGTGGCTTTCTTTAATTGAAGTTATTGGATATCCGGGTTGCTCTTCGTCTTCTACGCATTCTTTCTCATCTTTATGAAATTTATACCATTTTTGGGCAGTCCCACTCCGTTGCGTTGTACGCGAACATATCGTGTTTTAAGAATTCCATAAGCAATACACTGAAATAGAGAATTTCGTTAGGCTCTTTGCCCATCACTAACCATCACTGGTTTATACCATTTATGGGCAAAGAGCGTAGGGATCTTCTCTTTTTTAATCAAATGCTTAGGGTATGGTCAAAACCGGTTATGTTCGTGTGGAAGGTACTGCCCAACAATGTGCAGTAATCTTGTTTTTAACATACATTTAACGCATTCAACGCAAACTCGTTGCTTAACAAAATCAGATATAGAAATATCTGATATATAGCAATTACTTTCAGAAAAAGTTCCTAAATGCTTTTTTGAGACAGATGTTCAAAATGGATTAAGTTAAAATGTAGTTAGCAACATTGTTTCTTCTTTTTCGTATATAAAATTTTTAACAATGCAGTTTACTTATTACTTACCTAGTAGCAAGTCTGCTGTTTGAAAAGTATTAACTTCCCTTCTTCTCATTCTACTTACTGTGCCTTCACCACCCAACGATATAGTTAACAAAGAGCAACCATTCAAAGACAAATGTTTCTTGTATCGGTTTCGTATTGATGAAGACGGCACTGCGGGCGGCTCGCCAACAGCTGATGATGTTAATGCCGCCAATGAGCATGTACGCGAAGCATTGAGCACCCTGTTTCAGCGTGGTCCTGATGCGATATTACGCCTGATATTGCGAAAACCGTAAGTACTACTTGCTTACTTATATATGTGAATTTTGTAATTTTATGATAGAATTATGCAAAATTAAAACTGATTCTTAAAATAATTACATAAGAGAATTTATGAATGAAGCGTGCATTAATTCGAAACTAAATAGTTTATTGGCCGTCGCAAGATTTCATGTTCTTCGGAAGTGTAAAAAACGGAAGAATTGGTTTTAGATTTACGAGGTGATCATGGCAAAACGGAAATTGTCACGGAAATGAAGAGCAGCGCCCTCTATCAATCAAGTGTATTTACACATAAATGATAGGCAGCACTTATGCATACACTAGGCGTCACAAAGAGCTTCATACGGTAATTAAGATTTCACCTGGCCTGTAATTAAAGGGCTTCGGTTAAGTTAAATTTATGGTCGTAGTTCTTAGTGTTCGACTGCTATCGTGAGTTTTAAAATAAGGGGGAACAGTCAAAAAATAAAAAGTTTAAAATAAACAAATTTCCAACAATCAACGGCAAACATCCAAAAGTAAAATTTGTACGCTTAAAAAACTTTCCCTTTCTAACGTTCGGATTCCGCGTCAAAGTGCAGGTGAAAATTAATTACCAGACCAGCACGGTCCGTTATCGTACCCTAAACCGAGGAGTATATATATTCGCTGCCTGAAACCACAGGGGTGAGAGTCTAGTGCGCTTAAAACTATCGAAATCGTCTTCAGAGTTTTAACATGTTTATAGTTTTCCCCCGTTTCAGTTGTAAGTAATTGGAAAGAGTATTCCTCTGGCTCTTTATTATTCATTTTTTTAATATTAACCTAAAACATTTGTAAATAATTTGGCACGGAAACGTTAATACAATATAAAGGGTGATTTTTTGAGCGCTTTGTTTTTGGAAATTCAAAAAAACACAGACAAAAGTGAATTTTTGTTTGGATCGATGAGTCAATTCCTACCATTTACTTTTTAAACATAATTTCACTTAAATGTTGCGCGCGGCTACGCTTCAAGAGATCCATTCTGAAGGTCAAATTTTAGGCTCTTTTTTCAAACTTTTCGGCAGTAATCTCACCAAACCAGCAATCGTGTTTGGCTTGTCCCTTAGACAAGCCAAACACGATAGACAAGAGACTTAACATAGCCACAAAAAATAGTCTAACGGATTCAAAACACACAATCTTGGTGGCCAATTGACGACTGCACCAAAACGTGAGATTAACTGCTCGCCAAATTTGTCTCTCAATTGATGCATGGTTTCGGGGGCGGTGTGGCATGTGGCACCGTCCTGTTGGAACCACATGTCTGCCGAGTTCAATTGCAATTTCGACACAAAAAGTCTGTTAATTCTCCATTGCTCCATTGACCGTAACGTTGCGGCCTTCATCGTCTTTGAAGAAGTACGGCCCAATGATACCGACTGCCCTCAAACCGCACCAAACAGTGCGTTTTTCGGGATGCGTTGGTAGCTGCTGAATTGCCTCTGGCTGGTCTTCACTCCAAATACAAACAATTCTGCTTATTCACGTATCCATTGAGCCGAAAATGTGCCTCGTCGCTGAAGACAATTTTGCGATAAAAATACGGATCCTCATCCAGCTTTTCTAAGGCCCATTAGTGGCAGGTCAGTTCTTGCACCAGCTGTATTTTGTATGGCATTAATCCGAGATCTTGGCGTAAAATCTTTCAGGTGGTCGAATAACACAAACCCAATTGCTGAGATCGGCGCCGGATGGATAAATCGCGATCTTTTTCAACACTGGCGGATACAGCAGCAATATTCTCTTCGGTACGCGCTCTATGGATACGGTTTGGTGGATTGATGTCTAAAAAGTGAAACTGGTGCGAAATTTGATGGTTCGCTTATGACGACTATAAACTGGACGAAGCTTGCGAAACACATTTTTCACAGAGCACGAATTTTGATAATAAATTTGAATACCAGGTGTACAAGTATAAAAACGGTATTTTTTTTAGGAAAATACACGATTATTTAAGAAAAATGGTTATACATTATATTTTCAAAGTAATAGCCATTGCTAGCTACACATTTTTCCCATCTCCCTGGCAATTTGTGAATGCCTCGCCAAAAAAACTTTTCGTTTTTTGAGTCAAACCAGTCATCGAGCCATTTTCTCACATTCTCGTACGAATCGAAGAGCTGCTTAGCAAGTGCGTACCCAATTGATGAAAATAAGTAGTAGTCAGATGGAACCAAGTCTGGTGAATAAGCCACATGGGGGAGGGCTTCCCAGCTGTACAAATCTACCAATTCCCGAGTCTGTTTTGTTCGATGTGATGGTGCAAAAAATGAAAAATCACTTTGTGTTGTCTAGCTTGATATTCTGGACTCTTTTGGCGCAAAGCACGGTTCAAATCGGCCAATTATTGTTGGTAGCGTTGACCAGTAACTGTTTCACCTGGTTTCAGAAGGTCAAACCAGATAACACTTAGCTGATCCTAGAAAACACAGAGCTTTGTCTTCCTTCCGAAGCGATTTGGCGATTTGGCTTTGCTGTTGATTTGGCCGGTGTACCGGGCTTAACATATGATCATTTACGTTTGGGATTCTCGAAATAGATCTTGCTGTCTTTCAGTCAATTCATGCGGCACTCATCTTCCCACCGTCACACCTTCAAAATCAATCCCATGGCTTTTAAAAGTTGAGAAATGCATTGTTGGGTCACATTTAATTGTTCTGCAAGTTGTTCTTGCGTTTGACCATCATCCTCATCGAGCAAAGCTTGCAATTCGGCATCTTCAAACTTTTTCGGTGGTTTTCTACGTTCTTCGTTTCTCACATCAAAATTTAAACTTATTGAACCACTCGCGCACCGTGCTTTGCCTAGAGCGTGCTGGTCGTAAGCTTCCACAAGCATTCGATTAGATTTCAAAGCAGATTGCTTCAATTGGAAACAGAAAATCAATGATGTCGGCATATCGTAATTTGTAGGCACAAATTTCGATATTTTTACGAGTGAAAAAAAATATGTTGTATGAAACTTGATTGTTTAGGAACTGAATATTGTTGACAGAACTAAATGCGAAGAAATGGAAAGAAATGATTTGGTTTGACAGAGCGTATAGTTTTACTTAGCGACACAGAGATGTCATTACCGGTTTCATACTTGTACACCTGGTAATTTGCAAACGTTGTTCCGGCGTAAGTCTATTCATGATGAAATGGCAAACCAAACTGAGCATTTTCTACTTAGATACATGTCAAGAATCACGCGGGAACTGTCAGAAAGATAACGTCAAAAACCAAGTAGCAATAAAATCACCCTTTATTTTGAAGTACCTACCCATTAAATTTCATTAAGTGGCTCAACTGATTTGAAATTCTCATTCATCATAATTCAATTAGGACTAGGACACATTTCATTTCTGTTTACACAGCGCATCATAATTATTATGTTAACAGCCTAAGGATGAGATATTCAATTACATACATGCTAATTAAATATCAATAATGTAGTTAATACTCGTATCCTGATATATTATAAAATTATACATATGTACATATGTGGCTAATTATTTATTATTGCATTTACGTATTATAGTATGTACGTTAGAATGGTTCGATTTCGAATTTCAAGTTTCAAATTTCAAAAAAAAAAACGTAACTTTAAATCGAATATCAAAATTCATATATGTAAACAATATGGAGTCGAATAAACAACGAGTAGCGAGCACACACACATATCCAAACACACCTTCTTGATGTGCTGATCGACGCCAGAATGACATATAAGGAGCACTTACGGGCAGTCAGTGAAAAGGCCTCAAAGGTCAATGGAGCACTCTCTCGGATAATGTCAAATATTAGAGGGCCACGCTCCAGCAACCGAAAACTCCTGGCACGCGTTACAAGCTCGATAATGCTATATGCTGCGCCAGTATGGGCTGATACAACGCAAACTGCGTCATACATTGCCGGGATCCGGGCGACCTATCGCTGCAGTCGGTGTTATCTCAGGCATGATACCGATAGAACAAAGTAGCATCTAAATGCCGGAACATTTATACAGCAGCCCCATAAGCATCAAAGGCAGATGAGCGGCAACACAGCTTAAGAGAGTGGCAGCTACGCTGGGAAAAGGCGAACAAAGGGAGATGGACATTTACATTCATTCCGGATATTGAGAGTTGGATAACTCGTCAACATGGTGAAATAGATTTTCACATGACGCAGCTAGCTACTTGGCGCATATGGTTGCTTTAAATATTATCTGCGCCGCTTCAAATATGAGGAAAAGCCATTCTGCCCGATCTGGCCTAACGATATAGAGGACGCACTCTCTTCTCTTTTATTGCATGCTTTTCGACGCCGAACGAACCGTGATAAAGGAAGTCTTTGGGGAGGCCCCGACATTGGCTAATATTATTAAACACATGTGCCACACACTGCATAAGTGGCAAGCAGTCCAGACAGCGGCACCAAGAATAATGTGTGCACGTTTGCGCTACTTAGGCAACCCCCAAGTCAGCTAACTTGACTTGACCAACAACTGCCGCTTGAGCAGTAATGCTCTGACGACCTTTTGGCGAAATACTTAACGGTGGCTCCGGGAGGACCCACCGACCGGATATGTGAGGTGATTTTAGTGAGTTAAAGTGAGTCTCACACTGACAGAGACTTTCGATTCTCCTTTCCAAACATTAAAACGAAAAGTACCGGGAATTGGTCCATAAAACGCAAAATATTTATTACTCATTCAGATTTAATGTGTCGCCTTCAAAGTAAGCCCCTTCCGAAATAATACACGTATGCCAACGAATAATCCAATCATAAAAACATTTTTCAAATGCATTTTCCGAAATCGACTTCAGTTCTCGCTGCGAGGTGAATCTTCTACCACATCTCGACCGCTTTTGAATGCCCTGTACCACTCATATGCACGTGTTTTTGATAAAGTCGATTCATATACATACATACATAAATATGTATGCTATACAAAATTTGAGACAAATTCTTTGTTCGAAATATTTATTCATTGTAAAAATCGCAAAACAAACTTGAGATGAACTGATAAAATCCAGCACTGTAAACAAACTGAATGACAGATCGCGCTCAAACTCAAACACATCAGGATAGAGGACAGTGGTGCCAACTTAGCGACAATCCTTTTAAGCATGCTTTTTATGGACAGAATGTATTATTATTACTGTACAAGTATCTTGAATTTCAATGTTGGATATTATATATATAATTTATATAATTTAAAGATTATATATAAGAAAGAAGTGTGATTGCTGTGGCGAATTTGGTGTCCCGAATTCAAATCTCGATGATTCTATCAGTAAGCAAAAAGTAGAAAAAAAAAACTCGACACGGCACCACCTCATGGCAGGCAATGGTAACTCTACTGTAGGTCTCTCCCATGGATGTACAAATATAGCACGCACAACATGAATGGATGCGAAAAATTCGGCCTGGGCCCTCCACGGGTTGTTGTGCCATTAAAAGAAGAAAGAATATATATACCATAAGTAGGTAATCGCATATAAAATATAAATTTTACCTCATAAAGGTAGAACATTTTAAGGTATTTATGTGTGTGTATGTATAATATCACTTCGAATAGAATGCACAAGTGACTAATAATAAGCTCTCTTACGATATTAGATAGTAAGTTAATTATGAAAATACAATGGCTAAATTTCATCCATGATATGAATTGCACAACGTGATACTGTTGAATACACACAAATACCATACCATACCATACATAAAAGAAACAATGATTACAAATTTAGAATGAAGTTAAATATGTGCACACAACTACCATATACAGGGTGGATTATTTATAATTCGGAATTTGATTTTGGTGAAAATAAGAAACGAATAATTTTTGTTTCAATGTGGTTTTTATTATTCGAGAATACAAACCTTTCCTGTTAATTGTGGAGCCATACTTCATTCAAATGACTTCCTCGGGTGGCCTTGCAGTAGCCGATACGATCAACCCACCTTGTACTTGACTGATGCACCAATTCGCCCTTAAGAGCCTCAATCGTTACTGGATGGTAAGCGTAACACTTTTCCTTAAAAGGCTTCCCACAAATAATAGTGCAACGATGGCCACAATTGAAACTGCGTGCACATTACCAGCCGGCAAATAAAGAGATTTTCAAACTTACCACACAAAATATAGATCTTGTCGCCATCTATTTGGAATCAAATGTTGTTTCCAGTCCATATCTTCTAAAATAGGCCACAAATAATCAGTTATCATTGGGCGATAGCGCACGCGATTCACTGTAACGCATCTTCCTTTCTCTGAGCAACAGCAGCTATTTTTTCGGTTGTGCTCACTGTAGGAGTACGAGAACGTGTTGTTGTATGCAATAATGTTCCACAAATAGCGTGGAAGATGCTATATTGAACGTAAATTTCCTAAAAATTTCCTATTTACAAGAAAACTATTCAACTTACTATAATTCTTCTCTTTTCTTTTAATGGCACAACAACCCATGGAGGGCCGAGGCCAAGCTTTTCGCATCCACTCATGTTGTACGTGTTATATTGCATTTGTACTTGAATAGAAAGGACCTACAGTTTAATGCCGAATCCGAACGGCGAAGTGAAAAGCTTTCCATAGCCAATTTTTACTCTTTTAGGTTTGCCATTGCCTGCCAAGAGGTTTTGCCGTGTAGAAAAATGGTTTTTCTAACTTTTGGATTTTTTCTGTGCTTAGTTTCCAACCCCCTAACACTCTGCGTAATAGTCCAACGCACTGCCACTACGCCACAGCGACCATTGTAATACATATTATATATAAAATTTTTTTAGAAATTAATGTTTTTCGGCTTCTTTGGACTTTATATTATATTAGATTGAAATAGGGGCTGGGCACAAGGCACCAAATCACTGCGGCCTAAAGAGGCCTCAATGAGAAGAGCCCATTGAATATCTTAAGATACACTCCCTAGGCTTGTAGCATTTAAAAATGCTAAGATATATCGGTCGCTGTAGCGTAGTGGTAGTGCGTTGGACTGTTACGCAGATTGTCCGAGGTTCGAATCTCAGCACAAGCAAAACCAGAAAGTAGAAAAAACTATTTTTCTACACGGCACCACCTCTTGGCAGGCTATAGCAAACCTACAAGAGTAAAAATTGCCTATGAAAAGCTTTTCACTTCGCCGTTCGGATTCGGCATTAAACTGTAGGTCCCTTCCATTCATGTACAAATATAACACGCACAACATGGGTGGATGCGAAAAGCTCGGCCTAGGCCCTCCATGGGCTGTTGTGCCACTAAAAGAAAAGAAAAATAAAGACATCCCTGGGAGTTTTATTGTCCATTGCAATCGTATTTGGGTATGCAATAGAAAGGTGACGAAGTCTAAGACTTGCAAGCTTGTCACAGTGGCACAGAATGTGCTCTGCTGTTTCCTTGTCTTCGTCACAAATTCTACAGAGCTATTCCCTAGTTATTCCCATGTTAGCAAGATTTTTTCCTAACTGGGCAGTGCCCAGTAAGAAATACTGTGACAGTTCGGATTCCGTTTCTGCTTAACATCAAGAGTTGTTTTGTTCTTAACTTTGATACGCTTGGCATGAATGATTTTGCTTGTATGTATGATGCCTGCGGTGTCGTCCCAGGTAGCCTGTTCAGCCATGTGTTAAGATTGAGCTTTACAAAACTCCATGGCGGGCCGCAGAATGGTGTTGGTCCAAACATGAGTTCGGATGCCCCTTTTCGGGCTAGCTCGTTTCATCGCCTTCAATACCACTATGTACAGGCACTCAAATTACATAGATGGACTCTATTTTGTGATGATAGCTTCATAAGTAGTTGAAGGCACTCCCATATAAGTTTTGACCCATCATACTTTCATTGTATTGATCGTAAATACCCTCATGGTGGCAATTAATTTTAGGTTAACTGCTTATTCGTTTGTATTTCTTTAAACAATGGACTATACGAATCGAAGTTGATTCTGGACGAAAAGAGTACATGCTCAAGATCAACATTTGCACAGAAATTAATTGTGAAATCTTTTATTGCATCAAATTGAAAGCCTAATAGTGGCGTAGTTTAGATTTTGGAATGGGGGGTATTTTTTTATTCCTACAATGGCTCGAAATTATCAACCTCTTCCCTTCCGCCCCCCCCTCCTCCCCAATACCTACGCCCTTAAAGACTAGTATATACTCTCTAATCTCAAATAAACCTTTTTTGGCGTAGTTTAGATTTTGGAATGGGGGTTATTTTTTTATTCCTACAATGGCTCGAAATTATCAACCTCTTTCCTTCTCCCCCCTCGCCCTCCTCCCCCATACCTACGCCCTCCTCCCCCATACCTACGCCCCTAAAGACTAGCATATACTCTCTAACCTCAGATAAACTTTTTTTGGCGTAGTTTAGATTTTGGAATGGGGGGTATTTTGTTATTCCTACAATGGATCGAAATGATCAACCTCTTCCCTTCCTGCCCCCCTCCCCCTCCTCCATACCTACGCCCCTAAAGTCTAGCATATACTCTCTAACCTCAGATAAACTTTTTTGGCGTAGTTTAGATTTTGGAATGGGGGGTATTTTGTTATTCCTACAATGGCTCGAAATTATCAACCTCTTCCCTTCCTGCCCCCCTCTCCCTCCTCCATACCTACGCCCCTAAAGTCTAGCATATACTCTCTAACCTCAGATAAACTTTTTTGTCATTGGACTTGTTATTAAACTAAATTATTAAATCAAAAATTACAAATATTAGTACCTCTATCAATTCTTAGCCATACTAACTGCAATCAGTTCAATCACTAAATATGAAACCCAATGCGATCAATGCTGCCACTCAAAAGTGCAGTAGAAAATTTGGTAGCTTTTCACTTTCCAACTGCAAGATTTTCATATTAGGGGGATTCTCTAAGTCTAACATATGCACGGTGCAAGAATAGCAACTTTTTTCGTTGTTTCTTCGTTGCAAAGATGCCAACATTTTTGCAATTCTGCTACTCTTGCACCGTGCAATGGCATATGCTATAGTATGCTTTTAGAATACCCCTATTGAAAACATGAGTATCTGTGTGTGTGTGTGTGAGTGTTTGCATTGAAAGCGAATATATGAAAGTAAAATCAATTGAAAGTAGAATCTAAATTGTGTTTCCATGCAGAAATCTTATTTTCGTATTGAATGAAGAAAGTCACATACATTTTTTCTTTGTTATTTCTTCTACTTTTTGTTCCTTACTTTCTTCCAGTTCACATGAGCGCACTCCCGAGGAATTGGAATTGGTATTTGAAGAACTTTTACACATTGCCGCACTTTCGCATCTTTCGACAAGTATCAAACGTGAATTGTCATCAATAATCGTCTTTGAATCGCACGCCCAGGCAGGCACCATATGTAAGTACTTAAATAAGTATGTAATAAATTTTGCACAAAGAAGCAATTTGCAGTTTTCTACAGAACAGTAAGATTATACTTATAGTATAGGTAATTTCATAAAATATGTCAAGAATCAACAAGGCAACATACTAAGAAATTATAATCACAATATAATTACAGCCCATTTCCATTTCTAGGCATATACATACATTCATGTTTGTATGTATGTATGTATGTATGTTTGTGTTATGTATTTACATTTGTCATTTGTGCTATTGCTGCAATCATTATTTTCCATTAATTATAATAATCACAATCATAGCTCAAAATGTTTATATCATATTCATATTTAATCGCCTGTCACATGTTGACAACATTTGCAAAATTGTCGTAACCGTTTTCGTAGAACATCTCACAAGAATAATAATTGACTAAAGTGTGCACAAACACACAGAGGCGTAATCACAAATAAAAGTTATACCTACAATCATACTTACCTACACGTGTTTAAATCGAACCTTAACATATTCAGATTGTTCAATACAAGTGGAAGCTCTTAAAAATTGAAGCATATTCGGAGCGTCATATTTAAAAGTACTCAAGTCAATTACATACTCCTTCCTCCAGGAACCGTCAATATTACGTATGGAAATGAATCTAGAAGGAATATTATGTCTTAATGGATTGTCCTAGGTTTAACCGGGGCTCAACAATTGGCACCAGTCTTGGTCCAACATTGAAATGTAACGAACGCTTTATACTAAGTATATGGCCAATGTTGGCCTTCTAACTGGGGCCAATCTGGCCAGTATTGTTAGGACCTATATCCATCATCACGATTTATAAATATCGCGCTTGTATTAAGGAGCAATACACGATTTTTAACTTAGGCTTTTACAGATTTAAATCAAGTCATAACATTTCATTTTCTAAAAACCTATTACGAATGAAAATAGAAGATTTGCATATCTTCCAAAACTTTTGGTGCCTTACACCAAAAACTTACATCTTTTTCTCTTAATTTTAATTAGAAATATTTAAATACTGAAAATATTAAAATTTCAAAATGTTTCTTTAGGGCTTTAACTTTTTAGGGCTTTTGTAAATTATAGCAGCAATATATCAACGATATATCAAAACATTTTGATTTGAATTTTTACATAATAACATTTTTAAAACGAAACGCAACTCAATCGACCTAGGAACGGCAAAACCTCGCCTCAATTCATTAAAAATTGTTGTTACTTTAGAATCAAAACTGGCAAATCGACTTCTATCGTTTTGTGTAATTCCAAGATTAAATTACCTGTAATTTCTTCAGTATACATGCTGTCAAAAAAGTACCGGTCACCTTCAAAGTAGTCCCCTTCCGAAATACACTTATGCCAACTGAATAATCCAATCATCAAAACAAATTTCCGGAATCGACTTCATTTGCCCGCCGCAAATTTTCTTTTACATATGTCTTCAATCGACTTAAAACGGGTGTCCCGAAGTGGTAATTTTAGTTTTGGAAATAGAAAAAAGTCAACCGGATCCATATCAGGTGAATACGTTGGTTGTTCGATGATATTTGTTGAACGTTTTCACTAGAAATTCGTTCACAATGATAGTCTTGTGAGATGGTGCGTTGTCATGGTGCAAAATCCATGAGTTTTCTTTCCACAAACCTGGTGTTTTTCGACGAATTTGCTGTCTCAAACGCTGCATAACGCCCAATTAATATACTTTATTTACCATTTGACCTTCCAGCAAGAGTTCCGAGTACATTCTTTATTTACCATTTGACCTTCAGGCAAGAGTTCCGAGTACTGCACAACACCGCGATAATCAAAGAAAACAGTCAACCGTACCTTGACTTATGATCAACTTTTACTACCACATCTCGACCGCTTTTGAATGCACTGTACCACTCATATGCTTGTGTTTGACATATTAGCTCACGTCAAGGGTAGATGACAGTGGTGCCAACTTAGCGACAAACAAAATTTTTACAATCCCTTCAAGCGAGCTCTTTAAATTATCATTTTCCGGTAGCGAGAATCTCCACAAAAATTTGCACACACTTAATGAGAATATTTATAGAAAATCACAGAATGAAATTAGAAAAACTAATTAAGATATTTTTTACTCTTCATTATACCATTACTTCCTGCGGCACCTGCTGCTCAACAATAACAACCAACTACAATGACAACGACAACAACAGTATTCAATCAAGGCGACGAAGGACGCTCCTGGTATATATTGCTGAAAGGTTCAGTGGATGTTGTGATACATGGCAAAGGCACTGTTGCCACACTAAAGACTGGTGATGATTTTGGTAAACTTGCTTTGATTAACGACGCACCCAGGTAAGTTTCCCACATACATACCAACATATAAATACAATCTGAACATCAACAATGATGTGCTTTCTTTAATTTTGATTATCTAATTTTTTTTGCTTATGTTTGCCGCTACCTTTGCTTCCTTTTGCAAGCATTTTAACAAAACCAGCTCAACTTTGACATGAATTTCGTAAATGAATTTGCATACTATTAAGTTTTTAATTAAATTTTTAGAGAAAAAATATCAGAATACAATGAATTTAATTTTTAAACCAATGTACTTAAAAACTTGGTGAACACACTGCCCGCAGAGGTGGGGGCCATTACAAGAAACATTAAAAAGTGGAGATAACAAAGTATTCATTCCTCTTTAGCTCATTTAATAACTAACAATGGCAAGCATTTACAATTAAACTGTGTTAAATTCGTTTTAAATAGAAATTAGGTAAACTTGCTTGGCTTGGTGCTTGGATTTGTGTTGTAAGGCGACATATGAAAGAGCAATATCGTTGTCTACATTGCACAAGGTATTGCAAGCTCTTGAAAATGTTGCAACAAATATTTCAAAATAGAATTTAGAATTTATTCATAACAAGTGGCGATATTTTTTTTTTGGTTTTTCTTTTGATGATTCAACAAAAGTCAGCGTTTTAAAGTAGGTGGAGTATGTATCACGCCTCATTTACCATCCGTCAGATTCTAGACTTACAGCCTGTGCAGGTGTTTTGTTTATGGTCGAACCTTAGCATATATACTTCACAAACATTGTATACTCTCTCGCCAAGATTTATGAGATCATATACCCTTTGCCAGAAAAGAAATAAACAATTACTCCAAAAGTCTCCATGGTTTGACTTCCTAAATTAAGGAGGCTCTAAAGTTCTAAGGTACGCTAGCTACCAGAAAAATAAATGCCTGTATCGTGTTCAAAGCCTCTTCTTTCTTCGGCATCAGCATAGCAATTTTTTTGTTTTCGTCATCTGATTTATTATTATTTCTAACCCTTCTAATCCATGGTAAATGTTTAGCTCCTCAAAAATGAAAAAATGCATATGTAAGTAGCTCGGTTATATAGTCTAAATCATTAAAAATTGATTCGTCTATATAATCAATAACTCTGACCTTTAACCTTCTATATAGTTTAAGCTACTATCTTCCTGTTGTATTGCATTTGTTCCGCACTTAAAGCCGTCCTGCATCGTTTCAGCTTATTAAACTTCTAGATCTCTAATTTGCGTCTATCTGCACCTACTGGCTTCTACATTAATTCAGAGTGCTACAACGTTCTTTTTTATAGGGGATAGCAATGGGTTCTATTGCCGTTATAAGCCATTTGGAAGGAGCATTCATTCCCATTTTAAAGCAATAGTAGCATGCGTGAATATTTTTGATAACTGATTCATGGTCTACCGACAGAATTTCATTGATTATTTCATTGTCCATTTATTTCATACATTTCTTTAAGACTACAGACCCTGCAAACTATCGCCCCATCGCAATCTGTTCTACGCTATCAAAAATCATGGAAAGTGTAGTTAACTTATACTTGGTCAAATGTATTGAGCAAAAACGAGTTGCTTAATGACCGCAAATACGATTTCATTTTTGACGTGTCGAAAAAAGCAGGGAAATGTCTCGGATTTCTTAGGCGGTGTAAACAATATTTCACTCCGACTGATCTACACCACCTATATACTTAGTAGGGACATAAATACTGTTACACACATTTGATGTTATAATATTAAAAATAATTAAATTTTTTGGACCAATTTTTTAAAATATATTTATTGATAAATATTGTATACAAAAAGCAATTACTTATTCGAAATGCCCGCCTTTGGCCTTCACGCACGCCTTAAGTCGCACTGGCGAATCATCAATAGCTGCACGTACCTTGTGCATTGGAAAAGAATCAAAGCAGTCTTCAGAGAATCAATGTTTTGTATCTTTTATGAGAAACCATGTCCTCTAAAACTGTCCATAATTTGAAATCTAGTGGGTTCAGATGAGGCCTGCCAGACGGGCATTCTTCAGAACAAATGAAAGCTGGAAAATTGTTTTGAAGCCAGGTCTGGTTCGTCTTAGCCTTATGGGCTGGCGCAGAAACCTGCTCGAAAGTCCACGACTGGTTTTGGAACAGGGAATGCTTAAGTGACTTCACAACAGCTTCCAAAACGGTATCTTGGTACACTTTGGCCGAAGTTTTGACCCCTTGTTCGGAGAAATGCAAGTCAGTGACCACGTCGTAAGAGACAAAAAATTTTAGAGAATTTGAATTTTTCTTGTTTTGGAGAGCCCCATATGGACTAACCATTTTCTTTTTCTTTTCAAATTTGTGAACCATGGTGTCTTAAGACATGGAAACCATTTTCAAGACCAGAAGCAACTCCGGAGAAAAAGTTTGTAAAAATTTCAGAAAAGTTAAAAAGCAAAAACCTCAGCATCTGGTAAAATTTACTCCCTCTTCTCAAAAAGTTGCGTTACAATTTCGATCCACTCTATTTTATTTATGGTAAAAACATTACTATACATCAATCAAATTACCAACTCAACGGACACATTTTTACTACAAATACCATAGCCAGTTACGAGCATTACTTATTTGTGCAGAATATTCGCATAATTGGAAGCACTTTGATGAATGCGCGCGTACTACAGTTGGGATTAAAATTTAATTAACAACAGAGTTGAGAGTAAATTAATTATATTCTATGTAGGACACGAGCACATACAAACAAATTACATAAATTGAAAATATGAAAGGTTTGTCGGCACAGTACAAACGAAATTTGCATTCGCCAAAATTGTCTTGACATGTTAAAAAATGTTAAAAACATGTTTTATTTTAAATACTTTTTAGATGCAGTATATGAAGAAAAGGCTAGATGCCTTCATCTCTGAATTCTCTGTGTAAAAAATAAACAAAACTGCCGTTTAGGGCTATTCGAAATGATGATGACGACTCATATATGATTTTGGTAGCCTTGCGGATATGGCTTACGATCCCTGATCCATGATTGTCAAATAATGGCTTAATCTCAAGGAATGATTCTCCTAATTTTCGAGCTAGGTACAATTGGTTGATAGTCACAATCAAAAATATATTCAGCCTTTCCAGTAATTGCTATCAGCTCTTTGATAGTTTCGGCCGAAGGCAATCCGATTACACAAAACCTCATGATTTTTCGAGAAAAGGCTCTGTTGCTCTGACCAATGTTTTAAAGCATCGCTCCGTTAAAAATTTAGTGACAGGTACCTTAGAGCGTGCTATTGGGAATCGATGGAAAAGTCTACTTTCTTACTTACTTACTTAGCTGGCGCTACAACTGATGATCGATCTTGGCCGCCTCTATAAAGCTCCGCCAGTCGCCTAGGCTATGCGGGCGCTGGCGCTAGTTGATAAGTCCAAGTGCAGTCAGGTTGCCCTGCACCTGGTCTTTTCAACGGATATTAGGACGTCCTCTTCTGAGTGTTCCTCCACCGTGGCTCGTATAAAACAACCTTCTAGACGGAGCGCTTTCTTCCATTCGCTCAACATGACCCAGCCAGCAAAGGCGCAGTATTTTTATACGCTTGACTATGTGAGTGTCTGCGTACAGCTCATACAGCTCATCGTTCCATCTTATTCGATATACATCGTCCACTCATACTGGACCGTAGATCTTACGGAGTATCTTCCTCTCGGTCGCTCCTAACAGCCTCTCATCATTGATTGTCAATGTCCACGTCTCTGCGTCATACATTAGGACGGGAAAGATGAGGCACTTACAGAGCGTTATTTTCGTCATCACACGATAGAGAGTCACCTTGTCTGAAACCTCTTTTGGTATCAAATGGCGCGGAGAAGTTTGTCCCAATTTTCACTGCGCTCGTGGTGTCGGTTAGTGTCATTTTGCAAAGATGAATGAGCTTTGCAGGGATACCAAAATCAGACATTGCTACGTACAAGTGATCCCTAATCGTGCTGCCCAAGACGACTTTATAATCGACGAATATATGGAGGGTGTCGAGCTGTTTCTCTCGGGTCTTCTCCAGAATTTGGCCTAGTGTGAATATCTGGTCGATGATGCATTTACCAAGCCACACTGATAAAGTCCAATCAGTTTGTTGCCGATGGGCTTCAGTCTTTCACACAATACACTCGATAGAACCTTATGTGCAATATTAAGAAGACTGATCCCACGTGGGAATCACCGTTCTTATGGATTGGGCAGAGTACGCTGAGATTCCAATCACTTGGCATGCTTTCATCCGTCCATATTCTGCATAGAAGCTCATGCATGCGTTTTTTGAGCTCTTCGCCTCTAGTCTTAAATAACTCAGCAGGCAGGCCATCTGCACCTGCAGCCTTATTGTTTTTCAGCCGAGCGTTGGCTGTTAAGGCATCCTCATTGTCGGGCGGCGATATTTCAATGCAGTCAATGAATGGTGTTTCTTGAGTAGATTCGGCAGTGGCGGGATTATTGCCGTCATCGCCATTAAGCAGCTGCGAAAAGTGCTCCCTCCATAATCTCATCATAGCCTGAACATCTGTCATAAGGTCACCAGATTTCCGTCTTCATCCTTGCAGGAAGAGGCCCCGGTCTTCAAAACATCAGTCAGTCGTCTTATGCTTTCAAAGAATTTTCGGACCTCGTTCCTGTCCCGTAACATTTAGATATCATTAAACTCGCGTTTTTCTGCATCTCTTTTCTTGCGCCTAACTAGAGGGATTCGAGAGTCTCGTTTACTTTTTAATAAGGCTTACGACATTATTCCAAGAGCCGTTTACCCTCACTGACCATTTTCAGAAAAACTCATTGCAAAAATTATCACAAAAGAGTCCAGAGAGGAGGGAATGGAGAACCAATGAAAAAACATAAATGTTTAACTGTTCAAAGTGATTAAATTTACCTGAACCTTCATAGTTTTAGAATACGCTTACTCACCGATTTCAATCAGCTCACCACTATGGCCGGAAGTTCCCCATTCAAAAATATGGCGGAGCAGTTAGTATGTGTTTATGAAGAAATGGATTCTCATTAAAATAATAATCGATTCATCGGATTTTCGGGATTAAAAAATTTATTCGCAGAACTTTTATAATTGAGCACAATTGAGCTTCATCATCACAATCCTCATCTGACATTCGTTATACCAGACTTTATACAACTAGTTCAAAATTGTCAGTTTTTTAGTCTTAATCAAATCTGTGGCCACAAGGAACAACAGCTACATAAAGTAATTACTTATTCCAGTTCAATTAATAAGAAACTATTAGAATTGCTAAATTGGAAATATTTTTCAACAACTCTCAAGAACATTTTGGGATTTTTCAGTTTTCCTAACTCGACTTTAGCTGTTATTCCTTGTGGCCACAGAAATATTATGCTTTCATATCCAGATGCACAAGTATGAAGCCGGTAATGACATCTATGTGTCGCTAGATAAAACAATACGCTCTGTCAAACCAAATCATTGCCACCATTTCTTCGCATTTAGTTCTGTCAACAATACTCAGTTCATAACAATCAAGTTTCATACAACAACATATTTTTTTCGGTCGTAAAACTGTCGAATTTTGTGCCTAGAAACTACGATATGCGGACATTATTGATTTTCTGTTTCCAATTGAAGAAATCTGCTTTGGAATCTCATCGAATGTTTACGGCCAGTACGCTCTGGCAAAACACAATGCACGAGTGGTTCAATAAGTTTAAAAGTGACGATTTTGATGTGAGAAACGAAGAACGTGGAAGACCACCGAAAAAGTCTGAAGATGCCGAATTGCAAGCTTTGCTCGATGAGGATGATGGTCAAACGCAAGAACAACTTGCAGAACAATGTATTTCTCAACGTTTAAAAGCCATGGGATGGATTTTGAAGGTGGGACGGTGGGAAGATGAGTGCCGCATGAATTAACTGAAAGACAGCAAGAAAATCGAAAAACCACCAGTGAAATGTTGCTCGCCAGGTACAAAAGAAAGTCTCTTCTCTTTCATCGAATTGCTACTGGCAATGAAAAATGGATCTATTTCGAGAATCCCAAACGTAAATCCCGGTACACCGGCAAAATCGACAGAAAAGCCAAATCGCTTCGGAAAGAAGACAATACTCGGTGTTTTCTGGGATCAGCGAGGTGTTATCTGGTTTGATCTTCTGAAACCAGGTGAAACAGTTACTGGTCACCGCTACCAACAACAATTGGCCGATTTGAACCGTGCTTTGCGCTAAAAACGTCCAGAATGTCAAGCTAGACAACACAAAGTGATTTTTCTTGATGGCAATGTACCATCACATTGAACAAAACAGACTCGGGAATTGGTAGATTCGTACAGCTGGGAAGCGCTCTCCCATGCGGCTTATTCACCAGACTTGGCTCCATCTGACTACCACTTTTTTTTCATCAATGGGACACGCACTTGCTGAGCAGCTCTACGATTCGTACGAAAATGTGAAAAAATGGCTCGATGACTGGTTTAACTCAAAAAGCAAACAGATTTTTTGGCAAGGCATTCACAAATTGCCAGAGAGCTGGGAAAAATGTGTAGCTAGCAATGGTCATTACTTTGAAGATTGAAAGTATAACCATTTTTCTTAAATTTATCGGTTTCATACTTGTACATTTGGTAAAATCGAAAATAAACAAATCAATACACTCATATCGCAACGTTGCAGAGAGCACAAAGCGCTTAAAATTAGGTTAATTGAATTGAGTTAAAAACATTTATTGTGCGTGTGGTTGAAAGAGTTTTAATTGGAAATGTACAATGTACACAAATAATCAGATAATATTATTGCTGGCATCCTATAAATGTAATGTGGTAAAGGCTTCATTCAAATTCGCAAACAAATTCTTTACTAATTTATATTTACTAATTTACTAATTTAATTTAATTTAATTTAATATGGTAGAAACGAAATATATCTACTAGATATTTACTATTATTTCTCATAGAGCTGCTACTATTGTACTAAAAGAAAACAACTGTCAACTGTTGCGTGTGGATAAGGAGCATTTTAATCGTATACTGCGCGATGTTGAAGCAAATACGTTAAGATTGCAGGAGCATGGCAAGGATGTATTAGTTTTGGAAAGGGTTGCCAAACAGCGTGGACAACATTCAGCATTTAAGTATGTTTAACATTAACCTTAACATTTCAATTAATCTGAGCATGAGCATGAACATTAAATATTATTGATTAGTTTTTAATATCATTATTTATTTGACATTCCACCGCTATGCCACAAAAAAAAAAGTAAATAAAACGTAAAAATAACAATTGTCGCTAATGTACTACTGTGGGCAAAAAGTAGTAAGACTTTTTAATTTAAATTTCGCGCGGAAACCCATTCATCAAAATATTATTTTTTTAAGGTTGGTATGACTGTCGGTGACATCTGTGCCAAATGTCACATCAAAATAATCATTAGTGTTTAGTATACGCTTGTCTTTCTGAAGTACAAAAAGTGCATTCGGCGATTTTCACAATGAGTGAAATTATTCAACAAAGAAGTTCCATTAAATTTTGTGTGCGGAATCAAATTTCTGGTGCCGAAACGTTCAGAATGTTGCAAAAGGCCTTCGGTGATAATTGTATGTCGCGAGCAAGTGTTTTTGATTGGTACATATTGTTCAAAGATGGTCGAGAACGCGTTGACGACGAACCACGTCCAGGACGGCCATCAACATCAACTGATGATCAACACCTCAATAAAATAAAATCAAGGAATTGGTGCTCGAGAATCGACGATTAACAGTCAGAGACCTTACTGGCATCGTTGGAATATCATCAGTTGGAAGGATCAGTGAAAACCATTTTAAAACATCATTTGGGCCTAAGAAGAGTGAATGCACGATTGGTTCCAAAATCACTGCATTGGTTTTACGAGACCATTTTGCCAAAAATTCGACTGATATCGTTCCGCAACCACCCTACGACCCTATTCGCCTGACTTAGCACCGTGTGAGTTTGGCTATTTTCTAAACTCAAAAAACCGCTTCGTGGACACCGTTTTGAGTCAATTGAAGACATTAAACATGAATCGCTAAGCGCATTGAAGGCTATTCCGGAAATTGACTTTAACAACTGTTTCGAGAATTGGAAAAACGTTGACACAAGTGTATTGGGGCCGGGGGGGATTACTTTGAAGGGGACGAAATAGATTTGGAAGAATGAATAAAAAAATTTGAAATTATGAACAAAGTCTTACTACTTTTTGCCCACAGTAGTATGAAAGTAAAAAATAATTACATAAAAAAAAGAAAAACATTTTAACACCATTTTATATTTAAACAAATTAAATAATGCAAACAATTGTCACCACAAAAATATTATTTTTTAATATTTACATAATATCTATTCATAGTATGTATGTGTTATGTGCACATACGAGTACATATACTTTATGTATATACATATGGTATATACGATTTTTAAATTTAAGCGAACACATTACTGTTTGCTACTACCATAACTAAAGGATGATTTTTTTTTTTGCTACTTGGTTTTTGACGTTTATATTTCTGACAGTTCACGCGTGACATGTCTCAAAGTAAAAAATGTTCACTTTGGTTTGCCATTTCATCATGAATAGACTTACGCCTGAACAACGTTCTTGCTCTGTTAAAAATGTGTTTCGCAAGCTAAGTCCATTTGATGGCCGTCATAATCGACCCACAGACCAGGCTATTCAGCTCATTGTGATCAAATTTCGCGCCAGTTTCACTTTTTAGACTTCAATCCATCAAACCGTATCCATAGAGCGTGTACCGAAGAGAATATTGCTGCTGTATCCGCCAGTGTTGAAGAAGATCACGATTTGTCTATCCGGCGCCGTTCCCAGCAATTGGGTTTGTGTTATTCGACCACCTCTAAGATTTTACGCAAAGATCTCGGATTAGTGCCATACAAAATAAAGTTGGTGCACGAACTGAAGCCAGGCGACCTTACAAAACTTCGAATTTGCGGTGAATGGGCTGAATGAGGACCCGTTTTTTTATTGCAAAATTGTCTTCAGCGACGAGGCTCATTTTCGGCTCCATTAATACGTGAATAAGCAGAATTGCCATATTTGGAGTGGGGACCAACCAGAGGCACTTCAGCAGCTACCAATGCATCCCGAAAAATGTACTGTTTGGTGCTGTTCGGTTTATGGGCAGGCGGCATCATTGGGCCGTACTTCTTCAAAGACGATGAGGGCCGCAATGTTACGGCCAATGGAGAAAGGTACCGTTTGATGATAACAGCCTTTTTTGCCGAAAATGCAAGAATTGGACTCGGCACACATGTGGTTCCAACAGGACGGTGCCACATGCGACAATGCACGCGAAACCATGCATCAATTGAGAGGCGCATTTGGTGAGCAGTTAATATCACGTTTTGGTGTAGTCCAAGAAAATTTTTGTGGGGCTTAGTTAAGTCTCTTGTCTATAGGGACAATCCAAACACGATTGCTGCTTTGGAAGCCCACATTGAACGCGTCATTGATCATTGGTGAGATTTCGGCCGAAATATGTGGAAAAGTGCGCCGAAACTGCAACTTCAGAATGGACCACATGAAGCGTAGCCGCGGGCAGCATTTAAATGAAATTATCTTTAAAAAGTAAATGACAGGAATTGATTTATCGATCCAAATAAAAATATCAAAAACCAAGCTCTTAAAAATCAACCTTTACCTTTAAATTTAAGTGAACACACTGCTGTTTACTACTACCACAACAACAACTGCACATACTCTTCATACCCCGTACATACTCGTACATACTCTTTTACCAACGCATGTATTTCGAATTACGTGATATGTACATATTATTTTTCATTCACCATAATCTTTCTTCTACAGATACACGGTCATGTCGGGCACACCAGCAAAAATGCTGGAGCATTTACTTGAGACACGTCTCGGTAGCCAGGTCAGCGGTATGGATCCATTTCTTGATGATTTTCTGCTCACGCATATTGTCTTTATGCCGGTGGTGCAATTGGTGGATGAGCTGGCGAATTAATATCCTTTTACAAAACAAACAAACAAACCAACAAGCAAACGAACGAACAAGCAAACGAACGAACAAGCAATAAGTAAATGAAATTACTATGTTGCATGGGGTACAGAAACCGAAATGGTATACATTTTCGCAAATCTGCTGCAATTGCTCACATGCAACATGTACAGATATAGGGCATGATGACTACGACTACGAGCAGTTGTTGGGTGCATATCAGTGTTGATATTTTAGATGCATTTGAATCTGTTTCTGGTACTTTAGATACTACCGAAGCATTTTAGATACAATTTGGAATTATCTTCTGTTCTGCTGTGCATTTTTCTGACAATTCTCGTTTTTTTACAATTCACAAATTTCTTGCACTGCAGGCGTAAGTTTGTTCGAATTAAATTTCTAATTGACTAATTTGAGAAGTGCATAAAAAAAGGGGGAGCTGTTAATACTGTGCCCAGCTTATAAAATACTAAAAACTTTTTAATAAGAAAAAAAATTTATATCTCGCCTGGTTTACGAG
Source organism: Palloptera scutellata (assembly GCA_958295655.1). Classification (NCBI taxonomy): domain Eukaryota; kingdom Metazoa; phylum Arthropoda; class Insecta; order Diptera; family Pallopteridae; genus Palloptera; species Palloptera scutellata. The sequence continues at coordinate 40,419,345 of OY282451.1, forward strand.
ATATCAGTCGACAAAGTCACGATTTACATTCCTGTAGCTCCGTGATTTTACAAAATTTTCTGGTTGTTTCTGATTATTGCAAAATAAACACTTTTTCAAATAACAAAAAAATCTATATAAGTCCGAATCAGAGTAGCAGCATAGTCCATAAATCTGGAGCAAAAAAAAAAAAACTTATTCGAAAAAAAGTCAGTAGGGTTAGATTAGTTTTTAGGGTAGAAAAGTTAAGCTAGTGAGATAGCAGAATTGTTAAAAAATGATACGACACAAAATTTTCAGCTGTGACAACGCTTTTTCCTTCATTATTTTACCATAGCTCGTAACCAAATTGATTGCGTCATTCATACAGTGAATCATCAAATTCATCATGTGGAAGAAAATTTTTGTGACATGGTAAATGGCCAAAGATGCTAGCAAATCGTAAAATGATAGAGTTGAAAATCTGCTACTCACTAATCACAATGAATACAAATAGGGAAAACTTTTTTAAATCATACATTTTTCGCTCAATTACTACGGTTTTACTATATATGAAAACGAAAGGCTTTTACAATAAGGGCGCCGTGTTATAGGAAATCGACAAATGCCAATGAGCTCAGCGTATTTGAAACATATACATAGAAAAAATCCATATACCATACAACTTTTAGATACTGAAATCAGAAAAAGGTGGTCGCTGTGGCGTAGTGGTAATGCGTTGGACTGCTACGCAGAGTGTCCGGGGTTCGAATCTTAGCACAGGCAAAATCAAAAAAAAAAAGTAGAAAAAATAAAAGTTTGCAATGGCAAACCTACAAGAGCAAAACTTGCTATGAAAAGCTTTTCACTTCGCCGTTCGGATTCGGCATTAAACTGTAGGTCCCATCCATTCATCTAGAAATACAACACGCACAACATGAGTGGATGCGAAAAGCTCGTCCTAGGCCATCCATGGGCTGTTGTGCCATTAAAAGTAAAGTAAGAAATCAGAAAAAGTAAAAGTGTTACTTAATTTAGGTACTTTCAAAAAATGTGAAACATCAACACTGGTGCTTCGCTGTCAAAATTGCACATATTTACGTGCATTGCTCCTAAATTGTATGCTAACAAAATCTTACTTAGCTATGCTTACGAGTATGCCCCGAATGTGTTTTTCACAGTAGCAGCAAAGAAGCAGAGCAGTATAAAACAAATTTTATTAGTCAATGCATGTGTAAAGCTCACGATAGTATAACTTTTATACAGCTGAAAATTTAACTTTATAAATTCATGATTCAATAGAAAGCGTTACAGAAAGTTCTGATTTTTTTTCAAATATGGAAGCAGTATTTTCTCCCCAAATTACATTGTCTCTCGTCACTATCTATCTCCCCCGGCCCCCTGGAAGGGACTTATTGCTTTATGCCGGAATCAGAACGGTGCAGTGAAAAGTTTTTCTAAGGTAATATTTACTCTTGCATGTTTAGAAAATTTATAATTTTTTTGTATATTCGATGTTTGACTGTGCCGATATTCGAAACCCGGACCCGCGTAAGCAGACCAGCATAATACCAACTACGCCAAGGACTACCACCCACAGATTTTTTTTAACAAAGAACTTATTTGGTCTTGAACCATCTTCTTTTGACTCTAAATTGTGGTTTCTAATTTTCACCATTAGATTTTAATTTACCATAATAATAAATAAAATTTTTAAAAGTTCAGCTTATAATATATATAAAAAGCGCGTACTTGAATTGAGAAAAAAGTGCGCTTTTAAATTTATTACTGGGTTTCGAGTTGTTTTTATTTGTATTTGAAATGAAAAAACGTCATTAAAATACTATTAAAATAAATTTTTTTTAATGATGTTTGTAAATAAATACGGCTACAAAATAACCAAAGCATTAATAAAAATGGCCAAATTTCCGGCTAATAGTACTTAATAAATTTTGTGGCCAAATGGGTTTAAAAAATGGCCAGATTTAACTGGAAAATTGCGTAAATGGCAACTCTGCCCGCTATTTCTTCACAACATAGTTGAATATTTTAAATAGTTAGAACATTATGTATATATATAAATATATGTCAGCCATTTTTGATCAAGAGAAATTTGTTTACCAGACAAACATAACCTCTACAAATTCAAAGCTTTTAATACTTTTACAGTTACATTCCACTCGGTGCCTCCCCTGAATTTCTCGATCATATATTTTTCGACATTTTGTTTCAGTGAGACCGTGAACTGCTGAACCAAACCATACTGCATAATTTTGTTAGGTCACATCCCTGGATGTACGAGTATGTAACAATTTACGCTCAGAACCGCATTGAATTTACATACTAAAATTGTGCTAAAAAAAACTTTAAACTTCACTGCGAAAACATCAAAACTTTCACTTTACTTACTTCTTCGTGTATGACTAAATTAAACCAAATTTCCATGTGCATGAAATATTTTTTAAAGTTGAAACAACAACAACTCATATACACATGCACTCCACACTGAAACACACACTCAACTGCTTAGGCTGTAGTTATATTCAAATTTTACTCGGTGAACACCATGCAATTGTTGTTGCCCGAACACGAAAAAAGAGCTTTTACTCATTCTCACAGCGAACACGATGTGCTGGGTTAAATGTACACCGAGCACGCCGGCCGAGTATTAAGGGTGTCAATGAGTTATTCTACAAAAAAAGAAAAAAAGTTGTATGTAAAATAGAAGGAAAACATGCAAACCTGTACATCATTATTTTCATATGCAGAAAAGCAAAGTTGCGAATTTTTTTAGTTTTTAAAAGTGACTATTAAATATATTATTCATAAAACTATTGAAGAAAAATCATATTATTTTTATAATTTTTCAATTATATTATTAATTTCATGCTCCATATTAATAAAATCGTTTAAAGTTTTTTGGTATACCATTAAGTGTTGCCGTTGCGCAAAAAATTGTATTGCAAAAAGAACTAAATTTCGACAAAAAGCAACTCTGTAACGAACCACTACACATCTAACCACTACACCCAGCAACAGAGTAAAATTTGATGTGTTCGTCGAACAGCGAACACCAGCATAACCAACAGCTTACTATGTAAAGTAACGTGCAAAAGCAAAATATTTCCCATGAGCACATGTTAGAAAATAAAGTGTCAGCAATACATACAGACAAACAGTAAAAAAGACTGGCATTGGTCACAATATACGTATACCATATGTGCATACACACACAACCGTTACAAAGTATGAGCAGGAAAAATTATACAAATCAAAAGCAAACAAAAAAGAAGAAAAAGGAAGGAAAAGAAATTTGTTGTTGGCAGAATGGCATGAGCATGTGTAGAGTCACAACAACAAACACCCGTTACGTATAGTTGGGAAGGGAAGTAGAAGGATTGCAGAAGTGAAGAAGCAGCGCTTTAAACCTTAAGTCGCACTTGAAAGCTCTTTACGTGTGGTGTTAAATTTAATTTTAAGTTGAAACGTTCGAAACGTTCGACCACATATACCATACTGAGTTATGGATGTATTGATATATGGTAGAGTAAATACTAAATATGCAATAGGAACGGAAACTTAATATTTTTTAATTAAATTATGTATAACTAATTTAGATATATGTATGTATGGTAAGAGTACACACAATTTTCCTTAACTCCGCTGAACTTTTCATTGTGATTCCGCCGCCGATGGCTCGCAAACTCCCGAAGACCGGGAGTATATAATAAATTTTAAAAAACGTGTTGTACAATTCATGCAGAAATGGGTGATGGCAGTGCGTCATGCCGCATTTGAGGAACCAAGTGTCTGTGATTTTATTGAAGTAAGTAACATTTACTTTTATCATATTATTATTTAATTTGCCTTATCTGGTACATACAGGTGGTGGTCGCTGTGGCGTAGTGGTAGTGCGTTGGACTGCTACGCAGAGTGTCCGGGGTTCGAATCTCGGCACAGGCAAAACAAAAAGTAGAAAATATAATTTTTCTACACGGCACCACCTCTTGGCAGGCAATGGCAAACCTACAAGAGTAAAAAATTGCTATGAAAAGCTTTTCACTTCGCCGTTCGGATTCGGCATTAAACTGTAGGTCCCTTCCATTCATGTACAAATATATCACGCACAACATGAGTGGATGCGAAAAGCTCGGCCTAGGCCCTCCATGGGCTGTTGTGCCATTAAAAGTAAAGTAAGTTAAACCCATAAACAGGGAAGTAGCTTACGAGTAAAAACTGTATTCGAAAGTGTCACGTTTATTCAAAACTTAAAAAGGTGTGGCAGACCATTTTCAAACAAAAATCTGAAAAATAAATAGAAAAGCAAAAGCAGCGCCATCTGATTTCAATAATTGATTGCGTTTGCGAAATAATGATGGTCATACGTTGACTGACCTCTCGTAAAACACTTTTAAAAATAAAAATGTAAATGAAATGGAAAAAATATAAATGAAATGGAAAAAATGTAAATGAAATGGAATATGTAAATCAAATATTCTTTTTTTTTTATACATATAAACCGGGAAGACAAATTTGGTTTTAATATCATGAGGAAATTATTAGAACATACAGTGTCGGGCAATCAAATAAGAACACCTTGTTCTGAAACCAAATTTAAAAATTTTAAATTTATTCATTTATTCCATAAGATTAATTTTTTCTTAAAACAAAAACAAAATCAATTAAGTATAAAAAAGAAATTTAAAAGTTATACATAAAATCACAAGGACAAATCAATAAGAACATTTCAATTAAAAACAAAAAAATTAAAAATATTGACTCAAATTGTTCACTAATGCTAATATTTTGTGGAATAGCCTTTGTTAATTAAAACCGCCTTACACCTTCCAGGCATTGATTCCACCAGAGACGCGCAAATAGCCTAGGGTATGAAACACCACGCTCTTTGAATGTTTTGCCACAATTCGTCTTTGTTTTTAGCTCTGGTACTGCCAACCTTCTCTTTGACAGTATTCCACAAGTTCTCGATTGGATTAAGGTCAGGAGATTGTGTAGGCCAGGTACTGGGAATTCTATTATGAGAAAACCAATCTCGCGCAAGAATTGAGGTTTGCTTTGGGTCGTTATCCTGTTGCATTTGCCATTTCAGGGGCATTTCCCATTCAGCATAAGGAAGCATCACCTCCTGAAGGATGTTTACGTAAAGAAATCTGTCCATCGTTTCTTTTATCCAATACAGATGGCCCACACCATATCAAGAGAAGCATCCCCATACCATGATGCTTCCACCTCCGTGCTTAAACGTCTTTCTAGTATATTTTGGGCTCAATTCTGCATTTTTCGGGCGTCTAACCCAACGTTTGCCATCACTTCCAACAAGATTCACCTTGTTTTCGTCTGTCCATTGTCCACGTTAGGCCATTTTTTTGCATTAATTAAACCATCCCACTCAATGTGCGCTTCAGCGAACTCTACGGGTAACTTTCGATGTCTTTGTGTCAACATTAGCACTTTTCGTTGCTGTTCTCCCATACAGTTTTTTTTCCACCAAACGTCTCCTTACTGATCGAGCACTAATTTGAACCCCTGTCTCCACTCTAATTGCGGCAGCTGCCTTCAATGGATCGCGTGCCGCCAAAATTTTTATGCGATTGTCATCTGCATTTATAGTTTTGCGGGGCCTACCTCTCTTGCATGAAATTTTTGAGGTAATAAAGATTGGTAGACAAATGTTGAGAATCTGCTAATAGTTTTAGCTATTTGGCGGATGCTTTGTCCCCATTTCGCAGTTTTTTCACCAAATCACGCTCCTTGCTACAGTGCTTTGCTCGACCGATTTTGCTGTGACTTTACGGAATAGTTTACATTTAATTTACTGAATTACCCTCAATGCTACCATTTAAATGCTTACCAGTAAAAATTATAAACAAATTTAAGTTTTCTTTTTAAAATATAAATTTTTTCGTCTGCTGTTCTTATTTTGATTGTTCGCCTTCGAATGCTTCGCTTCAACTTTTTTGTGTGGGAATCCCCAAAAAATATTTAAATGTAGTGTTGTCACCTAGAAATTTATAAAGTATATACCATACCATTTTCTACTCTATAAAAAATGTTTGCCATAAGCAGTGTGATAAAAAAAAAATCAATGGAAGTTTTATAATGCAAGGTGTTCTTATTGTATCGTCCGACACTGTATATGTTCTATGCATAATATATATATATATATATATATATATATATATATATATATAGATATATTTGTTATGTCACATCATGCTTTACAAAAACTGCATTTTACTCGTTTTGTTTTAAAATTTGTGATAAGTGAGTTGACATGTCACAAACGATATGGATTTTCCTCATTAAAAATTGACTCAAGTAATACCTGGTAAATTCACCTTCATTTAATTGCATTCTTCGTATTTATATCTTACTCTGTAAGAGATAAAAATACATTACACTCATTGTTCAATTTTACGGTTTTTAGTTTTCAATAATACTACTTATGTAATAACGATCACCAAATGTTTCAAATATAAGTTTTTATTTATTTAAAATGCTGTTAAGCAAGAATGGTTCGATCACATGGCCCAAAGAATCAGTTTTTTTTTTATTAATTGCTGGCATCAGAGGAGGCCATGCCCCAGGACGACTAAATTTAATGTGTGATTCATACAATCATGGTCAGTGGCGTAGCCAGGGGGCGGCATAAGTAGGTGCAAATGTCTAAAATTATACTTTCATTTGTTTTTTGCACGATGTGTTGGAGGATGTGGATGCTCCAGGACTAAACTGTCGATAAAGTAATAGCGAAATCGAATGCCCTAATTCTCTTTTTACAAGAAAAGCGGGAATGCTTAGTGGAAGGTGCATTGGAGAAGGCTAGTATTATTTGCTCAAAGCTCGGAATAAGCATCAGCCGGCACATAAGGTACAAGAAAATAATGCCGGGTGAAACGTAACGAGATATTGGTTTAACTGCTAAATAAGAGAACAAGAGGACGATGCTTGAATGCATCGATCGTTTCTCGACAGAATTAAAGTCTCGAACCATGGCATTCAATGATATAGCCGATATCTTTCAAATTGTGAAAACAAATGACTTGCTGTTTTGCACGGATGAAGAACTGAATATAAATGCAAAACTGTTGGCGTCGCACTACGATGAAGTTGTAGAAGAACAACTTAAAGTAGAAGTACAAAGACTTCGTAGACAAATCAAGGCAGCAAACATTGAATTTAAAGTCGCAAGTAAATGGGCTACGCTTGATATTCTAACTTTTATTGTAGAATGGGACTTTATAGAGTCTGTTTCAAACGTATCTTTAGCTCTTCAATTGTCCTTAACAGTTTGTGCCTCTGTGGCTTCATGTGAAAGAAGATTTTCAAAGTTAAATCTAATTAAATCGTATTTACGCTCAACTAAGTATGTGTCAATTTAGGATATGCGACCTAGCCATTTTATCAATAGATAACGAATTTTCTAGCATAATAAGTAGATTTCGGCAATGTTACTTCAGAATTTGCTGCGAAAAAATGCAAAATATTTAAAATATTTTTTTAAAGCTTCAGATACTTTAAATATGTACTCACATACAAACATCAATTTCCTACAACAGCAATTAAATACTCACTTAAAAAAAAATAGTATGTAAACAAATATCTTCCAAGATCTTTAAGAAGAACAATGCTGTAAATAAAAGTTTCCCTTATTGGTCTCATACTCGTAGAGGTTTTAACTATTTTGTGACTTAAATTAAGTACGTATTAATTTAAGTTCACTCATCTTTATGAATTCCAGTATTATCTTACTTACTTACTTTACTTTTAATGGCACAACAACCCATGGAGGGCCTAGGCCGAGCTTTTCGCATCCACTCATGTTGTGCGTGTTATATTTCTACATGAATGGAAGGGACCTACAGTTTAATGCCGAATCCGAACGGCGAAATGAAAAGCTTTTCATAGCAATTTTTTACTCTTGTAGGTTTGCCATTGCCTGCCAAGAGGTGGTGCCGGGTAGAAAAATTATCTTTTCTACTTTTTGATTTTGCATGTGCCGAGATTCGAACCCCGGACACTCTGCGTAGTAGTCCAGCACACTACCACTACACCACAGCGACCACAGTATTATCTACTTACTTTTAAATAAAAAATAATCGTACATACCTACACATAGTATATGTAATTGTTTCAAAAGAAGAGGGGGGAGGGTTATTATAGGGTGACACCATTTATGGCCGCCCCGGGTGTCACCCGACCTGGCTACGCCACTGATCATGTTCTGCCTGTATGACGATATTTCTATTCCTGTGTCCTGGATGTTTTTTGTGAGTGCATGGATAGGTGCATTCCTTTTTTGTAGCGGGGAAGTTACTAAATATTAAGCAATTCCAGTTAACTTTTCTATGTTTAATAAGGTGATCATACCATTGTTAAAAATAAATTAAGAACAATTTATATTTGAAACATTTGTTAACCGTTATTATTATTTGAATTTGAAAATCCTAAAATTTTCTCCTTATCCGTAATGCATTGAACAACGACTGTGCATACTCGTTTAATTGAAGTAGTAAAAAGAAAAACAGATCAAGACTGTATTCGATGAAAATATTAACGTAGAAATATAGGAGTTATATTATAATTTTTTATTTTTTTATTGATACATTCAACACACAGGGTGTACCCCTATAAATGCTGAGCATTGTGTTGAATGAAAGGAAGATTGATAGGTGAGTGGAAGACAGAGGGAGAATGAGAGAGGAAATGCAATCACACAGGAGACCGATAAAGGGATAGACAGCCATTGTGGCAAGTGTTATACCTTTACCACAATGAACTTCAGTTTATCAGTGTCGACTATGACCGCATGTAGCTCCAAAGGCCAAAATTTTCGCATCCACTCATTTTGTGCGAGTTATATTTGCACATGTTTTGCAAGTAAGGGTCCAGGTACCTATTGAATATTTCGTTAAAAGTTAAAACGTTTTCCATTTCCATAACACAAATCGGATAAAATTTTACAAAGTTTTTCGTTGAGAATTGCTTAAAATTTTGGTATCTGAAACTGCTACAATCAAAAATAAAATTTAATAGTATTTAAACCATTAAAAATCAAGTTGTGTATGTGCCTGGATTGTAAATAATTTTAGATACTTATACTTACTTACTTTTAATGGCACAACAGTCCATGGAGGGCCTAGGCTGAGCTTTTCGCATCCGCTCATGTTGTGCTTGTTATATTTGTACATTAATGGAAGGGACCTACAGTTTAATACCGAATCCGAACGGCGAAGTGAAAGCTTTTCATAGCAATTTTTACTATTGTAGGTTTGCCATTTCCTGCCAAGAGGTGGTGCCGTGTAAAAAATTTTTTTTTCTGCTATTTTTTGATTTTACCTGTGCCGAGATTCGAACCCCGGACACTCTGTGCAGCAGTCCAACGCACTGCCACTACGCCACAGCGACCATATATACACAATACACAAAGTGTTCGGAGTCAGTCGCAATAATTAGAATGGCATTTCGAAACCTCAAATTTGTTTAATACTTGTTGGTTTAAATTTCAATTCAAGTACCTATTTTATTAATACAAATTAACGTAAAGTGACCATACGTATAGTATTTTCATCCCATGTACAGCAAAAAGTACAGCATTTCGTAATGTCATGTTGTCCATTACCGTAAAAAATTTATTGGTTTTCAATACACTTTTTGTATTCCAAATGCAATATAGCATACAGCTGCAACTAAAAACGTGTCTAAAAGTTACGTTTTCTATTCAGGCCCTTGTCCTCTCCAGAGGATAAAAGTCTGGATGGTTTTTTTGTTATCTAAAATAGGAAAAACTCCTAACCTATGAGTACAATCATCTAAAATTTATCAACAATCTAAATATTAAGAAAATAATATTTTTTTTAGTGGTTGTTTTCTTGCGAAAGTTTGGGAGATTTCCTTTTTTTCACATTGCTATATTTTCTAATTCAAAAAAAGGTTTCGCCTTGTTTTCGTATTGAATAATATTAGTACTAGGAGTGTATAAAACTTTTAATTCGAAAGTGATTGAAACCCATGGTCTACAAAACTTTTACATTTGTTCTCTACAAACGGCATTGAGTTTCATTGCTTGCGATTTTCAGTAAGAGAGATTTTCATAGATGAGAGAAAAAACTCCCTGCAATTTTATTATATAAATATTAAGTGAAAAAACTCCCTACAATTTTATTATATAAATATTAAGTAATACATATATCTAGCAATGCCAAATCGTATTATTGTAGTCCTTAAATCTTAAGATCCAGTGCCCTCGGCTCTTTTAGTGAAAACAGGTTGATAGGTACATACTTTGACCTATTACATATAGTGCCTTATTTTGACAAATAAAAAAAAAACATTCCATTTGATCTCCCGCCTGAAAAGGTTAAGTTATGTTTTAATTTCTTATAATAAAAATTATAAATTATTAAAAGTAAAAGAATCTAAGATTTAACATTTAAAATAAAGAGGAAAACCAATTTGTCCAACATTGAAGCTTATTGGATCTGGTCACTTTAAGTTAACATAATTTTAAATCGTCAACATTCTTATAATCATTTATTTCCATAGGATTTGGCGGCAGAAATTGAAGCTGATCCTGATTTGCATGAAGAGACTAGCATTATACACAATGTGCTCACACAAATGGCACGTTATCAGGAGGATCGTAATCAAAATGCAGGGCAAAAATGGAAGTTGCCGCCAAATGGGCAACCAATTTGTCTCTTTAGTGGAAATGCGACACCATCTAAAACTGTTATACGACCGGATGATGACAGTAAGTGCAATTACGAAACACACACACACATTAGCAATTTCATACATACACAAATACAGATGTCTTTATGTAGTCTTACAAAAGCACATACATAAGTAGGTATGTACTATACGCAAATGGTCAATGGGCACTTGAATGCTAAAGTGTCATTCCATCAATTACGTTCTCGTATTGAATTATTAATTACACTGGCCAACAAAAAAAAAACACTTTTTGATTTTAATTTCTTTGGTATTTCCAAATATTTATTCTTTTAATATTTATTTTGTCGCCATACGCTCTAGTTTAGGAGTTATAAGTCGAAATTTGAAAAACTCTTCCTTTTTTTTAGTAATTTGATTAAAACTTCTATAATGTTGATCCAAATTTCGTAAAAAATTAATATTTTCAAAAAGAAAATTAGCCCTGTAGGCCTTTAAGACAATGCCCTTTCTATCTTCTGCAGTTTCTGAGATACAAAAGCTTAAATTTCAAAAACTTTGAACATTTTATATTGCATTTTGCAAAATCATTCCCATTTCATGTATGTATATATTTTCAAAAATGTTCTTTAACTAAAAAATCTCTAGAATTTTAATAGTCCATTTATATTTTGATAAATCTTCAACAATCTTCGAAATAAATATCAAACAAATTTTTTCTTTTGACTAAGTATACAAGTATATAGTATATATACTACTGTAGTAGTATATATTTATCTGCGATACTTTCGCATAAACTGAAATTGTCGCACTACTGTGGGCAAAAAGTAGTATGACTTTTTAATTTAATTTTCGCGCGGAAACCCATTCATCAAAATATTATTTTTTTAAGGTTGGTATGACTGTCGGTGACATCTGTGCCAAATGTCACATCAAAATAATCATTAGTGTTTAGTATACGCTTGTCTTTCTGAAGTACAAAAAGTGCATTCGGCGATTTTCACAATGCGTGAAATTATTCAACAAAGAGGTTCCATTAAATTTTGTGTGCGGAATCAAATTTCTGGTGCCGAAACGTGCAGAATGTTGCAAAAGGCCTTCGGTGATAATTGTATGTCACGAGCAAGTGTTTTTGATTGGTGCAAATTGTTCAAAGATGGTCGAGAACGCGTTGACGATGAACCACGTCCAGGACGAAGGACGGCCATCAACATCAACTGATGATCAACACGTCAATAAAATCAAGTAATTGGTGCTCGAGAATCGACGATTAACAGTCAGAGACCTTACTGGCATCGTTGGAATATCGGAAGGATCAGTGAAAACCATTTTAAAACATAATTTGGGCCTAAGAAGAGTGAATGCATCACTGCATTGGTTTTACGAGACCATTTTGCCAAAAATTCGACTGATATCGTTCCGCAACCACCCTACCACCCTATTCGCCTGACTTAGCACCGTGTGACTTTTGGCTATTTTCTAAACTCAAAAAACCGCTTTGTGGACACCGTTACCGTTTTGAGTCAATTGAAGACATTAAACATGAATCGCTAAGCGCATTGAAGGCTATTCCGGAAATTGACTTTAACAACTGTTTCGAGAATTGGAAAAAACGTTGGCACAAGTGTATTGAGGCCGGGGGGGATTACTTTGAAGGGGACGAAATAGATTTGGAAGAATGAATAAAAAAATGTGAAATTATGAACAAAGTCTTACTACTTTTTGCCCACAGTAGTATTTAAAAATATTAAAATTTATTTACAAAACTTACCAAAATATTATCAAAAAGTAAGAGGATGACTTTTCGATAGTCTTGTGGGTAGAGCAGTATACTTTAACACGAGTGGTTGGGTGGTTCAATTACCCTCTTGGTGGCCTGATGATTATTTCCATAAACTTCTTACTTCTTACTTCTTCTACCGATATGAAGTGAATGAGAATTATTAGAAAATGTACAAGTACACCTCTTGGTAGGCAATGGCAGAACCACCAAGAGTGATAACAAATTGTCACCCGCCGTTCGGAACCGGCGTTAAACTGTAGGTCCAACCAGTGTATATGACCTCGTTGCCTAACACTTACCCATTTAACCGTTCTCTTATCCCTATCTGGGTAAAGTACAACGGATTGAGTACTATGGAAGGTCTATGGCCTACCTGTCAACATATAAATCTAATATAATCTAACCAATTGAAAGAAGATTTTTGAAAAAACATGATGGACAAAGTGTTAAATCTTAGAAGTTTTTGAACTTTGAGCTTTTTTATAGTATGTCCGAATCTATTACAGATAGAGACAAAGTAATGTTCCAAAGTTGAACAGAACGGATCGAAATCGAAATCATCCACTAATAAGTTATAGTTAAATGACTATGATAATAAGATTCTTTTCGACATTTCAAGCTATAACTGACTGTTAAATTCAGAAGTGAATTATATATACATACTCGTACTTATATCAAAACACAAGAAATTTGTATTTCTAATTAAACAAGATTAAATTTTTCCTTCCAAGATAAATTTATTGGAAGGAAAAATTATTTTCTAAATTAATATATTGAAGAGCCCAACCGACCGGTGTGAATTTTTTCTAGAGAAGAACCAAGAGAAAGCAATAGCAAGAAAAGAAATAGAACGAAAAGAAACAAGGATAGAGAAAATGAATAGGAAAGAAACGGTGCATTAGGGTGGCTTAAACGCTGACCACTTATTAAACATGTATTGCAGGAGAAAAGTCACTGTTTACCAGTGTTATCGATTATGGTATATGTTGTTAGCATTAGCAATTCAATTTATATCTGAGGGGCACTTGCAATTGTAAACGTGCACTTAAACATACTCGAACTTATATTTCGTCATTGCTTTCTAATTGCAGTTATATTTCGTGTGTATTGTGCCGATCATACATACTGTACTCTACGCTTCCCCCTGCATACTACCGCCGAAATAATTAAGGCCTGTGCTGCCGACAAGCTGCAGTTAAATCGTGGTCCCGAGGACTTATGTTTGGTTGAAGTTAAGTCAAATGGTGAACGTGCTGTTTTCAAAGATAACGATGTTAGCATACCGACTGGATTGAGCTTAAATGGTCGTGTATTTGTTTCGGTTAAGGATCATTTAGATGCTTTGGTAAGTGACGAAGGCACAGCGGTGATTCATTTCAATGCAAATTATTGCTTCAATCTAATTTCCCAGACTCCTCTGCCCGAGCAAGAAGGCCCCACTGAGGGTATTGAAATTGATTTGGAAATATTAAGCACCAAGGAATTGGCCTTTCACATAACAATATTCGATTGGGATCTTTTCTGGGCGGTCCATGAATATGAGTTATTGTATCATACGTTTGGAAGGCATCATTTTGGAAAGGTATTTAAAAAAAACAAAAACAGAAAAGCGAAGCAACTATGAAAATGTAGCAAAACTAAAAATTAAATTCAAAATAGAACTTGTGTGCACCATTCCATATACTATGGTATACCTCATTCGTATTAATGCAAGCGCACGTACAAATTCGGCCATATGTAAGTACGTATGTGTAGTACGTAAGAATGTGAGCATATGTATGGTAATACTGTTTATCCTGCATCGGTAATGACTTTTGAAGTTTTAAAAGCTTTTGCACAAATGGAAACTCGTTAAATTGTCAAAGTATGAATATTGCACACTAAAACTGCAAATTTGTAGGTGAAAAGTTACAGCTGCAAATGCTTACACTACATGTTCTTACTTCCACATTTTTAAATTTTTTACATGAATGTATCCTGCGTGATGAAATATTTTACATACCTTTGAGTTGATATCTCAATCCTGGCTTCTTAAATGTAAGAAATTTTATAAGTTTTAAATTTTAAAGCTTTTGGTATTTCCGAAACGAAATCAAAACATACGAGGTGGTAATTCCTGTACAAATAAAGGGTGACTTTTTGCTACATACTTGGTTTTTGACGTTTATATATATATAGTAGGTAGCGTCAAAAAGGAAATTTTTCCATTTCATTTTGCGAAATTAAATGTCTTAAATTGATTTTCTCTAGAATTCTTTAAAATGGACGTTCATAAATTTGTGCTAAACTTCAATTTTTCATTAAAAAACGATTGTCGTTTGATGCCGTTTATATTTCTAACAGTTTAAGCGTGATTCTTGACATGTGTCAAAGTAAAAAAAAATGCACAGTTTGGTTTGCCATTTCATCATGAAAAGACCTACGCCTGCATAACTTTTGCAAATTATTCAAATTTATTATAAAAATTCGTGCTCTGTGAAAAATGTGTTTCGTAAGCAAAATTGTCTTTAGCGACAAGGCTCATTTTTGGCTCAATGGATACGTGAATAAGCAGAATTGCCGTAATTGGAGTGAAGACCAGCCAGAGGCAATTCAGCAGCTACTAAGGCAACACGAAAAATGCACTGTTTGGTGCTGTTCGGTTTATAGGCAAACAGCTTCATTGGGCCGTACTTCTTCAAAGACGACGAAGGCCGCAACGTTACGGTCAATGGAGAAAGGTACTGTTTGATGATAAAAGACGTTTTTTTGCCGAAAATGTAAGAATTGGACTCGGTCGATATGTGGTTCCAACAGGACGGTGCCACATGCGACAATGCACGCGAAACCATGCATCAATTGAGAGGCGAATTTGGTCAGCAGTTAATCTCACGTTTTGGTGCAGTCCAAGATCGTGTGATTCGACACCGTTAGACTATTTTTTGTGGGGCTATGTTAAGTCTCTTGTCTGTAGGGACAAGCCAAACGCGTTTGCTGGTTTGGAAGCTAACATTGAACGCGTCATTGATGAGATTACTGCCGAAAAGTTTGAAAAAGGGTCCCAAATATTTAACCTTCAGAATGGACCTCTTGAAGCGTAGCCGCGGGCAATTTTTAAGTGAAATTATCTTTAAAAGTAAATGGCAGAAATTAATTTATCGATCCAAATAAAAGTTTTTTTTCACTTTTGTAAAATTTCGGTGTTTTTTTTTTGAATTTTCAAAAACCAAGCTCTTAAAAAATTCCCCTTTATAACAAGCGCAAAATTAATGCATATGCAAAAGTCCAATTTTAAGTTGATATGTTCACAACGAACTGTGGATGTTTAATATTGCATATGGTTATTAGGACCTTTTCAGTGGTCTAGTTCCAGTTCGAGTCTGAGGATCGATTCCCACTCAGTGTACAAAGTATATGTATACTAAGTATAAAAGAAAAATCGAGATGGGAAATTAACGTAGACATAATATTTTCGACAATCATTTTTTAATGAAAAATTTAACTTTAGCACAAATTTATGAACGTCCATTTTAAGGAATTCTAGAGAAAATCAATTTAAAACATTTAATTTCGCAAAAAGAAATATAAAAATTCCCTTTCTGACGCTACCTCAATTTAAATCACTTTGCCTCCCGTGGAAAATTTGTTTTCAATAAAATATAATGCAATCAATTTCCCCTGGGGCGAAGTGAAATTATTTGCATTTGCTGCAATTAAATTATAGAGAGAACAAATTTGCATAACTAATTCGAATTTCTGGGGATGAACACTGCATTGTGTTATGTGCGTAATACATATTCATATAAATTTAATTGTAAAAGCTTTTAATGTCGATTATATGAAGTTGGATACATTAAAAGTATTCTCAATAATTGCATTTACTAAATCTAACTTACTTAGTTGGCACTACAACCGATGCTCGGTCTTGGCCACCTCGATAAAGTTGCTCCAGTCGCCTCTGCAATGCGCGCGCTGGCTCCTGTTGGTAAGACCAAAGTGCAGTCAGGTCTCCTTGTAAGTACCTAGTCTGTGCAACATCCTCTTCTGCGTGTGTTCCTCCAACGTAGCTCGAATAAAACAACCTTCTACCCGTAGCGCCTTCTTGCATTCGCTCAAGATGACCGAGACAGTGACGCCGCTAAATGTGTATGTGCCTAACTATGTCAGTGTCGGCGTACAGCTCATACAGCTCATCGTTTCATCTTATTCGATACACGTCGTCCGCGCATACTGGACCGTAGATCTTACGAAGTCTCTTCCTCTCGAACGCTCCTAACAGTCTCTCATCATTGATGAGAGGGACAGGATGAGGGACTTCGTCTTTTTTT
This sequence comes from Palloptera scutellata, assembly GCA_958295655.1. Taxonomy (NCBI): domain Eukaryota; kingdom Metazoa; phylum Arthropoda; class Insecta; order Diptera; family Pallopteridae; genus Palloptera; species Palloptera scutellata. Next base: position 40,436,088 of record OY282451.1, read on the forward strand.
CTTTTAATGGCACAACCGCCCAAAGAGGGTCTAGACCGAGCTTTTCTCATCCACTCATGTTATGCGTGTTATATTGTATTTTTACATGAATGGAAGGGGCCTACAGTTTTATGCCGATTACGAACGACAGAGTGAAAAGCTTACCATAGGCAATTTTTACTCTTGTAGCTTTGCCTTTGCCTGCCAAAAGTTGGTGCAGTGTGAAAAAATTTTTCTTTTTCTACTTTTTTATTTTGCCTGAGCCGAGATTTGATCCCGGATATTCTGTCAACGCACTACCAACTATGCCACAGCGACCTCTCTTGTCGGTCGAGAGAGGGCTCTGCTTCTCAATAGCCTACTAAGCCCTTAGTAACACCTGTTGACTAGAGTTAATCTCCGCTTGATCTCAAGGCTAACGTTATTGTTGGTGTTAATGCTTGTTCCTACGTAAACGAAATCCTTTACGACTTCAAAAGTATAATTGACAACAGTGACATTTTGTCCCACATGAGTTTCAAATCTCGCCACAGTCAAAATCAAAAAATTTAAAAAACATTTTTTCTACACGGCACCACCTCTTGGCAGGCAATGGCAAACCTACAAGAGTAAAATTTGCCTATGAGAAGCTATTCACTTCGCCGTTCGTGTTCGGCATAAAACTGCAGATCCCGTCTATTCATTTACGACATGAGTGAATTCACCTGGAATTCCGAATCCGCAAAACAAATTTCTTATATTTTTATCCATTGCTTAATGCTCCGTGACCTCAAGTCTCGTGATACTCATCCAAAAATGCATTGGTCAAAGCATCGATCGATGTTGCTTTCTTCAAATTGGTACAAACTTTTTAAAATCTTTTCGAAAACTAACACGACGTGCTTTTTAAAACTTCACTACGCGTTCATAATCACCAAATAAATCAAAACAAGCGATAAAAAGCAGTGTTATATTAATTTTTGTGTGCTATTATGGTCAAGCAGTGTCAACGTCGGCTCCCTTAGGCCGTGGTTACATTGAAAATTTTACTCGGCGAACATTTTGTGTTCGGTGTGCGGTACACCCAGCATATTGCCTTCAGTACAATAGCAATTTCATGGTGTTCGCCGAGTAAAACTTTCACTATTATCACGGCCTTAGTAAATTCTCAATGCAGGCCGTTTTATACCTAACAAATGATATGTTCAAAAAGAAAAAACCATAATTATGCCATTTTACTCGTCTTGCATTATACCAATTAGAGTACGTACATATTTAATAAAAAAATTTACAAAAAAAATTTATAAAAAATTTATATTCTTTATTATTTTATTCATACCGCTTAATGTTTTAAATAGGAAAGGAATAATAATAATAATATATTTTTGATTTCAGATAACTTCGAACTTGGATGTATTTTTACGTCGTTTCAACGAACTACAATACTGGATTGTATCTGAAATTGTATCTTCATCGAGCATGAGCAAACGTGTTGGTCTCTTAAAAAAATTCATTAAATTGGCGGCATAGTAAGTTATACTACTGTGGGCAAAAAGTAGTAAGACTTTGTTCATAATTTCACATTTTTTTATTCATTCTTCCAAATCTATTTCGTCCCCTTCAAAGTAATCCCCCCCGGCCCCAATACACTTGTGCCAACGTTTTTTCCAATTCTCGAAACAGTTGTTAAAGTCAATTTCCGGAATAGCCTTCAATGCGCTTAGCGATTCATGTTTAATGTCTTCAATTGACTCAAAACGGTCAAACGGTCCACGAAGCGGTTTTTTGAGTTTAGAAAATAGCCAAAAGTACTAAGTCACACGGTGCTAAGTCAGGCGAATAGGGTGGTAGGGTGGTTGCGGAACGATATCAGTCGAATTTTTGGCAAAATGGTCTCGTAAAACCAATGCAGTGATTTTGGAACCAATCGTGCATTCACTCTTCTTAGGCCCAAATGATGTTTTAAAAAGGTTTTCACTGATCCTTCCGATATTCCAACGATGCCAGTAAGGTCTCTGACTGTTAATCGTCGATTCTCGAGCACCAATTCCTTGATTTTATTGACGTGTTGATCATCAGTTGATCCCATCTTTGAACAATTTGTACCAATCAAAAACACTTGCTCGCGACATACAATTATCACCGAATGCCTTTTGCAACATTCTATACGTTTCGGCACCAGAAATTTGATTCCGCACACAAAATTTAATGGATCTTCTTTGTTGAATAATTTCACTCATTGTGAAAATCGCCGAATGCACTTTTTGTACTTCAGAAAGACAAGCGTATACTAAACACTAATGATTATTTTGATGTGGCATTTGGCACAGATGTCACCGACAGTCATACCAACCTTAAAAAAATAATATTTTGATGAATGGGTTTCCGCGCGAAATTTAAATTAAAAAGTGTTACTACTTTTTGCCCACAGTAGTACTATTTTAACTGTTCACTCACTATTTTAACTGTTCACAAATTAATCTTATACAATAAGAAATCGTAAATGTTGGGCAAATCGAAAAGTAAGTTTGTAGTAACTCTAAAAAGCTGATACTCAGTCAGATGAACACCGGGAAAAATAATTTATTAATGAAGGGCTTATGCCAAGATTTTCGAATGCGTTCGTGCTGTGTAAGTGGAAAACTTTTCTTAGGCAATTTGTAGTGCCGTTTAGAAAATGGTTTTCTTTTTATTTTTTACTATTTTCCATTTCTTTAACAAGTCTTGCACCCGCGCTCACATCGTACCTGTCTAGCATATTACCAGCTACAGAATATTACAATTTCTAAAAGTACAATAAAGAAAATTTTCTCTTGAAAACTAATTTTGGACAAGAGCAACGATGTTATCCCATTTTAAGAAAGTGATTTCCCCTGTATTCTGAACACCTGAGTAGCAACACATTTTTGAACCACAAAATGTGTCAACTTGTGAACTGTTGCGACTGTCACTGTACATATATTCGACGAATGGTCTTTAACTTAACTACCATTAAACTTATTTTTCTTAGAGCTGGACAAAATCGGTGTAAATAAAAAGAAGTCGATGCAAGACCTATCGATAGTTGTCAATGATTTACCCAGCCCTAATTTTTCTCTCATAACAAACGACCAACCATCACTTAACTACTCTCTCCCTCTCTCTCTCTCTTGATTCCAGCTGCAAAGAATATCAAAATCTGAATGCTTTCTTTGCTGTCGTCATGGGATTGTCAAATGTGGCAGTGTCACGTTTACAACAAACTTGGGATAAAATACCATCTAAATTTCGTAAACTTTTTCAAGAGTTTGAAGCGCTCATCGATCCCAGCCGCAATCATCGAGCGTATCGCGTTTTTGTAGGTAAATTACAGCCGCCAGTGATACCATTTATGCCGTTGCTATTAAAAGATATGACATTCGCACACGAGGGTAATAAAACGAGCCTGGACGGTTTGGTGAATTTTGAGAAAATGCATATGATGGCGCAAACAATGCGCACCATACGATTTTGTCGTTCTAGAAATTTGGGTAAGTAAAATAGTGACGAACAGAAGAGAGGGAATTTTCGATAATAATAGTTTTTTTTTTTTTTTTTAAATTTACTTCTTTAGAATCAATTTTATATTTACGAGGGGCATTTTTTTCAGTCTATATTCAGTCGTTCATTCTTTCAGCTCTAGAAATTTCACACGATTTTTGTTTGAAATGACAAATTTTACTAGAAAGTGATGGGCAGCGCCCTCTATCAATCAAGTATGAACAAAATAATGTTGCGTATGTATATATGTACACATAAATAATGGGCAGCACATATGCATCCTACATGTATAAACGAGTATGAATCAAACTCGATTGATAGAGGATGCTGAATTGCGTATGATTCAAACTTGATTGATAGAAGGCGCTGCCCATCACTTTCTAGTAAAAAATCGTGTGAAATTTCTAGAGCTGAAAGAATGAACGACTGAATATAGACTGAAAAAAATGCGAAAGTAGCGTATGAAAAATGTTCTGTATGCACATAAGCATCCACTAGACGCCCTCTACCTATCAATCGAGTATGAATCATACTTGATTGATAGAGGTCGCTGATTCGCGTATGATTTAAACTTGCTTGATAGAGAGCGATGCCCAACAGAGTCTAGTAAAATTTTATATTTCAAATAAACAAGTCGTTAGAAATTTCTAGAGTAAGAACTGAAAAAAATAAACGCGAGGCACAAACAAATCATGATTGCGTTACGATAAGATCTCCGACAAAACCTGCGGCTGAGAGACAGCAAGAATGTAGACTTCATCGAAAAATGGAAGCCCAACAAAATTCAGTTTCTGCTATCGTGAAAAAAAACCCAAAAATTGGTACCGAGAGATCGCGAGAGTGTAGACTTGAGGCATAACAGAATACGAATTTCATTGAAAAACAACTTGCAAAGACAAAGGCGGAGAGACAGCATGAATGGCAAATGAGTTCGTTAGATCGAATAATTGCATCAACACTCATGTCATTGAGTCCCGACGAAGGTGCTCAGATTATACATTACCAGGCAGTCAATGAGGTGGCCGAATTCCAGCTTCTCAACGAAAAAGAAGAGCAGAAGAATTACTTGAAAATTTGCCTGAAAATCTTTCATCCGTGGAAAGAAACCAGCTCGCATCAGCACAGCACAACATAGACGAGATTTACCAAGTTTCTAGTGAACCTCATAACATTAACGAGTTCCCAGAACGGCAAGTGGCAAATTTTGAGATCATACAACCTGAATATTTTGATGATGATGATTATTATAGTGATGTTGATAACATTATATATATTAATAATGATGTAGCAAATAAATTTGCATGCTTTGAGTATGAATATTTTGATGGGGATGATGATTTTGCAGAGGGCGTTGCATGCATTGGAAACGTAAATGATCAATAAATATGAAGTTAATCCAGTTGTAGCGCACATGAGATCAGAGACTTATCAAATTGTTTGTATAAATAAGCAAATCGTTAAAAGTACCTTCGGTCACGATGCGATAAACTCTAGTTTTTACAAGATTACTAAACCTAACATGAAAACCCAAAACGCAACCGTTCTGAAAAAGTAAACGTCTGTAGGGCGTCACACTGGCGCAAAAATTTTTTATATTTCATTCGGAACAATACTGGCCTTGAGATACATCTGCTTAGTTAATTTTTTCGCTATATAAATCCAAATTTTTCCGCTTAACCAGATTTATAAATATCTTCGGAATCAATAGAGATGGCAAATCAGAGAATTATCAAACTGAACTATTCAAAGCTTATCGTTTGCATAAATCAGCATATAAGCAATTTCAAAATATGATCGTTAAAAATCCCTTCGGCCACGCCTGTAATGCCTGCGATAGAAAAGATTATTAAACCTTACCTGAAAACCCAAAACGCCAACGTTCTGAAGAAGTAAACTTCTGTAGGGCGTCCCACTGACTAACACAATTTATTATTTTTTTTTTCGTACAACACTGGCATCAAAATTAGGTTTATGTGTGAAGAAGAACACTGACCTAATTCGAACAAAATATAAATTAAAACCAATCAAGAAATGAAAAACTTTTTACTCATTTTTAGGACTTGAACCGCCGTCGCCCAAGAGTGAAGGTGAGGTACGTGCATACATCAGCTGCTTACGTGTGATTGACAATCAAAGAGCTTTGACAGCAATGTCACAAAAAATCGAACCAACAAGAAAAACTTAAAAGTCATAAGTCTCCAAAAATGTTAAAACTACAAATCGTTTATTAAAAATATATAATATTTAACTACTAATTTAGACAATTCCTGATAAAAAAAAAACAAAAAAAAAAACAAAAACACTAATGTAGATGTTATCTGAAAATGTAAAAAATTATTTCTAAATTTCGCATTAATTGCATAACTTTATTTTACTTCTTTTTGGTACAAAAATTCATAATGTTTCCTAATTTACATAATATAGAATAAGTTTCACCAAATAAATCAATAAGTTTCACCAAGCAAATATGTAATTTTTAATGTGTATATGTGATAAATATTTACTAACATATTGTAATAGTAATTCATATAAATATTTGCTTCTCATTTCTTCACTTGAATATTAGTGCATAAATGTCATTCTTATTATATCTTTGTATATTTTGGAAAATAAAAATCCCTAAGACATAAATGCATACAAACAAATATATATATTTTTCTATCTCTATAATAACAACCACACGGAAAACTCCATTTTCATAGGAAACAGTAGTAATACTATTTATTTTTACTACTGCAGTTAATTCTTTTATAATTGTACTTACTAAACTCTAAACTCTTTTAATCTAATAATATTGTATCTTAATTAAATGAATCTAATAATTGTTCGTTATTATTGTTAGTCATAGTTGTAATATTAAAATAAATAAATTTAATTGTAAATTGAAAAGTTTCAACAACAAACGAAAAACAAACAAAAGCCCCACAAGGATATCATTATTATGTAACAGCAACAAAATTATGTAAACAATGTAAATCTTAATTCGTGTAAGTTTTTAATTTTTTAATTTTTGTCACAACTCAAAAATATACAAATATCTAGCTTTAACGCATTTTGGCGCAGCTCTTCGCTTATTCGACCAACTACATATAGTTTTTTTCTAACGAGAACGAAGAGTTGGCCAAATTAGGAGGTACTTTCTTTCCTTCACTTTCCCACATGCCAGTTGTATTCTTCAAGAAATCAGTTTTCGCTCCAAAATAACGTGAACGCTCTGTCACTTAATTACCATATTCATTCATTTCTGTGGACCTTTGACAAAATACCTTGTCTCCCCACATACTGGATTTCATATTTTCTTCTAAACTTGGCAAGCTTTTGCTGCTCTAATCTCCAAATTTCTAATCTGAACTAAAAGAACTCGATGATATGGAGTTGAGAGAAGCAAGATCTTTACTTTTACTTACTTTTACTTTTAATGGCACAACGGCCCATGGAGGGCCTAGGCCGAACTTTTCGCATCCACTCATGTTGTGCGTGTTATATTTGTACATGAATGAAGGAAGGGACCTACAGTTTAATGCCGAATCCGAACGGCGAAGTGAAAAGCTTTTCATAGGCAATTTTTACTCTTGCAGGTTTGCCATTGAGGTGGTGCCGTATAGAAAAATTATTTTTTCTACTTTTTGATTTTGCCTGTTCCGAGATTCGAACCCCGGACACTCTGCGTAGCAGTCCAACGCACTACCACTACACCACAGCGACCACTTATGTACTTATATTTTTCACATATATATTTAGAAGCAAGATCGTCGAATTAAAAAGAAAAAGAAAGTTGGTAGTGCGTTGCCCTGCTAAGCAGAGTGTCCGGGGTTCTAATCACGGCACAGGCAATATCAAAAAAAGAAACCAATTTTTCTACACAGCGACACCACACCACCTCATGGCAGGCAATGGCAAACCTACGACGGTAAACATTGCCTATAAAAAGTTATTCACTCTGCCGTTCAGATTCGGTATAAAACTGTAGGTCCCTTCCATTCATGTACAAATATAACACGCACAATATGAGTGGATGCGAAAAGGTCAACCTATGCCCGCCATGAGCAAGTTTAAAGTCTCGCTATGTGATGGCAGGTTATTTGGTCCAAAAAGTCCAAAGATTATTTCAATGTAGAAATATTCACTATGTTTAGTTTGATAGCAATAAACAAGAATAAGCTACTTTAAGCGAGCATGATTGAAAATCACACCATAATACTACCTTCTTATTTTCAATAAATGTTAAATGTGAAATCAATGTTAGCAATAAAGAAATATACTAGTTAAAAAGGAAAAAAAAAATAAAATAAAAATACTTAGTACATTCGCAACAGCAACTGGAGAGGGACCTTGATAGTTATAAATGCAAAAACAAAAACCAAACATAAATACAAACATTAAAAAGGGAATAATTAAATAATCAGAAAATAAGGTATTAATCTTTAATAGTAAAAATCGATTTTATATAGTGGAAAGTAATTTCATTTTGAATATAAAGTTTCTACGCAAAAGAGATTTGAGTTTAGTTAGGTTAAGAAAGAAACAGATTTGGTTCATCAGTAATAGCAGAAGCCTTCGCAATTATACCTCTTACGCTGATTAAGAAGAAGCATCAATTATTTTTTGACAAAGAATGGGTTTGACAAGAATGGGTCACACGATAGATAGAATTCAGCACAACAATATTCAACGGAAACATCTGTTTGTTTTCAGTAATCTAAATCCTTGGAGGCTTGTCTCATTAGCGATATTATTATTATTAATCCTTTCAGTGGATTTATCCACTATATGGAACAATGTATAAAACTTCGTCATTTGGTATTTCTAACTTTAGTAAAACGAACCAAAGTATGAACTGTATCATGGTAATTATTTCCGTCTCCATCTTATTGCTTATTGTACTTAGTAGGGACATAAATACTGCTACACACATTTGATGTTATACAATTAAATATAATTAAATTTTTTGGACCAATTTTTTTAAAAGATTTTTATTGATATATATTTTAAGTATACAAAAAACAATTACTTATTCGAAATGCCCGCCTTTGGCCTTCACGCACGCCGTAAGTCGCACTGGCCAATCATCAATAGCTGCACGCACCTCGTGCATTGGAAAAGTGCTGACAGCACGAATCAAAGCAGTCTTCAGAGAATCAATGTTGGGGTATCTTTTGTGATAAACCATGTCTAAAACTGTCCATAATTTATAATCGAGTGGGTTAAGATCACGGCTGTCAGACGGCCATTCTTCAGAGCAAATGAAAGCTGGCAAATTGTTTTGAAGCCAGGTCTGGTTCGTCTTAGCCTTATGGGCTGGCGCAGAAACCTGCTCGAAAGTCCACGACTGGTCGAACAGGGAATGCTTAAGTGACTTCACAACAGCTTCCAAAACGGTTTCTTGGTAAACTTTGGTCGATGTTTTGACTCCTTGTTCGCAGAAATGCTTGGTAAGAGACACCCCACCAAACCATGACTGAAGCTGAGTGATGACACTTTTCGACCAATGGGATCAGTTCAGATGCTTCCCTAGATAACCGTGCATACACCCTATCATTTTGCTTATTAAATTTTTCATGCAGGGTAAACAAAATTTTCATCCGTATTCAAGATTTTTCTGTGCAAGTTATCAGCGTGCTTCATCCAAAGACGTTTGGATTTTTCTACCCTATTTTTTTCCAAAGTTGCAGTCAACAAATGTCCAGTGTGACGTTTGAAGGCACCAAGTTCCAAGTCTTTTTTAATAATTCAACTCATGGACTTTTGCGTGATGTTCATCTCAAGGGCCATGATTTTCTGTTCTCGGAGCGGATTCCGCTGAATTCTTGATTTGACGGCTTTGATGACTTGCGGCGTGCGAACCAGCCCGACCGATGGCGGTCTTTGATATCTCCAGTCTCTTCAAACAGTTTTATGCACCGGTAGACGAACATGCGACTAATCCCGAGTGGGGGGCAGAGCGTTTTGAAAATATCGCCGTTTTTCATTTCATAACAGCGATACGGTTGTCATTATCTGACCATTCCATGGTGAAAGGTGACACAATTTTGAATTCCCGTTACAGACTAACGCTATAGAGGTTAGCTTTCGTAGAACCATGTGGTAATAACAGATTATGTTCAATTCTACTATTGGATTGGGTGTGTTCAATGTTGTAACAGTATTTATGGCCCTACTAAGTACGTATTGACGAATCCAACACACAGACAAATAATAGTGGCACGCACAGACTTATTACAACCTCTAATTAGGTCTATTCCTTCACTTTTTACAAACATAGGTATACTGAAACTGGTAAAAGTGTCAAATTTGAGTGAGCAAAAAAAATTCCCTTGAAGTCAATAATGTAAAAAAGTGCGGGAACGCGTAAATCCACAAATTTTATTGATGATAAAAACATTAAAAATTAGTACAATTTTAAAATTCAAAAAAAAGTATTATCCTTTAAAAAAAAAAGGAAATGGAGCGAAATAATCATATATTTCCATTTTATTTGTTTATCGATTTTTTTTTTTTAGAAAAAAATTACCTTCGAAATTTTATATTTGGTCGTGTTTTATTATCGTCACTTAATAATTTGACATTTGTCAAGCAATTTGACACTTTCCAACCTTTGGCCAGAAGAAATTTTGCATTGAATCGTAGGGGAAATCATTTACTCTCTCATTGCCGCTTTCATTTACCAGATTTTTGTGTACGGTATTATAAAAACTTGCAAACTGGGCTAAAGCTTTATAGTATGTATAGGAACAAAACTATTCTTGCAATCATCAACCAGCGAAAAGAATTCAGATCTGCAAAGGTCTGCAATTGAAATGTGAAAAGTTTTATGCAATTCTATGAAGTAAATTCGATGCATGGAAAATTCGCAAACGATTAAGTTGCTTCTAGACGAGACGATATTGTCTTCAGACATGTCAAAAAGTTCACCACAAAAGGTGACACAGCATGTCGTAGGGTGTGAAAGTTCTACAAAACAGTATTTAGGCAGTGTGTTGCAACTTTAGTGCGTCTTATCTTTTTTCAAGATTGTTTGCCTGTGCTATATACCATACATTGTTGTTATTCTCCTTTCATACATTGGAATATAATCTACCATAATTAATGAGCTTGCCAAAAAATTCGGAAAAATTAAAACAAAACAAGATTGTTTCTAATTTTAAAAGTATTTTCGTTTGCTATTACAAGAATCTATAATAGTCACAACGACACTTGTCTTAACCATTTGACGTCGATAATTTTCCTGTGGACCGATTTCCAAATACTGAAAAACGAAATCGAATTAATTTAATTTCAAAATTTGAAGCCTCACCGATCCCCCTTCGCAAATCGACTCTGAGTAAGAAATATTTTTAGACCAACTTACAACTCAATTGACGGCCAGCTGGAACTAGATACAGATATGACCTCCTATTATGTAAACTTTTGTAGTTTCAACTCTCCTCAATAATTTACCAATTACAGAATATACAGAAATTCTCTTACCATATTTGCCTATAGCTATCAAAGGGTTAAGGCAATGTCCTCTCCTTTAGAAGCATCTTTTATTTTAAGTCCAGATTGCCAAATGTTTCCCAAGCTTTGCTTGTTTCACAAATAGTACATTATCGTTGACTAATCCCCATCTTAAGTTTAACTCGGAACAATTAGAAGGCCCCTCGAGTAATTTTAACGCAGTTTTTAAAAGTTTCAACCCTTTTTATAGGCTCTTACATCAATTATGTATTTGTGCATTCGATATACTCGCACCTACTGCTTATGTTAACCAAGATTCTTCCCGCTCCCATTCGTTATTCTATTTTCGGATCCAACCCCAAATTAATATTGAAGGTATTCCATGCTATGATATGCTATGCATGTACATTTTTAGAACATTATTTCGTTAACCCCTAATTTGATTTGCATCACACCCTGAGCTCGGCGAGTTCGATTTTTTAAGTTTTAATTCAACAAAAATATATTCGTACTATAATTTTTTATGTATATTCTTTGAACAACAAATTGTTTTCTACTCTGTAAAATAGAATTTTATTATGGGGGATTTACAATATACATATATACATACATACATTAGTCTTTAAATATATTGAATTAAAATTAATCAATCGTTTAAGCATAAGAAGAAAATCTATTTATTAAATATACTCATAGTTATACATACATACTCGTACATAGGTAAATTACTTAGAAAAACAAAAATTGTATTAAAACTTATTTACTTCATTCTGATAAGTGATCATTTCACTCACTACAAACACAATAGGTCTCTCAAGATTTAATCAATATTTACATACCGTACATATCCCATTTCAATCCATCGTGCATGCTATTTATTTCCCCGGAAGACAAAAAGACATTTCCGAAATTAATGGTTTCCCAATAGCGATCGAATTTTTTATATTTACAAACTTCATATCCACATACAAAGAAATATATTTGTTGATGGTTGATAATTTTTCAAACACCAAATCCAAAAGTGAACTACACAATACAAGTATGTAGAAATATAATAGTGGGATTCATATAAACTCGTAAATGCCACGCAAACCGTATAAACTTATAGATTCGCAAACAAACTGTAAAATTGCATGCAAAATTTTGACAAGTCATAACACGTATGAGGTCTTCATGAGTTCCTATGAATCCCTCTAATATTTATTAAAGCCTTTCATTACTTTATCTACAAAAACTTCAAAAATCGTCCATTTATAAAAAGTAATTAAAATATGTAGAAAACAAAAAGATTTCTTTACTAATAGATTCTCTAAATATATTATATAATAGTAACAGACTAACTGCATACATACGTACTATATGTAAATAAGTACATATGTAAATGCGTATATAGTATGGTAATTAGTTGGTAATTGAACGTAAGATTAGCAAGATTTTACTTACTCGTCCCACTTGCGTTACAAGTTTTTACATTCAAACCCAATTATTCGGTTTTTTTGGTTGGTTGGATTTCATAGGCAATATCTTCTATGTACATTTTCGTTAAGCTGTTACATTGGCTGTGTTTCTTTTGTCGCGTATACCTGCTTAAATAAAATTATGTACTGGAAATTAATCCTATATAAAGGGTAATCTTTTTAGAGCTTAGTTTTTGTAAATTAAAAAAAAAATACAGAAATTTGTATTTAGATCGATAAATCAATTCTTGCCATTTACTTTTTAAAGATAATTTCGCTTAAATGTTGCCCGCGGCTGTGCTTCAAATGGTCCATTCTGAAGGTCCAATTTTGGCACACTTTTTCACATATTTCGGCCGAAATCTCACCAATGACCAATGACGCGTTCAATGTTGGCTTCCAAAAGCAGCAATCGTTTTGACAAGAGACATAACTTACTTACTTACTTAGCTGGCACTACAACCGATGATCGGTCTTGGCCGCCTCGAGCTCGTCTTTGCACGAAGTATACATCACACTTATGTATTAACGTGTAGACGCATTGCAGTGTTTCTGTTTAACTTGTTAAATTGGTGGGTAGATTTGATTTAGAGTTTACCTCTCTTAATTTATATGGACGGATAACACTCCAGTGGGGTATGGCTTTGCATATCCAGAGACATAACATAGCCCCACAAAAAATAGTCAAAAGTGGTCAAATTACATGATCTTGGTGGCCAATTCAGTGCACCAAAAAGTGAGATCAACTGTTCACCAAATTCGCCTCTCAATTGATGCATGGTAAAAGTCGGCAAAAAAAATTGACCGTAACGTTGCGGCCTTCATCGTCTTCGAATAAGTACGGCCCAATGAGGCCGCCTGCCCATAAACCGAACAGCAGCAAACAGTGCATTTTTCGGGATGCATTGGTAGCTGCTGAATTGCCTCTGGCTGGTCTTCACTCCAAATACGGCAATTCTGCTTATTCACGTATCCATTGAGCCAAAAAGGAGTCTCGTCGCTGAAGACAATTTTGCAATAAAAAAAATGGGTCCTCATCCAGCCCATTTACCGCAAATTCGACGTTGTGGTAGGTCGCCTGGCTTCAGTTCTTGCACTAACTTTATTTTGTGTGGCATTAATCCGAGATCTTTTCGTAAAATCTTCCAGGTGATCGAATAACACAAACTCAATTGCTGCGATCGGCGCCGGATGGATATATCGCGATCTTCTTCAACACTGGCGGATGCAGCAGCAATATTCTCTTAGGTACGCGAAATTTGTACACAATGAGCTGAATAGCCTGCTCTGTGGATCAATTATGTGGACGACCATAAAATGGACGTAGCTTGCGAAACACATTTTTCACAGAGCACGAATTTTGATAGTATATTTCAATAATTTGCAAACGTTATTCAGGCGTAAGTCTATTCATGATGAAATGGCAAACCAAACTAAACATCTTTTACTTTGACACATGTCAAGGGTCACGCGTCAACTTTCGTAAATATAAACGTCAAAAGCCAAGCAGCAAAAACAATCATCCGTTATAAGGTTGGCTAAGAAGAAAGTTCAGAAAAGAAGTATAGCAAAGTTTAAAGTACAATAACTCTGTAAGTACTGGTCCGATCTGGCAACTCTTTGTGTTGCTAAACGTAGTTGACTTCCCTGAGAATCATAAACAATTTTTATCCATGGACATTTCTTCATTATACATATGTATACTACATAGTATCGCGGCGATAACTATTCCTGCGAAGAATTATAAGGCCGTGATTATTTTGGTATTTGCTATTCGGCGAACACATTACAGTTTTCTCTCGTTCTCGATCTCGGTGGTGACATTGGAGCTTATTCCTGAATTACTTCTGTTCGAAATGCAGTTTTCTAATACTATTTTGTGCGCAATGGCAACACTAACTGTAGACAATTTATCCACATCGGCACTCTCGGTGTTCATTTCACCGAGCATATCGTGTTCGCTGTGTGTGTGCGAGTAAAGGCTCTCTCTTCGTTTTCAGTACAACAATAATTTCATGGCGTTCGCCGAGCAAAATCTGAATATGTCAAAGTTTAAAAAAATGTAGCCAAATCATATGACCGATTCACAAGGTGTCGTATTCAGTGACGCATCCTCCCAATTGTTATAAAATTCTCTCGTTTTTCCTACAAACATTTTTGTAACATTATGAAAATACGACATATTAAGCAGTGTTGCCAATTCCCGGATTTCAAAATCCGCCAGAACTCCCAAAAACCGAATATATATTTTGTTGTTGTTGTTGTTCAAAATCAATCAGATTTTTAAACCAGCTTGTTATGTACAATTTGAATTGAAAAACTTAATCGAAATTTAATCAATTGGGCACTTTTACAAACAGAAATTTTAGTGCCAGTCAAATGAAATTGTTATCAGAAATGAAAAAAAAAAACAGGAAAATAATACTTAGCTACAGAAGCAGTGTTGTCAAGTCGAAAACAGTACTGCCACCAAATGGAACAGTGTCTTCAAGTCGAAAAAAAGCACAGCAAAAAGCAATGCCACTAACTGAAAAAAAATTTTCACATTTTATTTTCCAATATCCACCAGATCTGCTGGAAAAAGGACTAATTTGGCAACACTGATGATGCGACAGCTTGTGAATCACCCGTCAACGGGTGGCGCACTCACACCATTTATCTAATTGTGAGTGTGAAAGAAGCCAAATAACGCGAATAGTGACAGACAGTAAAAAGGCAAGCAAAAGAGTTTGTTTAAAATTTTTTTCAAATTTAAACAATTTATTTTGACGTCAATTATTTGGTAAGCTAGTATTTGGAATACAGGGAAACAAAACGTGTCTCAGAAAGACAAGAAAAAGATTCCCTTTTGAATTGTTTTGTAGGCCAAAAATGTGTTTGTTATAAATTTATTTAAATTTAAACTTATTTATCAAATTGCCAGTTGTCCGACAGTGCTGCCAAATTTGGTAAAAACAAAAACAAAATTAAGCAGTCATGCGCATTTCTTTTTACACTATGATAGTTATCTTATATACGCATCATAAGAAACACAGCTAGCAATTATCTCTTCAAGATTTATTTGTAACTCTTTAAAGTACTATTTTAATTTGAGAAGAACGTGTAGAACAAAATGTTCGAAATTATGTGAATCCTTTTTAACCGCTATTTTGAACTTTCCGAATTCTTTTCTTTTAATTGAAGCTATCTTAATTTGTATATGACGCTCGTTTAACGAGATTATTATTTACAAGATTTGTTGAGCCACATTGTACAGGGTGTTTTTGTTTAGAAGTGTGGTTTCCAAGAAGAAATAAAACGCATATAATTTAATGTTATGGCCAAGCATTTAGCTTTATTATAAAGATAAGGATTTGCCATTATGTTTTAAAAACGATTTCGGGCAAGTGGCCGCCACGGATGGTTCGAATAAATTCCAGCCGAGAGGCCCAATTTTCGACCACTTTTTGCAGCAATTGGCGCGGTATGTCAGTAATAACGCACCGAATATTATCTTCCAAGGCGTCAACCGCTTCGGGCTTATCTGCGTAGACTTCACACGTAGACTTCACATAACCCCACAAAAAATAGTCCAGCGGTGTTAAATCGCACGATCTTGGAGGCCAAGCCACAGGCCCACGACGCGAGATAATGCGCTCACCAAAAGTTTCCTTCAATAAATTGATTGTCTGTTTCGTTGGCTGTATGGCATGTAGCGCCGTCTTCTTGGAACCAAAGGTCGTCCACATCAACATCCTCCAATTCAGGCAAAGTCATTAATCATGGTTCTATAGCGTTCCCCATTGACTGTAACATTATGACCGGCTTCATCTTTGAAGAAATATGGACCAATGATTCCCTGTGCCCATAGAGCACACCAAACAGTGACTTTTTGAGGATGTAACGGCATCTCAACAATGGCTTGTGGATTACAATCACTCCAAATGCGACAATTTTGCTTATTAACGTACCAATTCAACCAAAAGTGAGCTTCATCGCTGAACAAAATTTTCTTGTGAAAATCGGGATCGGTGGCCATCTCGTTTTGGTAACAAATTTGCACGATTTGCAAACGTTGTTCAGGAGTAAGTCGATTCATTACGAAATGGCAAACCAAACTGAGCATAAATCAAGTGACAGCTGTCAAAAAGACCAACTCCGAAAAAAGTATTAGCAGATTGAAAACCACATTTCTAAAAAAAAAACACCCTTTATAAACAATGTGAAGCAAAGGATGGGTATACTTAATGTCAAAATATAACGAGATAACATTAACCCTTTGCAGTGCAGGCAATTTCACAGAACAGCAAAACAATCTGCGGCTATCATGGGAGTGTTTCTTATTTAGTTTGAGGTCGCTGAATTCAAATCTAGAATCGAAAATCATTTATCACGTTAAGATTTGAATGACAATGATGAGGAGGAAATAAACTAAAATTAAAAAAAAAATTTAATTTATGGATTTAATCAATGATTTATACAATTCATAAAAAAATTACAATAAAATTCTAACTATTATCAATACTTGATCTTGTTGTTCATTTGTTATAATCCGGTAGCCAATTAATGAAATATAGCCAATTGAAATTTATTCGTACATAATTCCAAGAATCATACACTTGCGATTAGAATTTATTGGGCTATATAACAGAAGAGGTCGCCGTGGCGTAGTTGGTAGTACGATGGTCTGCCACTCAGAGTGTTCGGGTTTCAAATCGCGGCACAGGCAGAATCAAAAAGTAGAAAAAACTATTTTTCTATACGGCACCATCTCTTGGCAGGCAATAGCAAACGTACCAGAGTAACAATGGCCTATGAAAAGCTTTTCGTACTTCTTACTTACTTACTTAACTGGCATTACAACCGATGATCGATCTTGGCCGCCTCTATAAAGTTTCGCCAGTCGCCTCTGCTATGCGCACGCTGGCGCCAGTTGATAAGTCCAAGTGCAGTCAGGTTGCCCTGCATCTGATCTTTCCAACGGAGATTAGGACGTCCCCTTCTGCGTGTTCCTCCACCGTGGTTCGAATAAATCACCCTTCTAGCCGGAGCGCTTTCTTCCATTCGCTCAACATGACTTTTTTTCACTTTCATTCATGTACAAATACAATATAACACTCACAACATGAGTGGATGTGAAATGCTCGGCCTAGGCCCTCTATGAGCTGTTGCGCCATTAAAAGAAAACAGAATATATCAGAAAAATAAAATCGGATCGAGAGAAGTCAATAATGATTCGCAGCATGATTAATAGCCATTCATGTACAAATAAAACACACGCAACATGTGGTCATAGTCGACACTGATAAACTGAAGTTCGTTGTGGTAAAGGCATAACACTTGCCACAGTGGCTGTCTATCCCTTTATCGGTGTCCTGTGTGATTGCATTCCCTCTCTCATTCTCCCTCCTTCTTCCTCTCACCTATCAATCTTCCTTCCAATCAACACATTGCTCTCAACACAATGCTCTGCATGTTAAATGTATAAATAAAAAATAAAAAAATTTACTACACACTTGTTCTTAATTTATGTAGTGTGAATGTTAACAAATATCTTAAGTCTTTATAGACCGTTGAATTCTGTGGACCAATGATCTTTTGAGTTCAGTGATCTCAAATTATATTAAAAAAAACACAGTATATTTAATAGCCGCTTAAATAAAAAGAGATTTTTGTAGGTCTGTGTTGTGTAATATAGTTTATGGTACCAGCTACTTCAAAAGATAGATACTTAAATATGTGCTAGCAATGTACTATATGTACTTTCTATTAAGGAATAGACATCTAAATACTTAGATATTTGTCTATGTGTGTGTACCTAGTTTACTTGCAAAAATATGCTTGGATTACAAAGGATTAAATAAGCGTTCTCTCCCAATGTCAAACTCGACCTTGTTCCATGTAAAGATCGATCGACGATGGAAAGAAAATATGTAGTAATAATATAATAATTACTTTACTTTGATTTATTGATTTATGGATTTCTTATTTTCTGAATTAAGTTTCCCCAATCTTCTTCTTTTTTGGAATACCTAGTGTAAAGTGATAGCAGAAGCATGAAACAAGATACAAAATATTAAACTGAAATGGCGTAGATGGTTTTACTATAACAATAAAAATAAATTGTGTACACTTAGGGATTTTGGAACTGCAGTATAAAAAGACAACATACATAGATAATTGGAAGATTCTTCTTAATACTAGGTTTAAGACTTCAATGTGATTCGATGTGACAATCTGGGAAAAATATTTGCGAAATCCAAAAACTATACTCGTACATAAATACATAAATAAAGCTACACAATATACTATACATACATACCATAATTGCAAAGAAAATGTTCTAACTTAATGTTTACTGTGACATCATAAATAAGCCGGTCATAAAAGAAATAAAAACAAATTAAATTAAACCCAATTAAGTTGATGTTTAAATGTAATAGCATTTAATGGAATAACAATAGATTACTGTAAGTTGAACAAAAAGCTCAAGTCTCACTGTAAGGCAACACCAATTAAAACTTAAAAAATTGTCAGTATATATACATATATACATATATACAAACATACGATTATATGCAAGAGTTCACTAAACAAACAAAATATAAATTTTAATATCAAATATACTATATGTAACATAACACAACATGTAATATTATAGAAAAATCTTAAAACGAAAAAATCCTAAAGCAAAATCAGTCATATCTGAACTTTTTTATTCTATCTATGCCGTAGTCCTTTCATTTCCATTTAGAAAAGGGATTAGGACCGCCAAAGAAGCTTTGCAAAGTTTGAGCTCAATCGCATCTGATCAGGACTTGAACTTCCGAAAGGCTCTTACGACACTGATGCTCATTAAAGTTATCAGCACGTCGAGGTAGAGCTGTTTCTTCTGAAATGTAAGAAAAAAATCTGGTATTTCGATATCTTCAACATTCGAGAAGAAATTAATTTTTATTCCTACGTTTATCAATCATGATTTTCTGCTTAATTGGAAATCTTTGAATTCCAATTTGGTACTCAAAATGTTGAGTCACGTCAAGTTTCAGAGCTATCACGGAATTCGGAAATCTCAAAAGCTACCTATTCGCTCCCAACTATAACGTTTTTTAAATTCTTAATTCTTAAAATTTGAAATTTTTCACGTTCCAACTCGACATTGGTAATGTTTCAGATCTGGGCATGATGTAATGTTTTGTTTTTTTTCCAGCCTAACTTCATATATTCAACCGGGGGCCGATTACATTAACGCTGTGCATATAATTTTCAACGTTGATCGATTCATAGCTATTTTTAATGAAGGGCAATTGCATCTTTAATAGCTTCAATGTATACAGTAAACCCTGGTTAAGTACTTTAGCAGAAGATGTCAAGCTTTTGAGGTGCTTAAGCGAGGAAAACGCTGAAAAGAATCCAGCTTAAGTACTACCTCGAGGTACTTACGAACAAATTTACTTACTTATTTGGAGTCAAAATAAAAATTTATCAAACGAAGATAAAATTTACAATTCTGATGTTCCGACATTTGTCAGGCATTGTTAACAGTTGATGCCAAAATGGTGGTTCGAATAAAACACCCTTCTAGCCGGAGCGCTTTCTTCCATTCGCTCAACATGATCCAGCCAGCGAAGCCGCTGGAGTTTTATACGCTTGACTATGTCAGTGTCGGCGTACAGCTCATACAGCTCATCGTTCCATCTTTTTCGATACACGTCGTCCACGCATACTGGACCGTAGATCTTACGGAGTATCTTCCTCTCGAACGCTCCTAGCAGCCTCTCATCATTCATGGTCAATGTCCACGTCTCTACGCCATACATTAGGACGGAAAGGATGAGGGACTTATAGAGCGTTATTTTCATCGGTCGAGAGAGGGCTCTGCTTCTCAATTGCCTACTGACCCCGTAGTAACACCTGTTGGCTAGACTTAACCTCCGCTTGCTCTCAAGGCTGACATTATTGTTGGTGTTTATGTTGGATCCTAGATATACGAAATCCTTAACAACTTCAAAAGTATAGTTGTCAACAGTGACATTTTGTCCAAGACGCCGTGACTCTTTGTTTGTTGACACAAGGTATTTCGTTTTGTCCTCGTTCACCACTAGACCCACTCGACGACACTCCCTTTCCAGGTTGGAGAATGCTGCACTGACTGCTCGAGCGTTTTTGCCAATGATATCAATATCATCAGCGTATGCTAGCAGCATGACACTCTTGTAGAAGATAGTGCCAGAGATGTCGATGTTCGCAGCTCGAACTATTTTCTCCAGCATAAGGTTAAATAAGTCGCACGATAGGGAGTCACCTTGTCTGAAACCTCTTTTGGTATCAAATGGTGCGGAGTGGTCTGTCCCAATTTTCACTGCGCTGGTGGTGTTGGTCAATGTCAATTTGCAAAGACGAATGAGCTTTGCAGGGATACCAAAATCAGACATTGCGGCGTACAAGTGCTCGCTAATCGTGCTGTTGAAGGCGGCTTTATAATCGGCGAATAGATGGTGGGTGCCGATCTGTTTGTCTCGCGTCTTTTCCAGGATTTGACGTAGTGTGAATATCTGGTAGATGGTGCATTTACCAGGCCTGAAGCCACACTGATAAGGTCCAATCAGTTTGGTTGACGATGGGCTTCAGTCTTTCGCACCGCACGCTCGATAGAACCTTATATGCAATATTAAGAAGGCTTATCCCACGGTAGTTGGCGCAGATCGTGGAATCACCTTTCTTATTGATTGGCCAGAGTACGCTGAGGTTCCAATCACTTGGCATGCTTTCATCCGACCATATTCTGCATAGAAGCTCATGCATGCGTTTTTTGAGCTCTTCGCCTCCGGTCTTAAACAAATCAGCAGGCAGGCCATCTGCACCTGCAGCCTTATTGTTTTTCAGCCGAGCAAGAACTGTTAAGACCTCCTCGTAGTCGGGCGGCGGTACTTCAACGCCGTCAGTGCCTCTTAACGGTAACCTTCCCTTAAATCTGTAAGAACTCGAGGTTGAAGTGAAATTTACCTAAACCAATCTTGTTTCACTTCTATACATCAATCTGTTTTTTACGTTTTCAATGTTTACTCATGTCTTCTTATTTCGATGTTCTTTCTATTTGACTCAATGAAATGCAAAACTGTAGAAGCAACTTATTGGAAAAATCAACACAAATGGAAAATAGTAATAATTTCAATGCAGACTTCTCATATGAAATTCTTTTCGATCCTTTTAAATATGAGAGTATCAGAGAGTACATGAACAATCGGTGAGAGCCGGTATTGTGATCGTACTTTTTTCAGACTTAGTACTTACATATATGGGAAAACTTTTGTATGGGGATCGAATACACGCGGTCGACTGCGAACAATCGAATAATTCTCATATTAGTGATTGACTTCAGAGGAATTTACTGTTACGTGTTAGTTGTGTTGTTTTTGCGAATAATTCCTGTAGTGCAAATGCATAAATAAGAGAGAGAGGAAGAGGGTGTTGCTCGTGTGTTGTTCTTGCAGGGGTGCATTTTCTTTACCCGGTGTTTTGTTTGCGCCATTTCACTCCCCACTAATCTATGTGTTAAGGTCTAATCATAGCAAGTTAAAGTAACTTAACGCAACAAAACAGCGCATAACAAAACTTATTGGTGTTTATGGAAACATGGCACAGCAGCATAAAATCGGCTGTTTTCGTAAATAAATAAATGCATCTATCTATATTTATTAATTCTATGTAGAATATATTTAGCAAATAAAATAAACATTTAATGGCAAAATACTGTCTTTTCGCCTCGATATACAAACACAAATAAAGAGAAAGCAATTGATTTTGTGATTTTTTAACTTGACAATTAGCAAAAATTCAATAGACTTCTATGATACGTAAATTTTTTTTTTAAGTTTCTTTAATCAGAAATAGACCATGTTCACATTAGCCTCAGAGCGCCGAATCATTTTGACTAAAATGTGGTCTGAACACTGTCGCTCATTTTTGACGCCAGCTCTTTTGCGCAGCACAAATACAATGAGTTATAGTGAAGAAGTTCCCAATTACTAATTTTTACAAGTTTCGTTTATTTTTTATCGTTCTAAATGAAATGTTGTACGGATAAATTATTTTTTCGCAGTGATTGAAATGTCATTTCAGCAAATGTCAAAAGAAGTCGAGAAATTTTTAACAATATAAAAAATTCCGCCTCACGTAACTTTTCCTCTCTGCACACCCCCTTTGCCTGTAGACGTGAAAATTAGTCGGCTCACTGAGGCTAATGTGAACATGGTCATATAAAAAATGCGTGAAAGAGAATTATATGACAGTTCTCTATTCGTCTCTAAGTTACGTTAAGTTTCTATAATTACGCCTTTACAGCGTAACATTTCGATTATGGATATTCCTCAATAAGAGAGTGAGAGAAATGAGTTTGTGGTAATTTTGTTGATGTGTGCATAGAGAGCCAATGAAAACGAAATAATTCACCGCACAAAAGATTGCCTGATTCAGATTTCAGGACCCTCCCATAAAAAGTTTAACTTGAAAACCCAAATAAAGTAAATATGTATGTAGAAAAGGATTGCATGCATTCCCTTTCTTAATTTCTTAATTTAAATTCCAAAAGACTTTCAAAGGGAACAAAAATAAATAAGCTTTCCTAATCTCTAGATCCGTAAATATTAAGTAGTATGTTTTACACACCAACGATGAGGTCCAGAATGCTGACGGTTTTCATTTTAACTTCACCAGCTCATATTGCTGGCCACTGAAAATGCACAACCTTAAAATACTATTATTTTCTGGAAAAACTAAATCTAATAGAAAAATTCTGCAAATCAATTGGATGGCATGATGTTAACTAGTTCATATCCTGAATGATTTCACTTATATATTCTTTTCTCTTCTAATATTAGGTATATAAATACATACATACATACATATATACATACATACAAACTAGTATGTACCACATGAAACAATAAATACGATATTAAATAATATTGCGAAATTAAATCATATTGCATTTGGTAATTTTAGGGATATTTAAAACTGCAGTTCCAAAGCAAAACATTAATTCTTGTTGTTAGATTTAAGTTCTCAATGTGATTAGATTTGACAATCTGAAAGATTTATAAAAATCTAAACAGAATATATAATATACATATACATACTTACATACATAGTAGATACTACGAGTATTTTGAAAACCCAAGCAAAAACAAAACAATTATGCGCCAAACTAATATACTTCAAAAACATACACACGTACATACATACATACATACATACATACATACTCGTATCTAACAATTTTAAAATACATATATGTATATTAACAACTGTTTGATGTTTAAATGTAATAACATAGAAGCCAATATTCATACGAACGACTTCATAAATATAAAGTCTCACTGAAGCTCACTGTAAGAAAAACAACAACAATTAAACATAAGCAGAGCCATTTACTTAATATTCACCAAGTTAATTAACAAAAAAATTATAACTGCAAGTAACTGCAATAGCAACAAAACTCTGAAATATTTTAACACTTTTTTGCATAATTTTATGATGAAAGCGCCTGAAACATTTCTCTCTACAAACACAAATTAAGAAAAAAAAAAAAATATATACATAAGATAAGTAAGTACCATATGTATGTAAATGTAAACACAATAACTATTTCAAATGCAATGTAATAAAAATTCAAAATAAAATTTTATTTAAAATATCTTAATATATCGAGTTAACTTTTTGGAATTAAGTATAACAATTATGGTACGTGGGTGGATAGGTTGAAATGCAGCGATTCAGATGTCTCAAAACTGGCATGAAATATGGCTTATCTGTTCCACAATATTCCACAAAATTCCACAAATTACCTGGAGCGGAAAAAATTATTATAATATATTATTAAGATTATTACAATACTTAGTTGCGGTTTGCGTTTTATCAAGTTAGATTTAGTGTAATCTT
Organism: Palloptera scutellata; assembly: GCA_958295655.1. Taxonomy (NCBI): domain Eukaryota; kingdom Metazoa; phylum Arthropoda; class Insecta; order Diptera; family Pallopteridae; genus Palloptera; species Palloptera scutellata. Next base: position 40,460,378 of record OY282451.1, read on the forward strand.
GTCTGTCGCAACCATTACAGGCGTGACCGAAGGAATTTTTCTTATTGTGTGGTCGCTGTGGTGTAGTGGTAGTGCGTTGGACTGCTACGCAGAGTGTCCGGGGTTCGAATCTCGGCACAGGCAAAATCAAAATGTAGAAATAATAATTTTTCTACACGGCACCACCTCTTGGCAGGCAATGGCAAACCTACAAGAGTAAAAATTGCCTATGAAAAGCTTTTCACTTCGCCGTTCGGATTCGGCATTATACTGTAGGTCCCTTCCATTAATGTACAAATATAACACGCACAACATGAGTGGATGCGAAAAGCTCGGCCTAGGCCCTCCATGGGCTGTTGTGCCATTAAAAGTAAGTAAGTTATGTGCTTATTTATGTAAACGATAAGCCTTGTATTGTTCAGCTGGATGATTCTCTGATTATGCAACGCCCTCTGCAAAATCATCTTACTTACTTACTTAACTGGCACTACAACCGATGATCGGTTGTAGTGCCGCCTCTACAAAGCTTCGCCAGTCGCCTCTGCTATGCGCGCGCTGGCGCCAGTTGATAAGGCCAAGGGCAGTTAAGTTGCCCTGCACCTGGTCTTTCCAACGCAGATTAGGACGTCCCCTTCTGCGTGTTCCGCCACCGTGGTTCGAATAAAACACCCTTCTAGCCGGAGCGCTTTCTTCCATTCGCTCAACATGACCCAGCCAGCGAAGCCGCTGGATTTTTATACGCTTGACTATGTCAGTGTCGGCGTACAGCTCATACAGCTCATCGTTCCATCTTATTCGATACACGTCGTCCACGCATACTGGACCGTAGATCTTACGGAGTATCTTCCTCTCGAACGCCCTCTGCAAAATCATCATCTCTATCAAAATATTCATACTCAAAGCATGCGAATTTATTTGCTACCTCATTATATGTAATTATAATCTTACCATCATCATCAAAATATTCAGGTTGTATAGTCAAAGGAATCTGTCAGTCAAAGAAGTTTAAAGGAGTAGGTGGAGAGAAATACTCGCGTACCGAGTGGAAAGTGAAAAGTGAATAGCTTTTCAGAGGAAATTTTTACTCTTGTAGGTTTGCCATTGCCTGCCAAGAGGTGGTGCCGTGCAGAAAAACTGTTTTTTTTTTCTACATTTTGATTTTGCCTGTGCCGAGATTCGAACCCCGGACACTCTGCGTAACAGTCCAACGCACTACCACTACGCCACAGCGACCAACAGGTGAAAAATTTGCCACTTGCCGGTCTGAGAACTCGCTAATATTATGAGGTTGAAACTTGACAAATCTTGTCTATGTTGTTTTGTGCTGATGCGAGTTGTTTTCATTCCACGGAGGAACGATTTTCAGGCAAATTTTCAAGTAAATTATTTGCCCTTCTCTTTCATTAAGAAACAAGTCATTCGGCCACCTCAATGTCTGCTTGGTACTGTATACTCGGAGCACCTTCGTCGGGACTCAAGGAGATGAGTGTTAATGCAACTATTGGCTCTAATAAACTTATTTGACATTCATGCTGTCTCTCCACCTCTCCGCATTAGTCTTTGTGAGTTGTTTTTCAATGAAATTCGAATTCTGTTGTGCCTCAAGTTGCTTGCGAACTCTACACTCTCGCGATAGTAGAATCTGAATTTTGTTAGGCCTTTTATTTTAATTATCGTAACACAATCACAATTTGTTTGTGCCTCACGTTTGTTTTTTTTTTCAGTTTATATTCGCTCATTCCCTCAGCTGTAGAAATTTCTGACGATTTTTGTTTGAAATGTTAAATTTTACTTGAAACTGATGGGCATTGTTCTCTATTAATCGAGTGAGAATCAGCGCCCTCTATCAACCGAGTTTGATTCATACTCGCGGATACTACTTGTGGACACATAGGATCATTTATGTGTATATACATACATATGCAACCTCACTTTTTCATAGTTGAGTGGTAGAGGTCGCTGCCATCCATTTCAGTGACAATTTACGTTTTGCCATGATCATCTTTTTTTATAGTTTTGCAAAATATTGGTGATCTACTCGTATTAGCTCTAATAGCTCAGTCAGTGAATATATTTTCCATCGAAAAACAATGTAAGGCATTGGAAATATTTTGAAAACTCAGCAGTTACGAATCAATGCTTTAGACGAAATTATTAACCAAGAACTAACGCTGTCTTATGTGAGGCAAACAGAATATGTACAGGCGAAATATTTTATATGTAGAATGACAAAAACTCGTCATGCACACTAAAAATACGACTCTGTAAGGTGTATTGCCACGGTACTTATGTAAATATATAACCATTTGGTGTAGATGCGTACGATTGGAAACAGAGGATAATATCCCCCATACGAAAACCAGGGAAAGCCCCTGATCTCGAAGGATATGAAAAATTATGGAAAATAAATTATAAAATAATTTGGGCATACTCAAAAGAAAAATACGTAAAAACAACAACACCCCTTCTTACACAATGTCAGCAGCTGGAAACGCTTTGGCATACTTTGAGCCAGAAAAAACAGTATCAGTAGCAGAAGACCTATGGTGAAAACACACTGGATCACTTAAAACGTTTTTGAGTTACAAGGCAAAAAAAGAGTTTTTTTAATCCAGCACACACCAAGTGAAACAGAATGCGATGCTGCGTTTAGACGATTACTTCGAACGAACACATTTGAACGTTCGTTCAAAACGAACGAGTAAATTACCTACCTCTACTTCTTATATTTAAGAATTCACAAAAGTGATTGGCCTCTGTAGCTGCATAAACTATTTGGAAAATTTTTATTAAATTTATAATTGCATACTTTTGGGCATAACATAATTCCATGTATATGCTACAATTTCAATTATTCACATTATAAGGCTGTGGTTATATTAAAATTTTACTCGGCGAAGACCATGCAATTGTTTTTGCCCGAACACGAAGAAAGAGCTTTTACTCACTCTTACAGCGAACACGATATGCTGGGTGAAATGTACACCGAACACGCCGAGCATTCAGGGTGTCAAAGAGTTATTCTACAAAAAAGGAACAAAAATTTATGTAAAATGGAAGGAAAACATGCAAACCTGTACATTATTATTTTCATATGCAGAAAAGCGAAGTTGCGAATGTTTTTAATATTTAAAAGTGAATATCTATATTATATAAATGAAGATATGTTATGTGTGTGATGGAATGATTTCGGAAACGGTTTGATTTTTTTTCAAAAATTCAACTTTCATGTTAAAGTACATGCTTTTCTGACGGACATAGGCTATTTATCCGCCCACTGCCACGCCCGCAAAAAGAGTAAAATGCCTATAACTTTTGAACCCCTCAACGCATTCACTTCAAATTGAAAACACATCAATAAGGAATGTATTTTTATTTCAAATTTTTATTGTCAAATTTTTTAACGAAATCATTTGTTTTGATCAATGTTCGTTAGAACGTGAAAACTAATATGATTCGAATACCTTGAAGTCATACGTTCAAGTAAATGTTCCGAAATTAAATGTTCAGTAAAAAAGAGTATATGAAACAATTATGCGTGCTGTTAACGATGGAAGTGGTGGATTTAATTTTTTGGATGCTCCTGGTGGTACAAGAAAAAGGTTTTTAATATCATTGCTTTTAGCAACAATACGTTCCCAAAATAGAATCGCATTGGCACTTGCTTCCTCTGGCATCGCAGCAACTTTGTTGGAAGGCGACCGTACCGCACTTTCCGCACTCAAGTTGCCTTTGAATATGCAAATCATCGAAACAACTACATGCAATATATCGAAGACATCTGGAATGGCTAAAGTGTTGCACTTATTCTTTGGGATGAGGCCACTATGGCTCACAAGAAATCAGTTGAAAATTCCAATTTGTTTGGTGGAGGATTAATTTTGTTGTCAGGAGCATTACAAAAATCATAATTGGTTAAGCGAAAGAGCCATTTTGGCAGCCAAGAATAAAGATGTCAATGAATTAAATTTTGCTATACAATCCACAATACCTGAATTGATACTGCTACCAATGAAGAAGATCCTACAGAATTTTTAAATTCTTTGAATTTACCCGGATTACCGCCGCATAACCTTCAATTGAAAGTCGGTGTGACCCTTCCATTCATGTACAAATATAACACGCACAACATGAGTGGATGCGAAAACAACATGGCCCTCCATGGGCTGTTGTACCATTAAAAGTAAAGTAAGAAGACGGGTTAATGCCACGAATTCCGATGATTCCAACCGATTTGCCTTTCAAATTCAAACATGTACAATTTCCGGTGCGAGTTGCATTCGCAATTACCATTAATAAAATACTTTTTTAATTATGCACAGTGAAAAGTGCATGGGGTGCGCTAGTTAAATATATTATTCATAAAACTATTGAGAAAAATCATATTATTTTTATAATTTTTCAATTATATTATTAATTTCACGCTTCGTATTAATAAAATCGTTTAAAGTTTTTTGGTATACCATTTAGTGTTGCCGTTGCAAAAAATATAGTACTTATTACAAAAAAAACTGAATTTCGACAAAAAGCAACTCTTTAACGAACACCAATGTAACCACTACACCGAGCACGAGAGTAAAATATGATGTGTGCGTCGAACAGCGAACGCCAATATAACCAGCACCTTACAATTTCAATTATTCACATTATCCACAAAAGAGACGTCATACAAATTTAGCACAACAAAATGCGGCGAAACAAACCAAAATAAACCAAAGAGCAATATGTGAAAGAGAGGGAGATCGGAATACGAAATGGAAGAGAAAAACAAAGAAGTGGATAATGAAAGTGCGCCAGAGGAAGACTTTTATATGCGAATAAGAAACTAAAACATAGTATGAAAAAAAATTATTTTAGTTTGCAATTTTCATATAGAAGGAGTGTTTTTTAATTTTCGTATTTTTGGTACCCGCGTTGATTTCGTATTTCTCGCTTTATCTTTTTTTACGAATTAATAGAGTACAATTCATAAAGAGCGTAACGTAGAGAATATGTACTAAAAATAAAATAAAAAGTAAAGTACTTTGCACACTGAAATTGCGTGATAAGTTTGTGAGCACCTCGTCAATTTTTTTTATATGGAGATGAGAAGATATTTTTTGCGAACTTGTGAGGTATACGAAGCATTTGCTAACTTTCATGAAGATCACTACAGATAACACAACATATTAATAACCGGTCGCTTTAGCAAAAACTAGTCAGTTTCTCGCACGACATCAAATGGGAAATCCATAAGGTTAACGTAGTCATTCTTTTGTAATTGAAGCGTCATCGTACTTCAGATATTGTTACTTAAAATTTACTTAGTAAAAAACTATTGATAAATTCCTGCGAGAAGGTCAAAATAACAAAACAAAGTCAAGAGAAAATGCCAAAATTCGCCCCAAAAGTTAAACTCAGCAATGGTCAAGAAATGCCAGTCATTGGTTTGGGAACTTGGCGCTCTACCGAATCAGACGCTGAGCGGGCAGTAAAAGACGCCATTGATGTGGGATATCGTCACATCGACACAGCATTTGTCTACGAAAATGAGCATGAAGTTGGAAGCGCTATTAAGGCAAAAATCGCTGAAGGTATCATCAAACGGGAGGATATATTCGTGGTAACAAAATTAGGAGGCATTCACCATGAGCCCAAACTGGTCGAGCATGCGTGCCGTCTAAGTTTATCCAACTTAGGCTTGGAATATATTGATTTATATTTGATGCACTTCCCAGTCGGACAAGTGCACACCAATGATAAGAATGTGCATGGTACCTCCAATCTTTCGGATGTCGATTATATCGATACATGGCGTGAAATGGAGAAAATGGTAGATCTCGGGCTAGTCCGCGGTATTGGATTATCGAATTTTAATGCCGAACAAACGGAACGTGTGTTAACAAATGCTCGTATTAAGCCATTAGTTAATCAAGTTGAATGCAATGCCGGGTTAAACCAGAAGAGACTCATAGAGTTCTCACGTGAGCGTAACATTATTATCGCCGCCTATTGTCCGCTGGCACGTCCCCGCGTAGATCAACGGTGGCCACCATTTCTCTTTGACGCCACTGCACAAGAACTGGCGAAAAAATATCAGAAGACAACAGCACAAATCGCTTTGCGTTACTTGATTCAGCTCGGCGCGATTCCAATACCTAAGTCGGTGAAAAAAAACCGCATCACTGAAAACTTTGAGGTTTTTGACTTTGAATTAAGTGTCGAAGATATGCAAACTATGGATCGATATGACACTGGAAAACGAATGATTCCTTTTTCGGGTATGAGCCATCATAAGTACTACCCTTTCAATGCAGAGTTTTAATACATGGATATGTAACGGTAGAAAAAATTCGGAATTTTAAAAGCATTATTACTTTTTTTATGAACTACTCAATCCAGCAAATACGTAATATTCGAACTTTGATTTTATTTTAAGATACCTACTGTTCTTAGCTTCTAAGATATACTGCAACATATAAAGCAACAATAAAAAATAATAATATATATATGTATACCATATATATTAATAATATAGTGGGAAATTCCTGTTCAAGTTAATGTCAAGGCCCGTTTATACCTTCAATTATTGTTGCGGAAACTATATTTTGCATGCAATAAAAATTGACTGTATTAAAGGGTCTTAAAACTAATATAAGAATTTGAAATGTGTTTGCAATAAATATTCAGAAGCTTATGAAAGTTTGTCTGAGCGATGTACGTATATTAAACTGTGTTCGATGATAATTTTTTAAGACGAGAAACAATCATATTTTTGAATGTTCTTATTCAAAAATAAAGTGCACTTTAATTAAAATATGCTTTCATTCCATAGAAAACTTTGAGTAGGGATAAATTTGTTGTTGGTTTTACCACATTGTAAGCTAATTTCAAATGAGAGAGCATTCAAAAATATTAGGAACTGCATTACTATATTTTCAGAAACGGAACCGCGAAAAAAGAAACTTATGTAATTTTTAGGGTGATGTTAAGTCTAGTGCTTCCTACAATTGTTCGTCAGACATTTATTTGATTTGATTTTTAAATAAAGGCTCGTTGGAAAGGTTTCAGGGAGATCTATAGATTAGTTTTTGAGAAAATAATCTTTTCCTGGCCGCCAAATCGAAGAGGTAAATTTTTTAAGACCATTCAACTCACGAGGAGTGTTTGCAACAGAAAAACGATTTATGGCACTAGATTTCCAATGTATCAAAATCACGGGAGCAAAACACTTTTGCCCACCTTAATAAACATATTGCGACATTTAGGTTATGTGGAGAGAGCAAACTCTCGAAACGAACTCAATCACCAATCAGCCTTTCGTTTTTTGGTTTTGTTTTGACACCTTATTCGTAAATTTCTAAAAATAAATTGTAAAAACAATTTCCAGATATAGTTGGAAAAAAGTGCACTTTTTCTCCATTTCATAATAAAGTAAGAGAACTCAATTATGCATAGGACGATTTCACACTAGCAACAGTCGCCGCTGAGGAGCCACATCTTTGTCCTATTTTCAAAATATCCTATACATATATACATATATAGGAATGTAAGACATAAGAAATTAAAGAAGAAAATTTACTTATTCCCGTTTGATTATCACCGCTAATCCAGAATCCATCATAGCAGCTGCAAGCATGTTCAACTTTATTTGAAACAAACAAAAATCATATTCTGGAGTCAAGAACAACTCAAAACGAAAGATCAATTTATTTTTATAACAAAACTAAAGCAAAATCCGATTGGATTCGATGCTATGAAACTGTAATTGTTACCTTATCCCATCTGGGATAAGGTTTAATTTATTCGAATAGTAACCTACTCTTTTTCTATATTTGCGATGTAATTCGCACACTCAAATGCAACCCAACACTAAATCAAATACACAAAATTATACAAGACGCGAAAAATCGAAAAGTAGCCGTGCTTGGAAAATAATAAATGTTGCGAATAAAATAAATAAGATATTGCATTGATAGCGAAATGGGAAAAATGTGCGATAAAAGTGCAAATAGAAGGTGTTGTCTTTGTAGCGACGTCCGTTAATTAGTGCGGAATGAAAATATAAATTAGATACAAAAAAGAAGAAAATAATTAGTGCTTGAAGTAGTTGGGAACGACGACGACGACGACGACGTTGTCGGGGCCGACACAAATAAGGTGTATTCGTAGTTCAAGGTCAGTCGACAATCGACGTCTACGAGCAGCTGCTACGTATTGCGTGTGTTATCCGAGGGCAGCAGTAAACTCCACCCACTGCCATCTGCTGCTGGATACATCATGGCAGGTGAATCCACAATTGGCTGTGCAGCTCTCAAGAAATCCGCTAAATCAAAAATAAACCCTGACAAGGATATGGTACCAATTAATGGGCGCAATGAGAATGGAAAGGGGCATCTGATGAAACCGCCGAATGCACCGCCGCAAAATACGCGAGGTGGCTTGAGAGTGTACAAGATTGTAATCCTCGGTGATGGAGGTGTCGGCAAGTCGGGTGAGTTGTGAGAGTTTGTTGCCAGTCTGCATGCCCGGCAGCGGTTGAACTGCATTTTACTTATACACAAGGTGTATTTTTTTTTTTTTTTTGCTTGCGTAAAATTATGTATTGGAAAAATCAATAAATTATCGTGAAATTTATTTTAACATTTCGCACGCTGCAAATTTCTTCTGGATATTTATTTCGTACTCATCTGTAAACGCAGCGGTAACTTTGCAATTTGTTAGCCATAGCTTCTTAGATTACCATGATCCAACCATTGGTAAGTTCTGTGAATATACATAAATTGTACATAAGTATGTACATTGCTCAATTACAATTGTACATATATTTGCTTCTTGTTGTAGAGGATTCATATCAGCAGCAGGCCGTTATCGACGGTGAGGCAGCACTGCTGGACATACTCGATACTGCTGGACAAGTTGAATTCACAGCCATGCGTGATCAGTATATGCGCTGTGGCGAAGGTTTCATAATTTGTTATTCTGTAACCGATCGTCATAGCTTTCAAGAGGCTTCAGAATATCGTAAGCTCATTCAGCGTGTACGCCTTTCCGAGGATATTCCGCTGATATTAATTGCGAATAAAGTGGACTTAGAAGATCGACGAGACGTAAGTATAAAAATAACCTAATTACAAAGCAGACAACTTTAAGTGATCCTAGAACGCAAATAAGAACAACTTAAAATCTATTGAACGTACCTATTTAACTTATACGCATTTTAAAATTAAAAAATCAGTATACGAAGCTCTTGAAATGATGTTCGCCGGTGTCGTCCCAGAGCAGTCTCTTCAAAATACAATTTTAGGAGTTGAAAAAATATTTATTATTTATTAGTATTTATTTATTCAGCAACAACTATCTTGTCCCCTTCAAAGTAATCCCCCTCAGATATAATACACTTATGCCAGCGTTTTTTCCAATCCTCGAAACACTTCTGAAACGCGCTTTTTGGTATCGCCAACAGCTCCTGTTTCGATTTTTCTTTTATCTCTTCAATCGTAGCAAAACGCTTTCGTTTCATCGGTGTCTTCAGTTTTGGGAAGAGGAAAAAGTCAGCGGGGGCCAAGTCCGGTGAATACGGTGGTTGAGGCATGATAACGGTTTTGTTTTTGGCCAAAAACTTACGCACAAGCGACGTTGTTTTTGCTCAATATTTAGCAATTTTGGAACAATCTTCGCTGCAGCACGTTTCATGCCTAAAACATCCGTAAAAATTGCTTGGCATGAGCCGAACGATATGCCAACATCATCAGCAACCTCTCTGATAGTGATTCGACGATTATCCAAAATCATTTTCTTCACTGCATCAATGTTTTCATCGGTTGTTGACGTGCTCGGGCGACCAGGACGAGCATCGTCATTGACATCTTCTCGGCCTTCCTTAAACCGGTTATACCACAATTGAACTTGTGTTCTCTACTATGAGACTCGCCAAAGGCCACAGTCAACATTTCAAATGTCCTTGCGTATTTAATTTCATTTTTTACACAAAACTGAATACAGTTTCTTTGATCCATTTTTTCGATTAGTAAAAAATCGAAGAGCACACCAAAACACGACTAACTTTTTTATCTGTCAAAAACAAACGGACAATCCAAAATGGTTGGTATTGCCAACAGACATGTGTACCAACATAAAAGAAAAAAAAATGCGAAAATCATACATACGTAACTCACGAAATTTGAAAATAACGTTTATTTTTTTATCACACCTCGTATGCAAATAATAAAGCGCTTGTAAAGCTTAAACTTGTCATCTATCATTTTAATTTGTATTATTTTTTTTTTCTTAGCAAATTGAATTAAAAATATGATTTTTAATTCTTCCTACTTATACAATGTACGTAAAAACACCTTCAAAGAACTGATTTTAAAATACTTCAATAATTATAGTTTATACGAATCTATAAAATTGCTAAATGAACTAATTTAAAATATACATAATATACATTTATTAATGTTTTAATTTAGTGATTAATTTAAAAAGTAGTAAATGGCAAAAAATATTGTGTTGGTTTAAATATCCTTTAAAATAACTAACTAAACTAATCACGATTAGAATAAAATTCGGTATAAGAAGTTAGACTAACACCCAAATACAATATTTAAACCAAAAATCATTTAAATCGAAAAATACTGATGTCCCTCTACTCTGCTCAAGGCACTGAGATATTTTCATTAAAATGTGTGTAGTTTTCCATCTTGCTCATTGCTGCCTTTAGGTAGGTGCTGGTTATATTGGTGTTCGCTGTTCGACGAACACATCATATTTTACTCTCGTGCTGGGTGCAGTGGTTACATTGGTGTTCGTTACAGAGTTGCTTTTTGTCGAAATTCAGTTCTTTTTGTAATAAGTACTATATTGTTTGCAACGGCAACACTAAATGGTATACCAAAAAACTTTAAACGATTTTATTAATACGAAGCGTGAAATTAACAATATAATTGAAAAATTATGAAAATAATATGATTTTTTTCAATAGTTTTATGAATAATATATTTAATATTCACTTTTAAAAACTAAAAACATTCGCAACTTCGCTTTTCTGCAAATGAAAATAATGATATATAGGTTTGAGTGTTTTCCTTCTATTTTACATACATCTTTGTTCCTTTTTTTTGTAGAATAGCTCTTTGACACCCTGAATAATCGGTGTGCTCGGTGTACATGTCACCCAGCATATCGTGTTCGGTGTGAGAGTGAGTAAAAGCTCTTTTTTCGTGTTCGGGCAAAAACAATTGCATGGCGTTCGCCGAGTAAAATTTGAATATAACCACAGCCTTACGAACACAATGGACGAGGCAATGACATTGGTCGCTTTTCGCAATTTGATTCGCCACAGCTACATTTGTGCTCTTGAGCTGCTTTTTCGTCTGCGTGCTGCTAAATTTGAGCGAAAACATTTTCGACAACTGCGATTGCGAAAGTTAAAATTACCAAACAAAAAAAAAAAACAAAATAAACGGGACTATGGACAGCATAAATGTGATGAAAGAGTGGGAAACTTAATATTCTTCTTTATTTGTAACAAATTTAATTTTTACATAATTCAGTATTTTAACCGGTTTGTTGTTGTGAACTGTAAAAAAAAAACCATTCAAAATTCATGCTCAGCTTAAAGTAGTAGAAAAATAATGCGTTCGAAAAAATGGCGACCGCTCAAACAAATTTTTACTGATCACAAACTGAGCAAGTCTCGTTCCGTTGACACTCATGTCATAGAGCAGTGGGGTACCATAACTTGAGCACTTGTGTCTGCGCAGCGCGACCATTGCGCCATCTGGCAACACTTAAATACCTTGCATTCTTATGAAGGCGAATATAATGGCTGCAACACTGCAACAATGCGCCATTGTGCGCTTTGTCGCTGTCGCCGACTCCAATCTAATTCTATGAAAAAACAGAAAAACAAATTATCAAAAAAACCAATTGTTTATGATACTTTCTTTGAAATCAAATAAATTAATGAAGTGTTCAATTAAATATTTTTGTTTTTTATCGATATAAAATAAATAATCTGTTGTGGAATTGATGGAAATTGTGAATATTAGAATTAAAGTCATTTTATCGTTTTGCCGCGCTTTTTTTGTTCCAGTCGCAGGCAATATTACGAAATTTGCTGCGGACGCCTTCTTCTACCTTTTGGTCGCCAGTGTATAACTTTAAGACTATGAAAGTTATTTTTCTTAACTTTTGTTTCGTGTGGGCGAAAAAAAAGTACATAAATTTTTTTTTGCCTCTGCGATTAATACATCAAATCATTTGGAGTCTAACGCCATAAACCGTTTTTCGATTGCGAACACTCTTCCTGAGCTGAATGTTCTGAAAAAGTGTACTTTTTTTAATAGGCGGGAAAAAAGTTATATAAAATTATATAAATTTTTTTTCTATATTTTTGTTCATATTTCAAATAATATTTGGTATTAATTAATTCGGCTATAATAAACACTGATGCCAAAGAATAAGCACGTTCATAGAGTAGGCGGTTTGGTTTAGCGCCTAAGAAAGGATTATTATTTAATTATTTTATCGAAGATCGCCAATAAGACCCTTCCAACAATCCCTTATTTAGCAAAATCAGATGAAAAACAAAAAGTTAACGATAGAGTTGATTTCACCCCGAAAATCACTTATACTCGTATGTATTTTATTTTCTTGCAGATCCTTTTTAAGACTTTTTACATGCTCTTTCATTTCAAACCCCCCATTGCAAGGGGGTAAACCAAACAAATGTATACATACAAACAAAATTTTTTTTTTATAATAAAAAGAGTAAATTTTAACATTTTCCAGGAGTAACACACGAGTAGTGTGTGCAATCGAAACAGAGTTGATGAATACAACAACGTCTGAGCAGAGGTGCGGTTGTAAAGCGAAGAGCTTATAGATTCTGGCAAACACCAACATTTTCCTTCCAGCAAGTAACGGAGAGTAGTGTAGGAAAATATTTTTCAATATTAGTAGGATTGCCAAAAACTTTCAGAAAATGATCAGTGTCTAAAAATCATATTTTCAAAGTCGCATACATTTTTTAGGCACGTCAATAAGACTCATATTTTTACTCTCCAACGCTAGCTCGATAGCAAAAATTTAAACCTGGCAATCTCTGCAATTATAATATATCTCGAATTAATAAGCACCAGCGTAAATTTTTCCGATAGAGAAATGCTCCATTTCAAAGTCTTTTAGAATAATGTCAAATTTTGTTTAATAACTACCACAGATGTACAAGCATGAAGCCGGTATTTTGTTGAATGCCTCGCCAAAAAAAACTGTTCTTTTTTTTTTAGTCAAACCAGTCATCGAGCCATTTTTCACATTTTCGTACGAATCGAAGTGCTGCTCAGCAAGTGCGTGCCCACTTGATAAAAATAAGTGGTAGTCAGATGGAGCTAAGTCGGGTGAATAAGCCGCATGGGGGAGGGCTTCCCAGCTGTACGAATCTGCTAATTCCCGAGTCTGTTTTGTTCGTTGTGATGGTGCATTGTCATCAAGAAAAATCACTTTGTGTTGTCTAGCTTGATATTCTGGACGTTTTTAGCGCAAAGCACGGTTCAAATCGGCCAATTGTTGTTGTTAGCATTGACCAGTATCTGTTCCACCTGGTTTCAGGTCAAACCAGATAACACCTCGCTGATCCCAGAAAACACAGAGCATTATCTTCTTTCCGAAGGGATTTGGCTTTGATGTCGTTTTGGCCGGTGTACCGGGTTTGACTCAAAAAACGAATAGTTTTTGTGGCGAGGCATTCACAAAAATACCGGCTTCATACTTGTACACTTGTGTTAGTTTGACGTTTGATATTCTCGAAATATATCCATTTTTCATCGCCAGTAACAATTCGATGAAGATATGACTTTCTTTTGTACCTGACGAGCAACATTTCACAGGTGGTTTCGATTTTCTTCCTGTCTTTCAGTCAATTCATGCGGCACCCATCTTCTCACCGTCCCCACCTTCAAAATCAATCCCATGGCTTTTAAACAGCAGTAGCTGAGAAATGCATTGTTGGGTCACATTTGCCATAATTGTTCTGCAAGTTGTTCTTCCGTTTGACCAATCATCCACATCGAGTAAAGCTTGTAATTCGGCATCTTCAAACTTTTTCAGTAGTATTCCACGTTCTTTGTTTCTCACATCAAAATCGATACTTTTAAACTTATTGAACCAGTCGTTGTACTGTGTTTTGCCTAGAGCGTGCTTCCACACGCATTTGATGAGATTCCAAACCAGATTACTTCAATTGGAAACAGAAAATCAATGAGGTCCGCATATCGTAGTTTGTAGGCACAAAATTGGACATTTTTACGAGCGAAAAATGAATCTTAATTGTTTATGAACTGAATATTGTTGACAGAACTAAATGCGAAGAAATGGCGCTAATGGTTTGGTTTGACAGAGCGTATAGTTTTACCTAGCGACACAGAGATGTCATTACCGGTTTCATACTTGTACACCTGATATTTCTACTGAAATCTGTTAAAATCGCTTGACAATTACTATTACTTTTGCCACTAAAATCATTTTCTGTACTTCAACATAAATCTATTGAAATCTATTATCTAATGCTATTTATTTTATTTATTTTATAGGTTTCAACCGAAGAGGGTAAGAATCTGGCCAATCAATTCGGATGTCCATTTTTTGAAACTTCTGCCGCAATACGCCAATGCATAGATGAAGCATTCTATATGCTGGTGCGTGAGATTAGACGCAAAGAACAGCAAAAAGTGAGTAGAGTATTTCATAACCACTGAATATTTGTTATAGTTCTCCTGTATGCACAGGCACTTGGAAACGGTTCCAGCTCAGAAAAGTTAAATTCAAGAAGACGCAGTCGCTGGTGGCGCATTCGTTCGATCTTCGCCTTGGTATTTCGACGTCGAAGGAATCTAAATTAGGATGGAGAGCAAGTAGCAACAACAGCTGACAGCAAGCACATATACATACTCACACACACGCGCAAATAGAAACAAATCCTAAACGTTAAAAATGTTTTATTTATATACCGTTAAAAAAAAACACAAAATTATAATGCAACAATAGCTTTTTATTTAACATAGTTCAAATTGAAAAAAAAACAAAAAAGAAAAAGAAAAACAAACTAAACCGGCACCAGAAATGTTCCCAAGCAACAATAAAACAAAACAAAAATATGAAATGTATAAAATCAGCAATTGTTAATAAGATTTTTTACGATAAATGAATTTAGCAAAAGAAAACAAAAAACTTGTTAGTCAGGCCTGGAAAAGCTATTAAACGAAACAAAAAACTGATATATTTATTATGCAATAATGAACCAATCGAAATCGATAGTGCAGGACATGATATAATGAAATTGACACTGTGTCGAAATTGTGAAACTTTATAAAAACTGGAAATGTTATTTAATTGTAATTTGGCTTTGAAACTAATTGAAAACTATTGACTGCACTATCATTTTGCTATTGGCCATGCAAACGTATGAATTTAAAATTCGTATTTATATAGTAAAATAAAAATATAATGTGAAAAAAAAACCAAAAACTTTCAAACACGAAAGAAACATTGCTCAGTAGCAGCAAAAAGAATAACTAAAACTCTATATACATTTTGACTACATCTATAGAAACAGTATTTGATAAGACAAAAAAGAACCACAAACATCATTCTTGACAAATTTAAAACTCAATTTTCATAATTAACTATTAATAATAAACGATTTGAGATTTCCTTAAGACAAAACTGACAAAATAAGCAATAATAGTTGAATTAATGAAAAAAGAAGAGAAATCAAAAAGTAATAGAAAACCCTAGCGTAAATACTACATTTATTATAGCTCATTGCGGCATATTTTCTAGATCAGTAGGTACTATGGAAGCAGGTGACAAAAGCGGTTACAAATAATCAAAAGTAATCAGATAATCAGATTGTTCTGGCAGGTTGAAAGAAACTTCAAAGAACGTTTTTATTTTTTTTTCAAATTTTCCACCAAGGATTTCTCGTATCCTGGACAAACCTGACAAACATTTTGTACACTTGGAACATATATTTGATATGAATTTTAATTTTATAATACAGTGAAAAATATCAAACTCCTTACGCATTTTGGGGGTATAGGGAACTACCAGACCCTCAACCTTTACGATTTCGCAACAAAAGACTTTTGTTGACTTTTGTAATACTGTGTTAACTACTTTAGAAAACCATAAAATTAATTATATGCTCAATTAAAATAATTCTATATCTAAATTTAACAGATTTCTCCATGTTGCTGTCAATTTTAACAATTACTACTCTTTTTTTTTCTTTTTATTTAATTTTTTTTGTAATGAGAAAAATATCAAAAGCATATATACTTTTTAATAAATTATATAAATACTATATAAAAGTTCAGTTTCAGCCCGTGCCCGAGGCAAATATTAAAATAAAAATTAACAAACTTACAAAAAAAGAAAAAGGTGGAGAATTTAAAATGATCGTGGTTTGTTCTTTAAAATTGAGCAAAAAAAAAAATAACTATCATTAAATAAAACTAATAGTTACTATTAGCTACATTTAAGCTTTAATTTGATGTATGGTATACTTTATATACAGGCTGTCTCGTATTAAGAGAACAATCCGTCGCCAGTCGATTCCTTGGGTCGAGAAAGGGAAAAAATCGTGAGGGAAGGGGGAGGGGGGGGAGGTGTCGGAAATGACCCAGTAAGGAGCTATACCTTAAAGTATGCTAAAAAATTGCATTCAAAGGTAACATCACGTTTTACAGTATAACTTTCAAATTATTAAAGCTAAGAAAGTACGATTCATATTTAAAAAAAAATAAATTTAACGGGCAAAACACTTCTTGTACAGTGAATCGATTGCATCAACCATAAAGAAGTTATAGCCTCTTAAAATGAAAACTTTTTGTTTTTTAAGTCTTTTTTTGTGTTCAAGCATGATTATCGAAAAGTTGCGTTGTTATTTTTTTTTAATGGGGGATGCAGAAAGCATTGAGGAACTCCGATGAACGTATTAACATAGCCGCGAAGGAAGTAAGGGTAATACTGCCTCATCTACATGTAGTTTCTAGTGTATCCAAGCGCGCTCGAGCATGCATTAATGCTCATGGAGCTCATTTCGAGCAATTGTTGTAAAATTAATATAATAAAAACACAATTAATTTGTTTTCATAATAATAGTTTTCACTTAAAACTCGAAGATTCTGTAATTTATGCAAGCAAATAATTTACACCACTTGGTTATCCGTTGGTTGGATATGCAAATGTTGTATGGGAGTTTTGTAGAGAGTTGTTCGAAAAAAAATAACAATGCAACTTTTCGAGATAATCATGCTTGAACACAAAAATAATGACTTTAAAAAACAACAAGTTTTCATTTTAAGAGGCTATAACTTCTTTATGGTTGATGCAATCGATTCACTGTACACGAAGTTTTTGCCCGTTAAATTTACTTTTCAATCTTACTTTCTTAGCTTTAATAGTTTGGAAGTTATACTGTAAAACGTGATGTTACCTTTGAATGCAATTTTTTAGCATACTTTAAGGTATAGCTCCTTACTGGGTCATTTTCGACCCCCCCTCCCCCCCCCCCTAAAACGTGATGTTACCTTTGAATGCAATTTTTTAGCATACTTTACGATTTTTTTCGTTTCTTGACCCAAGGAATCGACTGGCGACGGATTGTCCTCTTAATACGGGACACCCTGTATTTTAAAATAATGAAGAAAAAATGGTGTTATTTATTGTTAACAACTAAATATATTTTATGTTATTATTTATTGTTTTTCTTAAGTGATATTTATGTTTTCTCTCTTGAATTATTTCCAAATAAACATTGCACATATTTTTTTTATTTCTTTATTTACGAAATATGTTTTAATAAGTATAAGTGAAATAAACGAATGCAATGCAATCATACCCACATATAAATAAACACAAACACACACACACACACACAAATAGTTCCTTTGTTGCTTACTTTTATATATGTACATACATACATTCATGCATACTAATACCATATAAATAATAAAATATATTATTGTTACTGTTCATGATTCTTAATTAATTAATTCATAATTACATTCTCGTTTTCATCACTATTTTTCGTTGTTTAGTTTTATTGTTATTATTATTTAGTATTTGTGTTAAGGTTTCTTAAATTCATATACATATATTTATTATTAGTGAGCAATTTTGTGCGAGACATAAAATTTGATTATTAAATACATAGAACGATTTCTGAAATGTTTAAAACATTAAACTATTGCTAAGAAGAAGCATGAAAAAATATTACTATTAATTTATTGACAAAGAGAAAACACAACATGATCACTGTATTCAATTTTTTATTTGTTACAAAAACTTACGGTGAACCACAAAAATACAGAATTAAATGTGTACTCGTAAATAAACCAATTTTGAAAATGTTAAAAAAAAGAGTGTGTTTTAATTTTTCCATTGATCAGCAATGAAATCTTTCTGAAATCTAAAAAAGATAGAGATAGAATATATTTTTTCAATTTATTTGAAGACTCAAAACAGAGGAGAACAAATTTGAAAAAAATAAATTCTATTCTCTTGACCAAAATAATGATTTTTTAATGTTTTCAGGAGAACAAATTTGAAAAAAAGAATTTATATTCTCTTGACCAAAATAATGATTTTTTAATGTTTTCAGGTCACTGAACACGAATCTAGCGTTCAATTCGCTAGTTACCGAGATATTAGGATAAACCATTCATTCTGTCTAATAAGCCATAGCTCCGTCATTAATCAACCGTTTTTAGCCCGTTAAATTTACTTTTCAAAAATGTGAATCTTACTTTCTTAGCTTTAATAATTTAATTCATAGCTCCGTCATTAATCAACCGTTTTTCACCGCAAAAAAATACATTTGAAATCGTTACCTGTTCTCTACCAAAATCATTATCATTACCGACAACAGAAATTTTTATTACACAAAATAAAATCTCTGATTATAATCAACCGATTACAAAAAAGGTAGTATTGATATATCAAATTCGTTAAAATGCAACTGCATTCAGTGTCGGGCATGAAATAAGAACACCTTGTTCTGAAACCAAAAACCTTAAAAAATATTTCTCTACGCTTATGATAAATTTAAAAGGTATTTACTTTTATTCATTTATTCCATAAGTTTAATTTTTTCTTAAAACAAAAACCAAATCAATTCAGTGTAAAAAAAGAAATTTAAAAGTTATACATAAAATCACATTTCAAAAGGACAAACAAATAAAGACACTTCAATTAAAAAAAATATTTATAAAATATTGACACAAATTGTTTACTAATGCTAATATTTTGTGGAATAGCCTTTGTTAATTAAAACCGCCTTACACCTTCCAGGCATTGATTCCACCAGAGACGCGCAAGTAGCCTGGGTTATGGAATACCACGCTCTTTGAATGTTTTGCCACAATTCGTCTTTGTTTTTAGCTCTGGTACAGCCAATTTTCTCTTTGACAGTATTCCACAAGTTCTCGATTGTATTAAGGTCAGAAGATTGTGAAGGCCAGGTCATAACGGGAATTCCATTATGGGAAAATTAATCTCGCGCAAGGATTGAGGTGTGCTTTGGGTCGTTATACTGTTGCATTTGCCATTGCAGGGGTATTTCCCATTCAGCATAAGGAAGCATCACCTCCTGAAGGATGTTTACGTAAAGAAATCTGTCCATCGTTTCTTTTATCCAATACAGAGGGCCCACACCATACCAAGAGAAGCATCCCCATACCATGATGCTTCCATCTCCGTGCTGAAACGGCTTCCTAGTATATTTTGGGCTCGATTCTGCATTTTTCGGGCGTCTAACCCAACGTTTGCCATCACTTCCAACAAGATTCACCTTGCTTTCGTCTGTCCATAATACGTTAGGCCATTTTTTTTGCATTAATTGAACCATCCCACTCAATGTGCGCTTTAGCCAACTCTGTGCGACACTTTCGATGTCTTTGTGTCAACATTGGTAGTTTTCGTGCTGTTCTCCCATACATTTTTTTTTCCACCAAACGTCTCCTTACTGATCGAGCACAAATTTGAACCCCTGCCTCCTCTCTAATTGCGGCAGCTGCCTTAAATGGATCGCGAGCCGCCAAAATTTTTATGCGATTGTCATCTGCACTTGTAGTTTTGCGGGGCCTACTTCTCTTGCAATGAAATTTTTGAGGTATTAAAGATTGGTAGACAAATGTCGAGGATCTGCTAATTAGCTAATAGCGAGGATTAGCTATTTGGCGGATGCTTTGTCCCTCATTTCGCAGTTTTTTCACAAAATCACGCCCCTCCTTGCTACAGTGATTTGCTCGACCCATTTTGCTGTGACATTACGGAATAGTTTACATTTAATTTGTTGAATTACCCTCAATGCTACCATTTAAATGCTTACCAGTACAAATTATAAACAAATTTAAGTTTTCTATTTTAAAATATAAATTTTTTCGTCTGCTGTTCTTATTTTTAATTGTCCGCCTTCGAATGCTTCGCTTAAACTTTTTTGTTTGTAAATCCCCAAAAATTATTTAAATGTTACTGATATAGTTTCGCTACCGTTACCGATATTCGCTTCGGTTTAAGTCCCTGAAAGATATTGGAATTATGTATATCCAAAATGTTCAATAAAATATGAGAATGCTTCATATCTCGAAAACTAAAATCAATCCAGCAAATTCAATGCCAGATGCAACATTAACGACCCCGATTTTATCAAAATTTACTGCTTAGGGCTCCAGATTTACTGTTCCCCAGTGTAGTATATAGAAAATGGTCATGGCGTTCGGAAGCTATCGTTAATTAACTAGAGACGAGAAGTTTTGTACAATTCAACCTAAAGGGTGTTTTTTTTTTAGAAGTGTGGTTTTCAATCTGGCAATACTTTTTTCAGAGTTGGTCTTTTTGACAGCTGTCACTTGATTTATGCTCAGTTTGATTTGCCATTTCATAATGAATCGACTTACTCCTGAACAACGTTTGCAAATCGTGCAAATTTATTACCAAAATAATGGTTCGGTTCGCGCGGTGCCTTTTGTTCAGCGATGAAACTCACTTTTGGTTGAATGGGTACGTTAATAAGCAAAATTGTCGCATTTGGAGTGATCATAATTCCCAAGACATTGTTACCATCCTCAAAAAGTCACTGTTTGGTGTGTTCTATGGGCAGAGGGAATCATTGGTCCATATTTCTTCAAAGATGAAGCCGGTCATAATGTTACAGTCAATGGGGAACGCTATACAGCCATGATTAATGACTTTTTCGTGACTGAATTGTGAATTGGAGGTTGTTGATGTGGACGACCTTTGGTTCCAACAAAACGGCGCTACATGCCATACAGCCATACAGCCAACGAAACAATCAATTTATTGAAGGAAACTTTTGGTGAGCGCATTATCTCGCGTCGTGGGCCTGTGGCGTGGCCTTGGATCGTGCGATTTAACACCGCTGGACTATTTTTTGTGGGGTTATGTGAAGTCTACGTGTGAAGTATACGCAGATAAGCCCGAGACGATTGCCGCCTTGGAAGAGAACATTCGGCGCGTTATTACTGTCATATTGCAAACGCGTCATTGCTGCAAAAAGTGGTCGAAAATTGGGCCTCTCGGCTGGAATTTATTCGAACCAGCCACTTGCCCGAAATCGTTTTTAAAACATAATGGCAAATCCTTATCTTTATAATAAAGCTAAATACTTGGCCATAACATTAAATTATATGCGTTTTATTTCTTCTTGAAAGCCACACTTCTAAAAAAACCACCCTGAGTAAATCCTAAACAAAAACTGTAGTCAACTTCAATGCTCAAATATTAAAGCTACTAAAATCTTTGAACTTTTAGTGCCGTCCTCTCAATTTTCGCTTAAGCGAAACGAAGTTTATTACAGAAATATCCTGATGAAGAGGAGTAACGCTCCGATTTTACACTTATGGGAGATACAATACTTAAAAGATCATTAGCCTTTCAAAGGTAACACCCTCGATCGCCTCCGTCGACAAACATGTCAATTTCTTGCGAAATAATGTATGAATAATTTGTTTGGTTGAACTTTCAAAGAATTTGCACAAATTTTATAAAAAGCAGATCTCGATAATACCGGGATTAAATATTTCACATCTCTCGGTTTTGGAATTGTAAATTTTCCCGGGATCCCAAGACCGGGATTGGAACTCCTAGTATGTACATACACGCGAGGTATTATAAGTGTCTGTGGACGTTGAGGCGATTCTAGTGCGTTGGATTGTTATGCAAAGTGTCAGGGGTTCTAACTTCGGCACAGGCAAAACCAAAAAGTAGAAAAAAACATTTTTCTACAATGCAGTATCTCTTGGCAGGCAATGGCACACCTACAAGAGTAAAAATTGCTATGAAAAGTTTTTGAGTTCGCCGTTCGGATTCGGTATAAAACTGTAGGTCCCTTCCATTCATGTACAAATATAACACGCACAACATGAGTGGATGCGAAAAGCTCGGCCTAGGTCCTCCATATGCTGTTGTGCCATTAAAACGAACTACCACTACGCCACAGCGACCACAACATTAACCAAACAGTATTTACGTTCAAATCTCTCGAACTGAGCAACAAAGAATGGTTCGATCCGGATATAACATTGCGTCAGTTGGACATATTTTCCACAGGCGCATTCATTGAAGAACGAAGTGGGTTAAAGATTTATAGGCCGTTAAAGATTTTATCAGCAACCAGCGACAAAATGGAAAAGCACATCTTTAAATTAACCGAATTAATTTATTGCAACCACTATGCACCAGTGTAAACAGCCACATAGTGCGTAACACGTAGAGTGCAAGTGAATACTCAATGTTCGCCGATACTATGTAGTAATTACGAGTAAATGTGCTTTTTGTGCTTGATACTTTTAAATGAGTAATTCACTAGAATCAAGTAAATGATATGAGCATCTACTTGATAATTTGAATCGAGTAAATTACATGTATGTAAACAATTTACTTGCAACTAATGTTTATTGCAGAAAATGCAAAATGAAATTTTTTCCCCCATAAGAAAATTATTATTGGTCAGTAAAAATTTGTTAGCAAACCTTTAAGTTTTTCGGAGCAAAACCTAGTTTTTATTGAGTGGCTTTTATTTTCGAAATTTTATGTGACCAAAAGTTGGCCAATACAAAAGTAGATTTTTAGAATTTTTCCCAAACGATCCAGCTAAAGAATGACAATCCCTAGAACTTAAATATTTTGTGAAACATCAGAAAATAGATGTGCAAATAAAAACTCATTTATATTTATGTATTTTTTTTTGTTTTGTTTTTTTTTTTTTTGTTTGTTTCTTTATTTGTATTTATTATATAATATGTATGTATTAGTAAAATATTTATTGTAAGGAATATTATGCGGCATGCATAATAACCACGTAAAATTAAATTAAAAAAAAAAAACGAACACCAACCTTATTACACAAATAATAATAATTATAATAATTTAATCAAGAAAATTTTTAAAGGATCTTTTTTTGTTTTGTTTTTGTTGGGGTTTGTTTGTTTTGTATTTTTTTGCGTGTAAAGAGAATGTCGAATTATACCGTAGTAGTGAAAAAATACCAAAATTTTGTTAATTTATTCAGCTTGCAGATAATTATTTGAACAGAAATGCTTTGCTGTTACTGTTGTTGTGTTTGCTCTGCAACAAGATTCAAAAATAGTAAGCATGTACATATGTAAGTAAAATATAGTAACTGTAAACTGTAGTATGTATGCAATAGTGTAGTATTGTTTTTAGAGTGTTTTTAAGTTTTTAAATAAAATTATTTTTATGCTTTCAGAGAACGAATGAAATTTTTGTTTCGAGTTTCTGGTTTTTTTTTGTTTTTTTTTTTTTGTTTCTGATCAAGTAATATTAAATTACAAAACTAATATTCAATAAAAAAAATTCATAAAATCATTATGACAAATACAATAAACTTGTGTATGAGGCTGTGTGTGTGTGTTTACATTTTTGTTTTATCATTTGATTTATTGAAAAAAGAGGCATGGTTTCTTATTTTACTTTTTATATTATTAATAAAAATACATATTTATGATTTCATTTGAATTTTTGTTTTTCTTTGAAAGTTGAAAAATTTAATGCATTTTATTTGTGGTAATAGTTTGTTTTGTTAAAGTTGGTTGTTGTTGTATTATTATTGGCGGTTTGTTTTTTGTTTTTTTTCACATCATCTTTTATTCTTCTTCATTGTAATTATCTATAGTAGTAGTAAATGTATTTAAATATTACAAAAATCATCATCATTTTCGGTAGTAAAAAGTAGCAAAATTCACATATACTCTTTTGTTTTTTAATTCGTTTCAAAAAAAAAGAAAAAAACCTAAAATTCCAACCGTTTCTCATTTCATTTTCTTCTATGTTTCATTTAATTCATTTACTTTTTGTGTGGTTTCTGTTGTTGTTGTGTTGTGTTGCATTTGTTGCTACATTCTGTTGGGGTTCTTTACAAATATGTTTTTGTATCTTTGCTGTTTCTCTGTTCCTATATAAGAATAAGTGTACATACTCTCTTGTTTTATTTTTGTTTGTTTGCAGTTGTTGTAATCATTAGTGTTTGTTTTTCTTTTCTTTTGTTTATTTTTCAAACGTTTTTTCTTTTTGCTGCTGTTGTGTTCTTTTTAATGTGTATAATATAATTTCTTTTCAAAAATGTTTCTTTTTTAATAAAACAAGAATGCAAAATTATATTAAAATCAAATCCGCATTTGAAATGATGTCCGGTTTTGGACAAAAAAAAATAATGTTGAGAGTTTTGTCTGTTATTGCTCTTTTAGAGCAAAAGGCATTTGGTCTTCTTCCTCTTTTTGACTTGCAATGCAGCTTTGGTAGCCGTTTCGAAGACATCTCGAACACCTTCTTTGGATTTGGCCGAACATTCCAAATAGGCGAAGGCATTGATTTTCTCAGCCATAGCGCGTCCCTCTTGAGGCTTAACTGGCTCTTGCTTCATTTTTGCAAGATCCTACAATAAAAAAGGTAAGTAGCATGAATAAGTATTCGTAAATTGCATAACATCGACAATACGTACCCTAATAGTATTGGGATCATTTCGTAGATCCTTCTTATTTCCTACCAAAATGATTGGAACATTTGGACAAAAATGTTTGACCTGAAAAAGTAGTAAATACCTTAGATTGTGTAAAATGTGGATTGTCATTTTGAAATCGATTTTATTACCTCAGGGGTCCATTTCTCAGGAATATTTTCTAATGAATCGGGCGAATCGACTGAGAAGCACATAAGGATTACATCTGTGTCCGGATAACTAAGTGGCCGAAGTCGATCGTAATCTTCCTGACCAGCTGTATCCCATAAGGCCAACTCAACCTAAAAATTAGAAATAATAAAATATATTCACTTTAATATTCAACATAAAAAACAAAGTAACACAATAACTCAATAACCAAGTTCAGGTATTTCGTGTATATCATAACTGCTGACTATTCTGTTGAAGCTTTCCATTAAGACATTACTAGCCAGGCAAAGTATGCAGTATGCATTAGATAAAAGTCAATTACCTAATTGCACTATTAGCATTTGATGAGGTCGCTCTTACAAAGTTAAAATCACAATAGCGAATGATCCAGTTTATACTTATAATACGAGATTGTGCTATTATTTTTCCCTAATCCAAATTTTTATTATAAGTTTCGATTTTTTATAATTTTCACCCAACATTTTCAGTTTAAAGCTCTGTTACTACACTTTACAAATACAAACGTAATGAGAAAATATACCGTGGCGTTTTCGAGAAGTCTGACAATCAATCGGCAAAGTTACTAATTTTTTTTGATTGCCTCTTGGCGGCTGCGCAGCCTCAGTCTCAGTATGTCTCAAAGATATCGAGTACAGGGCAAAAAATTTGTTTGAAAATAATCATAATTTATGACAATTGCTTCAACCAGTTAGAAGTTTCCTGATAAATTACAGTAAACACCGGTTAAGTAAGTACCGCAGCTGAAGATTTCGGGGATATCTCTATTGATATTTGCAGAAAAAAGTGAAAAACTGCAGGCGGCTTACTACACATTTCGACCTATTTATAACTCCTAAGAGTCATATGGAAACGGATGATGGAAACGTTTTGTAGGAAACGTACCAAAGTCAACTAGAAACGACAAAAAGAATTTATCATAAATTGGGGGTTTTTTACTGCGTTATAACTTCAAAGAAATGTCAACATATTATACTACTGTGGGCAAAAAGTAGTAAGACTTTGTTCATAATTTCAAATTTTTTTATTCATTCTTCCAAATATATTTCGTCCCCTTCAAAGTAATCCCCCCGGCCCCAATACACTTGTGCCAACGTTTTTTCCAATTCTCGAAACAGTTGTTAAAGTCAATTTCCGGAATAGCCTTCAATGCGCTTAGCGATACATGTTTAATGTCTTCAATTGACTCAAAACGGTGTCCACGAAGCGGTTTTTTGAGTTTAGAAAATAGCCAAAAGTACTAAGTCACACGGTGCTAAGTCAGGCGAATAGGGTGGTTGCGGAACGATATCAGTCGAATTTTTGGCAAAATGGTCTCGTAAAACCAATGCAGTGATTTTGGAACCAATCGTGCATTCACTCTCCTTAGGCCCAAATGATGTTTTAAAATGGTTTTCACTGATCCTTCCGATATTCCAACGATGCCAGTAAGGTCTCTGACTGTTAATCGTCGATTCTCGAGCACCAATTCCTTGATTTTATTGACGTGTTGATCATCAGTTGATGTTGATGGCCGTCCTGCGTCCTGGACGTCTTTGTACCAATTGTACCAATTGTACTTTGAACAATTTGTACCAATCAAAAACACTTGCTCGCGACATACAATTATCACCGAAGGCATTTTGCAACATTCTGAACGTTTCGGCACCAGAAATTTGATTCCGCACACAAAATTTAATGGAACTTCTTTGTTGAATAATTTCACTCATTGTGAAAATCGCCGAATGCACTTTTTGTACTTCAGAAAGACAAGCGTATACTAAACACTAATGATTATTTTGATATGACATTTGGCACAGATGTCACCGACAGTCATACCAACCTTAAAAAATAATATTTTGATGAATGGGTTTCCGCGCGAAATTTAAATTAAAAAGTCTTACTACTTTTTGCCCACAGTAGTATGTATGTATTTCAAGAGGTGATAGCTTTATTTGCACATACAAGAAATACAGGCACTCCACTTGACACTACTCTACAGACACTTCAATACTTGTAATACAATCAACAACAACAAAAATCCAATCAAAGTATAGGAAATACCAATGTGATTAATCACAGGCAATAACAACACAATAACCAATAATATTAATAATAAATTGTAAAACATATTGGAAAGAGAATGAGATAATGAGGCAGCTGAAAAGTAAGAGAGAAAAATAAGAAAATCTACTTTATCCAACAAAAATAAAAAAAAAAAAAAAAAGCTCCATAAATCGCAAAAAGAGAAAAAATAAACAAAAATCTTATCTAAGAAAATATAATGCAAAAAAAACAAATTCAAAATCTCAACATTCATTGGAAAAGCTATTATGACAGCGAATGACGCCTGCAAACGAACAAATTATGTGAATATTAAAAAGAAATAAGAGAAAACACAAATTATATATACAGAAAAATATCTCGCGGAAAAAGGTGATAAATAAAATAAACAAAAATATAGAAGAGTGAAGTTGGAGATGTGTTTTTGGAACAATCTCTTCACTTGGATTGTGCACTTAGCCAATTGATGCTTGCAAATTCATGGAAAAATTCATGCTTTTTGAGCAAAAATTTTAAATTGTATTACAATTGAAATAAGAAAACATGGAAAAGATACGAGTAAAGGGAAAGAGCATTTTCAGAATGGAAAAAAGAAGGAAGAAACGTAGAATCACATGAATATGAAAAGGAATATGTACACGGTACGTGTGGTGCTGCGTAGGTCAGTGAGGGGTGTGTGCGGGTGCACAAACAAAACTAACAACAACACCAGAGAAAAACACATCGTGCGCAAGCAACTTTACGATTGACGAATATTGTAAATGAAATGAAGAAGCGCGGCAACGTGCAGTAGAGAGTGGAGTGTTGTACCTGCGATTGTGTGTATGTGTATTTTTGTGTGCTCATGTCAGACATTCTGCCTTCATATTGGTATGCGTATAGCTGACTCACAACGCGAGACAAAAGTTAGCGAACATGCGCAAAGTGAAGAGGGTGTCATGAAGTGCAAGAGAGGTGGTTAGGATACGAGCATTTGTTATTATTGTGAAGCGTAATGAACGATCTGAAAGATGAACGAGAAAACTTTAGAAATATTTGTTAAAATTTGGTAAAACTCGCGAAGAAAAGAGCGAGGAACGTCTTTTTAAAATTTAATTATTCCAAAATGCTCTTTAAAATAAAAAGAAGAAGCATAAGAAATCTTCTATCACCCCTAAGCTATGCACATAATTAACAAATATTTAGGACAAGGGGCACACCACGAGAATGGAAGACATCGAAACGAAAAATAAAAAACTTGGATATACTTATTAAGAACCTATGTATTCAACTGGTATAGATCTGAAAATAATTATATCACGATATGAGGAAATCTTTTCTGATGTTAGATGCTCATTGTTTAAATTAATTTTAATTTTAGAAGTACTGTGGTCTCTAAATTTAAGCTTAGGGCGTTGTTTGCAGGCGCTATGGAATTGTGTTGAGCGCTAAATGCAAACTGGTTTTCTTGTTTTGTTGTAGCCTACTTCAATTTCGAAAGCTATGCCAAAACTGTAACAGGTTGGCTTTAGCGCGTTGCTTATTTAGGGAATAGGTTAATGAACATAGTGTTCCTAGTAATGGGACTTGAGTAGGGTTTTACTCGAGTACAATCGAACAAAGCAAACAAAATTTAATCGACTAAAAATATTTTTAATCGGTCTTAATCGATTTAAAACACTCAGTGGATACGCGAGTATGTGCGTATCGCTACCTCTATTCTTCAACCAAAAAATAATATATCTTAATTTTTTAAGCCTTTTAAAATGCGATGTATATAGAAGTATAGCTAATTTATCGCTTATTTCGTATTAAGCTACTCTATCAAAGGACTTAACAAAATTAGATTTTCAGTAATGTTAGAACTTAGGTCAAGTTAGAGTAGCTATCCTATAGCAGGACAGCTTGTGTACTTAGGACAATGAAGCCTGTTGTAATACCACGTAGGCTGGACCTAAAGTTTAACGCCAGTTCTGAACGGTGCAGACTTTGTTAAAAAATTATTTTTAATTGCATCAAGAACCTCAAATAAGTGGACGAGAATTTTCTTCTGATCTTGAATTATGAAAATGTTAAACATGCATTGGCTTTTTTTGAACATAAACTTGAACCATTAAAAATATGTTATTGTTACCTTATTATTCTTTTAAATGAGCTCTCAGTGAGTCACTTCGATAGACTAGTGACAGCGTTGTAGACTATCAACTTGTTTCGACACAAGTTAATACGAGTAAAAACTCGATCCTTTTCATTAGATTCAAGTATTTCTTTTGCTGGATACCAACCCACAAATATGTATTTCACTTGGGATGAAGTGTTACCAACTTCACACCGGTATATCTGACAACGCGATATTGCCAACTTTGTCAAATTCATACCAATGAAAGCTGTTTATATTGTTTGCAAGCTGCCACAAGCAAGTTTTATAGAACAAAAGTTATTCGAAATGGAATTCAAACGTAATAGTGTGTTTGCGTTTTATTTGAGTGGAAAATCACAACCAGCTATTGTACGTGAGCTCAGGCATCTCAAAGTGAATAAAATGTTTGTGTATCGCACCATAAATCGTTATAATGGTATAGGCAGCATTGCCAAACGCTATGGTGGTGGACGAAAATGAAATGGAACGGAAAGTGAAGGCTCAACTTGAACGAAATCCACGTCGTAGTGGTAATCAAATGGCCAAAGAACTGATAATATCCCAGCGAAACATCCGACGCATATTACAAAATGAGCTCAAGGTAAAGCCTTACAAGTTCCAAAAGGCACATGATCTTACACCAAAGTAAACAAAAAGTTTGACTTGAAAGAGCAAAGGAGTTGTTACGCTTGCACGACTATAGCGAATTTTCAAACATTGTGTTCTCTTATGAGAACAATTTCCCTATTGAACAGTTCATAAACTCTCAAAATGATTGTTTTTACTTAACTGAACGCACTTACGAAAATTTGAGCCTACGAACGGCCTCCCGAAGTAATTTTCCATCTCAAGTAATGGTATGGGCAGCTGCGACCGCTGATACACGCTGTCCAATCGTTTTCATCGAGCCTGGTGTCAAATTCAATGCGAATTATTATCGAGAAAATGTTTTGGAAGCTGCTTTAAAGTCGTAGCAAACATTTCGGTCGTACACCATGGACATTCCAAAAAGACTCAGCACCGTCTCATGAAGCTCGTGTGAGCCAAGAATGTTCCACACTTCATTTCGTCCACACAATGGCTTTCGAATTCGCCAGTTGCAAATCCGATGGACTATTCCATCTGAGCGATTTTGGAGAGGAAGGTGAGGACTAAAATATATGCCAGTATGGATGCGCTGAAGAAAGCCATTGTACGGGAATGAGTCAAAATACCGCAAGATCATATTCGTGCAGCATGCAACTAATTTTTTAAACATTTAAGGCCATAGTCAAGGCAAAAGGTGGCCACATCGAGCTAAAGCGAATGGATTCTAAAATTTTTATTATTTCCACACATTTTTGTAATTTAAATCAATAAGAAATAATTTCACACAAAAAAAATTTGGTCTTTTGAATAGGTAACAGTTCAATCAATCACCCAGCCCTGTATTAATAGCACAAAAACTGCAACGTTTTCTCAACAAGTTATAATCAAAATAATTTTCCTGTTAAATTTTCCCCTGTTTATTAATGTTCAGGCAATTTGTATATCAACATAGTAAATATTATATAAATTGAAACTTTTGATTTCGATTCTTGTTTCTGATATTTTTGGTGGTGGCATCACTACTTTTACACGATACAAGTACTGAGTGAAAGTGTTGACACTAAGTGGGTATCGAATCAACACTACTCTTGACTCTGTGGTCCAAGAGCATGAGTATCTTATTATCTCTTACTTTCCTTATCAATACAAGACTGATTTTCATTTATAGCACGCTTGTGTATTGTTTTTGAGCACTCCACATTGCTAGGGTTATTCCAAGCTGATTGGCAATAAATAAGTATATTGAGCACATTGTGCAGAAGAATATTGTCTTAATAGTTTTATACTTGACGAAAAAGTCCCTACTACTCCAGATGCCTGTTAGTGAATGCAACAAGTGCTTTGTGACTAAATGTCCTGCACAACACTAAATTACGAAAACTTATTTATTTTCTATGATCGATTTTACATTTCTTGGTACTCTGTAATCTTTACGGTTATCACTGAATTGATACTGTAATTAAAACATTATTATGTGAAAGTCTGTTGTATGTTTTCGTACCAATCAAAAGAGACTTGAAAGTTTCACGCCCCATTAGAACAGAGAAGTGCAAAGTATTTACCAGTACCATTGGAGATGTTTACTTTTCTATTTTTGGTGTTCACCTGATCTGGAGATTGTACGAATACATATTATTATTACAAATATAAATGAAGAATGTAGATATTCGCGCTACAAACAAAATTTGTGTATTATGAAGAAAATTGTACTTATTAAAAACTAAAAATTAATAGTCAAAAAGGAAAAGAGTGTAATGTGAATACAATGTATGAAATACATACTTCACATATCTGTGGCTAAACAAAAATCAATAACAGACTAAGTCGAGTTAAGATTGAAAATATTTGTTCTTGTATTGCTCGACCATAAATATCATAATTGTTAAATAATTTTACAAATTGTATATAAGTTCAAACACGGTCTTTGATCAGAATATAGTTTTCTAACATGTTACTATAGTTTCTATAAATTTTCCATTCAAAGCTAACAAACTTGCCCAACAAGAAAATAGGCTTAAGCTGTAAGCTGTTAATTCTTTTTACCACAGATATACACAAAATATGTATGTATGGTAGTAGTACAAGTTTAGTTGGAATTCAATATGAATCTCGGATTGACAACAGTATCAAAATTCAGAAAATATAAAAATATTCATGGAGCTGTATTTGCATTGATATCAAACTTGGTAACTTAAAAGATAGAAATTTGTAAAAAAAATTATAAATTATGCAGGTGAAATCATATCGCCGTAAACGTATTCTTACAATGGCAACCCTACAAGTGGATCATCTTGCATTCCTGTCTTTATTACCCTCCAGTATCTCATGTTAACCACAGGCACCATCGTCGACAACTACTAATTTCTTTCCAATTTTTTCAGTCCCAGTAAAAAGCTACATCGGTATAAGCGCAATAAATTCATATGAAAGCAACGGCAACATAAAATGCGAATGCGTATAAAAGAACAAAAGCAGAAAGTTGTACAAAGCAAAATAACAAGTAAAATGTAATAAAAATTATGAAAAATGTATAGAATTTTGAAAAAATACGTTGAAAATTCGACCAATACTGTCACCCACCCAAAACTTAGAATTGTGAACCCTACCCAAACTTCTTTGCCCGTTCCTCGACACTTACCTGTTTGCTATCAACCTCGATATCAGCGACATAGTTCTCAAATACAGTTGGAACGTACACTTCCGGGAACTGATCTTTGCTGAAGACAATCAGCAGACAAGTCTTACCGCAGGCACCATCGCCGACAATTACCAATTTCTTCCTAATTGTCGTCATTGGTTCTGCAAAAAAAAAAAAACAAGAAAAAAGAAAATTTCACATAAATAGCTTCAATAGTTTTAGCCTAAATTTTGTTTCAACAACTTGAACGAAAACAATCCAACCACATATGTATTTATTTTGAATGGAGAAATATTTTAAAAAAGTATAAATTTTGGGAAAATTCACCGAGAAACTGAGCAAAAAAAAAACAGCAAACGAAAAAATCGCAAAGTAATTTTTTCCTAATCTTTTTCCTTTATTGCTGTTGCTCTGATTCGACGTCGTCTTTTCACTTCTTTTTCTACTACTTCTTCCGTCCGTAAGTACGTATGTAGGTCTGTCTGTCCGTCCAAAAGTTCGTCGCTGCTTATGGCAGCAGCAGCGCCTCAACGAACGAATGAGTGAGCACGACTCCGAAGACGTTCTGTTCAATCATCACCTCACCACCGCCACCTTTTTCAACATTATCATCGCCACTTATCCATTCATTGTGTGTGGAATTTTTCATTACTTTTCGTTCAATTTTTATTCTTCTGCTTCTGCATTCCGTTTCTTTTTTTCACTTACAAAATTTGATTTTTTTTTGCCACACTTAAAACAAATTCGATCCTTTCGGTTTCACAAATGGCACAAGCGAATCTCGTTTTTAAACCGCTATATTTTCTTTTATTTCGTATAAAAATTCTTCCAACTAAAAAATTCGGAATTTCTTTTGCGAATAAAATTTTCTTCTCATGCAAGTCTTCTGAAAATGATGATGAACAACGCCTTTACGCGGTGCTACCAGATGTAACAGACACGTTTTGTTTTTGAAACTGAGGGATTACCACTTAATTGTATCGATCATTTGCATGGCAATATTCATATTTATAATTCTGTACTCAAAGAAACAGCACCAGAAAACAGCAAAAGTGTATTTTTTTTGATTAGGTGAGTAGATAGTTTTTAATTCAAATTTTAAAGATATACAGTTTATTTGATTTATTTATTATATGAAAAAAGTTATTAATCACTAGATTGTAAAGTAAAGGAGCACGAGTACCAACGATCTTAGACTCTATATCCGGTTTAAATACAATCAATAATTGAAATTTAAATAATTGCACAAATTATTTTAAAATTAACACTAGTTTACTATGTAATTATAGTCAAAAGTATATGACGTAATATATTCTGTCTGAAGACGTCTTTGGCTGTACTTTACTCGTTATCATAACTGAATTGTTGTCTCTTAAATCGAAATCAAACGTTTTCAGAAATTTTGTATTTTCGTATACCATATGAACACATATCGCTGGTAGACTGTCATAAATCAAACAAAAAAACAGTCGAGTTAAGTACACAAAAGTAACCGTTATTTGGTGCTTTAACTTGTGTGTAATATATTTTTTTAATTTAAATTAGGTTTAAAAAAAGTTTATAAGAAATAAAATATAAGAAATGCAAAAATTTTCTAAGATCCTAAGCAAACCAATTCTGAGATGGCAGCACTATGTTTCGTATATATGACGAATCTCGCAAAAAATAATAGTGTTACTGTAAAAAGAAGATGGCTATAGGAGGGGTTGTCATCACTACGTATTAGAACGAATAAAATATAGTTAATAGTTAGACCAAAAAGAAAATGGAGGTAAAGCGAATTCAAAATTGTGCTGCCACAACAGAAAACATACATACTCGTAGATATTTACTTGCGCAGATTTTCTCGATTAAAGATAAAATTGTATATATGTAAAATATTGGCAGCATTATTTCCAAATCAAAGCTGCCAAATTATTTTCTAAAAAATCCGCTGTTTATCTCAATTTGGGAGTGGGAGATTATTCCATAAATTCTTTTAAATTTTCTTTCTTTTACTTTATCAACAATATCTAAAATTCAACACTTTGACGATGTGATCCTTAAATGGAAATCGTTGATATATTTAGACAACAAGCGTGATGAGAATTTGATTGCACCGAGAACTAAATAAATCGGTATCGCGAGTGGTGGAGAGCAGACTGAAAAGATTTGCCAAGATAACCGGGCCAACCGGTTGGACTTATAGTAAACGCTCCCAGTAGTGATTATTTTCTTGTCTTTTTGGCGAATTCCACAAATTCCAAATCACTCTACATTGCTTTCCTTTTAATATAACCCAAGGATTAACTCTGAAGACGTTTCAGAACTCGCGAGTTATGTTAGACGTGGTTATTGGACAATGAGGATAAATTTCTTCACAGATATTTTTCAAGCTGTTTTAACTGTGTGCACTGTAGTTGCTTTCAAAATTTCCTCTGAAAATTACACTTACAGGGGAAGTAGTGGTTATGGGACCACAACCAGACCTCACAGAAGCGTGATTACAGAAGATGCCGATGTTGACAGTTTTAAAAAAATATATTTTCAAGGCTATTTCAATAAAGTCTACCGAATTTGACTTATTACTTTTTGAAGTATAATGCCAAAAAGCTTGGGTTGGTGGAAAATGACATCCAGGATTCGAATAAAACACCCTTCTAGCCGGAGCGCCTTCTTCCATTCGCTCAACATGACCCAGCCAGCGTTGACACAAAAAAAGACTCATTCACCATTAGACCCACTCGGCGAGACTCCCTTTCCTGCTCGCGCGTCGGTGCCAATGATGTCAGTGTCATCAGCAAATGCTAGTGATGTCCCTTTCCCCAGCTCAAATTATTTTCTCAACCATAAGATTAAAGAAGCTGCACGACAGGGAATAACATTGTCTGAAGCCTATTTTGGTATCAAATGGCGGGAAGAGGTCTGTTCCAATTTTCACAGCGCTGGTGGTGTCGGTCAGTGATATTTTTCAAAGACGAATGAGATTTGCAGGGATACGAAAATCAAACATTGCGGCATACAAGTTTTTTTTTATATTCAACTGTAAGTTTTTCTTTTCTTGTCGCATGAAATTAGAACAGCTTCTAGTCAAAAAATGTTACCTAGAAAAGTTGCATATATTTACACTATGACACACATTTTCGTATGTATTTTTTGGTATGTCAAGAGACAAAATAATAAACATAATGGCTTAAACGTTATTCTTTTTGGAATATCTACATATAGCGTGCATAGTCTACTCGCTTAATATAGCCATGCCAGTCTGTCCGTGTGCACTGTAACACGTGTAAAACTTAGGTAATCGTAACCAAACTTGATTCAGATATTCCTTTAAGTGAAGAGGTTAGGCTCTGAAGTCGGTTAAGTGGGCGTGGTACCTCCAGTAAAAGTGATATTAAAGAGAATACTGCATCAAATTAAGCCAATGTTAGGTTAGAAAGGTGGCGGATGCCTCACACAGACCGCTAGGTTCATAGTGTTACCACCAACTCTCTATTAGAACTTCGAGCTACATCCATCGCTGCTTCCAGCTTGAAAGTACCTGTAGTATGCACAAAATTCTTTATAAGAGTCAATTTTATATTAATTACTTACATACTTTTGATGGCACAACAGCCCATGGAGGGCCTAGGACGACCTTTTCGCATCCACTTATGTTGTGCGTGTTATATTTGTACATGGTTGGAAGTGAAAAGCTTTTCATAGGTAATTTTTACTCTTATAGGTTTGCCATTGCCTGCCAAGAGGTAATGCCGTGAATTTCAAAAATAAAATGATAGAACAAAAAAACTTACTTACTTTTTGCAATTATTTATGTAGTATATAAACACATACACATGCATACTTTACATATATACATATACTCGTACCTACATATGATCATGTGTAAGTTTGCTTACATCCTCAGGGGTCACGCATAAGGAACTGGCATAAGGAACACTGCAAAAGAAAAGGCTAAAATTCAGGGGTGAAATGAAAAACTAACGATATTATAAAACACTCTGCGTAACAGTCCACTAACAACGCATTACCACTACGCTAGCATATTGTGCAAGCATCATGCAACAACATTTACATGAATGAACTTTGTGCAAAAATGTGCATGAACGTGTGCTGTGACTATTTATTTATTATTAGTACTTTTCAACCGACTGTTAAAAATTTGAATACTAAATCATCAACTCTGAAATCCTGAATTGTTTTGTTTTTTCTGCGCACGTTTTTTTTTGCGGCTATTCACTTGATTTGCTCGGTTCATATATATTCGAAAATATATAATACTGAATAATTTGAAAATGAATCAAGTAACTAAAAAAGAGGAAATCGAAGCAAACCCGAAAAAATTTAAAAAAACTGAAGAGGACAAATTGCGAAATAGACTAGGGACACTATTCAAAAATGAGAAGCGTACGAATTCGAAAAGGCAGGTAACTGAATCAAAGGAAAAGCATAAAACTCCGCTGACCAATGGGTTTCAGAAATCCCATCTGTCCAATCATGTCCAGAACAATACAACAGAGCATCAGAATCCGTACGGGACCAAAAATTTCCAAAACAAGCAAAAAACCCGGACTGAACACAAATCGACAAATGATAAAGTTAAAACGCCAAAGAAAAATAACAGTAAGAAAGTTGGCACAAAAAAAATTAAGGAGAAAACATCCAAACCAGTGGGAAAGGGTGTGGCAGAAAATAAATTAAGCGCCAAAGGGAAAAAGCGCGCGTCCACTAATGTCAAAGTTCCATCACCCAAAAAGAAGAAAATTCAAACACCGCTTGCGAAGAATGTGTTCCATCTCAATAATGGAGAACAATCATGTGCCGACTGGCATAATAATTACTTCATCCATACGGACTCCAGCAACGGCGAATATTCAGAGGACATGGATAATTATTCGGATGATTTTTCCGAAGATGAGGATAGCTTTACTTATGAAGCGGACGAACTGGCCGATTTATTTAACAGTAGTTCTAATGATGAGGATTACCAGTTGCCAGATGATGTGCTCGAAGATTTAATTATACACAAAGGTGAGTACGAATTGTATGAACTTTTGTTTATTATATAAGTTTACGTTTAAGTTTTTTTCTTGAAGGCACAGCGAAGATACGAAGATTTAAAGCAGAAGATAATGTGCAATTTGACAATGAGAATAAAGAAGCACAAATAGTTGAAATCATGGAACAACGTAGTATAGTTAAAAGTACCGTTCAACCGAAACAGTATGAACTGGAAGAATTGCAAAAACTTAGCCAAAAAGAAACAAATTATAAAGTAATAAAACCGTTTGAAATTCCTGCTAGATTGGTGACCCCAGACGCTCTTAAAATGCTCGGTGAAGAAGAGGATGAAACGGCTAGTAATGGTTCGTGCCCAAAATTGGTTCCTATTGTTGATGACGATGGCTTTCAAATATACAATTCCGATATAAATTTTGACAGTAGTGATAGTTTTGATAGTTTTGAAACGCTCTCAGATGATGATGGCTCCATTATGTCGATCGATGTCAATAGCAAATACATGCATCGAAATTGTAGCGACGATGAGAAGAAAAAAAAGCACAAGAAACATTTTAAATTGAAGGCTGATATAATTAGCGCTGAAAATTGCACCTATGTAGCACCAACTCAGTTTAGCGCAGAAACTGTTGAAAACGTCAACGGTTGGTACCAAAATGACGAGTTGCCATTTGCAAAAATTGCCAAGAATTCGAATATGGACGTCACGGCAACCATTATCAGTACTACCATCTTCGAAAATAACAATGAGTTAAAGAAGACCGTGGATTTCGGCCCGAATGCAGTGGAAGAGGAAGAGGCTATCAATCCAACTGCAGATCCGCAAATTCCCAATGCAATATTAGGTAGTAACGAAATAGAGGTAGTTGGTAATACTTTTCATTCCATTTTCTGTAATGCAATCGATTGCAATAATGTGCTGGTCTTGGTTAAACATCCTATATACATATATGGCACAGTGAAGCTAATATTGATTGCCGGCTCAATCGATGTCTACGGATATTCACCAAAAGAGGGTGTTGAAATGGAAGTATTTTCCCCACGTGGGTGTAGCACTGTGAAGGTAGCTGCCACGCCAAACGCAAGCACAACCAAAGACAAACTGCACCAGGAATTAAATAAATTAGAAAAGCACTTCAGCCGCGAAGATATGAGGAATATTTTGGACAATTTCTCACCGCAAACAGATGCGCTCCTCATGATCAAACGGAATGCGCAACGCAAAAGGCTTGTAAACTTTTTTAAGAAATACATGAACGAGAATGTCTTTCCAAACATGAATTCAATACGCGCAGAGCGACCTTTTTATGCCAGTGAATTTTTACTGCATTGCATCATCAACACGGAGAGTGACAAAGACTTGAAGGTGCCACCACAATGGTCACAATTGCAATTGCAAAATGAATCCAAAATGATGTTTGTAGGCGGCAAATCTGTAGGCAAATCGACATTATTGCGCTACGTACTCAATCGTAATTTACAGAAATTCAAGCGAGTTCTACTCATCGATTTAGACATCGGACAAACTGAAATGTTTGTGCCTCAAACCATATCATGTTTCGTAATTTCGCAGCCTCTACTTGGGCCTGGTTTCTTTTTAAATCGTCAGCCTGCCAAAGCGTATATGATTGGGCACACGAATATTGTGCTCTGTGCCCATGCGTATTTGCGGGCAGTCAAAAAATTGCTCCTCTATTGCCACACTCACGGCGAGTACTCTCGGCTCCCTTGGCTGATCAATACTATGGGTTATAATAAAGGTTTCGGTTTGGAATTAATTGCTGTCATAAGTGAATTATTACGCCCCACCGATATTGTACAAGTGCAAAGCAATAGGGAAATAAATAATTTTGATATTATTCTACAGCCTGCTTTGCTAGCGGCCGTCCCGCGTAATATATTCATTGAATTCAGATTGGCAGAGCAGCATGTGCCGCAATATCGGCTTCATCTTATGCACACTGCTGTTCCACAGGATAGTCGCTTTATGAAAGACTGGGATATGGGTCCGAAGGACTTGCGCTATGCTATGACGTTGTCAAGGCTCAGTGATGCGCTACAAGGCAATGCCGAATGGTTAACTGATTGCAAGCCAGTATGGTAAGTGTCTGGCAGTTCTTACTTAAGTCAATATTTAATACTTATCTTTATATTCAGCGCACCTTTGGATAAACTAAAAGTTATAAATATGCTGTCAGATTATACTACTCGCGATGTACTCCTAAATGCTATCGAAGCTAATCTAGTTTATCTGTGCAATAGTGAGGAAGGTTCTGACGGTGATGAAGTGCCACTTGAGTGCTTCGGCATTGGTAAGTCTTATTAAATTGTAACATTATCAAAATCCTTTAAATAAACCATGATTATAATATTGACAGGTGTCGTACGTGGTATTGATTATCATTTGCATCAACTTTTCTTGTTGCCTGCCATGCCCTATACCCACATAAGCTCCGTCAACTGCCTGGCCTTGGGAGAAATGCCTTTGCCTACTTCTTTGTTCACAAATCAGGGTCCAAAAGTGAAGAATGTCGCCCCATTTGTATTTAATACTGTTGATGACAAGGCATCGAAATCGATTAAACAAATTTACCATCGTCCATCGGAATTTCTGACTGGAAAGCACAAGAATCTGCGATAAACTTAGTTTTTCTCCAAATTTTAAAAAATACTTATTTGTGATCTTTTTCAAAATCTTGCGCATAAAATTTATGTGAAATAGTAAATTAACCCTTAATATTTTTCTTGGATGGAAATGAAAAGTACTTTTTTTTATATTTATAGTTCAATGTTTTATTATTTTGGTCTAATGAGAGATCGCGTGTCTTCCTTTGAGTATCCTTCGCATTAACACGCGTCTACCTTCAGGTGTAGACATTCGAGTGTCCCAGCCATGTACATTAATACGTTTTACTTCACGTGGTTTCGGAAAATGACAGCGTACCTTGGGTTTAAGAATTGCTCGATCAAAAATGTGGGCCTCCCGGCGAAACATCATTTGGGCGGCGGAACACGTCCTGTTAAATAAAATCATTGAAATTGCAACTCAAATATATTGATATATTTACCTTTGCAACAAATTTGTGAACAACATCTTTTCCGACAGTTTACTAAGAAAAAAGTTCCATAATATCATCTGCTTTAAAAACAGCTGTTTATTTTTAATCCTAAGGTATGTTCAGTGTTAACGATTTCCGCAAACGAAGGTCGGTATCACAGTGACTACAGTTGCAGCAGAGGCCAATGTATTCTGCACCCTAAAAGTGTGCACAAACGTTTTACACAACATGAAAACTTTTTACATGTTTTCAATATTATGAGCAGTGAGACCATTTTAGCTTTTTTAAGGCTAGATTTAAATTTTTGCATCTAGACTAAGAACTCAAGATTTATATTTTATGCTTTTTAAGCCTCTAATTTATTTGAAGTACACGAATTTGAACTTAGAAAATTTAATTTGCTATTTAGGCTGACCGATTTTGTAAGCCAAGGAACATATTTTTAGCAGTCATCTTGCACTTAAAATATTTCTTGAGGGGTCTCGATAGTAGAAGTTAGTAAAATCGGGGAGACTCTTAATTTTTTTCTTATATTAGTACGTATTCTATTGACCGAAGAATTCTGTTGAAATTTTGTGTACCAGGTTTTTTTTTTTACAAATAGGCAAAAATACGAAAAAAGTTAAGCAAGGAAAAAGGTTCGCACACGATTAATTAAAATTAAAATTTTTTAAAGGAAACTACTTAAATTACATTTTGAAAGTTAATTTTTCTAGTAAGCGAAAAAAAAGTACAATAAGGTGAACATTTTTTTTAATATCATATACCTATGTAATTGTGGATACGTGTTTTATTTGCTACACATATCTATCTAATTGCGTATAAGCGTCAAAACAAATATGACAAATATTGGACACAATTAAGAAGGTAGCGCAATTATTCCAACTTAACTCAAAAATTACTGCACATTTTATGTAGGACTTTTTCATTGCCATCTCTTTTGCCCAATTAAGAAGGCAACTCAATTAACCGAGTACAATTAAGGGATAACTACTGTTGTTCTGAAAGGATACTTTTTCTATAGTTTTATAGTTTACTTCTTTACAATCGTTTTATAGAGGGCGTTGAGTATGAACCAGTGGTCGCTGTGGCGTAGTGGTAGAGCGTTGGACTGCTACGCAGAGTGTCCGGGGTTCGAATCTCGGCACAGGCAAAATCAGAAAGTAGAAAAAATAATTTTTCTACACGCCACCACCTCTTGGCAGGCAATGGCAAACATACAAGAGTAAAAATTGCTATGAAAAGCTTTTCACTTTGCCGTTCGGATTCGGCATTAAACTGTAGTTCCCTTCCATTCATGTACAAATATAACACGTACAACATG
This sequence comes from Palloptera scutellata, assembly GCA_958295655.1. Taxonomy (NCBI): domain Eukaryota; kingdom Metazoa; phylum Arthropoda; class Insecta; order Diptera; family Pallopteridae; genus Palloptera; species Palloptera scutellata. Next base: position 40,502,339 of record OY282451.1, read on the forward strand.
AGTGGATGCGAAAAGCTCGGCCTAGACCCTCCATGGGCTGTTGTGCCATTAAAAGTAAAATAAGAGTATGAACCACACTTGATTGATAGCGGGCGCTGCCCATAAAGTTTGTAGTAAAATTTGATATGACAAACAAAAGTTTTACATATCAAACAAATATCATAAGAAATTTCTCGAGCTGAAAGATTAGCCGATTATAGAAAAGTAACCCCGAGTTATCAACAAATGGCGATTTTGTTACGATAAAATTTTCAGCAAATACTGCTGTTGAGAAACAACCAGAATGTAGAATTCGACGAAAAATGGAGGCAAATTTTCCACCTGTTGAGGTCATATAACGTGAATATTTTAATGATGATGATTATTTTAATGACGATAATAATGATATAACGTGAATATTTTAATGATGACGATTATTATAATGACGATAATAATGAGACGATAATAATGATGATGATGGCAAGATTATAATTATACTGATGTAGTAAATAAATCTGCTTTGAGAATGAATATTTTGATGTAGAGAGCGTAACATGCATTGGAAATGCAAACGATCAAAATGAAGTTAATCCAGATGTAGCATGCCTGGCATGAGAGTATTATCGTTTGCATAAATCAGCATATAAAAACTTGCTCGTTAAAATTTGAACGGCCACTCCTGTAATGTCTGTGATAGACTCTGGTTTTTACAAGATTATTACATCTAACCTGAACAAGAAAACTTATGTAGCGCGTTCCACTGACGCACACAATTTTTTTTAGAGTTTATTTTGAGTGGCTTGCAAATGACCACAAAACAATAAACTATAGGCCTGTTTCTAGTACAGTAAGTTTTAGTTGTGGCAATTTTTCATAGTATGGTAAACTTCAATATAAAAATAGATCTGGTATAATGAACATTAATAAACATTAAATGACCATGTTCATAAACGAATTATATAAATTTTTGTATGTAGTTTTTGTAACTACTAATGATATAACATTATTTCTAACTGAAAAACCGACTGCTGAACGTAGGACCGCGGTCCACAGGTCCAATCACTGTATGTCTGTGCCCTACGAAATTCCAAACCGAAGGGGCTTTTTCTACGGCTAGTTCTTAAATTTGGGTATCCACTGAACATACCATACCGAAACTCTCCCCCACTTCGTGCCAGTTTTGCAACCAGCTGTCAATTTTCAAAGCAAAAAATATCAGAAGGGCGTCAGTACAGGCAAATATTTACCATGAATTGTGTGTAAAAATTCGGTAAATGTAATAAAAGTATTAATTAAGTTAAAAACATAATAGCTAAAGATAGCTAATTTGCAATAAAACTACTACTTTCTGTGTTAATGTTGAAAACATTCAAAGCGGTTTGCAAAAACGAAATGAGGATTCGTTGACAGCCACTGTCATTCTCTTTGCCGTGTTCCTTTCTATACTCTTTCGCATATTCGTTGCGCTGCCACTGTCACTGCTGCGGCTGCATTTATTTAATTTTGTTGTACAAAAAGTTTCGTTTTCCCCATTCAAGTGCGAGTTTCTGCTCCAACAACTTCGGCAGCGGATTGTGCATAATTTTGTGTATTTTTTACCAAAAGAAGAAAAAAATTAATAAAAAAAAAGTCCCTTAAAAAAAGTATTCAACTCGATTTGGTTGAAAAATTAAAGTGAAAATAGAGAAAAGTGTTATTTTCGTATGTGTTTTTTAAAAACAAATTTACAAAATTATAGTGTAAAATCTAAAAATAGAATTGCACTCGTTGGGTTGCGTTGCGAAAATTAAAGGAAATTCAAGGAAAACCAAACCAACTCTGAATACGGAAATTATTAAAGTGGAAACATTGGAACAGACTTACGAAATTTTCTTCATAGCCAATAATTCAGAAAGCAAAAAAAGAAGGTAAGATCGTCTGCTAAATGGAAAGCTACAGCATAAGTTTTAGGAGGAGTTGGCGGCCGACGGTGGGAGTGGATGACGGTAAAGCAATTTGAAGTTTCGTATTGAAAGAAAAAGGATTTTCATTGGATTTTGGCTTTTGCCTGGTGGCTTCTTGTTGCTGCTGATTGCTATCAGCATTTTTCAAATTTTATTTAAATTAAATTGTGTAAATGTGGCTGGAAGGAATCGTTGTCGATGCAGAAGAAAAAAAAATCGATTTTTTTTATTCCGGCAGCAGCGGCAACGGCATCGCGAGCATAAATACACAAATTGAATTTGAAACACACGGAAGTGGAGACCAACACCACCATCACCATCACCAGCATCGACATCGGCATCGACATCACCATAGCCATTACCTCCAGAGCCCATCACCATCGAAATCATCAACATTAGTGTGTTTTTCGTTTTGTCCGTGTTTGTGTGTTGAGTATTGGTGCTGGATGCTGCCTGCGTGTTTTGTTTGTGGATGCGAATGCGTGTATATGTTGTTGTTTTTCTTTTATTGTTGTTGTTTCTGGTATTGCTGTTATTTTTGTTGTCCGTCAGCACTGATTTTGCCTGATGATGACGATGCTGCTGCTGCTGCTGCTGCTGCTGCTATTTTTGATGTTAACTGAGTGAGCAGCTGAGTGTGTGTGAGTACATTAGTGATGGAAGGAGCGTTTGAATGGGAGGGTAGGGAAAGCAAGGGTACGCACGCAGCACGTATGATGGTTTTGTTATTTGTAGTTGTTGCTGCGGCGGCAGTAGCTGTACAAAGAGTATATTGTCAGTGGGACACCCTCATCTTAAATTACTTTAGCAAATGTTGTGTTGGAAAAATGTAGAAAATGTTGTTGTTGTTGGTTTATTCTTAAATGTAGAAATGGCAGCAATTCAGTTCATTTTAATGAATTCGATGTTTTTTTTTTGTTTTAATTGTATGCATTTTTACCAAGTTATACATTTTTTTCCAGAAAAGTAGAAATACGTAGATTTGACAATTGCCTAAGGATATTTTGTGTTTCTGAACATCTCTTTCCGAGAGAACCCTCTTCGCACCAACAATTTCATTTAACGTTTACGCTCTTACCAAAATATGCTTTCCACCAGGGATGAGACAACAATTTCAAATTGTACCTAAATGAAACGATAGGAACAATTTTCCTAATCATTTTTCTCATCGAGATGGAAGACTCTTTATATATATATTTTTTTTGAAAATGTATACCATAAATGGCATTAAGGTAAAGATCATTGTTAACTTAAAAATATCAAAAAGATTTTCTTTCTTCTTATTTTCTTGTAATGGCACAACAGCCCATGGAGGGCATAGGCCGAACTTTCCAAATAATGAATGTAAAGTTTTATGCCGAATCCGAAGTGATTAAATTTTCAACATATGATATCCGGATGTCGTCCAAACTTTGTATGATTGCAGTAGAGCAGCTTTGTCCTGATCTAAATCTGAAGAGGACTTAATATATTTTCTCATTAAAGTGATATATGAAATTTACATTGACATAAGGGATTTAAGCCTTGTAATTCAATTGCAATGGTTTTGTTTTTAGGAATCACAATGCTACCCTTCCACATTTCAGGAAAGGTAGAACTAGTAAGAAGTGGTTCATGATATGTGTGTGGGGAGAAATTATGTATGTCGGACAAAATTACTTAAAAATAACATAAATAAAACCGATAGTTTTGAAATGAAAGCAGTTGATTTATTTATTTGGCCAATCACGAATTACCACGATACCTAATTTACCTTACATTTTTAAAAAGTCGGCTTGATACAATACAATTGTATCTGCATACGTAGTTTCCACCTTAAAAGAGTATATAATGTTAGTGAATCAATTAAAGAGAGGAAGAGAGTTTGAAAGAGAGAGGGAGTCGTAGAGGGTATGTGAGCAGTATTATTTTATTGTATCTCGAAAGATCAGTCTTCCTCTTCTAATACATTCTAGTGTCCGACCGAAGATGATTTTTTGACCGAAGCCGAACTTTGCTTTTTCTCCAATCTTCGGCCAAAGCTGAATATCTTTAAAATATAACAAAATAAAAATTTAAAAGATTACTCCTTCTTTTCAATAAAACAAGTGTTTCTTAAAAGAAAAAAACAGAAACACATTAAACTTATTTATAATTTTAAATAATTCAAAATAAAATGTTTTTATTGCCAAAAATGTACTAAAATTTATTACAATCTTCGGCTTCGGCCATAGTTTTCCGAAGCCGAATACGTTTTTTTGGACCAATTAGCCGGATAACCGAAGCAAAATATCTGGTCGGGCACTACTACATAAACATGTACATACGAGGTGTGATCAAAAAATAACCGTTATTTTCAAATTTCGTGAGTTACGTATGTTCGATTTTCGCATTTTTTTTTTTCTGTTACGTTGGTACACATGTCTGTTATATATGTTGGCAATACCAACCATTTTGGATTGTCAGTTTGTTTTTGACAGATAAAAAGGTTAGTCGTGTTTTGGTGTGCTCTTTGATTTTTTACTATTCGAAAAAATGGATCAAAGAAACTGTATTCAGTTTTGTGTAAAAAATTAAATTAAATGCGCAAGGACATTTGAAATGTTGACTGTGGCCTTTAGAGAGTCTACTATGAGCAGAACAAAAGTTCAATTGTGGTATAACCGGTTTAAGGAAGGCCAAGAAGATGTCAATGACGATGCTCGTCCTGGTCGCCCGAGCACGTCAACAACCGATGAAAACATTGACGCAGTGAAGAAAATGATTTTGGATAATCGTCGAATCACTATCAGAGAGGTTGCTGATGATGTTGGCATATCGTTCGGCTCATGCCAAGCAATTTTTACGGATGTTTTAGGCATGAAACGTGCGGCAGCGAAGATTGTTCCAAAATTGCTAAATATTGAGCAAAAACAACGTCGCTTGTGCGTAAGTTTTTGGCCAAAAACAAAACCGTTATCATGCCTCAACCACCGTATTCACCGGACTTGGCCCCCGCTGACTTTTTCCTCTTCCCAAAACTGAAAACATCGATGAAAGGAAAGCGTTTTGCTACGATTGAGGAGATAAAAGAAAAATCGAAACAGGAGCTGTTGGCGATACCAAAAAGCGCGTTTCAGAAGTGTTTCGAGGATTGGAAAAAACGCTGGCGTAAGTGTATTATATCTGAGGGGGATTACTTTGAATGGGACAAGATAGTTGTTGATGAATAAATAAATACTTTTTGAAAATAACGGGTTTTTTTTTATCATACCTCGTATACAAGTGAAAATAATTTCTCCTTCGCCATGATATAGAATGCTAAAAAGGATTACAAACTAAATTGAATATGTGGCATAAAATTCTAATTCATATTCACATATAATCTCACTCAAATTTATTGAATTTAATTAAAACATTAACACATCCCTTAAATTCAAAGGTATGTAACAAAACCCAGGAAACTAGATAACGTTACCTTAATATAAAAAGGTCCTAACTACTTTTTTTTATTCGAATTTTAATCTAATTTGAATGTAGTGTACCATATCGGAATCCACCGAAAACAAGGTTTAAAAAGAAAATTGTTAGCTCTTTTCTGTAATTATATTATACTTTTTTTGTTTTGAATATTTATAGTTACGTCAAATTTTATATGCCTGCACCCTTCATTAATTTATGTACGAGGAATCCAATCGTTTATTGACAACTAATTGATTTTGATTGTGAAATTAATAACCTGAACTGAATAACTTTTACCTTTGCTTCCAGCGGTTTGTAGTTTTTATACTTTACACACTCCGTGTACAGGATATTGGGTTTAATCGAGTAACATTTGTTTGTAATGCCCACAATTAGGCGTCGTAGGTATGAACATACATAATGGATACGATAACGCAAGCAATCTCAGCCAGACTTGGTACAGACATTTGTTATTGTCAGGAAGAGGTTAAGTTCTGACTCGGGCAAAATCTGTCACCATACAATTGAAATTTTCACATAGTAATATTGAAGCAAATTGAACAAAACTCGATACACATCATTGAAATAGTCTCTCAAACAACTGTTCTGAAAATTGTCAACATTGGGCAAAAGCCATGCTGACTTTACATACAAGTGGAATATCAAATGAAATATTGAAGCACATGGAATGAAATTCATCATTGGGCAATAACCACGCCTACTTCCAATGTTAAGTTTTATATACAGGGTTAGGCGATTGAACGATTGAACGAACGAAACGACCATACTTTTTATGTGTAAAAAATTTTAGAATCCATTCATTTTAGCTCGATGTGGCCACCTTTTGCCTTGACTATGGCCTGCCAACAACTAGAAAATGAGTTGCATGCTGCACGAATATGATCTTGCGGTATTTTGGTTCATTCCCGTACAATGGCTTTCTTCAGCGTATCGATACTGGCATAATTTAAGTCCTCACCTTTCTCTCTAAAATCGCCCAGATGGAATAGTCCATCGGATTCGAAAGCCATTGTGTGGACGAAATTTAAAAAAATTTTTTTTTTTTTAATACATTCTACAATTAGGGTGTACCTCTATGAATGCAGAGCATTGTGTTGAATGGAAGGAAGATTGATAGGTGGGAGAAAGAAGGAGGGAGAATGAGAGAGGGAATGCAATCACACAGGACACCGATAAAGAGATAGGCAGCCATTGTGGCAAGTGTTATGCCTTTACCACAATGAACTTCAGTTTATCAGTGTCGACTATGACCGCATGTAGCGCCACAGGCCAAGCTTTTCGCATCCACTCATGTTGTGCGTGGTATTTTTGTACATGAATGGAATGGAAGGCAGCTACTGTTTTATGCCGAATCCGAACGGCGAATTGAAGAGCTTTTCAAAGGCAATTTTCACTCTTGTAGGTTTGCCATTGCCTGCCAAGAGGTGGTGCCGTGTATAAAAGTTGTTGTTGCTTTTTTTAATTTTTTTTTAAATTTTTTTTTTTTATTTTGCCTGTTCCGAGAATCGAACCCCGGACACTCTGCGTAACAGTCCAATGCACTACCGCTACGCTACAGCGACCCCATGAAATGAAGTGTGAAACATGTTTTTTTTTTATCCATCCTTGGTTCACACGAGTTTCATGAGACGGTGCCGAGTCTTGCTGGAATGTCCATGGTGTGCGATTGAAATGTTTGCGTGCCCACGGCTTTAAAGCAGCTTCCAAAACATTTTCCCGATAATAAGTCGCATTGACTCTGACACCAGGCTCGATGAAAACGATTGGACATCGTCCATCGGCGGTCACAGATGCCGACACCATTACTTGATATGGAAAACTACTTCGGGTGACCGTTCGTAGGCTCAAATTTTAATAAGTGTGTTCAGTTAACTTAACACGATCACTTTGAGAGTTCATTAACTGCTCTATAGGGAAATTTTTATCATCAGAGAACACAGTGTAAGGCTTTACCTTGAGCTCATTTTGGAACATGCGTCGGGTGCTTCGTTGCGATTTTTTCAGTTCTTTGCCCATTTGATTACCTCTACGACGTGGATTTCGTTCAAGTCGAGCCTTCACTTTCCGAACCATTTCAGGTGATGTTGCTGCTTTTTTCGTCCACCACCATAACGTTTGTCAATGGTGCCTATAATATTATAACGATTTATGGTGCGATACACAAACATTTTATTCACTTTGCGATGCCTAAGCTCACGAACAATAGCTGGTTATGATTTGACACTCAATCACACTATTACGTTTGAATTCCTTTTCGAATAACTTTTGTTCTATAAAACTTACGACGCAAATGCTTGTGGTAGCTTGTAAACAATATAAACAGCTGTCATTTGTATGAATTTGATACAGTTGGCAATATCGCGTTGCCAGATATACCGGTGTGAAGTTGGTAACATTTCAATCGGCTAACCCTGTAGTAACTCAAGCTAATAAAAACATAATATTTGACTCAATAACCATAAAAATTTAACCTACCGTTGAATGCAAAGAGTTGTTTTATTTGAGAGGGTGTATAGGGTAAAGTTTTTCGCTTTGCTTTCGGTTTTTTTTTATATAAACAATTGTCACACTGTCACACCATGCAATTCTTGGTTCTCGATCACATACCACGGTGCTTGGTCATAATAGTGCATGCATGGTGTTTAAATTAACTCGTGAGAACTTAAGAAATACTATTAAAAACATTGCCATGAAAATATTCAAAAATCTTAAATATTTTAATACGATTTACTCAAAAGTACCGGGCATTGGTCAATAGAACAAAAAATATGTCTTATTCATTCAAATTTATTGTATCGCCTTGAAGGTAGCTCCCTTTCGAAATACTGCACTTATGCCAACGAATAATCCAATCATTAAAATATTTTCCAAATGCATTCTCAGTTCTCGCCGCTAATTCTCTTTTAATTGTTTTTATCGACTGAAAACGGGTGTCTCGAAATAGTCGAGCATTGTACGAATAAACTACCATAAATGACAGATCGAGCTCAAACGTCATGTCAGGATAGAGAACAGTAGTGCCAACTTAGCGACAAAAAGGATTTTTACAATCCCTTCCCGGTACTTTTTTGATACAATGCATATTGCTTGTTAAATTTAAATTGGACCGTACTTTTCTTAAAATATATATACAATGATACCTTAAAGTTACCAAAAATATACCTGAAGTTATTGTATTACTTATGCAGATTCTTTGTGCATTAACATACTATATTAGATATTACGAGTGTAGATCAATAAGTACAATTAACACATGGTTTTAAAAATGCAAAAATTTGCATCTACACCATTACTACTTACTTGCCCCAATAGCGATTTTCCGGCTTTAGTTGCCTGAAAACAAAACCACAAAAATTCATAAAATTCAGAGCGTCATAAAATTCTGATTCAATATTTATATACATATGTAGGTATGTAAAATGATATGTAGATACAGTAATCCCCGCCAGAAATATGTTTTTAGTTCAAAATTCGGAGATTACTCTATATATGTATGTGTGTGTGTGTGTATTTTAAAATCATTTTAAAACAAGTTTTTGTTTCCAATTCACTTATTTTTGTTTTGTTTTTAAATTCATCACTGTAATGTTTATGTAAAATATTGAAAAAATATTTACGATTGCTTTATTTCCAAAATATTTTCTGTTAAATTTCAAAACTGAAAGTGAGAATGCAACGAAAATAAAAAAGTACCAAAAAATGCCAAAGCTCTGACGCATCCGTTGCACCAGCAATAGCAACATCGCCAACAACAACAACACAAAGCACATCAACAACACCAACGCCAATATAAACATCAGCGCCAGCGAAAAAGCAGCGTACAATGACAGCAACGACAACGGCGACTACGACGAGGAAACTTTATTTTTTATTTTGGCCCTTTTTCGAGTGTGCATAAATGTGTGTGTGTGTGTGTGTGTGTAGCTGTGTGAGATCATTCTTCTTTTCGTGTAGATTCGTTTGCATACGTTTTGAGGCTCATGTGATTGCTGCATTCCACGTTGGTATGCTATGGCAAGGCATGCCACCATAGATGGCATGGTACGGCGTGGCTTGGCCTCGGCTGGTCCGTTCGTTTATACCGCTGTTAGTATTAAGCAGTGCGTTTGTTCGCGTTCATATGTTTCTCTGTATGTTCGTCTGACTGACTGAATGTCTGTCGGAGTGTCGGTTTTCTGCCTTTGCCGTTTCTGTAAATTCGTATACTGGTTTGATTGTTGTTGTTGTTGTTGTTGATATTGTACACAAATAAAAGAATATTTTATTTTTCATAAAAAAGTGTAAATTTTTTTTCGAACAAATACACACATAAGAATTTTTTTTATTCTTTTTCAAAATTTACACATTAAACTGCAGCAGCAGAATTCGATTTTTTATGCAAAGCCGCCGCTAAATCATTTTGCTCATTCGCTTTCAATACGTTTTGAGGCATATGAATGCACAAGCATTCTGTGTTGTTGTGTGTTGTGTGTATTCGTGTGTGTATTGTCTGCCTGCATGCTGGGATACACGCATATCTTCCTTGCTCTCTTTCCACCTCTTTCTCTTCGTTGTTGTTGGCCAATATGTCGCACATATTTCGCTGTTATATTAGTACTCATTTTTTTTCCTTTTTTCCTTCCACCCGGCTCCTCTTCTCCCCCTCCCACATAAATAACACTTCGCACACACACACACACACACAAACACACATACACCAATTGCAGCAGGCAGGCATTAGTTCATTGCCGTCTAAAGGAATTCTTGCTTATAATCAGAGTGCGGTTGTTGTTGTTAGTGGTGGTGGTGTTTTTGTTGTTGTTCGTTTCATTTTGGTTTCCACAAGTCTTTGTGAAATTACGATTCATAATTGTTTTCTCTTGAACTCACTTTGGGTCGCTCAAGTGTGTTCCAAAGTGGCTTTTGGAGTTTTTTATACTTATTCCTCTCTTTGTATTTATGGTTCGGTTTCTATTATTACATGCAGTTGCTGTTATTATATTTACTATATGCATTTGTTGTTGTTGTGTGTAAGGTTGGATGCTGAAGTTTCGATTTAGTTTTGATATTGTGGTGGTGTATTGATGGTGGTGGAGGAGCTGTGATGGTGGCATTATGAACAAACTTATTGTATTTGGGAATTGTATTGCAATTTCTGATTGTGCTTTTGTTTTCTTTTCTATCTTCCTTACTTCTTCCTCGTCTTACTCTTCGTCTTCGTCATTGGCTGCTTAATAGATTAATCAGGCACTCGTTCGCATTTAGTTATGGTATACATACATACATACATACATACATTATTTATGGTTGAGGTTGTTTTTGTTGTTAAGTGGCATTTGCTACTTTAATTTTAATATCGATTTCTGTACTTTCATACACAATACCATAATTTGTGAGCAATTTAAATCAGTGCGTTCGTTGACTGGTGAAATCGATGTCATCCATCGCTTAGGCTGAAATGAAATGGGTTTGTCAAGTGATTGTTTGTTGGTTTGTCTTTTCATTCACTCATCTCATCTCATCGGTAGTTTCATTTTACATCGAAAAACAACATTTATTTAATCGTAACATTACTGTTTTTCTCATTTCATATCATTTGCTTTCATTTATTGCTTTAATTACTTTAATTTTGAAAATTTGTAATTGTGTGTGTGCGCGCACACGCTTGATACTGTTTTGGAATTTTTTTCAGCAATGAAGAATCACAAATTTCAGCACTATTTTACACTTTAGTTAAATGCTATTTGGAAATGCACGTGTGCATTTTTTTAGTCAAAATATTTCTTTGTAGGAAACACTGTTTTATGACGTACTTACTTCATTTGCCTACCACCTACCGCGCTGACACTGCCTGATCCAATCTTATCTCCTCATGACCACCCTACTACTCTCCACCTGTCATCTACTATGCTACAATATTGACATGGTCCATTTTAGAATTTCCAATTATCTTTCTATTGCTATCGATATAGTACAGGGTGTTGTTTTTAGAAGTGTGGTTTTCAAGAAGAAATAAAATAAAACGCATATAATTTAATGTTATGGCCAAGAATTTAGTTTCATTATAAAGATAAGGATTTGCCATTATGTTTTAAAAACGATTTCGGGCAAGTGACCGACGCGGTTGGTTTGAATAAATTCCAGCTGAGAGGCCCAATTTTCGACCACTTTTTGCAGCAATTGGGGTCGTATGTCAGTAATAACGCACCGAATATTCTCTTCAAAGGCGGCAATCGTCTCGGGCTTATCTGCGTAGACTTCACGTAACTCCACAAAAAATAGTCCAGCGATGTTAAATCGCACGATCCTGCAGGCCCACGACGCGAGATAATGCGCTCACCAAAAGTTTCCTTCAATAAATTGATTGTTTCGTTGGCTGTATAGCATGTAGCGCCGTCTTGTTAGAACCAAAGGTCGTTCACATCAACATCCTCCCATTCACAAATCAGGCACGAAAAAGTCATTAATCATGGCTCTATAGCGTTCCCCATAGACTGTAACATTATGACCGGCTTCATCTTTGAAGAAATATGGACCAATGATTCCCCCTGCCCATAGAGCACACCAAACAGTGACTTTTTGAGGATGTAACGGCGGCTCAACAATGGCTTGTGGATTATGATCTCTCCAAATGCGACAATTTTGCTAATTAACTTACCCATTCAACCAAAAGTGAGCTTCATCGCTGAACAAAAGGCATCGCGCGAACCGAACCATTATTTTTTTTAATAAATTTGCACGATTTGCAAACGTTGTAAGTCTATTAATTATGAAATGGCAAATCAAACTGAGCATAAATCAAGTGACAGCTGTCAAAAAGACCAACTCTGAAAAAAGTATTGCCAGATTGAAAACCACACTTCTAAAAAAAATACCCTTTATAAGTATGTATAAAATCATAACACCTAATATTCAATAATAGGTTCTCTATGTACTTAGTAGGGACATAAATACTGTTACAACATTGAACACACCCATTCCAATAGTAGAATTGAACATAACCTGTTATTACCACATGGTTTTACGAAAGCTAACCTCTATAGCGTTAGTCTGTAACGGGAATTCGAAATTGTGTCATTGTGTCAACACTCCATGTTGAGTGGTCAGATAATGAGAACCGTATCGCTGTTATAGCACTTTTTAAGTGTGAAATGAATATTTTCAAAACGTTCCGCCCACTCGGGATTAGTCGCAAGTTCGTCTACGGGTGCATAAAACTATTTGAGGAGGCTGGAGATATCAAACACCGCCACGGCCCATGTACAGTTCGCACGCCGCAGGTCATCAAAGCCGTCAAATCAAGAATTCAGCGAAATCCGCTCCGAAAACAGAAAATCATGGCCCGTGAGATGAATATCAATATCACGCAAAAGTCCATAAGTCGAATTATTAAAAAAGACTTGGGACTTGTTGCCTTGAAACGTCGCACCGGGCATTTGTTTGCAGCTCTGAATAGGGTAGAAAAAACCAAACGTCTTTTGGTGAAGCACGCTGACAACTTGTACAGAAAAATCTTGTTTACGGGTGAAACAATTTTTACAGTGCAAGAAAAATTAAGCAAGCAAAATGATAGGGTGTATGCACGGTCATCTAAGAAAGCATCTGAACTGATGTGATCCCACGGGTCGGGTTAGCCCATAAGGCTAAGACGACCCAGATCTGGCTTCAAAACAATTTGCCAGCTTTCATTTGCCCTGAAGAATGGCCGTCTGTCAGCCCTGATCTGAACCCACTGGACTACAAATTATGGACAGTTTTAGAGGACATGGTTTGCCACAAAACATACCCCAACATTGATTCTGTGAAGACTGCTTTGATTCGTGCTGTCAGCACTTTTCCAATGCACAAGGTGCGTGCTGCTATTGATGATTCGCCAGTGCGACTTAAGGCGTGCGTGAAGGCCAAAGGCGGGCATTTCGAATAAGTAATTGCTTCTTGTATACAATATATGTATATCAATAAATATATTTTAAAAAGATTGGTCCAAAAAAATTAATTATTTTTTAATTTTATAACATTAAATGTGTGTAACAGTATTTATGTCCCTACTACGTAGTAAAGAGTAGAGTGTCATGGCCGGCTCTATAATATTGCAATTTGTACATTCCTAAGCCTTAGTGCCACAATACCTCTTGTTAGCATTCTTCCTTGTTGCAGCACCACCATATAGAGCTTCTCTCAACCTCAATCCTGCATGAAGATTGAGGTTCATCTGTTCTTCCATTCTAAACTTGGCAGTTGAGATTCAGATTTTTTTAATACCAATAATGAATATGTGAAATATGCAACTTGCATTGTATTTGCTTTAATTGTTATGAAATATTTTACAATTAAACGCACTCCCTGACAGCATCACTTCATTGATTAAATCCAATCAGTTTGAATTGATGTGCGAATTTACTTATGTAAGTAACTACTACTTAAGTAGCTATGTATGTACATATGTACATATATAAAAAGGGCGATAGAAGTGGTTATAGATGCATCATCATCATCATCATCATTATCATCATCATCACCATCATCATTATCATTATCATCATTATCATCATCATCATAATCATCATCATTGTCATCATCATGATCATCATCATCACCATCATCATCATCATTATCATCATCATCATCATCATCATCATCATCATCATCATCATCATCATCATCATTGTCATCATCATGATCATCATCATCATCATCACCATCATCATCATCATCATCATCATCACCATCATCATCATCATTATCATCATCATCATCATCATCATCATCATCATCATCATCATCATCATCATCATCATCATCATCATCATCATCATCATCCTCATCATTGCTATCGATGCTTGGTGAGAGTAAAGAAAGCAGAATTGTCTTCCAGCTCGACGTTGTCGTTGTGTTTTCTATATCGAATATGTTTTTGTTATGTTTTTTGTTTGTTTGGTTCTTGCTGCTGTTTTTGTTGTTGCTGTTGTTGTTGTTGTGTGTATTGCCATAATTACAACCAATTAAACTCCATCAAATTTTGATATGGGTGCGGTGCTCTGTCCGTCCGCTCGATCCATCGTTTCTTCGTTCATTTGGCAATCAGTCAAGCGATCGGTCTGTCAGTCCGACGGACAGACGGTCGGTTTGTCGGCTAGGTCGTTAGTGCGTTAATTTTTTTTCATTTGATTGTTTGCTTCATCATCTGAGTGAATTTTTCGTTTAATTTATCAAATATTCTATTGTATTCGACCGACTCAACGCAACTCGGACGTGCATTAGTTGTATGGTATTGTCACGCAAATTGAAAGTGGTTGAAAATGAGGCTCTTAAATATGTATATTATGCTGTTATCGCCAACATAAGCCTTTTGTGTTGTTTAGTTATTTAAACTCTGCGTCATTTGATTAGGGTCAAAATGAATAAATGTATAGCTATAGTGCATACATACGAGCAAAAGAATAAAAGAGAGTATCGAATGGAAATTATGGTATAAATAGCAGTAAGTTACTTGAGGTTTTCCAATTGGGGTATTTGTATCTCACTCATACACACATGCACTCATCATAGCAACGAATTCCCTCTACCCTACCTACAATAATTACAAATGCCAGCGTAGAGTTAGTCTCTAACGCTGTGTGCACACAGCATCAATGACTCATTCAGTCAATTCTTTATTCCTCTAGCACATAATTACAGCTGCTGACTTTTCTTTTCTTCAATTTTAAAGTCAATAATCCCCATTGACGTCATTTCAAAACAAAAACCAACTTACTCTTTTTCAGCATGTTTTGATGTCTTCAGTCAGTTCTATAAAGTAAATAACCGTTTTGCTGCAGTAAGTTAATCTTAATTTATGTGGTAATACTTAGCTGGAAATCTCTATTCTCTTCTAATTCTGCACTATGCAACCATTTAGTATTTTTTTTGTTTGTTTTCAAAGTTCGGTATTTGTCTTTTTAGAATGCATTCACATTGTTTTGTTTTATAGTACCTGAATATGATATTTCATCCGTTAAAACTATTTTTTTTTACTAACTTTACTTACTTATTTGGCACTACAACCGATGATCGGTCTTGGCCGCCTCTATAAAGCTTTGCCAGTCGCCTCTGCTAGGCGCGAGTTAAGGGTTTCTCCCTCCTACTAACTCGCGCGCTGGCGCCAGTTGATAAGGCCAAGTGCGGTCAGGGTGCCATGTACCTGGTCTTTCCAACGGAGATTAGGACGTCCTCTCTTGTGTGTTCCTCCACCGTGGTTCGAATAAAACACCTTTCTAGCCGGAGCACTTTCTTCCATTCGCTCAACATGACCCAGCCAGCAAAGCCGCAAAACACGCTTGACTATGTCATTGTCGGCGTACAGCTCATACAGCTCAACGTTCCATCTTATTCGATACACGTCGTCCACGCATACTGGACCGTAGATCTCACGGAGTATCTTCCTCTCGAACGCTCCTAACAGCCTTCTCATTATTGTTGGTTGGAGAATGCTGCACTGACTGCTCGAGCGTTGGTGCCAATGATGTCAATATCACCAGCGTATGCTAGCACCATGACACTCTTGTAGAAAATAGTGCCAGAGATGTCGATGCTCGAATTATTTTCTACAGCATAAGGTGAAAGAAGGCGCACGATAGGGGGGGTCATCTTTTCTGAAACCTCTTTTGGTATCAAAAGAGGCGCGGCGAGATCTGTCCCAATTTTCACTGCGCTGGTGGTGTCGGTTCAGTGTCATTTTGCAAAGACGAATTAGCTTTTTGCAGGCATACGAAAATCAGACATTGCTATGTACAAGTGATCCCTAATCATGCTGTCGAAGGCGGCTTTATAATCGATCTGTTTTTCTCGAGTCTTTTCCAGGATTTGGCGTAGTGTGAATATCTGGTCGATGGTGGATTTGCCAGGACTGAAGCCACACTGATAAGGTCCAATCAGTTTGTTGACGATGGGCTTCAGTCTTTCATGCAGTACGCTCGATAGAACCTCATATGCAATATTACTTAAGAAGACTTATCCCACGATAGTTGGATAAGTTATATATTGGGATTGGAACCTCAGAGTACGCTGAGGTTCCAATCACTTCACATACTTTCATCCGATCATATTCTGCATAGAAGTTCAAGCATGCGTTTTGTGAGCTCTTCGCCTCCAGGCTTAAACAACTCAGCAGGCAGGCCATCTGCACCTGCAGCCTTATTGTTTTTCAGCCGAGCAATGGCTGTTAAGACCTCCTCCTAGTCAGGCGGCGGTACTTCAACGCCGTCAGTGATTGGGATTCCCGGAGTAGATTTCGCAGTGGTGGGATTATTGCCGTCATCGCCATTAGGCAGCTGTGAAAAGTGCTGCCTTCATAATCTCATTATGCCCTGGACATTTGTCACTTTATTTTATAATATTGTGTAATGGATCTGCTGACAATTAACTTTGCCGAAATCCACAACAAGTCAATTCCAAAATCGTGCCAATTGTATTATATTGTATTGTTGGAAATCTAGGAGCTTAAGGACTGTGTAGTGTCCCTATGTACATATGTATTTCTGTACGTCAGTTCTTCGGAGCAACTGGTTATTCTAAAATATAGGTCAGCGATTGCCTTTTAAAATCCTTTTCAATGTTGATCGCTGCTAGATTGAGTTAATTTTTGTATATTCGATCTCTAGCGTTCTCTGAAGCATCAACTTTTATCCACATCCTTAGATTACAATAACCTGTCGTATAACCGTTTCGTTAATTCTTAATAGAAGACAGAGTAGAATATTTCCTTTCACATGTTCCATGAGGAACAACGTTGTTAAACTTTGTGTGACTATTAAGTCGGAAAGTCCAAAATAATAAATGCGAAACATATCTAAATATGAGAACAGGAATGTTAAATTGGAGCTGTTACCGACTTCCAGTATTGTATGAAGCTGTGTCTAACTTTAACTTCTTCGACATACTTGGAATTGAAATATGACTCGGCAGACAACAGATCCGAACACATTCAGCAATTAATTTCAAAATACATACGATTAATATATGTACGAGGTATGATCAAAAAATAACCGTTTATTTTCAAAAAGTATTTATTTATTCATCAACAACTATCTTGTCCCCTTCAAAGTAATCCTCCTCAGATATAATACACTTATGCCAGCGTTTTTTCCAATCCTCGAAACACTTCTGAAACGCGCTTTTTGGTATCGCCAACAGCTCCTGTTTCGATTTTTCTTTTATCTCTTCAATCGTAGCAAAACGCTTTCGTTTCATCGGTGTCTTCAGTTTTGGGAAGAGAAAAAAGTCAGCGGGGGCCAAGTCCGGTGATGCCAGCGTTTTTTCCAATCCTCGAAACACTTCTGAAACGCGCTTTTTGGTATCGCCAACAGCTCCTGTTTCGATTTTTCTTTTATCTCTTCAATCGTAGCAAAACGCTTTCGTTTCATCGGTGTCTTCAGTTTTGGGAAGAGAAAAAAGTCAGCGGGGGCCAAGTCCGGTGAATACGGTGGTTGAGGCATGATAACGGTTTTGTTTTGGTCAAAAACTTACGCACAAGCGACGTTGTTTTTCTTCGCTGCCGCACATTTCATGCCTAAAACATCCGTAAAAATTGCTTGGCATGAGCCGAACGATATGCCAACATCATCAGCAACCTCTCTGATAGTGATTCGACGATTATCCAAAATCATTTTCTTCACTGCGTCAATGTTTTCATCGGTTGTTGACGTGCTCGGGCGACCACGACGAGCATCGTCATTGACATCTTCTCGGCCTTCCTTAAACCGGTTATACCACAATTGAACTTGTGTTCTGCTCATAGTAGACTCGTCAAAGGCCACAGTCAACATTTCAAATGTCCTTGCGCATTTAATTTCATTTTTTACACAAAACTGAATACAGTTTCTTTGATCCATTTTTTCGAATAGTAAAAAATCGAAAAGCACACCAAAACACGACTAACCTTTTTATCTGTCAAAAACAAACTGACAATCCAAAATGGTTGGTATTGCCAACATATATAACAGACATGTGTACCAACATAACAGAAAAACAAATGCGAAAATCGAACATACGTAACTCACGAAATTTGAAAATAACGGTTATTTTTTTTATCACACCTCGTATGTATAAAATAACACTATTTCCTTGTCAATACTTATAAGTAATGTTCCCTGTTCTCTTGATTTATTTACTTAGTTTGTTGTTGACGTCCGTTTCCGGTTCTTCATATTTCTCCATTATTTATTCGTGGAATCAAATTTGATTTGATTCAGAAAGGTGACGCCACAGTGTTTTTCATTTATCAAAAAATAGAAAAGCTTTAAAGTTAAATTAAGATTTCGAAAACATTTTTTTAAATTGAAATTCATCATTTTTCCATTGAAGTGAAGGTCTTTCGTTCGTTTTCATGTTTACTCATTTTTGGTTTTAAAGATTTTAGCTTCTGATATGTAAAATTAAAGAAAACATTTACCAAATATTATTTATAGACATAAATACAATGCGATATATGCACATGAATATTCTATATAATATGTATGTAAATAAAAAAGCTATGGCTTTGTTTACGATAGCTGGCCTTGCAAGATTTCTAATAAAAATTGAAAAATTTTTCTCCCAAATTCAGAAAAAACTGAGAACTAATGCTGAATAATATTTTCAACTCGATCTATTGCTAATGCCTTACTGTTCTTTTTTTTACTTTTAATGGCACAACAGCCCATGGAGGGCCGAGGCAGAGCTTTTCGCATCCACTCATGTTGTGCGTGTTATATTTGTACATGAATAGAAGGGACCTACAGTTTAATGTCGAATCCGAACGGCGAAGTGAAAAACTTTTCATAGGCAATTTTTACTCTTGTAGGTTTGCCATTGCCTGCCAAGAGGTGGTGCCGTTTTTTTTTTTGATTGCTAATGCCTACTCTTAATAAATACAAGATGGCGCTAAAGTAATCAACCGATCGATATCCTAAGGATATAACTTTTTTTGTAAATGAAAAAAAAAAAATTGAAATCGGTTCTGCTTGTGACTCAGGTTTATTGTGACATTTAAAGTTTTTCCTTCTAAGTCGATAAAATAATCCCAAGCAAGTGACCGCCGCCAAGGTTGATGCACATTCATCGCTTCTCAATAATTCAGGCAATAGATTTGACATTTCTTCTTCAATGTTCTCTTTTAGAGCTGCTGTCCAGCTCTGTGGCGAGACTTCAAATAATCCTAAATAAAGAAGTGTAGAGCAGTCAATGCGAATCACCAAAACGAGAAATTAATTTCTTGAGGTGGATAACGCGCGAAAAAAAGCTCGGCCTAGGCCCTTCATGGGCTGTTGTGCCATTAAAAGTAAAGTAAAGGATAACGCTCGATGCCAAATGTCCAAGTCACGATGACAGATGACGCCACTTGCCAAAACAAGGGCATCCTCAAATGGGGTGATTACTTTTGACGATGCAGTGACCCGTCAATATTGTTACATAATAATAATGGCTTGTCTTAGCCTGATCGATTGTCTTATGAACTGTATAGCTTACTTACTTTCTTAGCTGGCACTACAACCGATGATCGGTCTTGGCCGCCTCTGAGTATTCATTTTGGAATATTAGAACGTGGTGGGTTCCAAGCCCGACGCACAACCATTCATTCAAGGCCATGGAGAAGCGCGCCGCACACATTAGTTAGCTCACTGACAGATGTCAGATCGCTATACAGGGGATAGATCGCTATCCACGAGGAGGCTGTGTGTCGTCTTGAAACGTAGAAAGGGCAAGGGTCGAACATGGACGCACGAACTTTACCTTGTGTCCTACGTCTCAGGCCCCCCTGTGTAGCACTGTATTTGATTTTATTTAAGTTTCTGGATTATCATAAAATCTCTTTTAGGTCGGTTTTTTTTTAACTTCTCCTCCTTTTATTTTATGTGTTATGCATTTTCTTTCAGTTTTTTATTTCCCTTAAATAAATCTCCACTTAATACTTGCTTCATTTCTGTGTGGGATGATGGGATGGTATTAGTGAACTCATTCTCCTCTATTCTCCTACATTCTTCGCATTTTGTGCATATGTAAGGGAAACTGTTTTTGTGGTGTTGATGGGAAACATTTGTTAATAGAATTTTGAAAACTCAACTCACTTACTGGCAAATAAATTTGAAAACAACAAGTAAGTATGTATGTAAACGCTGATGAGGTCAGCGCTGATACATATTTATTCTTTCATGCACATAAGAACGAAACTGAAAAGGTCGAGTTCAAGGATGAAAATTTCTTACTTATGTAGAAATAAACTCGATACGGAACATGCATAATCATTTTTTGGGGAGATCAAGAAGATTAGAATGACGTTGAAATGAGAATTCTCTTTTCATAAGTTCCAAAACGCTGAATACCATATGTTGAAAATCTATATATGAATCTCGAGAATGAACAGAATAATATTAAATTTCCGGAGCAGGTCTTAGCTCGATCGGATGACGTTGTGCATTGTTTAGAGTTACCTAAACCATGATCGTTGCATTTTGTAATTTTGATAACAAATTTGATTAAATTTCAAACTATATACGTTTAATGAGTATGTATGTATGAATGTAGGTACTTATGTCTCTATTTTGCACGTGTGTGTGTGTGTGTGTGTGTGTGTGTGTGTGTGGCTGTGTGTGTGGCTGTGTGTGTCTGTGTGTGTCTGTGTCTATATTCCCTTTTTTGTCGATTGGAAAAAAAACCCCATGCATTTGTTACTTATTTTACTTTTACGAACAGATTAGTTTAGTTTTATACTAAGTTAAACGAACGAACAAAATATACTAAGAATTTATTAGTTATTAGTAATCCATTTAATCTATATTTTTGGTCTTGTATGATTTTTGTTTATCATTTATGTATACTATTTTACGTAGTTTGTTTGTTTAAATTTTCATTTCAAATTCAATTCATTATTGAATTTTTGAATTGTTTATCGCAAAAAACGAAATAAGCAAATGAGTATTCATTTAAAAAGTTTCCACAACTTCAGCAATTGTTTGCTTATCTTAAAATAAATGAGTAAATGAGGCAAAATTTTAAACAATAACAGCCGGTATTTGAACGACTTAATATGAAACATTTGCTCTTGTGTCTTTATTTAATACACTTAGATATATTTATACTCGTATATAGATCGCTACCTTAATCTGTTAAAGCACTAAAATTAATTTTGAAATTTACAAAAAAAATTTATTGTTTCCAAAAAAATTGAATTTAAAAAGCTTAAGAAAAGCGTACTCTGCCCAATCCATAAGAAAGGTGATTCCGCGATCTGCGCCAACTACCGTGGGATAAGCCTTCTTAATATTGCATATGAGGTTCTATCGAGCGTACTGTGCGAAAGACTGAAGCCCATCGTCAACAAACTGATTGGACCTTATCAGTGTGGCTTCAGGCCTGGTAAATCCACCATCGACCAGATATTCACACTACGCCAAATCCTGGAAAAGACCCGAGAAAAACAGATCGACACCCATCATCTATTTGTCGATTATAAAGCCGCTGCCGCCTTCGACAGCACGATTAGGGTTCACTTGTACGCCGCAATGTCTGATTTTGGTATCCCTGCAAAGCTCATTCGTCTTTGCAACATGACATAGACCAACACAACCAGCGCAGTAATAATTGGGGCAGACCTCTCCGCACCATTTGATACCAAAAGAGGTTTCAGACAAGGTGACTGACTCCCTATCGTGCGACTTCTTTAACCTTATGCTGGAGAAAATATTTCGAGCTGGCTCTATCTTCTAGAAGAGTGTCATGCTGCTAGCATACGCTGATGATATTGACATCATTGACACCAACGCTCGAGCAGTAAGTGCAGCATTCTCCAACCTGGAAAGGGAGTCTCGTCGAGTGGGTCTATTGGTGAACGAGGACAAAACGAAATACCTTGTGTCAACAAACAAAGAGTCACGGCGTCTTGGACAAAATGTCACTGTTGACAACTACATTTTTGAAGTCGTCAAGGATTTCGTATATCTAGGATCCAGCATAAACACCAACAATAATGTCAGCCTTGAGATCAAGCGGAGACTAACTCTTACCAACAGGTGTTACTACGGGCTCAGTAGGCAATTGAGAAGTAGAGCCCTCTCTCGACCGACGAAAATAACGCTCTATAAGTCCCTCATCCTTCCCGTCCTAATGTATGGCGCAGAGACGTGAACATTGACCATCAATGATGAGAGGCTGTTAGGAGCGTTCGATAGGAAGATACTCCGTAAGATCTACGGTCCAGTACGCATGGATGACGTGAATCGAATAAGGTGGAACGTTGAGCTGTATGAGCTGTACGCCGACACTGACATAGTCAAGCGTATAAAAATCCAGCGGCTTCGCTGGCTGGGTCATGTTGACCGAATGGAAGAAAGCGCTCCGACTAGAAAGGTGTTTTATTCGAACCACGGTGGAGGATCACGCAGAAGGGGACGTCCTAATCTCCGTTGGAAAGACCAGGTGCAGGGCAACCTGACTGCACTTGGCCTTATCAACTGGCGCCAGCGCGCGCATAGCAGAAGTGACTGGCGAAGCTTTGTGGAGGCGGCCAAGACCGATCATCGGTTGTAGTGCCAGCTAAGTAAGTAAGTAAGAAAAAATTAGTTAAGTTTAAAATTTATCTAAACTATCTTAATCATAAGCCAGCAAAAACTTGATTTTAAAAAATTTAACGTTAAGGCTTTAGCAAATTAAGGCGATAAAGCGCGTCATGCTATGTATGTATATACAAAAAATACAAGTGTTTTTTTGTACCCTTCTAAAACAAACTTCGGTTTCTTTAATGATGATTTCGAAATTTTTCATTTTTGAAAAAACCCCCTCTGAAATTGGCCTTACGACGGCCGAAAGGCCTACAGTTGTCCACACCCCTGATAGATATAGAAAAGTATCTCTAAAAGTGTAGGAAGGAAACAGTATATCATCCTGTTCCTTAAGCTAGGACAATCAAAGCACCCAATTCGGAATTTCAACCCCAAAAGAGCTTCCATTTGTCTTAAGCTTAGGAAAAACCAACGCAGAATAGTCATGGATTTTCTTTTACTTAATTAGAATGGAGAAATGAAAGAGCGCATGAAGGGAAAAATCCTAATACACTGCGAGACACTCACTCGCAAGAGGCAAATACATTTGGGGCACTACCACCCATAAAGTAGGGACATCATAGAAAGATTTGCTTTATCTGACAGCTTGTAAACAACATTATTTACCATTACTCAATACTAGCTAGAACTAGATTAAAGAAGTTACGGAACGCGTTCTATTTTCCCCTAAATGACTTAACCAGTATAAACCTGGACTTTGCACCTTTACGATTACTTTCAAATTGGAAACAGTGATGGATGTAGCTCGAAGTTCTAATTGTATTGTATTTATAGAGTTTGTGGTAACACTGTGGACCGGTATATGTGGGGCATCCGTCACCACTTCTAGCCTTCTACTTCTAAAGTATTAAAAAGGCGCTATTGTGGTTTCTCCGTGCCATTGGAGAAGTAACTATTTTTATCTTAACATAACTGTAAGGAGTGATATCGAAAAAATCGGATAACTTTGAAAGACCACTGCTTTAAAACTCTTCATGTGAATGAAAAAATTCAAACCGTAGGCGTTGGAGAAATTCTGATGAAATGCAATCACATGTTTTTTGACTTGTGAACTTTCAGTTGAGTCATGGCATCGGCAGTGGAAAGACGCGATTTAGTTGTTGAATTATTTCGAGAAAATTCGCAGTGGAGCCAGAAAACCATTGCAAATAAGGCGAAAGTTGCACAAAACAGTGTCTCGATGATTCTTAAAAAATTTAATACAGACTTAGCAGTTGCTAGAAAATATGGTTCTGGAAGGAAATGCGGTTTCGTGTCTCCGCAAAAGGCGAAGAGAGTCGTTGCTCTCTTAGAGAAGAATCCAGCGTTGTCTAATAGAAAATTGGCGGCAAAAGCGAGTTTCAGTGAGTTTTTAGTTCGTAAAATTAAAAAAGATGCGGGCCTTAAAACATGCAAAGTGCAGTCAGTACCCGACACAGGAATGCTACTAAGAACTTGGTAGCCCAGAACCGAGCTAAAAAGTTGAAGACAGATTTTTTCCAAAAATTCGATTGCGGTGTTTGGACAATGAAACATATGTGTTGTCTAAATTTTCTCAATTGCCTGGTCAAGAGTTTTACACCGCAAAGGAACGAGGAGGAGTTGAGAAAAGATTTAGGACAAAACAAAAGTCCAAGTTCCCGAAGAAGTTTCTGGTATGGCAAGCGATTTGTAGTTGTGGGCTAAGGAGTAAAAGTTTCGTAACAAAGAACTTGTTAACTTGTTAAACTGTTAACACCGAAATTTATGTGAAGGAGTGCCTCCAGAAGAGATTGCTGCCCTTCATTAGAAAGCACAATGCATCTACTTTATTTTGGCCTGATCTAGCCTTCTGCCACTACAGTAAAGTAACTCTTAAATGGTTCGAAGACCAAAACATCAAATTGGTACCAAAAATCGCCAACCCACCAAATTGCCTATCGAGATATATTGGGCTCTAGTGAAAAGAACATTAAAGGCAAAAAACAAAGCAGCTAAATCCATGGAAGATTGTAGAAATAAGTGGAATGCTGCCGCCAAGAGAGTCTCAGAAACGACAGTAAAGGCGCTAATGGCAGGCATACCGGAAAAGGCTGTCCGAAGTCTGTAAAAAACAACAAACAAATTAGTTCTATTGATCATTGATCAGAAATAAAATTTTCTTTTCAAAACAGCTTACATTTTTTTATTTGCATAAGGGATTTCAATGCTAGGACAATTTAAAGTTATCCGATTTTTTCGATCTCACTCCTTATGTATGAACTTGTGTAAAGCTCCACATATTTGGTCATGGCCGATTATAATATTTCTAACTTATTTCAGCATTTGTTTTGTTTTGCTTCCTTTGCTGTTCGCTCGGTTGCCTGTTTTTGTGAACACTTTGTACATAATATGTATCTACATCGTTGTGATCGCAATGTAGTCATCAAGAACATAATCAAACAGTCGTGGTGGCATTTGTGGCACATATGCCAATTTCGAAAAACAACAGATACGAAGAAAAAATTAAGCAAAAAAAAAAATAACATTTTACGCAACTGTTTAAAATAATACATACATATGTACATTTATTTTGAACAAAAAATAGACATAAAGTTCCAGCATGACCACATGTTCTGCATAACTACATGAATACGCATAAATGGATGAGAAGGAGTATTGAGTGTTACTGTTGTTGTTGTTGTTGTTGTTGTTGTCGCGGCCGCAACTTCCTTCTGCACCTCCTCTTCTATCACTTCACCACCAGCACCACCCAACACTTGGTGAATTATTGAGTTTTTTGTATGTATAGTGCATTGTAGCGCATTATTGTTCTGTGTTGTTGCTTTTGTTTTTGTTTTTGCATGCGTTCGTGCATTTTTTGAACTTTTCGTTTCTATTTTCCATAGTCATAGTCATAATCATCTTCAGCGTGCTGCTCGTTCATTCGACGCATTCACTCACTCATTCTCTCCATTGTAATAATCTTCCAATGTTTTTAATTTTTGTTCCAATTTTTCAATAATTCTTCTGGTAGAGCTTAACCCATGAATAGCGTATTGCCTAATCGCGCGTTAACTTATTTTCATATTGGTTCATAATTATATTTTTCATTTTCAAAATGTGTGCTCTATATAGCATAACACATGCATACTCGTACATATGTAGGTGTGCATATGTTGTGTGTGCATGTGTTGTGTGTGTGTGTGTGTGTGTGAGCGTGTGTGTCAAAAAATATGCTCTCTGCTGCGCCCTATTGGAATCATCGCATGTTTTAAATTTTTATTCATTTTCTCGTTGTTGTTGCTGTGTTGCTGTTGTTCCAGTTCATTGATGATGACAACCATATAGTAGATATAGTGCTTATTCTTAAAACAACAACAAGAATAACAAATACACCACCAACCAAAAACAAAAATCTACAGCTATTATTCAGAGAGTGGGAGAGGAGAGAAGGAGAGGCAGAGAAGAGCACTAAACTGAAATCGAAAAGACTGTCCAGACCCGTCCCCACAATGTGTTGGACTCGTTCTGTTTTGTTGTAACATTTTGTTGTGCTTGTATCTTGTTGGAAATTTCGTCATTTGTTTGCGTTTAATATTCGTTGCGCTTTAATTTAAACTTTTTTCTTCGCTTTTTATTTCTTTCGTTTTCATTTATGTATGTTTATTTTCTACTGTGTAGTTGTTGTCTTTTCTTTTCTTGGTCACTTTTTCGTTCTTTGTATGTATGTATGCACTGTTCCATGTATGTACATATGTACCATATGTATGTGTGTGCTTGTGTTTGTGAAGTTGTGCATTTTAGACCACAACCCTAAAAACTGCAGTGTTGTAAAATGAAATGTTTTCTTCCAATTAATTGAGCTCGCAACGAATTTGTTTACATTTAAACAACAACAACGAATAATAATAATAATAATAAATATGTGTATGTAACTTAATTCTCACATTCTTCTCCATTATTTTCTTTTTAATTTTTTCAATAATGTCACGCCCTTTCAGTTGGTACGTAGTCGGTTTAAATTGTTTATGTAAATCAAGGAAGAAAATAGAATTTATTAAAAAAATAATGGAATTGAATGTGCATTTTTCCCAACGAACACAAACAACGCATTGATACAATCATCCGTAACCATTTATAGCCACACTCAGCAGATTTGAGTACATGGAGAATATTGTAACCATATACAAGTAATTGGGTCAATACTCAATATTTTCTTTCTGCTTTTCCAGTGAATCATTAAAATTTATCGAGCAATCAAAATGCTTTGTTTGCTTTCCGAATTTTCGAGAAAGCTCAGAAGTGTAAATAAAGCAATATGATCTGAAGTATTTGATCACTACACTTCAACTTTTATGCACACCTTATTTAAGGGGGCGGGCAGGCAATACATTTCGAAATTAAAAAACAAAAAATAAATAAATATTTTAACATTAAATATTAATACAACATCTTAGGGATGTACCTTGCTCGAGTGAGTATCTTTACTTTTATTATATTGGAGTCCAAAATATTTGAGGTCCGATTTTTTCTACGTTTACCAAAGATCAGGTATTTCGGAGCGTTTTTGTTGCCATAGGTCCATTTCAATGATGGATAATTACTATTTATCATTGAGCAATTCGTGGAACTAAGTGAAGTATAGAAGGCTTTAACATTCAGCATACGATACTGAATTTTCTTCTTATATTTTTGCGTATATTGTTAGCGACATTCGGTTTGATTGGTGCCCATATCTTTTCACGATATACTTATTATATCTATTGATTGTAGAACTATTTCTATTAAAATTAACAATTAAATATGAAATTCATTTACGAAGGGGTTTTAATTATATTTTCGTTGTAATATTATGCATATGTATGTACTTATAAGTATCTAGGCTTCATTTCCGCCCTGTTTCAATTAACCACATACAGCGTGATTCATAGCAATGTATTTTGAACGGTTCGAAAACTTGTTCCTTTGTAATGAAAAAGATAAGGTACGAACAGAATTGCAGCGTAATTCGCTCGACTGCACAAAATTGCGGCTTAAAACTCTGCGATGAAAATCAACTATCACTTTTTGTTATTTTTTATTTTGTGAAAATTATTGTTTGTCAATTAGCGTGCGTAAATTTTTGTAAATTCAAAATAAACATCGAAATTTCTCTGTGAGCGTTTTAATTGTGATAGCGAATTTACGCTGCGTATGTTGTGTGCGTCACTGGGAACGTTTCTTCAGAACGTTTGCGTTTTAGGTTTTCACGTGAGGTTTAGTAATATTGTAAAAATCAGAGTCTATTGCAGACATTACATGCGTGGCCGAAGGAAGTTTTAACGAACTTCTTTCGAAATATTTAGTTTATGTGCTGATTTATGCAAACGATAAGCCTTGTATAGTTCAGTTTGATGATTCTCTGATCCCAGGTGGGTGTGCTACATCTGGATTAACTTCATTTTGATCGTTTGAATTTCCCACGCATGCAACGCCCTACCCTCAAAATATATTCATACTCAAAGCATGCAAATTTATTTGCTACATCATTATAAGTAATTTTAATCTTACCATCATTATTATAATAATAATCATGATCATTGTATGATCTCATTAGATGGAAAATTTGCCACTTACCGGTCTGAGAACTCGGCAACTGACTAGAAACTTGGCACAGCTCGTCTATGTTTTTTTGTGCTGATGCTAGTTGTTTAAGTACTTTCCACGGGGGAAAATTTTTCAAGCAAATTTTCAAGTAAATATTCTGCACTTCT
Organism: Palloptera scutellata; assembly: GCA_958295655.1. Taxonomy (NCBI): domain Eukaryota; kingdom Metazoa; phylum Arthropoda; class Insecta; order Diptera; family Pallopteridae; genus Palloptera; species Palloptera scutellata. Next base: position 40,530,947 of record OY282451.1, read on the forward strand.
CTTTCGTCGAGAAGTTGGCAATTTGGTTACATGGTGCAGTCAGGAGGTCCTTCGTCCGGACTCAATGAGATGAGTGTTAATGCAACTATTGGCTCTAATGAACTCATTTGCCATTCATGCTGTCTCTCCGCATTAGTCTTTGCGAGTTGTTTTTCAATGTAATTCGAATTCTGTTGTGCCTCAAGTTGTTTGCGAAGTCTACACTCTCGCGATAGCAGAATCTGAATTTTGTTGGGCCTCCATTGTTCGACGTAGTCTACATTCACGCTGTCTCTCAGCCGCGGTTTTTGCTGGAGATTTTATCGTAACACAATCGCGATTTGTTTGTGCCTCGCTTTTGTTTTTTCAGTCTATACTCGCTCATTTTTGTTTGAAATGTAAAATTGTTGTTGAAATTAAAAAATATTATTATAAACTAATGGGCAGCGCCATCTATCAATCGAGTATGATTCATACTCAGCGCCCTCTACCTTTATCAATTAAGTTTGAATCATACGCGAATCAGCGCTCTCTATTAAGCGAGTTTGATTCATACTCGCGGATACATATGGTTGCATATGTGCTGCCCATCATTTATGTGTATATATAATATATATGCAACCTAATTTTTTTCATACCTGATTGATAGAGGGCGCTGCCCTTCATTTACGTGACAATTTCCGTTCCATACACGATCATCTTTTACACCCTCGTAAATATAAAAACATTTCTAAAGAAGTAAACTTCAAAAAGGCTCACCAGTGACCCGCCAATCTCTTCTAGCTTATAACTGACTCAATACACCTCCAGAAAGTTGCTTGAATACCCAGTAGCTGGCAAGCAAAGTGTTATACTTTGGCAAACTACATGCGTTATTGTTAGCTTTCTATTTATTGTAAGTTTGTTATGCTGTTGGAAATTCTTCGATTTACCAATTACATATGTTGACAAGTTTTCTATTTAAGCCAGCTTATGCTTTTGTTTTTTGTACCCATATGCAGCACGCAGTATTTTGAAAAATTAGGAATTTTGTTAAATATATACTCGTATACACATTTTTCTTGATGGCGGCATGCATTACATACATACATTATCAAGAAAGATAACTTACTACTTTTTAGAGCGTTCAAAACCAGAAACATTGTATCAAAGGTGAATGTGAAGGGGAAACGAAGGAAATATTACTTGGCTACTCTTGTTTTAATCCAGCCAGCATAGTATTTATTGTCTTATCAACGGTTTTGATAACAAAACACAAAACAAAGTCGATTGATAAAGAAGGTACTATATCTTGGATACCTGATGGCAAGAGGCAGTGGCGTCATTGTTTTTAAGAACTTTTGAAAAAAAAAAAAAACATTTCTGTAGTTAAGCATGAGGAGGAGAACCAGCATAATTTTTAATTCAGTATTTAATGAAAACAACAACGTTTTGATTATAAAACGAATCTGAAAATTCAAATTATACATACATGGCACTGGCAAAAATTTACAAAACTTGAGATCAAACAATTGCTGTGTATATTTTCTGTTTGTTTTACATAAATATCATTCATATTTCCATAAGGTGGAAAATCATTTACCTAAATTCTTCGTGCCTTGACTGCACTGATTTTACTTGAATCATTTTTGATATTTTAAGTGGATTTTTTCAAATATTGATGTGGCCGCCCCTCCCCGTGCCCTCTCGTTGATGTGCTACCACAATAATGTTTTGCTACGCCTTTAAATTCATTAATCTGACGTCAAATTCTAATGGTTTGTGTATCTCTGAGCGATGGCACATTGCGCCGAGCTACTGCATACGTTCAACCTAGTTCAATCTAAAATCTATCTATGGCAATTGAAAACAAAACACACAAGAAACCATCAAATTGCGGGCGCCAAAAAGCGTAAATGAATGTAACTTAGCAGCCAAATAGAGGCAGGCAGGCAGGCAGGCTGGCAGGCAGGCAAACGGTTCTGTCTCTTCTGCTTGCTGCTTTCCCTCCCAAAATAGATGTAACATTAATGATAAGAATTTTATTTTAAATTTATGGAAGTCGCAATTTTTGTTTTGAATAGTTTGTAATTCAATTTCATTTGCTGCTGCTGCTGCTGTTGTTGCTGTAATGTTTCTAATTAATTTCGGTTGTACCGAAAATGCTTAGGCATTTTAACTGCCACTGCCGTAATTAAACAATCGAAGTCATAAATATTTATACCCTACAGTCATACACTCACTCACTCACTCGATGTAGATGTTAGATGTTGGTAGTGTATGAATTTATCATCACTTTGGGCTCTAGGGGCTCTGTGGGGGAGGGGGAAAACGAAGTGTTGTTTGTATGCATTAGATAGAATAAATATGCATGAATGTGTTTCTGATTTTATATTTGGCTACCTACCTTCGCCTGTCAAATACCCGCAACATACACTCACTCACCATATAACAAATGAGCATATCTACTAATATTGCAATTTGTCACATTATAATTTTGATGGCATATCAAGTGCTATGGACAATGGGGCAGTGTGAATTTAAATTGATCATGCTCTTTCTTTTCCTTCGTGGAATTGACTCATGTGGAGTCATTTAGAATTTTAATAATTCCACACTTTTTCATTACGAATTTCCAAGTTAAATACGGTACAATTTATTTATGTACAAACGAGTATTACCATAATTAGTTATTGTGAATAAGTTTTTGTCGAAGTTTTCATATGCTTACATTTAAACCGCAAAAGATTTTGTCTATCTTTAAAGAATCGAATATTAGGTTTTGCAGTACAGCTTTAACGCTTCTTCGAGGCAATTAATTATCTTAACCTTTAGGCATTTAAGTAATTGCCGGAATTAGGCTTAAGCATTGAATGACACTTTTCCTTTACCGTTTATTTTTCCATCAAGTGTCAAGAGCACTGATTTAAGCACTTCAATACTAGAAAACCGATGTAAACATTTTTAATGTTAAAAAAATTGATTTGAACTAGTCAATAGTCAAGGGTTCTGTATATAATTTTAGGTTTTCAATTACAATTATAAAGGGTGTTTATTTTTAGAAGTGTGGGGTTTTCAATCTGGCAATGCTTTTTTCAGAGTTGGTCTTTTTGACAGCTGTCACTTGATTTATGCTCAGTTTGGTTTGCCATTTCATAATGAATCGACTTACTCCTGAACAACGTTTGCAAATCGTGCAAATTTATTACCAAAATAATGGTTCGGTTCGCGCCGTTCCAATATTCGGTCGACATAATCGCCCAGCAGAGTCGGTAATTCGAGCGACCATGGATCGGTGTCGCACCACGTTTACTTTGGTGGATAATGCGCATCCTCAGAGACGCCGTACACCGCGCACCGAAGACGTTATTGCTGCTGTGGAGCAGAGCATCGATGAAGACCCGAATGAGTCCATCCGCCATCGCGCGTAACCATTGGAGCGCAACCACTTTATGAAAGATTTTGCGGAATGATCTTGGTTTGCGATCTTACAAAATCCAACTCGTGCAAGAATTGAAGCCGAAGGACCATCAAGCGCGTCGCATGTTCGATGAATGGGCCCAAAATGGGATGGCGACCGATCCCGATTTTCACTATAAAATTTTGTTCAGCGATGAAGCTCACTTTTGGTTGAATGGGTACGTTAATAAGCAAAATTATCGCATTTGGAGTGATCATAATCCACAAGCCATTGTTGAGACGCCGTTAAATCTTCAAAAAGTCACTGTTTGGTCTGTTTGCTCTATGGGCAGAGGGAATCATTGGTTCATATTTCTTCAAAGATGAAACCGGTCATAATGTTACAGTCAATGGGGAACGCTATAGAGCCATGATTAATGACTTTTTCGTGCCTGAATTGGAGGATGTTGATATGGACGACCTTTGGTTCCAACAAGACGGCGCTACATGCCATACAGCCAACGAAACAATCACAATCAATTTATTGAAGGAAACTTTTGGTGAGCGCATTATCTGGCGTCGTGGGTTTGTGGCGTGGCCTCCAAGATCGTGCGATTTAACACCGCTGCACTATTTTTTGTGGGGTTATATGAAGTCTACGCAGATAAGCCCGAGACGATTGACTCCTTGGAAGAAAATATTCGGCGCATTATTACTGACATACGGCCCCAATTGCTGCAAAAAGTGGTCGAAAATTGGGCCTCTCGGCTGGAATTTATTCGCACCAGCCGCGGCGGCCACTTGCCTGAAATCGTTTTTAAAACATAATAGCAAATCCTTATCTTTATAATAAAGCTGAATTCTTGGCCATAACATTAAATTATATGCGTTTTATTTTATTTTTTCTTGAAAGCCACACTTCTAAAAAAAAACACCCGTTACATAAAGGGATGGTGGAAATATGTATACAATCTGTCTATTTTCTACAAGAGTGTTATGGCTGCTAGCATACGCTGATGATATTGGCATTTTTGGCACCAACGCGCGAGCAGTTACTGCAGCATTCTCCAATCTAGAAAAGTAGCCTCGTCTAGTGGTGAACGACCCTTTTTTTTGTGTTAACAAACAACAACGTCATTTGGCAACGAAAAACCTGAAATATTTAACCAAATTCATAATTTTTCAAAATACAGCGTGATACAAAACAATGTGCATTCTATTTACAATCTGCTCTGTGCCTGAGAAATCTGAGAAATAGTATTCATCTTCTATTACTATTACAAATTATTGTTGTCACCCTTTTGTAACTGATATCATTTAGAAGTAAAAAGTTATATTTTTAATACCTATATTTTATATTCAGTTGTGTTATAATTAATTTCTGTATTCTGTGTATTTTGCATACCTTTGATTTCAAATGCATTTAAAATTTTCAAATGTACTATATTTGTTTCGAAAAATGTATGATTGAAAGCACTAACACACAAACGGAAAAAAAATTCAAGCGGTTTGTTTTTTTTTTTACTTTTTTTTTTATTTTTGCTTTATTCAACACTATGAATGCAGAGCATTGTGTTGATTGGAAGGAAGAAGAAGGAGGGAGAATGCGAGAGGGAATGCAATCAGATGAGTACATATTTTTACTTTGCTGGGTTTTCTCTTTACAGAACATTTGCGTTTTACACGTGAAACGCAGAAAAAGAGCATCATTTTACTCTTTTTGGTTGTACTCTCTTTTTCAGTTGCGTAATTTTGATCTTCTTAATCTTAGTTTCTAGTTATTCACAAGTGCTTCCTTGTGGCAACTCTTTAACGTTTCTCGTTGTCTAAAAGTCAAATAATTTATTTAATGTTATAATAGAATTATTTTATATTTATATAAGAATTGTTGTTGTGCATTTTATGCCGGATCCGAAAAGCATTTCTTAGGTAATTTCTACTCTTGTATGTTTGCCATTGCCTGTCAAGTGGTGGTGCCGTGTATAAAATTATTATGTCTTATTTTTGATTTTTGCCCGTACCGATATTTGAACACGGACGCTCTTCGTAGCTCTTCCAAGTGGAGTCTTCAAAAAACAAAAAAAAAAAAAAAGGTTAGCTTGTATTCTCTCAGCTTGCAAGCTTTTATGCAATAAGATATGCTCACACAAATGCTATACACATACTTCACACTAAACACATTTAATATAATATATAAAAAGTGCTAAATTGAACGGTAGGAGGTGTGGCACTAAACGCTTTAGAGTGCATACATACTCGTACACTGTGCTGATGTAGGTTGGTTGCCTAAAACGCTGATCGATTTACATAGGAGTCGTATGATTTGCAGTTCCCCTTCTCGAGGTATATCTTGCTATTCCTCTTCGAATTTCTTCTCGAAAAGTTTAATTTCATTGATGAAATACTAATTCATTCGTTTCTCGTTGCCAACTACTTAATTCCACGTGCATCGCCATTATGAAAATCACTCAGTCACGTGGGCGGGGGCGTTGAAGTTGAATATGTACTTTAAATTAATTTAGGCTATACACCATATAGGTAGCGTTTCAAGTATTTTGAGGTTAACATACTTGGAAGTATGTATTTTGAGGTACGAAGTTTTTTTTTTTTTTAATTTCATTTAAATTTCTTCAGTGTGCTCATGGCATGCAGAAGCGCAAAGGCAGAAGAAACGAAAAAAAAGTAGCTACTTATGTATTTATAAACTGGTTAAATTTACTACTAACTACTAAGAAATGCAATTGGCGTATTTTATGCATTTAAATTCAATTTTATTTGTCTTTTTTCTCAACTTCTTCTATCTTATTTCTATGTTAATGTGTGCACGCCGCGCATTTATGTATGCACTTGTGTATGTGTGTGTCTATCTATGAGAGCTTCAGTTTATGCAAATGTTCTGTATATGCAATATGTACTTACTTAGTTTGTAGTTTGTAAATTTTTGTTTTTTTTTTGTTTTTTGTTTTTACACATAATTTATTTCAGTTATTTTTGTGCTTGAAGAAAACTGCAACGCATTCTAATTTTGAGTTTTGTTGCTGTATTATTATTGTAGCTTCATGATTTTTCTGTTGGAGGTGGTTTACTCGTTCACTCTCTTTTCTGCTTCTTCTGCTACCTCGTGTGTTTCGTCTTCATCGTTGTTTTCTAGTTGTGCGCTAGCTATACTGTTCAATTTTTGTTTTTGTATGCCTAGGGTTCCGTTGTTGTTGGGTTTGTGCTCGTCTTCTTCTTCTTCCTCGCCTTCAACTTACACATACATACATATGTATATGTATGATATATAGTACGGTGTTTCTTCGAGCTTCGAATTGATGCGATGGTGTTTGTTAACTCATTTTTATTTTGTTGTTGTCGTTTTGTCAATTTCATTTTCCATGCACAACCAGTTTCTGCCGTTGAGGCTGTTTTATACATAAGATGATGTTGTTGTGTTGTTTTTCTTTTCCTTGACTTGCTCATATTCTGTGTTCACACACACACACACACACATATACACACATGTACATACACTTACACACTTGCACGCTTATTCTGCATAAGTACCTAGTAGGAAGTTAGTGATGGGTAGATTGCTAACTGTATGGCTGGATGGATGGATGGATGGATGGATGCATGGATGTAGATATCATCGAATGAATGAATGAACGAAGGCGCGGCACAAGTGGTAGCGGTGGCGGTGGCGGTGGCGGTGGCTGGCAGCAGCAGTCAAATAGGTATAAGTTTGCCTGCTGATGTGAATGCTTCGTTGAATTCTAAGTTCATTTCACCGCTAATGCTAATGCTAATGCAGTATTAGTTGCGGCTGCTGTTGCTGCTATTGCTGCTATTGCTGCCTTCTGCAGCGAGGTCTGTCACTGTCACAATGACTCTGCTCGCTGACTTTTTCCTTCCACTCGCTTTGCGGCCGCTGCTTATTTCAGCAACAGCACAAGAAGGAGCGCAGGAGAGTTGTGCTGTGAAGGGCGCATGCGTTGCCACATACCGCCTAGAATGAGTAATAAAGCATCAAATGTTGCCTCATCGTCACCACCACCGACATCGTTGCGGCTAAAATGTCCCACTATCGTCATCAACAACAGCAAGCAACAAGCAACATCGACATGAGCATTCCGAAAAATTTTAATCGCTACGAAAGTTTTAATGGCATTTCTTTAGTTTTTATTTATTTATTTGTTTTTTTCTTCTTTTTTTTTTTCGTCTGTAAGATTCTTAAACTTTGATTAGTGGTGTATGCGTTTCTTCTTTATGTACAAACATAGTACATACATACATATGTACTCGTATGTATGTATGATGGATTTTGTTGTTGTTGTTAGTGGTGTTTTATGTCGAAATGCAGTGAAGTAACGATGCCTGAAACTGTGACGTGACTATAGTACATACAATCTGAAAGGTTAGGTTTGGTTCTACATATACATATGTATGTACATAAATTGAATTGTTGTTGCTGTTCAAATTTAATGCTTCAATTAAGTCATGTAATATTCTCTTTTTTTTCATTATTCTTAGTTTAATATTTTTGTGTATAAACTTCTAAATAAGCCATAAATTACAATGCGCGTCTAGTTCTTTACTCATTCTTTTCCTTCATACATTTTCATTTTTATTAAGGAAATCGACAAAATTAACCTCATTTACTTAAACCAAAATTTCACTTATATTTTTACTTCAATTGTTTTTCTTTGTTGATGCTTCTGTAAAAGGTGCGTTCAAAAATGATTAATAATTACATAAATATGCTAATAAAAACCTTTGACGCACTTATGCATGTTTGCATTCGAACAGCCTGAGGGAGCGGTAGGGAAATGTGCGCTTATTCTATTCACGTGGACGCAATAATCACTACAGTTTATTGATTTTATAAATGAAGACAACAACAAAACAACGACCAACTTATCAAAACGCCACAGACAACAAAATCATAATAATGATGCATTGGGGCAGATGTTCTCAAACAGCAATATTTAACGTCGCTTTCACGCCATATCTTAAAGTCGCCAAGAAAAAATGAGCAAAAACTATCGCTTTACAATGACCAACTACTTACAATATGTTCTGTGTTCTCATTGGTTGGCTTCTATCACAATTCTCCGGCTCTTAGATGTGCGCCCTGACAGTGAAATTCGATTTCTGGAAAATATTATGGAAACCGTGCCTTGGTGCTAATATTTAGCTTGAGAATCAGCTGGGCAATGACGATTGAAAGAAAACTATAGCAAATTAAACTGTCGTCTGGAATGTGATTGAATTGCTTCATAGAGCTTGGGCACAACAGCTCATGGAGGACCTAGACCGAGCTTTTCGCGTTCATTCATGTAGTGCGGATTAAATTTGTAGGGAAGCTACAGTTGTATGTCGAATCCGAACGGCGAAGTAAAAAGCTTTCCTCAGGCAATTTTAACTCTTGAAGGTTTTTCATTGCCAGCCAAAGGGTGGTGCAATTTATAATACCTATTTTTGGTTTTTGACTGCATCGATTCTGGAATCCGTGCAGCCAGCCTATATGTAGTTCAGTACACTACCAACTACGCCAAGGCGACCACCAGAATTCATTACGATTCCTCGTCAGTCATATCTTCTCCACATCCATCCATACTCGTCCGTGATCTGTGCGTTAGTTCTTAACATTTCAATAATATCTACTCTAAGCTATTAACATTAGGAAATCTGCTATGGAATTACAATTGTTCTAGTTGAGAAACCCTGCCTCAAAGAAATGCAAGTGAATTTTGTATTTTATGAACCTAAGCTTCATCATTTTTCACCGCTGCTTCTGCTGCTGTTTTAAAATTTCATCACATAATAAAAAGAATACAAATTGTGTTGACGGCTTGTGTAATAAAACGATCGCCTTAAATTCTGTTTATAGACACGCAAACAAAGGAAAATGCTTCGGTAAAATTAGCTTTCTACATACTCGTATTTGGAATTCGAAATTGTTGTAATGCTCACTCAAACATGCCTCGAACTGATGCCCCACTTGGATATCATAAAAAATTTAGTATCTCATATTTGTCTACAATTGCAATAAAATTGATATGATTTCCAGATCTAAAAAGGGGCTCATTATCATACAAAAACTGCATGCACTGAATTAATTAAGTATTTTTATTATAACGTGACATTTTTAACCGTCGGCTGCAGAACTAAATACGTTTTTAATTTTAAGAAATTATTTATTATTAAATTATTTTCGATACTTATAAGGATCACCGAAAGATGTTGGCAGTATCTATAAAATGTTGCCTAAGAAACTAGAAAAGAAGAATTTTTTATGCTAGTGGTCGCTGTGGCGCAGTGGTAGTGCGTTGGACTGCTACGCCGAGTGTCCGGGGTTCGAATCTCGGCACAGGCAAAATAAAAAAAATAAAAATAAAAGTAGAAAAAAAATAATTTTTCTACACAGCACCACCTCTTGGCAGGCAATGGCAAACCTACAAGAGTAAAAATTGCTATGAAAAGCTTTTCACTTCGCCGTTCGGTTTCGGCATTAAACTGTAGGTCCCTTCCATTCATGTACAAATATAACACGCACAACATGAGTGAATGAGAAAAAGCTCGGCCTAGGCCCTCCATGGGCTGTTGTGCCATTAAAAGTAAAGTAAGTAAGTCTTCTTATGATCTATGTATGTGAAATGCCAGCTTACATGATTTATAATAATTAAAAAAATTATTTATTTTATTAAATTTGGTGAGCTAAATTCCTCACCAAAATATTCTCCAATTAAGTTAACAAAAGTTTTACTTTTGAATAAGTACTACAGCAGTGTATGCATCGCTTTCAGCACGTACCATAAATACTGCTTCTTTTGCTTTCCATCACACTAAATTCCATAAATATCAAAAGTAATAAATTTGCCATTATGATCAGGAGTTTCTTTATAAATTCGGCAATATCAAAGTATCGATATAAAAATGTCTTAATCAATATTCAATTATTGACCATAAAGTATGTTTATGAATGACTAAATTTTGTTATGAGTTACTGAGTAGAATATAAAATACAAATACAGATCAGTAATGAAAAATATTGATGCATAGTTAGAACATGAACTTAAGAAAAAATTGTGAGCGATGAGTTATGAATAAACTATCTGTTAAGTTCTCGAAGTTTTACGGTTAGATTTCATACAGATCCTTATTTTTTGGGACCAGAATTGCGTCGTTCATTGCCCAAACTCTTTCAGTTGGATTTCACTTTGATCATTGAAACACCGGAAGTCAAATTGTACTAATTACTAACTGGAATTCTAATGCGATATTTTAGTCGCTAATGACCAGTTATTAGTACATTAAAATTAGTCAGTTTTGGAGGTCATTGGTTAAAAAGTTAACTTAAAAAAAAAATCCTAAAAAATCACGTTGAATGGCAAGACAACACAAAGATCAGCAATTGTTGAATGTGCAATATCCATTACTAGGGACACCAACATCGCATATGACCAACCGTCCGTCATCAACACCCTCTGCCAAATACGATGTTAAGGCACAACAGCTTGGAGCTGCATCTGTGGTAATCGAAAAGTGTTTGAAAGACACATCTTCGTCCCCCAACTTTGTCGTATCCATTCCTGCCAGTGAGAAGATTAACAACCCTGACATTGATGAGACTAATGCAAAGGATACTGGAGAGAATAAATGTGACATCGCCTCTACAACCACCGCTGCAAGTCAATTAATAACTTCTTTCAGATATAAATTTTTTTTTTTTAATTATACTGGAATAAAAAGAAATTTTACCTGCAGGGTTGCATGACAGCTTTGAATTGCGGCACCCAATGTGTTTGTTTGTTGTGTTTTTTGTTTAGTTTCGTTTTCACCACACTAAATGGTGAATTCTGCTGAGACAACTAAAGCCTTCAAAACCTTTATTGTTTAATCTATTTACATATGTTAATATTTCTCTCAATTGAGTAATTCTTCAGAGTTTATTTTTGTTGCTTTTATTTAATCACTACTCAATTATGCTATGCAATACAAAGTTGATATAATACAAAATATTTAGGTAGTTACCATTTATTATGCTATTACTTGTATGCCTGTGTAGGTAAGCTTTTAATGCGTTAAAACTTGATTTAATAATGTAAGTATGTAAGTTTGTATGTTAACTAAAAGCAAAACTGCTTTACAACATTCACTTTTTTGAGCCAATAAATTATTCAGGAATAAAATGGAATTCAATTTTGGAATGCAATGTAAGGAATGCGAGATTATTTAATAAAACTGGAATCTTGCTTAAAATTTTCTCTGCATTCACTGAGAGCAATTAATTAAATGTTTTAATGCAATCGAGTAATTGAACCATGTCAATGCAATAACAATAAAAATACTTAACTATAAGCTACAAGCTATTTAAATGGTGACCCCATTACAATATTCTAATAACTAAGTAGTAGAATCAAATTTCACTAAGGCTCGTGAAAGTGTCATAATTTATGTGAAAAAGAGTGTGTGCGTTTTTGAGAGAGAGAGAGAGAGAGAGAGAGAGGAAAAACGAGTATTGCATAATTTGAAATTCATGTTAAAAATATTTTGTTGTTATTTGTGTGTATGTGTGTGTGTGTGTGTGTGTGTGTGTGTAGCGGCTCGAATCCAATGAAATCGAGAGTTGATCTGATGCTAATTATGTAAATATGCTAATTAAAATTGTGTCAATGAGTTCTTGAGCGCGAACAAGAAAATAAGCTTGAGTTGTCTCGAGTTCATTGACCTCTTTTAAACGCTAATAAAGAATGAAAACTTAATAAATAGAAGAAGAAAACAAATTATGGCGCCCTGAGTCAATTCAATAAATAATTAAAATTTTTTTTTTTAAATTTAATTTCACTTAAAAGGTTAAACATTAACATTTATTATTCTTAAAACCAAAATATATATGTACATTGTATATCAAGAATATACATATTTCAATACATAAGTAAACCGAGTATTGCAGTCCAAATAATTTAATTGATTGCCACCGGATGCACATACACTCATACAAAAGCATTTCCGTTGCCAAATCATTAAAAGCCACACAGATATGGCCGGAATGATGTTAATATATGTACATAGTTAGTAATAAAATTCTGTATGATGTCAGCTGAAAATTACGCGAATCAATAATGACAAAAAAGAACACGAACAACAACAAGTTATAATCGTAATAGCAACACTAATAATAACAGTAAATATTGAATAAATTTTTTGACATTTTTTTCAAATGTATATTAAAAGCAACAATAACTTTTGTGAATACAAAGCGCAAATTAAAGAAGTTGAATCGCACTTCAATCGGTCTTGATCGAAATATTGTATACAGGGTATTTTCACTTATTATTTACTGACCAACATATCGAAAATTCTTTTGTTCAATAGCTTTTTAGCTTTTTGTCCAATAGCTGTGTTTTATTCGCCAACTTATTTAACTTACTTTACTTTACTTTACTTTAAACAAACGTTAAACAAATCCTTGCACGCAAAAAAAAAACAAAAAAAAACAACATTTTTAATTCACTTCTTTCTCCGGTGGACAGTGTGACACATTTTCTGCTCTCATTATTAACAGTTCACAGTAGGACTCTTATACGTAGAAACCAGGTATGGTAAAAAGTTTGCTAGTTATACATAACCGTTATTATTATAAGCATTATATCTGCAATTATAGTGCTTTTGTTGTTGTTTCCCCCTACAATTATCAATGCTAGTTAACTAGGAGCGAGTGGCACAACAGCCCATGGAGAGCCTAGGCCGCGCTTTTCGCATCCACTCATGTTGTGCGTGTTATATTTGTACATGAATGGAAGGAACCTACAGTTTAATGCCGAATCCGAACGGCAAAGTGAAAAGCTTTTGAAATCCTTGCAATTTTTTACTCTTGTAGGTTTGCCATTGCCTGCCAAGAGGTGGTGCCGTGTAGAAAAATTATTTTATTTCAACTTCTTTATGATTTTGCCTGTGCCGATATTCGAACTCCGAACACTCTGCGTAGCAGTCCAACGCATAAAACGCAGCTAATAGACATTAATATGAAACACTTTGATTTTCAATGAGTGTTAGTCATGATCCGCTAGTGCTCTTCTGGTATAAAGTTCTGAATCTTACATGAATTCGATGAGTTATTGAAGCGGTTTAATATTGACTTTTACGTTTTCTTTCGACGCGTCGTTCATTTTTGCGTTACAGAGCTTGCGAATAGAGATCCAAATTTGCCAAAGAAGAAACGTTTCGGAAACGACATCAATAACTCAAAAATTTTTTGGTTTTGATTAAATACTACTGTGGGCAAAAGTTAGTAAGACTTTGTTCATAATTTCAAATTTTTTTATTCATTCTTCCAAATCTATTTCGTCCCCTTCAAAGTAATCCCCCTCCCCCCCCCGGCCCCAATACACTTGTGCCAACGTTTTTTCCAATTCTCGAAACAGTTGTTAAAGTCAATTTCCGGAATAGCCTTCAATGCGCTTAGCGATTCATGTTTAATGTCTTCAATTGACTCAAAGCGGTGCCAGTCCACGAAGCGGTTTTTTGAGTTTAGAAAATAGCCAAAAGTCACACGGTGCTAAGTCAGGCGAATAGGGTGGTTGCGGAACGATATCAGTCGAATTTTTGGCAAAATGGTCTCGTAAAACCAATGCAGTGATTTTGGAACCAATCGTGCATTCACTCTTCTTAGGCCCAAATGATGTTTTAAAATGGTTTTCACTGATCCTTCCAACTGATGATATTCCAACGATGCCAGTAAGGTCTCTGACTGTTAATCGTCGATTCTCGAGCACCAATTCCTTGATTTTATTGACGTGTTGATCATCAGTTGATGTTGATGGCCGTCCTGCGTCCTGGACGTGGTTCGTCGTCAACGCGTTCTCGACCATCTTTGAACAATTTGTACCAATCAAAAACACTTTCTTGCTATTGATATACTACTGTGGGCAAAAAGCAGTAAGACTTTTTAATTTAAATTTCGCGCGGAAACCCATTCATCAAAATATTATTTTTTTAAGGTTGGTTTTAAGGTTGACTGTCGGTGACATCTGTGCCAAATGTCACATCAAAATAATCATTAGTGTTTAGTATACGCTTGTCTTTCTGAAGTACAAAAAGTGCATTCGGCGATTTTCTCAATGAGTGAAATTATTCAACAAAGAAGTTCCATTAAATTTTGTGTGCGGAATCAAATTTCTGGTGCCGAAACGTTCAGAATGTTGCAAAAGGCCTTCGGTGATAATTGTATGTCGCGAGCAAGTGTTTTTGATTGGTACAAATTGTTCAAAGATGGTCGAGAACGCGTTGACGACGAACCACGTCCAGGACGCAGGACGGCCATCAACATCAACTAATGATCAACACGTCTGGTCAATAAAATCAAGGAATTGGTGCTCGAGAATCGAGAATCGACGATTAACAGTCAGAGACCTTACTGGCATCGTTGGAATATCGGAAGGATCAGTGAAAACCAGTTTAAAACATCATTTGAGCCTAAGAAGAGTGAATGCACGATTGGTTCCAAAATCACTGCATTGGTTTTACGAGACCATTTTGCCAAAAATTCGACTGATATCGTTCCGCAACCACCCTATTCGCCTGACTTAGCACCGTGTGACTTTTGGCTATTTTCTAAACTCAAAAAACCGCTTCGTGGACTGGCACCGCTTTGAGTCAATTGAAGACATTAAACATGAATCGCTAAGCGCATTGAAGGCTATTCCGGAAATTGACTTTAACAACTGTTTCGAGAATTGGAAAAAACGTTGGCACAAGTGTATTGGGGCCGGGGGGGGGGGGGGGGGGATTACTTTGAAGGGGAAGATTTGGAAGAATGGATAAAAAAATTTGAAATAATGAACAAAGTCTTACTACTTTTTGCCCACAGTAGGACTGTGCTCGGGGAGTGTAGGGCATACACAACACACACAATAACAGTAAACAACAACTAAAAACAACATATTTAAAATTAACATATCAAAGAAGAGCCAAAATATGTCAATGCTAAATAAATCTTCAGCCACAAGGAATAAACAGCTAAAGTCGACTTAGGGAAAATAAAAACTTATTGCATATTTTCCATTATAAATCCGAAAATATTGAAAGTTCTTAAATAATTATTGGAGTTTAATTAATAAAAAATTATGGTATGAGAATTTCTAAATTGGATACATTTTTTAAGAATTCTCAACATTTTGGGATTTACATGTAATGAAAAATATGCAATACAGTACTTTCAAGAAGAAAGCAATCGGCTTTTTTGCATGAAATAATTTGAATATCAAGTAGGCCTTGATTTTCAAAAAACTTGATTTCATTGTAAATTTCGCGCATCATTTCAAGGCGCTGTGGACTTTTTCTTTTAAGATACCTTAATTTTTTCAGTGATTTAAGCAGATTGCTTTCTTGTTGAAGCTACTGTAAGTTTTTATTTTTCCTAAGTCGACTTTAGCTGTTATTCCTTGTGGCCACAGAAATATTATATCATAAGTACGTGTTGAATTCATATTCAAATGAGTACTTATTGAGGTACATACATACACTGGTGGTCACGAAAACCGCACCACTGGCAACACTTTTTTAATATGTAAAAATTTGGGTAATTTACTTATTTGTTCTTGCTACAATAAAAAGGGGATTTCCCGGTTGCTCACATTCCACAATTGTCCGTTTTTTTTTTTAAAAAAAGAACTCCCTGGAGAGGAAAAAAGGATCTGGTCCTAAACGTGCAACCAGTAACAGAATTGATAGCCTTATAAAAAATATTATCACAAAGAAACGATTTAAAAGTGCAGTAACTATTCGATCCGAGCTAGAAACCTGTCATTGCGTAAATATTAATATTGAAACTGTACACAGTAGAATGCGAGAAGCTGGTTTATATGCAAGGCGTCCTACAAAAAAGCCATTGTTGACTGAAAAAATGAGAAAAGCGCGTCTAGCTTGGACTAAAAACTATAAAAACTGAACAGTGAAGCAGTGGCGAAATGTCATCTGGTCTGATGAAAGCAAATTTAACCTGCTATGCGCCGATAATTTGCCGTGCGCCGTTCCAATGGTGAACGATATAACGAAAACTGTATTGTAAAAACAGTGAAATTCCCACAGAGCCAGATGATTTGGGGATGCTTTTCCTACTACTTACGTGGTCCCTTGTACTTTTTAGAAGGAACTATGAATGCTGAAAAATATGGGCAAGTCATAAAGTAACACTTAGTGCCAGCTCTTGAAGAGCATTTGTCCTGCAGTATGAACGCAATTTTCCGGGACGATTCTACGCTTTGCCACCGCGCAAAATCGGTAAATTTTGCATGCTATCTTTTGTTTAATTCTTACAGAATGTAAAATTAAAAACACAACATTTAAAAATAAAATTCGTTTTTTACAGCTTGAAAAAATATTCACGGACATCGGAATTTCACGCCTGACTTGGCCGGGAAACTCGCCCGATTTGAAGCCTATCGAGCATATTATGAAGCGCCTACAAATTTTGGTTGATTCGGTGCCGTCAAGGATAATGGCTGTAATACGGGCTAAAGGAGGAGCAACATCTTACTGATATAATTTTTTTGTAGCTTGATGTTAGTTCTTGAAAACCACTTTAAAGACTAATAGATATTGTTTAGTTTTGAATATTATAAAAAGAAATTACATTTTCTTAAAAATTTCGATGTATTTTTCTTGTATTTAACTTTTTGTCAAAAATAATACGTTTTTGAGCTTCAGTAATATTTTTCCGTTCTTACACTTTGCATAATTTTAAAATCATAATAACTTAAGAAAAAAAAAAAAATAAATATTCCCCAACATAAAAATAATTATTTTCGTATTTTCATGTTATTTTGTGTGGTGGTGTGGTTTTCGTGACCGCCAGTGTATGTGCTAGTTGTTGTGTATAAGTATGTGTGTGCAAAAGTAGGCACATACATATCTGTGTGGACTTTTGACAAAAGAACTCATCTCTACATACGAATTTTCATACTCTCTTTCATTCGATGCACTCATGCACTTTTGCTATTTTCAGATCCAAAAGAGCTTATCTCTACATACGAATTTTCATACTCTCTTCCATTCGACGCACTCATGAACTTTTGCTGTTTTCAGATCCAAAAGAGCTTATCTCTACATACTTATTTTCATACTCTCTTTCATTCGATGCACTCATGCACTTTTGCTGTTTTCAGATCCAAAAGAGCTTATCTCTACATACTTATTTTCATACTCTCTTGCATTCGATGCACTCATGCACTTTTGCTGTTTTCAGGTCCAAAAGAACTCATCTCTACATACGAATTTTCATTCGATGCACTCATGCACTTTTGCTGTTCTTTTCACTTTTGTTGTTTTCAGGTTCAAAAGAACTTATCTCTACATACGAATTTTCATATTTTCTTTCATTCGATGCACTCATGCACTTTTGCTGTGTTCAGGTCCAAAAGAACTTATCTCTACATACGAGTTTTCATATTTTCTTTCATTCGATGCACTCATGCACTTTTGCTGTTTTCAGGTCCAAAGGAACTTATCTCTACATACGAATTTTCATACTCTCTTTCATTCGATGCACTTTTCTTGTTTTCAGGTCCATAGTTTCTAGAAGGGGCTGCGCGAATAATTAGCATTTGCACTTGTATTTGAGCATAATTAGCATAAGTCTCAATAATCGCATTCGGTTTCCCATTCGCAGTTTTTTATGCGAATACTTTCTGTAAGGAATTTTTTCCATGTTCCATGTGAAAAAAATGATATTAAAAGTTGGCATCGCTAAAATTAAATTTGTTTTGTTTTAAGTTTTTGCCTTTTTGTTTTTAATTTTTAGTCTATTGAAAATGACTTAAGTATTCGCAAAGTTTCGTTTTTATTGTTCGCAGTCGCTTTTTCATTATTCGCATTCGCTTTTTCATTATTAGCATTCACCTAGTTTCTAGTATTCTTGGTCTAGGCTATAAGTCTTGAACTAAAAGGACTACATTTTCAGAGATAGGATAAGCAAAAGCTCATCGAATTTACAATAAATTATGGATATTCCGTATGTAGGGATAAGTTGTTTTGTCAAAAGTCTACAGAATTGTATGTGATATGATATGATTTTATTAGTTAAAATTATGAAACACACACAGGCAGAGGAAATATGTCATCAATATTGTTGTTAACTATTGTAACTACTTATTAAGTTTTTCTCCTTTCTCTTTGATATTTTCATGAAGGAATAATAAACTAACTTATCTAACTTTTTCTTCTTTCTCCCTTTGGCTTTCATTGCAGATGGTGTAAAAACGAAATACTTGATCAAAAATCTCAAATTGACGCACTTGACGCGCTGGAGTAGCTTCCTCTCTATTTTTATTTTTTTTATTTAATTTTCATATAAATATTTAAATTGTTTAATTTTCGAAAAAGAAAAAAAAGAAAAAACAAAACAAAAATAATTACGAATATACGCTCGAATTTAATACACTGCAAGCAACCGGACACACGGAGTCAACATACTCGAAAGATACCCACACACTCTCACTTTATCCACACACACACATTTACATATTTACATGAAACGCGGCAATAATTTAGTGTTTAAGATGATGAAGATGAAGCCGATGCCAAAGTTTGATTTCATCTTATCAGTGGCAGTGACGCTGACGACGCTATTGCTCTGCTTTGATTTTATAGGCGCTGAGCGCGATTTTAATTTTAACGACTCACAGGTGAGTAGTTTTGTTTTTGTTTTTTTTTAATTTTTCCATTGCTGCTTTTGTGAGTGTGTTTTGTTTTTTGAAGAGAGGCGGCCCCGGCCCCGGCCCTGCAGTGGCATGGTGTGTACGTACAGAGTGTGGTGCGGGGGGGTGAGGGGGTTTGCTCTAAAATTTCTGTCTAATTGCTGCTTTTGTTTAATTTGTTTTATTTTATTTTGTTGATGAACATGAAATTATGAAATCTTTTCGTCGAAATCTTTCGCTTTTATTTACACGAGCGATCGCGGAGATGCCTTCTCTAAATTGTTGCAGCTGCTTCCTCTGTGGCTGTTTCTGCTGCTGCTGCTGCTGCTGCTGCTGCTGCTGCTGCTTCTATTGCCTCCTGTCTGCCTACTCGTATGTTGTATTTATGGACCTTTTTCAGCTCTTATCTGCTCACTTTATAATCTTATCTTGTGTTTTCTTTTTATTCATACAGGCACACACACAAACACATACACATACACATACACTCATAGTCCCCTTTCATAATAACTATGCGGAATAGAATTTCTTATTATTTTTTATTAAGCTACAAATGCATCATATTTCCAACACAACAACAACTCATGCATCATCAATCATATACTCGTACACACATAGTTCACGCACACTACACTCATGCATGGAAAATTGATAGAAGAGGAGAGGCCTCTGATGCCGTGATCAGCGTTCCCTATAAATTCCTGTTTTACACTTTTCTCTAACGCGCGTGTCGTCTTCAAGTTTGTTTAGAAAACGAAATCATCGCATAAAAATAAGAATTATGTTTTATTTCCTTGTGTAAACAAAAAGTCTGATTGTTTTTTCCGTTGAAATTCAAAGCTAAATTCTAGCTGCTTCTTATTCAGCTTCTTTCAACTCCAATCTGAAAGTATGTACTATATGTTGAAATATAACATATGTACCTACTTTAGATTCATTTTTGTATATCAATGATGCTCTTTCATTCATTATTAATTTCTTGATTTCGTCTTAGTTGTTGTCGCTGTGTTTTGTTTTGTGAAAATGCTCTTTATCCCTATTTTATTATTTTTATTCGTTATTTTATTCGTGCTGGCGCATTTCACATTTCATTTACGACAAGTTTTTTGCTATTTTTATCTGTTCATTCCTCATGCACCTAACAAATTAACCATTCATCATGCATCATGTGCGTGCATATTTACCAAAATGCACTCTTCGCTTAATAATATTGAATTGTAATGCAAACAAAGGCGAACATATGCAAAGGTCATTCGAGATCGTATAAAAAGTCGGCAGCGACATCGCAGGTGAAATGAATACATGAACTGAATATACACACCTGGACAAAAGAATAGGTGTGAACATATTTTGTTCTTCAAAAAAGCTTGGCTTTCATCTACTTTTTATTATCCTTCAAAAAATAAATTAGTTTTCAACATACAGTGTCGGACAATAAATTAGAACTATAAAACTTACATTGATTTCTTTTTTATTGGACTGCTTATGGCAGCCAATTTTTATAGAGAAGAAAATGGCATGGTATATACTTTATAAATTTCTAGGTGGCAACTTACTTTACTTTTAATGGCACAACAGCTCATGGAAGGCCTAGGCCGAACTTTTCGCATCCACTCATGTTGTGCGTGTTATATTTATACATGAATGGAAGGGACCTACAGTTTAATGCCGAATCCGAACAGCGAAGTGAAAAGCTTTTCATAGCAATTTTTACTCTTGTAGGTTTGCCATTGCCTGTCAAGAGGTGGTGCCGTGTAGAAAAATTATTTTTTTCTACTTTTATTTTTTATTTTTTTGATTTTGCCTGTGCCGAGATTCGAACCCCGGACACTCTGCATAGCAGTCCAACGCACTACCACTACACCACAGCGACTAGGTGGCAACGCTACATTTAAATATTTTGTGGGGATACCCAAACAAAAAAGTTGAAGCGAAGCATTCGAAGGCGGACAATTAAAAATAAGAACTCGTCTGCTGTTTTTAATTTAAATTTATATTTAAATTTATTCACTTTTAATTTTTACCAAAACACACCTATTTTTATTGTCCGGATCAATTTGAAGGCTGAACAAATAAACAAGCCGCAATATTTATCGAAAAGAGCTTTTGTTGCGGGGGTTCCCCCATTTCATTCCAAAACAGTGCCACCAAACTTTGGCACAAATTTGCCTTTTGATTGTAGACCATGGCAATTAAAAGTTTTTGGGTTCACACCTATTATTTTGACCAGGGGTGTACATGATGCGCTTCTTGGAGCCGATGCAACAACCCTTCAACATGACGCAATCATTGTTGACTTCACCGTAATGGGGAAAATCACCCATGAGGGTGATGGTCTTGTCGGTTAAATCGTACTCAGTTGAGGCGTCACCTTGCCATCCTGGGTATGAATGCCAGCACCGATGCGGTAGATTTTCTTGTTGATCTCAGTACGGTGAGGGTAGCCCTTTTGACCGGCACGTGCAGCGGTGAAGTACACACGAGAGCCTTGTGCGTCGTGCGTGGCAATTTTTTGGTGTGCCAACGAGCAGTGAACCCCTTACGCTTGGTAACACCAACGAAATCGATCATTTCGTCTTGACCGAAGACGTTGCTGACTTAACGGGCTTCTCCAAATGTTCCTTAACCCACTTGACCTTCTCTTCAATGGTTCCACCGTTCAATTGGATTTCCATGATATGAGCTTTCTTCTGGCGTTTGCTTAATCAAACGAATCTGGGAGTGAGCAATAATGCGGATAACCTTGCAGTAACGAAGCATTTGGCGAAATCATTTTAAATGCTCTTCTTGCCCAAATCATCAGTCCATTTCTTGCTGGCCTTGGTGAAAGCCTTTTCTTCTTTGACTTGTTTCAATATTGATTACGAACTTCCTTTTAATAGATAATGTCCAACAGGCACATCCAATTTCTCAGACCTTTTCTGTAATCAACGTTATCATTGGTCGTTAGGTTTTATCGTGTTCATAATTGTTTCGGTAAAAAGATATTTCTATTTCGGCTTTCATTTTCGATTTCATTAAATGTTGCACAATTCAGTCAGTATTCCTACCATGAAATTTAAGCTGGATACTCATATTCGGACCAGGTTACCTGAGATTATTGTTTACTATTTCTTCTGCAGATGTGGTTAAGTTTTAAACTACATAAATAAAAGGAGATTTTTTTCTAAGTAAGAGCTTGTTTTTTAACAATTCAAAAAAAACACAAAAATTTTGCAAGAGTGAATGAAATTTTTATTTGGATCGATAAATCAATTGCTGCCATTCACTTTTTAAAGATAATTGTTAATGTAAATGTTGCCCGCGGCTACGCTTCAAGTGGTCCATTCTGAATGTACAATTTTGGCACACTTTTTCACACATTTCGGCCGGAATCTCACCAATGGCCAATGACGCGTTCAATGTTGGCTTCCAAAGTAGCAATCGTGTTTGGCTTGTCTCTATAGACAAGAGACTTTACATAGCTCCACCAAAAATAGTCTAACAGGGTCAAATCAGATGATCTTGGTGGCCAATTTACTGCACCAAAACGTGAGTTTAACTGATCACCAAATTGGCCTCTCAATGGATGCATGGTTTCGCGTGCAGTGTGGCATGTGGCATCGTCCTGTTGCAACCACATGTCTGCCGAGTATGTTCTCATCGAACGGTACCTTTCTCCATTGGCCGTAACGTTGCGGCCTTCATCATCTTTAAAGAAGTACGGCCCAATGATGCCGCCTGCCCATAAACCGAACAGCACCAAACAGTGCGTTATACGCGGTTCCATTGAGCCAAAAATGAGCTTCGTCGCTGAAGACAATTTTGCTTGCGAAACCCATTTTTCACAGAGCACAAATTTTGATAATAAATTTCAATAATTTGCAAACGTTGTTCAGGCGTAAGTGTATTCATGATGAAATGGCAAAGCAAACTGGGGAATTTTTACTTGGACACATTTCAAGAATCACCGTGAACTGTGATATAAACGCCAAAACGAAGTAGCAAAAAAATCACCCTTTAGTATGATTAACCATAAGTCCATAGGTTAAATTAATTAGGTACACTTCTGTTTAAATTCATCTGTGACCATCATTGTTGATCCGGTCCTGTCTGTAATTTTGCTACTACAAATTTTCGGGATGATAACATCATATCAATGGAGTTGTTTAAAGAGCAAACAGATGTACATAAATATTCCTGCCCATGCTAATGTCCTCAACGTTACCTTTCAGCCTAAAGATGTAATTGAGCGCTTCTACTTGATTAAAGACGAAGAGCGGTGGAAGATGTTTGCATTATTTTCACAACAAATGGGAATCGTTCGTATATATGATATTGGGTCTGATCAACGCTCTGTACATCTAGAGAGTATTAATTTTCATTACAGCATCGACAGCAGTTAACCTTGAATATATATTTTCAGTAATGTTTTCGATGGTATCGCTTTGGCTATGACTTCATTCCGTATAAAAATGTGTGTAGGAATATCAGATGATCGCTGTGGCGTAGTGGTAGCGCGTTGGACTGCTGCGCATAGTGTCCGGGGTTCGAATCTCGGCACAGGCAAAAACAAAAATTTAGAAAAAATAATTTTTATACATGGCACCACCTCTTGGCAGGCAATGGCAAACCTACAAGATTAAAAGTTGCTATGAAAAGCTTTTCACTTCACCGTTCGTATTCGGCATTAAACTGTAGGTCCCTTCCATTCCATGTATAAATATAACACGCACAACATGAGTGGATGCGTAAAGCGAAAAGCTCGGCCTAGGCCCTCCATGGGCTGTTGTGCCATTAAAAGTAAAGTAAGTAAGTAGGAATATCAGTTCTGGTTACAGAAGTCGGACGGAGAAGTTTTCTGGGAAATTCACATTAAATTTTATTAATTTCAATTGAAGAAACTATTTTGCAAACTTCCTACCGAAATTCGTAATTCCTAATTAGAACCTGGTGGAATTACATGATTTGGAAAATTTATTTTTTTTTTTGGTTTAGTCAGATTAATTAGAGAATGCCTGCCTTCCCTATGTGGAACATGGTGAGACGAGACATTTTGAACACAAAACATTATGAATTTACTAGGAAACTGTACATATTTGGTTGGCCAAACCACATATAATTTCGGAAGGGACACACAGCCATTTGCAACCACTGGAACAATTAACGAGAGACCGATAAGAATATCATCGAAGAGCAGCATGAGGCTTCTTCTATCTTTGGATCAAACTAATTATTCGATGGATGCTACAGTGGTTGCATATCAGCACCTATTTATGTATCTCCTTTCGTTCAATAGATACTTCGATACTTCAGCGAAAGTCCATTAGCTCCGCTGTTCTTGTTCTGAGGCCCTGATGTATAAATCACATAACTATGTAGTAGTATGCGAAATGAGAGAGTTTATAAGAGAGAGTATATTCAGATGCCATGCAACTGACTGTGTGCCAATTGATCTAATATTTCTATTTCAGTTTTTAACTGCTACGGCTTATGATTTTCAGTACAACTATTTCTTGATTGAACTCAATTAAAAATGCTCAACATTTTGTGTTGTCTTTTATTTCAAATTTATTGCCCCTCCGTTATGGTTTATTTACATTTCTTAAATTAAAATTCAATTGATATGATTGCAAGCAAATAGTTGATGACAGTTGGGTGAACTAAACTGAAATATAAATAAATCTAATATATCTTCTGTTTGGTTTTGATTTGTTATTGAAATTTGAATTTTATTTATTTTTCTGTTTTAGGTTCCGCTGCTTGAACCCAAAGACGAACCGCCGCATTCTCAACGCAACCACAATAAAAACAATCAGGATCCATATGCTGCCGAAGTATCACACTGTCATTATGCGGATAGCGAAATTATACTCTCATTAATATTAAAAAATCACGATTGGCATGATTTGGGCGACAATAAGAAGGCAAAAGTACTCGAGAAATTCTCAAAGTTCTTTGCCATACCGAAGGTAAACTTTATTGCCATGCATGTCTCTTCTGTAACTCGTACGTAATTAGCACTCGCCATTTTATAGGAATTCATCAAAATGGAATCTGTTACGAAACGCGAATTAAACGAAATGCAAAAGGAATCATTACGCAAAGGACACAATAAATGCCATAGTAATCGTCGGTTAGGACGTGTTAATTTAATGGTTTGTTACATAAGTACATACTTATTTATTTAGTGCCGAAAAGAAGAAAACATCGTTAGATAATCAGAAGCAGAAGATTACAGCAGGCAGCGATATGCTTCAGTTTAAGACACTGATAGTTTCTTGATCACAATATTGTATAAGTGACTTAGCCCATCAGTACAAAAGTGCAATCTGGCATGTCAAATGCTTCTCTGTGAACTACATTTAGGTAAAACTTATAAGCTTGCTAACTCTGCGTAGCAAAGGGATTATGCTAAATATGATGTTTCACTCATTAATGTTCCAAATCGCTGTGCTAAGTATCCTATACCTATTACTCTTAATGCTTGTAGCCCAAATGAAACTGTGCTCTAAATAAACACCTTTCTTTCATTTGACATTTCCAACTCTCTCCAGTATTTAGAACTTTCTTTGATACATTTTCCTAATCGCTAAACAGATGAGCCGACCTCGATAGTCTAATACATTGATCTTCAAACTTTGTTCCGCGGAATATGTTCTATTTTATGTAATGTAGCTTTTATACTTTTATGTTGACACTTAATATTCCAGTTCTTGAAACTAAAGTACTTTCAATATGTGATTTTATTCTTAAGTAAGAGCTCAACAAAATCGAATGCCAGCTGAAAGGGATCCCCGGCTGAAAAATGTTGACTAAGCAGTGGCTTAGTGGTTAGCACTCTAGACTAAGCTTTCGGGTTCGATTTCCGTTTTGGTCCTGGTGGTTAATTTTCATCATATTCTTCTTACATTTCTACCGATATGAATGAGAATTACAAGAAAGTATACAAGTGCAGGGTGCGCCATCTTTTCTGTCGGTATGTAAATATTGAATAACTTAAAAAAAAACCGATTTCTATATATGAGGTATTTTTATTTAATTTGGTACTTTACAATTTATTTGGACTAGTTTTTAAATACAACATCTAGCAAGTGGCCGCCGTTATTGACCAAAGCCAAATGTGCCCTTTTTGTTGAGTTTTCCATCACTTTTTCGAGGATCTCGGGAAGTATAGCGATGATTTCGGCACGAATGTTTGCCTTTAGCTTGTCAATGGTCTGAGGTTTTCTGGCGTACACTTTTCTTTTAAAATAACACCACAAAAAGAAGTCCGGAGGGGTCAAATCTGGACACCGTCATTTTTTGACACCGGGACACACGTCCAAGGAATTTTGTTTTCAGAAACTGCATTGTTTGATTTGCAAAGTGGCATAGCGCACCGTCTTGTTGAAACCAGTAACCGTCCAGACATTTTTCACACATTTGTGGGCAGACAGAATGAGCCAACATCCACCGATATCGATTCCCATCGACTGTTTCGCCTTCTCTGAAGAAAAATGGCCCAATAATTGTTATGGCATAAACGCCGGTCCAAGCAGTTACTTTTTGGTCATGCAATGGTGTTTCATTGATCTCTTGAGGATTCTCCGATACCCAAATGCGGCGCCAATTTCGTTCCAAAAATCAGGTTCTTTGTCAACCATTCGAGTGACTGTTTGACCGTTTTCCAAGCGACGTGGACGGTCTGTCAGCAATATTATTTGAATCAATTGCACTTTATACGGAAACAAATGTAAATCATCCTTCAAAATGCACCCCAGGGTGGTTCTACTGACGCCAAAATGTTGAGCGCGGTGACGATACGACACATGTGGGTTCTCGGCAATACTTTCTCTCACCGCTTCAACCATTCCATTGGAACGTTTTGGGCGTTGATGAACGGCTTGTCGACGATCTCCCAATGTCACGTGCTCAACAAAATTCGACACTAAACGACGACTAGTGTCGTCAGACGGTGCTTGTTGCCCACGATATTTTCGACAATATGCACGTTGAGTTAACACAACTGAACGACTATTTCCAATTTTGTACAGCGTCCCTATTTCGGTGCATTGTTTCGGTGTGAAGCGATTCATGGTTAAAATTGCACTAAATTAACGTTTCAAAAACATGTTTACTAAAGTCAATCGGATGTGGCCGCTGTGGCGTAGTGGTAATGCGGTGGACTGCTACGCAGAGTGTCCAGGCACAGGCAAACTCAAAAAGTATAAAAAATAATTTTTCTACCCGGCACCACCTCTTGGCAGGCAATGGCATACCTACATGAGTAAAAATTGCCTATGAAAAGCTTTTCACTTCGCCGTTCGGATTCGGCATTAAACTGTACGTCCCTTTCATTCATGTACAAGTACAACACGCACACCATGAGTGGATGCGAAAAGCGAAAAGCTCGGCCTAGGCCCTCCATGGGCTGTTGTGCCATTGAAAGTAAAGTAACTAAAGTCAATCGATGGATAAATGTTAAAATTATTCAATGTTTATATACCGACATAAAAGATGTAGCACCCTGTACCTCTTGGCCGGCAATGGCCATGTGATCACATTGGGCTGTTCTGGCTTAAGTGTGTCCTACTCTACTACAGGGGCAATCTAACTTAACCCAATCTATACGTTTCAATATACCCGTGGAAATCAACGAATACGATGTTTTCTCCTAATGCACGACCACTGTTTATTGGCTCTTTTGAAATTAACATTTCAGTACTTAAGTAATAATAACTTATATTCACCCTGCAGATTGGTTGTGGTGCTACATTCTTTACAGTAGCAGAACCTATTGTCAATCAAATTGGTGCACAAATGAAGGATGGCTCTATCGATAATATAATTGGTGAGAAATTCGGTTTGTGGATCATTTGGCGTAAGCATTATAAAACTGGGTACGTACATCTTTTTTCTATTTTCCAATGGATTTCAAGGCATGTGTATCGAAGTATTATTGAAAGTGAAGTGCAAATATAAAATACAATTTATTTTTAGCAAAAGGTCTCTATTTCTTAAATCTTGCTAATGCTGATTCAATTTCATTATCAATGCACTTGTGTTAAAATTTTACTTTATAATGGATGAAAGAATTGATCTAGCATTGTCTTTAAAATGTTAATACCATTGTTAATGGCATTATCAATGCATTGCTAGAAAGCAATAACGCATTTATCTTAAGTTGAATTAATACATTTGGATTTTTTTAGAGCACAACGTAATCGCAGGCAAATTGAAGGCTCTGGTGAAGATGATTACGATGGAGACGATTACGATTATGATGATGATGACGAGGAAGTTGTGTATGTTATCTAATTTTAATTTTTACCAATCTTCATTTAACCGAACAAACAAGCATTAATTCTATTCTTCTGTTCTTGTTTGTTTTTATTGTTTACATCGCAGCGAAACTGTAACGGAAATACCAGCTCCTGCGCCAGCTGTCACTATGCATGCGCACCGTCATCATCACGGCGATGGCGGACAGGTGAGTTATGCCCTTTTATTATGGTTTCTAATGCAATTTACATTTGTTTTCAAATTTAAATGTTACCAAAATAAAGTCACAAAACATAAAAAAGTAAAACAAATAAAAGTAAATCATGGTACTTGTGTTTGGGTTCTCATTTTAATAATGCACTTTGTAATTAATATAATACTTACTTATATGGTACAATTCATTTTAAACAAACAACTAAAACCGGTCGAGCACACAGAACAAAGCGAAACAACACAACATAACAAAAAGAGTCATTCATTCATAATATTGTTGAACAAAAATTTGTAATTAATCAAATGGTGTTTTTCTTCTGCTCTCTTTTTCTCTTTTATCTCTTTCTCTCTATTTGTCTCATTTGAAACAAACCAAAACAAAATCGAAATGTTGTATTTTTATTGCTACTATTATTGAATGGATTGTGAATAAACATATGTAAATGTGTATATTTTATTTGATCATTTTTATACTAACAAATTGACAATAAATCATTAAAACCCATGCACCATGCAATAATTGCATCAACAACACCTCCATCAACATCACCACCATAATGCATCAAATCCACTTTCATCCACATAAGCCCGAGTTAACTGAAAATAAGCTTGACTTAGTTAATAATAACCTTGTTGCTGCTGCTGCTGCTGGTTCGGCTACAACGGATACCGATGACACCGGTGCAAGCAATGCCAAATCAGATGATTCGAGTTTGTTGCTCTTAAATAAAAATAGTAATATTGATGAAGAAATCGTTGAAAGCGTTTCTCAATTGGAATCGGTTATAACAAAAACTATTGAGAATACGAAAAATATTAAGGATCTTTCCGTAATCGATGGAGAAGCCGTAGAGGAAGTTGTAGCGGAGGAGGAGGGGGAAGAAGCGCCTGTGCCAGTTGAAATTGAGAAGGAATTAGAACAACCGGCACGTGGTGGCGTGCTACTTGAAGAATTTGATAATGAATTGGAGCAACGTAGAGTAATTGAAAAGCAAGGGGGAATTAATTTAAATCATGTACATGAGACTACGCCAAAGACAAGAACAACAACATCATCGAGCACAACTGCTGCTGCAGCTAACGCTAGTGGCACAACAAAAGCGACAGAAACAACAAAACAAACATTCAATATCAACAACGTTGTTAATGTAGATGATGATGATGATAATGATGATGATGAAGTAGAAGAAAATGAAGATGCTGCACTTGAAGCAAGTGCGCCACTTAATCGTAATCTAAATGTGAATGCTGCTGCTATAAATAGTTTAGATTCAACCGTAGCCGATGGTGATAATACGGCTGACGCCGATGCTGTTGTCAATGTGGCGGAAGTAATTGAATCATCATCAATTGCAACGACTGCAACGTCAGCGCCGCCCTCATCCTCATCGTCGACGTCGTCGTCATCAATGTCAACGTTATCAGCAGCAGTAGGTTTAGAAAATATATCATCAGCCACCACACACACCAACACTAATACTTCAACAGTAATTGCAATCACACCATCAGTAAGCACTACTACTATCACACCATTACCATCATCACCTTATACACCATCATTTGATGCATCATCATCATATTCTGTGTCTGTTGTTCCGTCACCATCACCATCACCTCTACCATCTTCTACCTCATTCATTTCATCATTATCATCCTCGCCGTCTTCCTCATCGTCGGCGTATGTGTCGTCAACCACCACCACCACAGCAACAACTACAGCAACACCAATAACATCTGTCACTACAACATTGCAATCTAAGGTAAATGCTTTATTTACACCTCCTCCACCACCACCACTTACTTTTCCTCTCATCATGTTGGCTCCTTGGTTTTTTTCTGAAAATTATTTGTGCGCAAATTATTAGAGATTTTTGTTTTTTTTTGTTTTTGTTTTTGTTTTTAGTTTTCTAATTTCCGAAATATTTCTTATACACGCTTACGTTGTAAATTAATTTTTTATTTTGTATTGTAAATTATCCCATTCTAATTTACTGTTTTCTCCACTCTTCTCCACTTGATGACCGATTACCATAATTTTAAAATTGATGTTAGCATAGATTTTGTGTTTGTTAGTTTTTTTTTAAGTGTTCTCCTTTGTGTGACTTTGAAAACAATAACAATAAGATTTTTTTCATTGTACTTATATTGTATTGTTTCGCTACTTTTAGAAGCATACATACATATGTATTAAGTGTTCATTATTTTCAAAATATTTTAAGAAATTTTCAAAATCAGCATAAATGGATTATTAAAATTCCAGAGATGCTCTATCAATTGAAAGAAGATTTTTAAAAATAAATGACTTGAAAACATTTTTCCAGACCTGCAAATATGGAGAAAATGTTATTGTAAATTTTGGAAGTTTTTGAACTTTGAGCTGCTTTGTATCTCAGAAACTAAACATGATAAAGATATATAGTGTTCCAAAGTTTAACAGAGCCAACAATTTGGTTTGATTGTTATCATAGTTTATTAAAATTTATTCATCCTTTAACAAGTTTTTAGTTAAATGACTTGAAAAAGAAGAGTACTTTACATTTTGTCAAACGAAAACCAGTCTTACTTACTTACTTTTATTGGCACAACAGCCCATGGAGGGCCTAGGCCGAGCTTTTTCGCATCCACTCATGTTGTGCGTGTTATATTTATACATGAATGGAAGGGACCTACAGTTTAATGCCGAATCCGAACGGCGAAGTGAAAAGCTTTTGATGTGCAATTTTTTACTCTTGTAGGTTTTCCATTGCCTGCCAAGAGGTGGTGCCGTGTAGAAACATTATTTTTTCTACTTTTTGATTTTGCCTGTGCCGAGATTCGAACCCCGGCCACTCTGCGTAGCAGTCCAACGCACTACCACTACGCCACAGCGACCAACGAAAACCAGTCTACAGTTTTTAAATAAGCCCCTACGATTTATTCAGAATAATTTATTATATTGCAGGAAAAAACTGTTGACCAGTGTAATGAGTGAAACGAAAATAATTGATTGGGTTTCCCGGCATGAATTATGTTATTGTGTGTAACTCAAGCTGGTCTTTCAGTATATTCTGTCTTAACCAGAAGTCTCCAGCTCACCTCGAATACATATTCAATATGAAACTTACGATGTACTGCCGCTGTACGGATGAGTTGAGATTCAGAAATTTTTTAGCTCTGATATTAGGAAACAACAAATATTTACTTATTTATTTTATAAATGATTTTTACACAATAGTTTATTTTGTATATGACTCAGTGCTATTGGATGGCAGCATAGTCTAATGAAAATCAAGTTACGCTTGAGCTTGGGCTGGAGAATAAGTTGGATATCAAGCAAGTTGATGTAAAATCGCACAATTGCTATGGGGGATCTTTCGCTTACTAGGCAGAATATACATAGCTAATTAGTATAATTTTCAGTTTCTTCTTTTCCCAATTATCTACATTCAAATTTGTTTTCTGTGTTGTGAGTGTGCTTTTTGTAAAAAACGTTTTGTATATACAAGAAAAAATTGTGTGTGTGATTTTCCCCAAAACACAGCTGCAACAACAAAACCAACAACAACCGCTACGTAAATCGTCCCATGAAGCTATTAATGCATTGCTGCCAACAAATTCCGAAGACGATGAAATGAAGACATTTGAAAATAGAATAAATACATTTACAACAACAACAATGGCAACAGCTACTATTAGCAACATCTTAAGTGTTGCGACTACACCCACAATGACAAAAACCACTACAGCAATAACATTACATACATCGCGGAATGATAACAATGACAACAACGACGACGATGTTTATGAAATGGCAACAATGCCAACGTCTCATATCATCATCAACAACAACAACAACAACAAGAACAACAACAAAAACACGAACACCATCAATACCAATCAACATATACGCGAAAATATCTATGATATCGATGATGGCAAAAAGGTGAAAACTCCAATGCTATAAACACAACCAAATAATAAAACAAACAGAAAACACAAGAAAGAGATAAAGAAAAAGATATCGAGAAAAAATTGTAGTATCATGAATCATAATATAATAACTATGTTTGAATTCGATGCAAATGAGTCGTGTACGATACGAGGAGCATGTGTAAAATAGAAATGATTATTACTCGTATTACTATTGTTGCATTTAATGTTTTACACCATTCTCTCTATCCCTCCTATTGTCTCTCTCACTCACTTCTTCACCTCACAAACCACACCACATCACATCACATCACATCACACCACACAATGACACTCTTGCACTTAGTTTGTATGCACAAACAATAAGTATATCCAATCAATCTGATGCACATCCACTGCCGACACCTTTTCTCTAGGCAAAAACAACAAATCTCAACATACTCATCACACACCTTCATATGACAATATTTTTACAACAAACACACTGAACATCATCAACATTACTTCAAAACTTAAATGCTAATCACGTATTTAATTATAGTTGTACACGCATACCATGCATTATTATTTTCATGCGGTTGCTAATTGATTTTTGTGTGTTTTGTTACATTGTACATAGGTAGTAATAAACACTTATTTTTCTATGTAAAAATGCTCGTAGCGAGCGTAGCGCTCACCTTAATTTTAATTTCAAGCTTAAGCTTCTGTACGCTTTTATGTTTTCCGTTTTCCGTTTTACGTTTTCTGTCTTTGTTTTTAAGTTGAAAAATAATGAAAATACTGGTGGCATGCCGCTTCTCTTCTTTCTAATTTTAACTAATACTTAATTAAATGTGGTACATGAATTAATTGAATTCTATTTATTTAAATTGGAAATCAAATCGGAAACGAATCAATAGGATGAAAACGAAGCTACCACCTTACTGCCGGACGGCAATCAGGATTTGGGTGTCAAGCTAACATCGGTAATTTTCTTTTAATTTGTGAATTTATTTTTAGATTTGCATACCAAATCGTGGCATAACTTTCGTAATACTTGTACTTCCTTCCCTATTGTAGTTGAACGGCACCCGCAACGATTACGATGGCACTCCAACGTCATCATCATCGTCATCGTCATCGTCGGCAGCTTCATCACCTTCTACCATCTTAACAACCACACCCACCTCAGCTTCAGCTGCTGATGCAACAACGCCCACAACTGCTTCTACTGATTATTTGGAGACTAAAATTGAGAATATGCCACCAATGATACGTACACGCTTGCAAAAATTCGCCGTCATCTCGGGCAAATCATTCACATTCACCGTACCTGATGATACCTTCTACGATACCGAAGATAACACGAACTTGCGCTTGGAGCTAACAGATAAGGAAGGTCATGAACTGAAGCCATCATCGTGGCTGCAATTCAATGCGGAAACTCACCAGATTTATGGGCTGTAAGCATTTAATTTAAATTCTTTTAGTGACACAATAAAAACATTAATGATAATTAATTTTTAAACCTCTAATGCTAATGAATCTTATCTGGCTTTAGTAGTCACATTAGCTATACTTTCATTCATTATTAGTACATCATAACATATTTCACGCTTTATGCTTGCAGACCACTTGATGATGCCGTTTCCAAATGGCAATATCGTTTATCCGCTACTGATTCTGGCAATGAAACAGTCACCGAAACATTGGAAATGTCAGTTCAACAGCATCGTGGCGTGCGTACAGTCAACCATGAGATTAGCGTTACTGTTAAAATCAATGAGAAAAATATGCACAACATTTATTGGCAATTGAAATTAATGAAGGGTGAGTAGTAAACCGCGTGAGAAAATGTTGGATTTATCAAAAATATTCGTTTCATTATTGCAGCGATTGCTTCCACACTCGACGACGACACCACCAATGCAATTGTGGTGCGGGAAATTCGACCAATGCCACAAGATGCCAACACGGCGACATTTGTGTATTTCAACGAAACGTTGCCCACCAGCGGCGAATGTCCCGAATCGGAATTGAATAATCTCGTAAAACATCTGGACGCCAATCGTCTTAGTGATTTAGTATATCCCACGTTGGGTGTTAAATCGATTACAGGCCAGTTAATTGGCGCCTGCCAGAAAACACACCTAACCAAACCGAAACCTACCACGTCCATGACCAAAAATCAACCGCCCGTGCTACGCAACCAGGTGGACCGTGTAAATGCTACCGTCGGGCATTTGCTGGTATTCAAAGTGCCCAGCGACACCTTCTACGACCCCAATGACAACGAGCTGACACTAACACTCAAAACAAAAGACTACAAAGATTTGAACCCACGCCATTGGCTGCAATTCGATTCGAAAAATCAGGAATTCTATGGTATACCGAAAAGCGGCGATGTTGGCTCCGAGGAATATTTACTCATCGCCGAAGATAGCGGTGGGTTGAATACTAACGATGCACTAGTCGTTGTTGTGGCCCATGCACCAAAGCGGGAATTCAGCGTTTACTTCAAAGCGTACCTGGCCATACAACATGAACATTTCAATGCCGATCTCCAGCGTAAATTCGTGCAACGCGTTTCACAATTGTTTGGCGACCAGAGCACTCAGTATTTGCAAATTCGATCGGTGACCACACAACACGATGCGGATAGCACTATTGTTATTTTCTACAATACAACGTTGTATAAAATGCATAATCGCTGTCCGGATGAGGAGATTGAAGCTACACGCAATGTATACTTCATGCAAGATCATTTAGTACGCGACCGTGTTAAGAAGGCGCTGGGCCCCGAATTGAATTTGACAAATGTGCAAGTGGTACCGTTCAGCTCGTGTCATTGTAAGTGCCAATTTCGTTCATTTCATGGGGTAAAAACTAATTACAAGATCTTGTTCTGCTTGATTTTTTCATTGTTTGCAGCAATAACTGATGTCACTCATCGTGAATTCATTCCAACAAAGACTGATGAACCGTTGCTAAAATCAACATTTAGCGAGGAGTACATGTACACGTTCATATTGCCAGCGGTTATCATTTTAGTCATGATTCTGGTAGCCTCAATTATTGCCTGCTGTTTACATCGTCGTCGTCGCAAGAGTGGCAAAATGGAATTGGGTAAGTAGTTGCAGTGACAACATTTGTAGTGCTTGAAAGAAAACCTTATTTGAAATAGCTTTCCGGCTATCAGACATGCAAGGTTTTCGATTTAAATCTACGAGGACTTGCGCCTCTCACAAAATTTGAGGTCTAGTTCCTGCGCAAAACTGCGTATTCTTAGGGTTATCCCTTAACTTTATTACTTAAGTGAATTGGAATTGTTTTACGTTCGGGCTCATTGTTCAGCTTCATTTCGTCTTTATTTATTAGTTTCTGCGTCTGAGCGGATGAATGGCGTGTACCGAAATGATGCTCACACGACAAGACGATCAACAATACTAGAGTTGGCGGACGAGTGCTAACATGATTTTTGGTTATTTTCTTTTTTGTTTTTTTCTCAAAAGACTGGCCAACAGCAGTGGAAGTGGGAGACATGGTACTTCTCTTTCAATTTGAATTTGCATATGTCCATCTTCACTTGATATTCCTAGGTTTTATTCATATAACTCATGGTGCTAATATTAAACTTTAAACTTATTTTAATTTTGCATAAATAATAAATCTTGGTATATTGGTGTATATTGCAGTGAGTCAAGTGAGCCAGCTCTGTTTCATTTTCGCTCAGATCGCACCTAGCCGCCCGGTTTCTGAGTACTTAGATTCAAAGTCTCTTCCATATTCTCAATTGTAAACGTTCAGAACAGACCTAAATACTAGACAATTTTACTGTGCTTGTGCTACCTACTTTCTTACGTTATATTTATTATCAATACTAAGATTTAATTAATTTCAAAGCATGAATTTCCTGTAATTCTATATTTGTTTTCTGTTCCCCCTTTGCTGTGTAGGTGATGAAGAAGAACGCAAATCCTTCCGCACCAAAGGTATACCGGTCATATTTCAAGATGAACTTGACGAGAAACCGGAAATCGGTAATAAGAGTCCTATCATATTAAAAGATGAGAAACCACCACTATTGCCACCGTCCTACAACACATCGAACATGAATGGTGAGTGACACTAATTTCAAAATCGAAACCGAAAAACAAAACCAAAAATATATTGAAATGCAGATTAAATGCTCAAATTTACAGGCGATAACGATGTCGATGAGTATGTACCCCCACCGGCAGTTGTTGTTGGTGGACGCGAAGCACGAGGGAAATCACCAGCCACACCATCGTACCGAAAACCCCCACCATACGTATCACCATAAATGTGTCAAAAAGATAAACAAAAATCGGAAAAAAAACGAATGAATCACTTCAACTCTCGAAAGTTTTAAATCACACAATCTACACTAATCTACATGGAAAATATTCACTACTTAATGCACACTCTATCTGTGTTGATATGCGTACTTATATCGTTTGTTTCGAAAAGTGTGAAAACAGTTTAAAGTTTTCCTTCATGTGTTTCCATCAGTTTTTCCTATATACATAGAAGAAAACCTTTGTTGTGAGGTTAGCGTAAATCTCCGCCACCGTAAATAAAACATAAACAAAAACAAAACAAAATTAAAGTAAAGTACCGAGAAAAATTTATATACATATGTGAAACTAATGAACAAAAACTATCTAATAATAAAGTTATTGCAAATTGAAAACAATCAATCAATTCACACACACACTCACATACACAAAGAAAAAAATAATTTTATTTTTCCTTCCGATTTCAAATTAGGCAGCTATTGTTTGTTTTTTTTTGTTTTTTTTTTTTTTGATTTGTATTTTAACCACGTATATTCCAAATTTTGTGAAGTTATTGATTTTCAAAAAGTTTACACGTGCTGAATTTGTTTTTCAATTTTGCAAAGTAGAAGAGAAATGCTTAATTATGTCTAGAATTTAAGTGAATTTAAGTGCTAATTATGCGTATTTATTTTATAAATATAAGTTGAAAATTTATTTTATAAAAGCTAAAATGCTGAAAATTTATTGAATAAAAGCTATAGTTGCTTTAAAAGCAAAGAAGAACTAAATCAAGTCTCACCCGCTCCCTCCAGCCACCCTGAAATCCCCTTAACTTAAGTATCATCAAATTGTAAACATTTTACTGGAAAGAAAATATTTATCAATTTTGTTCGCAAGATATCGGTAGATGTAAATTAAGATCGATAAATACGAGCGAGTATGTGCTAAGAATTATTATTATTTATATAAAACGACTAAAAGTTGATGAATGCACCGCTCCATTTCAATTGTATTATAAAATATTTTGCTTATTTTTTCGACTTTTATAAGTAATTGCGTTGCCATTTTTGTGTATGAAGCTTCTCTTGTATGGAACTTCTCGCAATTGTGCTCAAACTGGAAATTTTTTAAACGATAATTGTGGATGGAGTTTCCTCAAGATATTCCACAGGAAGTAATAAATGAAAACAAAAAACGTAAATAAGTAGTATTGCGTTTTGAACCAACCACAACCGCATTGCTGCTTCCCTCCTCTTGTTGTTTGCTCATATGCGAGCAAGCATTCACTTTTATATCTTTTTTACATACATACACACTTAAAGCGAGTTTAATTTATGTGGTGTCTACTTAATATTTAATTAATAATGTTAAACTAAAAACTATTTCATTATATTGAATAAAACTAAACGGAAATATGTACTATGACAAATCAAGGAAGAAGCAAATTATTTGAATTTGTGATTGTAAGTGAACTTGTCACAATCATTTCTACTTTTCGTTGAAGAAACTATTTAAAAAAAAAAAAAAAATTAGAAAAACTATTTGAAATATGACAACAATTTCTCTTACCAACCAAACAAACAACCAACAATGCAAATCATATTTTGTATACATACATAAATAATTGATAATTGATAGTTGCGATTTTTGTACTTTTCACAATAACCTGTTTTCAGATTTGTGTAATAATATTAATAAATACCTAAGTACATACATAAATACATACATATGCAATACATGTATATATATAAAAATAAAATGTATTTGATACATTTTGACGAACTAACTACTGGCAGTAGAATTAAGTTTCACATTTCCCCCACACCCCTCCCCCCTTTTCCAATGCTTGTTTTCAGATACTAAGCATACCCAAAAAGGAAAATGTATACCCATTTACAAATTCCGTTTCCGTTTCCGTTTCCCACCCCTTAATGTCGTACTTACAAAATATGAAATGCAAGTGCATTATGTTTCTGGTTTTCATTTTTTTACAATACACACAAACAAACCTGCAACATATATGGGCAATAATGAAATTCTGTTTTTATCCTTAGTAAATGTACTGAGGATAAAAATCGCGCACATTTTCTTTAATTTTATATATAATATTTTAATTTACTTGTAATATTGAAAGAACAACCAACAACAAACAAGTTTATGTACTTTGTAATATTTTACGCATTTAATCAAAATGTATGAATGTATTTTTAATTTAATTAATTAATAATGAAATTTATTATTTTGAATAATTTTAAAAACAACAACAAAAGGTAAAAGTAAAAACTTAACAAAAAAATCATTAAAAAATAAAATACCAAAGATAAAAAAAAACGTATATTGAAATTTTATTTTGAAAATTCATCTTTCAAATTTCTATCATACTTCTCGTATCATTTCATATTGGCTAAATTCACATTTTATGAAGACTTGGACTTAGATTTTGATGCATTAAGGAAGAGAAATTAAAAATTCATCGTTTGCAAAAAGAATTACGCACTCCTTTTGTTGTTAAACATTGATAACGTAAAAGTGCTAATTTCGAAGAAGTCCAAAATTGCAAGCTAAAGCAAATAAAATTGATAAAAAATTATTTATTTCAATCAAATTGTGCACTCGCATTGAATGCACACTCATATTGCTGCTTAATTATTTTACCAAATATTTTCTACTATATTTAATACTAGCGGACCCCATGCAGTGGTCGCTGTGGCATAGTGGTAGTGCGTTGGACTGCTACGCAGAGTGTCCGGGGTTCGAATCTCGGCACAGGCAAAATCAAACAAACAAAAAGTAGAAAAATAATTTTTCTACACGGCACCACCTGTTGGCAGGCAATGGCAAACTTACAAGAGTAAAAATTGCTATGAAAAGCTTTTCACTTCGCCGTTCGTATTCGGCATTAAACTGTAGGTCCCTTCCATTCATGTACAAATATAACACGCACAACATGAGTGGATGCGTAAAGCGAAAAGCTCGGCCTAGGCCCTCCATGGGCTGTTGTGCCATTGAAAGTAAAGTAAAAAGGACCCCATGCACGTTTCACTGTGCATAATTAAAAAAGTAATTCAAAGCAGTTTAAATTTAAAGTTTATATTTATTGTAAAACTATGGTAAAACACATTTTTAGTTTTCTTATTATCTTGGCAATAAATGAATAATACTGATCGGTTGCCTACACGTGAACAGGCTACGTATAATTGTACATGAGAAAGAAAATACTGGATATTCTAAGTTGATACCACATATTTCCAAAGATTGACCTTGCGCTTTATTAATGGTGATTGCGAATGCAACTCGCACTGGAAATTATACATGTTTGAATTTGAAAGGCAAATCGGTTGGAATCATCGGAATTCGTGGGTAATAACACGTCTTCACCTTTGAATTTTCCAATCAAAATAGTTGCTATAATAACATTGACCATAAATTTTTTCACAGCAAGCCTCGTACCATTGCAAAGTTTCGCTTGATTCAAATTACGAAGCATAATAATAATCGCACCGAATTTCAATTGAAGGTTATGCGGCGATAATCCGGGCAAATCCAATCTGTAGGATAGTTAAGCGCATTTTCTTCATTGGTAGACTTATACGAAACCAAAAACATCAGGTATTTTGGATTGTATAGCAAAATTTAATTCATTGACAATAGGAGATATTCGGGTAATTTCCAATTTGTTTGGTGGAGGATTAATTTCGTTGTCAGGAGATTTCCGACAAACTATGCCAATTATACCACGATCAACCCCTGCCGATGAGATACATGCTTGCTTGAAATCATCGTATATGTGGAGACATGTAGAAATATCTTTTCTTTCACCAAATGTTCGTGTTCAATTGCAAAATGATGCATCAGCTGTTGAATTTTCAAAGCAATTGATGACAATTGGAAATGGTACAATGCCAGTTGATGAGACTGGATTGATTACGTTGCCGGATAACTTTTGTAGAATTACACCATCGTTTCCGTTCTTTGCGGTGCATTCTCCTAGGTAAAATACACACACTGTCCGTTTTCAAGATGAACAGCTAAATGCTGCACGGCTGGGTAACGTTCATGTATCGAAAATGAAAAAATGCGCCACACCGCCTCGTTACTCAATTTCATCTGGTGTAATTTTGTTGACTAACCAAATGAGAATGTGTGCATGGGGCAATCCAACCACGTTTCTGCCACTCAATTGAGTACATCCAGCAGCAGTGGGCTGATAAATAGCCTATGTTCGTCAGAAAAGCTTTGTACTTTAACATGAAAGTTGAATTTTTGAAAAAATTCGAACCGGTACCGAGATCATTCATCACACTCATAACATATCTTCATTTTTAGATATAGATTTAATTTAATTTAATATTTACAAAGAAAAAGAAAACCTGACCTTGAAAAGTTTCTTTTTTTTTATTTTTATTTTATTTTATTTATTTATTTATTTATTTTTTCGAAAACCGGCACAACAAAGTTTTGCACTTTAAAATTTGTAAAAGTGCTCAATCTTTTCACTTCAAGCTAGCGATTTATTCTTTACACGATTTTCACAGCTTGTAAATTGTAATATTGCAGTAAATTTCTTTTAAGCCAAAACCAAATTTCACTTAAATGGCAAAAGATTCAATCACTTGAGCGCTATTCTCCACTTTGCACCAGGTCGATCTGGTTCATTGTTTCTCCATTGATAATAAATTGGAATTCGTTCAGATTGATGTGTATAACTAACACCAACTGAGCATAGTCTGATTTAAATCTGAATACCGAGCACAGTTCTTGAGCATCAGTGCTCTGTTTTAGGTTGACCGATTGATCAATAACTTACTTATTTAGCTGGCGCTACAACCGATGATCGGTCTTGGCCGCCTCCACAAAGCTTCGCCAGTCACTTCTGCTATGCGCGCGCTGCCACCAGTTGATAAGGCCAAGTGCAGTCAGGTCACCCTGTACCTGGTCTTTCCAACGGAGATTAGGACGTCCTCTTCTGCGTGTTCCTCCACCGTGGTTCGAATAAAACACCCTTCTAGCCGGAGCGCTTTCTTCCATTCGCTCAACATGACCCAGCCAGCGAAGCCGCTGGAGTTTTATACGCTTGAATATGTCAGTGTCGGCGTACAGCTCATACAGCTCATCGTTCCATCTTATTCGATACACGTCGTACACGCATACTGGACCGTAGATCTTACGGAGTATCTTCCTCTCGAACGCTCCTAACAGCCTCTCATCATTGACGGTCAATGTCCACGTCTCTGCGCCATACATTAGGACGGGAAGTATGAGGCACTTATAGAGCGTTATTTTCGTCGGTCGAGAGAGGGCTCTACTTCTTAATTGCCTACTGAGCCCGTAGTAACACCTGTTGGCAAGAGTTAGTCTCCGCTTGATCTCAAAGCTGACATTATTGTTGGTGTTTATGCTGGATCCTAGATAAACGAAATCCTTGACGACTTCAAAAGTGTAGTTGTCAACAGTGACATTTGATTGATCAATAAGGATAGTGTTAATGTATTGTGATGATTTAGAAACCCTATGGGCCACGTACATCTCTTAGGAATGAACTATTTTCTGCGGATATCATATTCTCTCATTCATCCACTCATACCACAGTCATTTTTCCCCCACGAGAAAATGTCTTCGCTGTTTAAGAGATTGTTTCACTATTTATTGTTGTAAGCATTTTTGGCATTTCTTTGTGTTAACTATGACAAAGTTGATGCTGTTTCTTTCATTTAGTTTTTAACAAAAGCTTAAAGACATATCCCGTAAATCATAATAAAATGTTTATTTCATTATATTTCTAACAATCTATAAAAACCAACGGGCAACAGCCACGCCTACCTCCCATACAAAAGAAAATATCCAAAGAGCAGTGTCAAAGCAAATAGTCAAGCAAATTAACCCAAATTCCGTGAACAGACTGTAAATAGCGTAAAAAATTGCTGTGCATTACCACCATAGGGCAATAACCAAGCCTTCCTCCTACATGAGCAAAATCTGCTAAAAGCGATAGTGAGTTAGTAGGCTAATAAAAAAAAAATGATTTAATGCAGGAACCATCAACATTTAACCTACCATTCAATGCTCAAAAGGTAATTTATTCCGCGACCGAACCTAGCTTTCGGTATTCGGTATTTCTTAAAGCACACTTTTGGCATATTCATATATGGTAAGCGGTAAAGATCAATAGATCTCGCAGATTTGCTTCCAAAAGTTAAACCTCTTAATCGGACTGTTTCTTTTACCTATGTATTTATTTTTAATAAACATTTGTTTATCGGAGTCCCGTGATTGCATTCCCTCTTCTTCTTCTTCCCACCTATCAATCTCTCTCTTCCAATCAACACAATGATCTGCATTCAACCTGAGTGTTGAATCGAAACGATAAATGTTTAGTGAAAAATTTGAATTTTTATTTGTAAGTTAGCTGACTGAAAATTTCCTGCAATTAGCAACGTTTTTATTTTTTCTCTCATTTCAAAACTTTTTATCGACATACTAAACCAAATTCTGTCCTTTCCTTGATGTTTACTTTGTTTTGATCCTTTTGATCCAACAGTAGCACATTTGATGGACTGCTGATATAAAAAAAAAATAACGAAAAAACTTCCCGTCTCCACCTCTTGTCAGGCAGTGGCTAACTTCCAAGAGTAAAAATTGCCTAGGAAAAGCATTTCAATTTGCCGTTCAGATTCAACATAAAACTGCAGGTCCCTTAATTTAATATATGAGCCTTTCTGGGCCCTACATGGGCTGTTGTGCCAATAAAAGAAGAAAAAAAGAGGGAGCACATTTTTTGAGTTTTCTCTCTGGCGCTACGATGTACGGCGACCTAAAATTCACTGCTGTATAGGTCGCATTAAACATTATTCTATTATAATGTTATTATAATATCTTGTCAACCTATCCAATGACAGGTACTTATTAAATGTGAGCATTTGTCAGAGGAACTCAAAGGACCAAAGTATATGATATTTGAAGGCTGAACATCGAATGGAACCAATATATTCAATATATTGTATATATTTTTATCATTTATTCATTATTCATGCTTTATTTCTTTCTAATATTTGCGATTTTTGTATAAATCAGAATTCCTAAAGGATCTAAGAATTGAGGAGCTCCCAATCAAAAACCCAATAAACGACATTGAATTAGTTTGTATGTTTTTATTGCGTTTTGTTTGTAGCTCCTCAATTATATCAACTAACAATTTAAACATATCATTTAAATATTATAATTTACGTATTTTCTAGTTGTAGAATTTCAAATGCTGAACATAACAATTATAAATTGATCACTCACAGCTAATCTAATGTAAGTGTTTGAAATTTTTTATATATTTATAATAGGTACTGATATAATTTATTAGAAATGCTGAGCACAAATAACCATCCATCCAATCATTGCCGAAACAAATAAGTATGATAGAATAATAGAACAAAAAACGATAAGAAATTAAAATTTTTAGTAACGATAATAAGTCCCCTTTTCCACGCGCCAAGTTCTCTTGGAATAAAGTTGAGTTTGTTGGCGAGAGAGAGAGAGAGAGAAAGACGAGCGAGGACGGGTACAGCCTTGCTCCACGCGTCAAGTTCTCTTGGAAGAAAGTTGAGTTTGTTGGCGAGAGAGAGAGAGAGAGAGAAAGACGAGCGAGGACGGGTACAGCCTTGCTCCACGTGTCAAGTTCTCTTGGAAGAAAGTTGAGTTTGTTGGCGAGAGAGAGAGAGAGAGAAAGACGAGCGAGGACGGGTACAGCCTTGCTCCACGTGTCAAGTTCTCTTGGAAGAAAGTTGAGTTTGTTGGCGAGAGAGAGAGAGAGAGAAAGACGAGTGAGGACGGGTACAGCTTTGCTCGTGCCGGCAAGTTTTCTTTTGTGCTGCTCATTCTTTGCTGTTATTTTCTCATTTGTCAATCTAAGTTGGCTGCGCATTAATT
The DNA here is from genome assembly GCA_958295655.1 of Palloptera scutellata. Taxonomy (NCBI): domain Eukaryota; kingdom Metazoa; phylum Arthropoda; class Insecta; order Diptera; family Pallopteridae; genus Palloptera; species Palloptera scutellata. Next base: position 40,575,546 of record OY282451.1, read on the forward strand.
TGAGTGTCGTATTAGAAAAAATAATAATTTGTCAAATGAAAAGAGATTTTAAGAGGGAAAATAATTTATTAAAATAAAAAAGTAAATACAGAAATTCATAATTTAAATGTTATTTAAATTAAGATTACTTTCATTTTAACCAACAGGTATTTCACAAAATTTAGTTTTTATTTCACAACAAGAATGACAAAAAAAAAAAGAATTTAAAAGTAGAATTGCTCAAGAAATCTTGCTGAGTGGAAAAACAAGTGGCAATACTAAAAGAGAATTGAAAAATTACTTTCAAGTAAACTTGCCGTATGGAAAAAGGGACAATAATGAAATAATTAGAAACTAAAGATGATTGTGCACATAAGTAAAAAAGTTTACTGCTGTAACAAATAACAAGAAAAAATCAAAGAAATTTATAAACTACTTAGTGGCATATACATAATTTCAATTCGTGTGAAATAAAATACAATAGAATCAACTGGAAGATTAATTTAGAAAATGATTTTTCAAATTTCAGATTAAATTTCTGTCTGCATTACAATGCTGCCAAAAAATATTGGGTCATATAAAAAGTATCCGCGGTTTTTGGTGTTGATACCTACAAATCCGGCAACACTAGTCTGATTATATCAAACGAATACATGTTTGAAAGGTGGCATTTCAGGCTACATTTTGTGTAATTCGTCGCTAGTGTAATGAGTTACATTGATTTGAAAATGAGTGAAATATCTGAAGAAATACACTGTATGATTCTTTATTACTATAGAAAAGGTAAAACCACTGCAAAAACATGCTGTGAGTGAACGCCGGATCCAGGAGTGGCTTGCTCGATATCACAGATGCACTGAAAGTCACTGAAAAAGTCGATGAAATTATGCAACTGGTGGAGCAAGATCGAAACGCAAGCTGTCAGGAGATAGCGGAGGCACTAAGCATCAACCACATGACATGAAGCTTTGTGGGTACCAACCGAGGATACTTGTTATATGATCCAATATGAAAGCTTACCTCGTCCTTCTCCTCCACCCCAACCAACCAAACAAAAAAAAACTCTAAACACTTTTTAAAAACACCACACAAAAGTAATCAATACAATAATTAAATGTAATTCAATGTAACTGAATAATATAAATATTGATTTATTGATAATATATACATACATACATACTAAATAAATGAATGAACTACGAGTACATAACTAAATCCGTAAAGGAGGCGTTTTTTTTTACTACATATGCATTGTATAATAATAAATTAATATATGCATGTATACATATTTGCGCACACACACATACATACTTAATTGTGTGCTGCATGAAATAATGAGAATGAAAAATCTAATCGAATTGCAAAATTATTTATAATTAAGAAAAAAGAAATAAATAAATTTGAAGTTGAATTATTATGTAGAAATCAAATACATAATTAACAGGCATAAACAAAACCACACAGACACAAATACACACACACATATAAACACGTACAAGATTTTTTTAATGTATAGAACTATACCAATATACTTAATAAATGAAATAAATGGAAAAAGATGAATTTTGCAAAATTTTGAAAGTAAACAAATCAATGAATAAAATATTTATATTTTGATAAATTAATTGCTATCAGTGTTTTATTAATACCATATAAAATCCAAATCATTTTAAATAAAATATTTAGTTTGATAAGGATTGTCATGCCGCGTCTTCTTTTATTTTGAAGGCAGAGAAACTGGGAACAATCTGATTGAATCTGAACATCATTAAGCCGCCATATTTATACTTCAGGGCCAGGTGGCCAGAGTTTGAATTTTTGCTTGCCCCTAAAACGCCACTATGCTTAGTGTTGCGTGATCGTAAATTTTGATTATTGCCCGCGAGAGCAGCACTGCCAGTTCAACAAAACACAACATACCTAGCATAAATAATTCAATAGTAATAATTGTGAGCATTTGCGTAACGAAAGACTGTTTTTATATATTTATAATTAATTCAATTTATTTCCTCAAGAAGTCAATTATTATGGCGAAATTAATCCTCTTTGATTTGCAAACGGTCACCGCCCTGACCTCTTTCTCTTTCTCCGCATTTCTACTTCTTTATTTTGCCTTTGCTGAGATTTGAAACCCGGAAACTGTGCACCATAGCATGCCAGCGCAACTAGCAACTACGCTAGGGCCAACACAAAGCACGCCTACCTCCCATACAAATTAAATCGCGAAAAGGTTATAACTTGGCATGCATATATTGGGTGTATAACTTGAAAATGAGTTAGATGAGTGAATATGGTATAGCTATAGTAGCTATAGTGTCCATCGGTAAGGGCATTCTGCATCGATCGAAATAAGTGATAATCTGACGAAGAAAGGTCTGGTGAATGTGGTGGCTGGACCGAAACTTCCCATACACTATTTACCATATAAATTTTAACCGGCCTATTAACATGAGACCGCGCCTTGGCATGTTGGTAAAATACGGTCTCGTGCATGTGGTCGCATATTCTGGTAATTTTTCGGTCATTGCTCTCCTTAAACGAATCAATTGTCCCGTAATAGATTTACCAGGTTTTAGCAGCTCATAATAGATGACAACCTTGATCCCACCATTACCTTGGCGCCATTTATATCCTGCTTCTGCTTTGATATTCCTGGTTGGCGGACTTTCACAAACGAATTGTTGCGCCTCGGTTCGTCATAACGAATCCATTTTTCGCAGCCAGTAAAAATTCGATACAAAGCAGCGCGAAAGCAACATTTCAGGCATGCAAAATTGCCGTCCCTCGGCTTCCAGTCGTATGGCACCCGATTTCCTTCCTTTTGAATGAAATTGGGAGATACTAAATCCCAATGTTATTGCAAGTTCCTCTTGCATTTGGCACGTGCCATCATCGAGTAACATCTCCAATTCTGCAACTTCGAACTTTTTCATTTAGCCGGGGCGTTCCTTGTCTTCCGTGTTAAATATTCTTCTTTTAAAGCTGGAGTATTACTTACTTTACTTTTAATGGCACAACAGCCCATGGAGGGCCTAGGCCGAGCTTTTCGCATCCACTCATGTTGTGCGTGTTATATTTGTACATGAATGGAAGGGACCTACAGTTTAATGCCGAATCCGAACGGCGAAGTGAAAAGCTTTTCATAGCAATTTTTACTCTTGTAGGTTTGCCATTGCCTGCCAAGAGGTGGTGCCGTGTAGAAAAATTATTTTTTTGTGTTTGATTTTGCCTGTGCCGAGATTCGAACCACGGACACTCTGCGTAGCAGTCCAACGCATTACCACTACGCCACAGCGACCACAAAAGCTGGAGTATATTCACCGCAAACTTCCAACAGCAATCTATGAATTTCAGCATTACTTTCGAATTAAAGAAGAAAAACACATCTTATCACAAGTGATGTTTACATATTTGGCACGTATGCTGACATGTTTGTAGCACAAAAGGTTATGTTGTTTACACTTTGCCAAATTGATACATAATCAAAACAAAAGTTACGTGACGTAGCTAAAGCATGAAAATAGTTACAGTATTGCCAGACGTGATTTACTTAGTATAAGTTCCGCCATCAATTGTGATATTCCAGTTTTAACACCAATTAGGAATAATATTTAAATATAAGTAATCATGAATTTAAAATACTTATAAATATTATTATTGTCAGAAATTATGCCAAAAATAAAAGGAATCAGATTATTACCAATATAATTTACCAGATATTTACCTATTAATTACCAGATTATTACCTATCATAATCTATGGATCTCTTGTCTGGTGGAAGCCTTAAGGTAAGAAGATTCGCATTGGAAAGGTACAAAGAGCCTTGCTAGCCTAAGAATGTCAGGAGCTATAAGTATGTACCTAGTTTACGTAAGAAAGGTATAAATGCAATATTTCATTTCTCATCGCTATGAGTGTTCATTCAGGGCTGTTCCGCCAAGGGTGCTCTCAGATTAAAGGAGTTCAATGTACGAAAATCACCCACCTATGAGAATTCTAAAATTTTGGGTGAGATAAAACAGAGGGGTCAAAGTAGAACCGTAGCTTCGGTCAGACCAGATAACTTCTATCCTTGATTTCACGACTGGAGCCTTATCAGGTGAATGCGGTGGTTGTTCGATGATATTTGTTGAGTTTTTGGCCAGAAATTCGTTCACAATCATAGCCCTGTAAGATGGTGCGTTGCCGTAGTGCAAAATCCATAAGTTTTCCTTCCACAAACTTGCCCTTTTTCGACGAATTTGCTCTTGCAAACGCCGCATAACACCCAGATTATATTCTTTATATACCGTCTGACCTTCAGGCAAGGATTACGAGTGCACAACACTGCGATTACTGATCTGCGATTCTGATCGACTTTGACGTTCTTTTTGTCGAGCGCTTTTGGATGCTCTTTGGACCACTCATATACTTACTTTTGATGGCACAACAGCCCATGGAGGGCCTAGCCCGAGCTTTTCGCTTTACGCATCCACTCATGTTGTGCGTTTTATATTTGTACATGAATGGAAGGGACCTACAGTTTAATGCCGAATCCGAACGGCGAAGTGAAAAGCTTTTCATAGTAATTTTTACTCTTGTAGGTAAAAAAATTTTTTTTGTAGAAAAATAATTTTTTCTACTTTTTGATTTTGCCTGTGCCGAGATTCGAACCCCGGACACTCACTACCACTACGCCACAGCGACCACTCATATGCAAGTGTTTTTAATAAAGCCGGTTCACTGTAAGCCTTCTGTGACATTTTCAGCGATTCGGCACACGAAATTCAAGTTGAAATACAACATTTGAGACAAATTCTTTGTTCGATTAATGAATAAAAATTTGTTGTACAAATCGCAAAACACACTTGAGACGAACCAACAAAATCGAGCGCTGTAAACAAGTTAAATGACAGATCGCACTCAAACTAACAAAATATTAGTCAACAAAACACGTCAAGGATAGAGGACAGTGGTGCCAACTTAGCGACAAAAAAGAATTTTTGCAATATCATTAAGGGATCTTTTTAAATGATAATTACTTACCACATTTGTATATTTTCCACTTTTTACTTATGAGATCTGGTGGGAAATAACCGCACATATTTTTTAAGTAAAAATCCAATTGACACTACATATCCCAAGCGTGACAGCGCCTCTGGCGGCAAAAATTGAAGTTATGAGACGTTAAATTTTAAGATTTTGTTTAATATTTAAGATTCATCTAGTACAAATATTGTAGGTAAATCCAGTAGTTTTTTTTCGGTTCGAGAAGGTTAATGGCCTAATTTTGGCATTTGATTTCTGTGTTCAGTTTAGTAATTGCAAGTGTACATATAAAAACAGCTAAAAAAAGACAAAAATGATTTAATTAAAAAATATTTAAGCATATGTATGCTCACTTTTCAATTCAAAATGTATATGAAACTAAAGTTGAGCAGAATGCGTGTGCGTAATTCCTGAGTGAGTCCATGCGACGACCATTGCAGCTAAATGTACCTATAGAGGAGTATAATACAAAGCAGCAGGCAATAATATTATATTTCGAGGATTCCAATAATAATGATGCACTGTTGGTTGGTCCTTCATTAGCGTCATTAAGGTGGCCCCGTAATGAAGACGCATGTAGTGTGCATATGTACATATATACCATACATACTACTACATAAATGCACAAGCAGCACTCTCACAAAAGCACACACATACACATATGCCACATGCAGTGGGGCAGAAGGCACGTGCCACGGAATGAGCAGCGTGTGTGAGTCCTTTTGTGTTGCTTATTTCCAATTTTCAAGTCCAATTCATATTCATTAGAATTGATTTGGCTTCGTTCTTTCGTTTGTTTGCTTGTTTGTTTATTTCAATTGCTGCTAAATGTTGCCACTGTGTCGCTGTTGATGTTGTTGATATTGTTGGTGTCGTTGTTGTCGTTTTTATTATTGCCGTTTCTATTGCTAGCCATGGCGAGTATTGTTCCATGAATTGTCCTTGCAGGCATAGAATATCTTCTGTATTGATACAAATTTTTTTTGTATTGTCTCGTATTATGGTGCAGCCAAGGTACTATACATGAGCAGCAACGATGGGGGAATTGTCGATGTGTGTTGGTTCAAAAATGTTTTACTATGTTTTCCTTTTTTGATTGTGTTATTTCTGATAATTGGTCCAAATTGTTTGGGTTTGCTCAGAGCTGGGTATCGTTAACCAAGAAATTAACTCCGTTAACTCCGCAAAGTGTTAGCCAAGAAGTTCAGCAAAACGTTTTGGTTTGGAAAGGCAGCATCTGCCATCACCAACCTATTCCGTGGAGTTTCTCTTCAGGCAGTGATCTACTAAATCGTGGGTAACGCTTTTAAACAACCTGACATTGTTTGGCTGAGTGACAGTACTAAAAAGAAATTATCACCAGCCTCGTTATTGGTGCTTCGGCTGCACGAAGTATCGGTCTTGTTCTTCATCGAGATCATGGCTTCCTTTAACATACTATACGCACCATCATTTTCTTTACCTTAACCTTGCACTTTTCTAACCACATTAGCCGAAGCTTGGGGCGGAACAAGGGGCATGACAGCAGCTAGCAGATATTCTTAGTTACCATATACATACATATGTATGTGCATAGTTAACAAAAGTTGAACTGTTAATGGTTTTCGAAATTAACTCCGTTAGTTAACGGATTAATGATTTGATTTCTGCCCAGCTCTGGTTTTGTTTCATTGCTTTTGACCAATATTATTGAACAATGAAATTGCTCCTAAGGAATTCAACTGATATACTTATTTGGAATGAATTCCAATTGCTTACATTACATTGATAAATCAAGTGCATCGGCATCTCATCCACATCTAGACATGGTCTGCATATAGGGGCGTGTCCAGCGCCAACGCCAACGTGGTTTTGCATAGCATTATTTATACAATGAAAAGAATTTTTCATTAATTTTCACAGTTTTCAACCAAGGCACAACACAACGGCCGTTGACACAATCTGGTGCAAATGGTCTTGCGTCATTGCCAATGCAAATTTCTATTGCATCTTATGGTATCTGTAGATATTTGTTGCTGTTTACTACTACTGTTACTACTTTCGCCTTGACTATGGCCTTCAAACGAGTAAAAAATGAGTTGCTTGCTGCACGAATATGATTTTGCGTTATTTTGGCCCATTTCCGTGCAATGGCTTCCTTCAGCGCATCCATACTGGCATATTTTTTAGTCCTCACCTTGCTCTCCAAAATGGCCCAGATGGAATAGTGCATCAGATTTGCATCTGACGTATTCGAAATCTATTTTCGTAAGTGCATTCAGTTAAGTAAAAACAATCATTTTGAGAGTTTATGAACTGCTCAATAGGGACATTTTTATCATCAGAGAACACAATGTTTGGAAATTCGCCACGTTCGTGCAATCGTAACAACTCCTTTGCTCTTTCGAGTCTAACTTTTTTTTTGCTTTGGTGTAAGATCATGTGTCTTTTGGAATTTGTAAGGCTTAACCTTGAGTTCATTTTGGAATATGCATCGGATGCTTCGCTGGGATATTTTCAGTTCTTTGACCATTTGATTAGCACTACGACGTGGATTTCGTTCAAGTCGAGCCTGGTTCGCTTTTCGAACCATTTCAGGTGATGTTGCTATTTTTTTTTCGTCCACCACCATAGCGTTTGTCAATGGTGCCTATAATATTATAACGATTTATGGTGCGATACACAAACATTTTATTCACTTTGAGATGCCTGAGCTCACGTACAATAGCTGGTTGTGATTTTCCACTCAAATAAAACGCAAACACACTATTACGTTTGAATTCCATTTCGAATAACTTTTGTTCTATAAAACTTACGACGCAAATGCTTGTGGCAGCTTGTAAACAATATAAACAGCTGTCATTGGTATGAATTTGACATAGTTGGCAATATCACGTTGCCAGATATACCGGTGTGAAGTTGGTAACACTACAATTGCCTAACCCTGCAACTAAATACTCTCATATTATGAGAAAACTGAAAAAACGCTCTCTTAAACATAACTTTTTTGTGAATTGAAATGATGAGCTCCAAGAAACTTTTTCAGATACTTGCACTTTCACTAATCAAGTTTTAAAATATCGGAGGTAACTAAGTACTTATAAAGAATGAAGCTACCTAGAGAGGCTCTTTCAACTGGCAAGTTTCGATAATCTACTTTCCAAACGCCATGATTAGAGAGGGCATGTGACGTTGATGCGTTCATGCAATATTCGTAAAATCATAAATTTTAATAGCTTCTACTGAGAAACTTATAATTTTTTGTTGTTATGTGTGCTACCATCAGTACTGTATGATTTAGTTGTTGCATATAAAAATAGTATCAGAAATGAAAACCATTTTAATTGAAGAGTTGGAGCGAAAGCATATTTTTAAATCATTAAAACTTGAGCTGAACTAAGAACTCTTCGTTTTCCACGGAAATCTCAATTACTTTAGATATTTCCACCATTTCATTACCCCTTCACTTTGCATTCTCCTGCTCTGCTTAAAAAGATACAAATATGGTATAACACTTTTATGTGAAAAACAGAAAAAATATCATTAAAAATAAATTTCATATACGTCATATACTCGTACTTATACTCGTACATATGTATGTATAAGTAGATGTAAGTAGAAGGTGGCGCAAAAGTAATCACCCAATGCAAACGTAATCACCCGATTTCAGAAAGGCAGTATACATTTTTTTATAAATGAAAAAATTCAGTTTCTAGGATATTTGCAGAAAAAAGTAAAATGTAACAGGCACTTAAGCGGAAATTGTACTTAAGAGGCGACACACTAACCCGGGGTTTACTCTCTTTTAGTATTAGATAGTTATGCAAAAGCAATTAAGTGATTCCCCGAATACTTATGTAATGATTTTTTTACATCACAGACAACCATTTGGAACAGGTATCAGAAGCCGTGATACGATTTGGAAATGTATAGATTCCACATCACTTCTATATGACATCTGTGAATTGTTGCGAATTTTAGAGGCTGTAAAAGTTGTTAGCCTACCCCGAGGAAATGAGGTGAGTAATTTTTTCCAGAAAACTAATAAATACTCATACGAAGCGTTGCTATAACTGACGATTATAAAAAGAGAACTTCCGAAAATAAACAAGAGAGTCACTTCTTGCAACAAGAAGGAATTAATCTACAATAAAATGTTGGATAAAATACCATATTTTTTGAATATTTTTAGCAGTCAGTATCAGAAAAGATTAGAGTGTTATTCCAGCAAATAGCTGATCACCGTCGAAACAGACAAAAAGACATATTACCACCGAGGAACGTAACTGTGGACGTCTCAGCAGTGCTCCTAAATAAAAAGTGAAAAATGTTCATATGTGGAAATTACCATTTAAAAAGAACACTTAAAGAGATTGTAAAAATTCTTTTTTGTCGCTAAGTTGGCACCACTGTCCTCTATCCTTGACGTGTTTTGTTGACTAATATTTTGTTAGTTTGAGTGCGATCCGTCATTTAACTTGTTTACAGTGCTCGATTTTGTTGGTTCGTCTCAAGTGTGTTTTGCGATTTTTACAATGAATTTCTATTCATTAATCGAACAAAGAATTTGTCTCAAATGTTGTATTTCAAATTGAATTTCGTGTGCCGAACCGCTGAAAATGTCACAGAAGGCTTACAGTGAACCGGCTTTATTAAAAGCACTTGAATATGAGTGGTACTTTACTTACTTTGAATGGCACAACAGCCCATGGAGGGCCTAGGCCGAGAATTTCGCTTTTCGCTTTTCGCATCCACTCATGTTGTGCGTGTTATATTTGTACATGAATGGAAGGGACCTACAGTTTAATGTCGAATCCGAACGGCGAAGTGAAAAGCTTTTCATAGCAATTTTTACTCTTGTAGGTTTGCCATTGCCTGCCAAGAGGTGGTGCCGTGTAGAAAAATTATTTTTTCTACTTTTTAATTTTGCCTGTGCCGAGATTCGAACCCCGGACACTCTGCGACAAAAAGAACGTCAAAGTCGATCAAAAGTCAAAGTAATGATAATCGCAGTGTTGTGCACTCGAAATCCTTGCCTGAAGGTCAGACGGTAAATAAAGAATATAATCTGGGTGTTATGCGGCATTTGAGAGAGCAAATTCGTCCAGAAAGGGTAAGTTTGTGGAAAGAAAACTCATAGATTTTGCATTACGGCCACGCACCATCTCACAGGGCTATCATTGTGACCGAATTTCTGATCAAAAACTCAAAAAATATCATCGCACAACTACCGCATTCACATGATATGGCTACAGCTGACTTGTATCTCTTTCCACAATTCAAATTACCACTTCCAGGCAATCGTATTCAGTTGATAGAATACATCAAAGAGAATTCACGGCGAGAATTGATGTCGATTCCGTAAAAATGGGTCTTACTTTGAAGGCGATACAAGAAATTTGAATGAATAATCAATTTTTTGTGTGTTTTATTGACCAATATCTGGTGATTTTTTGGACAGAATGTATGCCTCCTTAAAAGTTAATTTTCATAAAACTCACAAAACAAAATGGATTCAAAGTTCAATATTTCGTTAACAAACAAAATAAATAATGTGACTGGAATATTTGAAATCCTTTAATAAATGCATAATGATGCGTTAATAAACACACAAAAAGTATATAAAAGTTCGTCTTACATTTTACATACCTAACTTAAAACGCTTTCATAATATTATCAGTACTTATATTAACTTAAATTTTGTTGATAGTCGTTTCTAAAGTTAAAAACTTTCAATTTTTTGGCCTATGTATTTTCAGAAAAATGTTCAAGTAAAAGAGGAGAAGCTCGGCCAAGGTCCTCCATGGGCTGTTTTTCCATTGAAAGAAAGAAAAGTAAATCATAATCGTGGTTAAAAACGTTCTTTCTGTTCTACTTTTGCATGTGTACGGTAGAACTGTGTGTTATATTTTGTTAACAAACCAGGAAAAGAATGTATTTACGAAAGAAAAGAGAACATGTCCCCTTTAGAAGAGATATGATGGTAAACACTACTCATAAGTGACAAACATAGTTCGCCAAAGGTATTCTCTGCGATCAAATACTATTAAAATTGTAAAAATTTTAAAGAAAAAGTTAAAGCCACTGAAATGTGTAAAATGCACTCTTGTTGAAATTCGCCTATTTTTTCATGTTTTTTTTTTCTAACAAAATTTAGGTCAGCTTTAGGTTTCTAAAAAAGTTATGAGAACCTGCTGCGATGTTATAACTTTTACATCAAGTTTAATATTTTGTCTAGATGAATTTCCCATTTTAAACGCAAAATCATTAAATTTCCCACAATATTTGTTGTTTATTTTCAAATCTACCTCCCAAGAAACCATGTCTGGTTTACCTGACCTTTGGGAAAGTTGAGACCTAATAATTTTAAGATCTGTTAATGTAGTTTTAAATCCAGCATATATATGTTGAATTATTAAACAGTGATTAATTTTTTTTGGTGTACTTTTTATGTAATGTATTGTTTGTTGTTTTTTCAAAACTGCCGTACAGATGTTCAAAATGGGTTAATCACGGTTAATGAAATCTCAGAAAATCGAAATTCAAATGTGTAATGTCAACTAAACTTTAAAGATTTTAAACTTTATTTTTTGAGAAAAATTTCATAATCATGGGTTCTCATATTTGATTTTCAGTTAGGGGCCAAATTCAACGGAGTCTCTCTAAATGTGACATATATAAAGGGTGGTCTGTTTGGTTGGCCATTTCATCATGAATAGACTTACGCCTGAACAACGTTTGCAAATTATTGAAATTTATTATCAAAATTCGTGCTCTGTGAAAAATGTTTGTTTCGCAAGCTATGTCCATTTTATGGTCGTCATAATCGACCTACAGAGCATTCTATTCAGCTAATTGTGATCAAATTTCGCACCAGTTTCACTTTATTGGACATCAATCCACCAAATCGTATCCATAGAGTGCGTACCCAAGAGAATATTGCTGCTGTATCCACTAGTGTTGAAGAAGATCTCGATATGTCCATCCGGCGCCGATCGCAGCAATTGGGTTTGTATTATTCGACCACCTGGAAGATTTTACGCAAAGATTTTGGATTAATGCCATACAAAATAAAGTTAGTGCAAGAACTGAAGCCAGGCGACCTACCACAACGTCGAATTTGCGGTGAATGGGCCTTAGAAAAGCTGGATGAGGATCTGTTTTTTTTATCGCAAAATTGTCTTCAGCGACGAGGCTCCTTTTTGGTTCAATGGATGCGTGAATAAGCAGAATTACCGTATTTGGAGTGAAGATCAGCCAGAGGCAATTCAGCAGCTACAAATGCATCCCGAAAAATGCACTGTTTGGTGCTGTTCGGTTTATGGGCAGGCAGCATCTTTGGACTGTCCATCTCCAAAGACGATGAAGGCCACAACGTTACGGTCAATGGAGAAAGGTGTCGTTCGATGATAACAGACTTTTCTTTGTTTTTGGCAAAAATGCAAGAACTGAACTCGGCCGACATGTGGTTCCAACAGGGCGGTGCCACATGCCACACTTCACGCGAAACCATGCTTCAATTTAGAAGCGAATTTAGTGAGCAGTTAATCTCACGTTTTGGTGCAATCAATTGGTCACCAAGATTGTGTGATTTAACCCCGTTAGACTATTTTTTGTAGTGCTATGTTAAGTCTCTTGTCTATAGGAACAAGCTAAACACGATTGCTGCTTTGGAAACCAACATTGAACGCGTCACTGGTCATTGGTGTGATTCCGGCCGAAATGTGTTAAAAAGTGTGCCAAAATTGGACCTTCAGAATGGACCACTTGAAGCGTAGCCGTGGGCAACATTTAAGTGAAATCATCTTTAAAAAGTAAATGGCAGGAATTGATTTATCGATCCAAATAAAAATTTCATTCATTTTTGTAAAATTTCGGTGTTGTTTTTTAATATATAAAAACCAAGCTCTTAAAAAATCACTCTTTACAATTATTGATTTCCAAATGAGGAAATAATGTAATTTTCAATTTCCTTTATTGTTTTGTGTGTGTGTGTACGTGTGTGTGTGTTAGTGGGCGGGTGTGCACTTGTTTCTACGTAAAATCTCATTAATTTGATTTATATCAATCAAATTTGATGTTAAATAATTCGAGTAATTAAAACCATACACATAAATATTATGTATATGTAGTTGTTTTTTATATTCCATATGTTAGACACTGAATAATACGCAAATACACGTATACCCGCTATCGATATCTCTATGTACATATATCAGTAAAAATTCAGAAATTCTTTTGTTGCGCCTGTTATTGTCAACAATTAATACAAAACTATACGTGCATACATAAATACGAGGACATACATACATACTTAAATATGTATGTATATACTATATATATGTTCAGATACATATCAGTGGATGTGTAATTATGTATGTATGTATTTATATTAGAGGAGACCACAAAAATTAGTGTTTCTTTGATTTCCGATTGCCGGCTTTACAAAGTTACCGTTTCACGTTTCACTTGAATGTGTCTCATAAAACTTTTACAGTCATTTGGACTACGAAAATTGGGAGATATTTTTCTAGGTTGAAATAGTATGTATCTATGGATACATCACCCTAATCCAAAAAATACATACGCTAGTATAAAATTGATTTCTTATTTTTTGTTATATTTTTGTATATTTTTTTTTCAAACTACGTAGGTTCCATGCCGAATCCAAACGGTGAAGCGAAATTCTTTTCTCTTTATCGGTGTCCGGTGATAGCATTTCCTCTCTCATTCTCCCTCCTTCTCCCTCCTTCTTCCTCCCAACTATCATTCTTCCTTCCAATCAATACAATGCTCTGCATTCATAGGGGTACACCCTGTGTGTTGAATATATCAATAAAAAAAAAATTTAAAATGTTCTGCTACTTGTTTTTTGACGTTTATATTTCTGACAGTTCACGCGTGATTCTTGACATGTGTCACGGTAAAAAAAAATATAGATGATTTTTTAAGAGTTTGGTTTTTGAGAATTCAAAAAACACCGAAATTTTATAAAAGTGAATGAAATTTTTATTTGGATCGATAAATCCATTCCTGCCATTTACTTTTTAAAGATGATTTCACTTAAATGTTGCCCACGGCTACGCTTCAAGTGGTCCATTCTGAAGGTCCAATTTTGGCACACTTTTTCACACATTTCGGCCGGAATCTCACCAATGACCAGTGTCGCGTTCAATGTTGGTTTCCAAAGCAGCAATCGTGTTTGGCTTGTCCCTGTAGACAAGAGACTTAACATAGCTCCACAAAAAATAGTCTAACGGGGTCAAATCACATGATCTTGCGTCATCCATTTATAATAAGTATGTAAATATGTATGTTGTAATATCTAATAAATATATGTCGCCTGGGAGACACGTGTCCTAGTTGTATTTGCTTAAATTTAAGATATGTGAAACACCCGGTGAGATAAAGAACGGGAAAACCAAGGTAAACTGAAAAAAGAACAAAGATTTTAGTGGACATTAAAATAAAACGTTTTGAGAAAAGCAGATCAAAATGTAAATATTTTTTCTATTTAATGTGACGTCATAATAAGATTCTGTGGAAACTTTTTTGGGTTAATGAGGAATGTTGATATATAATCCAGGGTGCAATAGGTGCAATGAAGATTATGACCGGGCCAAATAAACTTAAACTTTTTCCATACAATTGTGGACATCTCTAATGTGCATACATACGAGTACATATATGTACATGCATGTACGTATGTACATCCCATATATGTATGTAAAAGAAAGAATGAAACGATAACAAAATTGATATGCACAGTGTGAAAAATTGTATACAATTTTATTCTATTAAATCAACATCATTGAATTCGGGGAAAAACATGATGATGTGTCGGTATGTACGAGTACCCAATGGGGAAGTGGAGTGCTCACAAGTTACTTGCAAGCGCTCAGAGGCAGCTTGTCATTGGAAAAACACTGCTTTTCTTTTTAAAAGTTTCAAACTTTGCACAGAAAGAATGGCATGAGAAGGTCTTTCGTTTTCTCGTCGGGTCTTCTTTAAAGCTGAAATATTTCTTTTGTATTTATCAATAAATGAAGAAAACTAAGTAAAGTTTAGAAAACAATTCCGTTCCTTAAAAAGATACAAATTGATTAATTGTTATTGACCTAGTAAAGGTTTGTTTTTTGTAGAAGTGTGGTTTTCAATCTGGTTGGTTTTTTTTCGACAGCTGTCACTTGATTTATGCTCAGTTCGGTTTGCCATTTCACAATGAATAGACTTACTCTTACTTACTTACTGAACAACGTTTGCAAATCGTGCAAATTTATTACCAAAATAATGGTTCGGTTCGCGCCGTTCCAATATTCGGTCGACATAATCGCCCAGCAGAGTCGGTAATTCGAGCAACCATGGACCGGTTTCGCACCACGTTTACTCTAGTGGATAATGCGAAGACGCTATTGCTGCTGTGGAGCAGAGTATCGAAGAAGATCCGTATGAGTCCATCTGCCATCGCGCGCATCCATTGGAGCTGCGCCCATCCACTTTGTGGAACATTTTGCGGAATGATCTTGGTTTGCGATCTTACAAAATACAACTCGTGCAAGAATTGAAGCCGAACGACCAACAAGCGCGTTGCACTTTCGGTGAATGGTTCCAAAACGAGATGGCTACCGATCCCGATTTTCACAAGAAAATTTTGTTCAGCGATGAAGCTCACTTTTGGTTGAATGGGTACGTTAATAAGCGAAATTGTCGCATTTGGAGTGATCATAATCCACAAGCCATTGTTGAAACGCCGTTACATCCTCAGTAAGTAACTGTTTGGTGTGCTCTATGGGCAGAGGGAATCATTGGTTCATATTTCTTCAAAGATGAAGCCGTTCATAATGTTACAGTCAATGCGGAACGCTATAGAGCTATGATTAATGACTTTTTCGTGCCTCAATTGGAGGATATAGATGTGGACGACCTTTGGTTCCAACAAGACAGCGCTACATGCCATATATTGGAACTTGAAGGAAACTTTTGGTGAGCGCATTATCTGGCGTCGTGGGCCTGTGGCGTGGCCTCCAAGATCGTGCGATTTAACACCGCTGGACTATTATTTGTGGGGTTATATGAAGTCTACGTGTGAAGTCTATGCAGATAATCCCGAGACGATTGACGCCTTGGAAGAGAATATTCGGCCCCATTTGCTGCAAAATGCTGACATACGGCCCCAATTGCTGCAAAAAGTTGTCGAACATTGGGCCTCTCGACTGGAATTTATTCGAACCAGCCGTGGAAGCTACTTGCCCGAAATCGTTTTTAAAACATAATGGCAAATCCTTATCTTTATAATAAAGCTAAATTCTTGGACATAACATTAAATTATATGCGTTTTATTTTATTTCTTGAAAACCTAAAACTTCTAAAAAACTTCTAAAAAAAAACACCCTGTATGTAAAAGATATTTGACCTTAAATTACACATTTACATACACGAGGATTAGATAAAAGTTTGTTGTTGTTAGCAAAAATTATAAACCAATAAACGATCGCATTATTTTGGAAGATTTCCCTACACGCACTTCGCTTATAAGCATTCCTCGCTTATTAACACAAAAATTATGATCTCAACTTGAAATTTTTTTGCAATAAAGTTTGTTTATAAGAACCCGTACAAAAAAGTTTTGTGAGGTGGTGCACTCGTTTTACAGGAATCATCTTCTATAATTCCATTCAATCCGAAGGGCGAAGCAAAAAAGAATATTATTTACTCCTGGAAGTTTGCCATTGTCTGCAAAAAGGTGGTGGCGAGTAGAAAATTTGTTATTCTACTTATTGATTTTTGCTTATGCCGTGGTTTGGAACCCTGGCTCTGTGCCTTGCAGGCCAGCACACTACTACCTACGCCACGGAGTAGTGGCAACTTCCTTTGGTATACACAGTCGGTGCATATAACCGTGGTTTGTATATAAACTTAATGGCTGCTATTAAGCGGGATATGAATTGTTGATTGCTCCTCACCCGAGCTGCTCGATGAACCTGCCCGCTGGGTATGTAAGAATGTGAATGTAAGTATGTGTATATATTTGTGTACATTGTAGCCGTAAGTAACGGTGGATGGAAAATTGAGTTACCCTCTCTGCAATGTAAACGATGGATACGGACGGTATGCGAGGTTGTGTGGGGTTATTTGAGTAGTTTGTAATTGTTGCCTGTTTTTGTATTACATTTGTTTTTTTATACAGTATGCACACAATAATGTTGTATTTATTCGATATTCGATATTCATGATAAGAGGCAGTAGAAGGACGGGAATGGTTGACATTATGAACCTTCGCTGAATTGTATTTTATTTTTATTTTCGCTTTTCTTCTTTTGTTTTTCTTGTTTAACTACCACACACACACATATACACGCGCGCATTCACACCCATTCACAGTTAACGGTTGAGTTGTTATTTTTATTATTGGAGGGGAGTGGTGCGAAGAGAGTATGAATGAAGTAGAGTAGTGGCAATAGTGTATTAGAGTGAGTTAGAGTCCTACGGATTGGGTAATAGGCAAGGAAAATAAAACAAAAAACAAGCAAACAAATAAATAAGCGCAACACACCTACACGCAAATATGCACCACACCAACCATACATACATTCCTATACACACACACACACACACACACAAGGGCACACAGGCACAGGCTTACCAAAGCGCTTCACAACTGTTGCTCAGTTGAAGTGGAATTGGAATCTAATATTGCCATCTTGTGCCATTCATTTTGTTACTATGGCAAATTAAGATTTATGCCCTGCCACGATGAGAAGTTACATTCGTACAAGTACATCCTCATCCGCTCATATACACACGCACACACACACACACACACACACACACACATGCATGAAAAGTGAGCAAAAATAAAATAATATAATTTTAAAAAAGGTAAACATTTGAAAATCAAACAAACAAATATCCTAAAAGTACAATTGAATTTGAGTTTTGGAGACCCTTTTCATTTTGTTTCTTTCTTTGAGTATGTGCAGCGGCTATTCCACGTTGATTTGTCGCTAGTTATACTCTTCACACTCTGTGTAGAGAGTACCTAAATATATTGGTTTTTATCGACGAGCCGGTTCTTTGTAACGCCCACAATTACTTAGGCATCGAAGGTATGAGCATGTATGATGGTTAAGATCACAGATGTGTAAACATCTCAACCAAACTTGGTAAAAACATTCCTCACACTCAGAAAGCGGTTAAGTTGTTAAATAGGCAAAATCAATCGAGTGGGCGTGGTACCTCCCATTTAAGTGAAATTTTCAAAAAGTGAACGGGTCAACCAGGTGAGGCAGTTTTTGTTTACTTACTTTTTGAAGACTTAAATTACTGGACTCTGAGTTTTTCTCAGAATTTATGTTTTTGAGTTATGACAGTCTTGCAGCAAATGAGCGATATGATTAAACAGACTTGTGGACATATTACAGGAAAAAGGACAACCGATTAGGAGTCAGTGGATTCAAATCCATATAAATTCGTTGACCGATTCCATTCTCAAATTTTTAGTTACACAGTGTTATTATTAGTGCTGAGAAGTATGAAGGACTCTTGAGTATCGAGTACTTCGGTATCGAGTACTTCGGTATTGAGTACTTCGGTAATGAGTGCTTCGGTATCGAGTACTTCGGTATCGACTACTTCAGTATCGAGTACTTCGGTATCGCTACTTCTGAGAATCGATTAATTTTCAAAAGAATCAAATACTTTTTTTCACATTAATTTATTTTTAGCCTATTTTTACTTCTTGAAATATTACACTTCGTTACTCAAAATAAATTTCAATCTGGCTGCACTTTTTCAATTTTACCAAACAGCTGTTCTTTTTTTAAACACATATTTGGGTAAGATATTGATGCTCTTGCACACATCCCATCAAGATCTAGCATCTGGCAGCGTAGTGTAAAAAGTTTGTTTTTTGAGACAGACCCTCGTTTTAAAGCTATTGGGTTTTATAACATTTCTTAGGTAAGTACATACGCAAACATTTTGTCTGCTGAACAATCATCAGTATTGACAAGAAGAGGCACTATCGACGAAGGAGCGAACAAATCTGATATATGATCACATTTTGATGCGCGGATTTCCAAGTGCTTTACAAACACAAATCGAATAATTTTCTAGTGAGTTTTTAGAGCAGCATTATTTGGATTCGAAAATTCTATGCGTTCCTTCAACTTCGGTGCGAAAGAATTTTCTTAAAACCAGGCCAGATAGCTAACCAACCAATGAAGAAACAGCCTATCGCTGCCATCGATTCGATTCTGTGTACAAGTATCGATTCGATACTGAGTTCTTTTTAGTACTGAGTAGATCTGAGTACTCAAAATTGATACTGTCTAGAATCAAGTACTACCGATTCTTTTGAGAATCGAGTAGTTACTACTTTAATTTTCGATTCGGCCCAACATTACCATAGTTATTTTGGACATATAAATAAAGCTAAGAAAATGTACTAGCGACTAGGGCTTTCGGTTTGCTGTTTTTCTACACACGCTCGGTCTGCATTAAATCTCATCTAAATCTGGAGAATTTCATAAAGGAGCTTCATCTGTGTTTTGGTCTAAATTTTACCCTTCAATTTAGTTAGTTAAATCTTTCGTGCAGTGCAACGATTACAAATTGCCAACCAGCAGTTTGAAGATGGGGTTAGACTTTAGGATGAAACCATGTGGTATCATAATAGACCGTTTTTTGGCCATAGATTCTAGGAAATAGATGCTATAAATTAAAAATGAAAAAAATTTGTCCTTTTAGGAAGCAAAATATAATATTTCTATAAAATATGTAAGTATTTATATGCACCTACATATTTTTTTTATTGATACATTCAACACACTTGCTGTAGCCCTATGAATGCAGAGCATTGTATTGATTGGAAGGAATATTGATAGGTGGGAGGAGGAAGTAGGGAGAATAAGTAGTAGGGAATGCAATCACAGGACACCGACAAAGAGATAGACCGCCATTGTGGCAAGTGTTATGCCTTTATCCCTAGGAACTTTAGTTTTATCAATGCCGACTATGACCGCATGTAGCGCCAAAGGCCAAGCTTTTCGCATCCACACATGTTGTGCGTGTTATATTTGTACATGAATGGAAGGGACCTACAGTTTAATGCCGAATCCGAACGGCGAAGTGAAAAGCTTTTCACAGGCAATTTTTACTCTTCTAGGTTTGCCATTGCCTGCCCAGAGGTGGTGCCGTATTGAAAAATTGTTTTTTTTTTAGTTTTTGATTTCACTCTGTCCAACGTAACAGTCCAACGCACTACCACTACGCTACAGCGACCAATACTAAGTACATTTACTACTAATACCACTAATTTTATTACTACTGCATCCTGTTGTTGGCTTAATCCGAACTTCTCACTCATCCATTAATGTTGTGCATGTTGGTATTTGCATTAGATATTAAATTTAATACAAAAATTTTAAAATTTATGATGACTCCTGAAAATGGAAATACTTTTTTCATAAGTTTCCTTAGCGTGGAATAGCCTGTAGAAAACCATGGGAGAATGTAAGACAACCCAAATTAAATGTTAGCCTATGAGGGGCATACTGGGAGAGGCGATATCAACAAATGATGTTGATGATGATGATGACGATATCCTACTGAGTTAATACAGCAGTTTATTTGCCCATGAAACGACATGAGAGGTAGACAGCCGATGGCGGGATAGGAAGGTAGTACGGGTAAGTATGTATTTAGTATCTATGAAACATCACCAGGAACAACTTTTCCAATTGTATCGTGCTTTCTTGTTATTATGTTTTTAATATTGTTTTTAATATTTTTAAATTGTTTTTCACGTAATTGGCAACTTCGAGAATGTTGCTATCTGCGGCAGCTCATATTTGTCTATTGATTTGCTAAAAAACTTCGCACTCGACTTTATACCTAGTCCATTCCATACATAGCAGAAAGCAACAATATTTTCGTACTGAGAATAATGCAGTCACGGTATTAAGACATACAACATTTACAAACCAATTTTAATCCACCTGGAGAAACTTTGCACTATGTAAAATGAGGGAATTCTATTTCCACACAGCGCACTGGCAGCAATAAGCTGGATTAGCTGTGAAGTATGAAAGTGTTTTTGTAAATAGCAAACAAAATTTCATTCATCTGAAGTTTTCTTATTACATTCCTATTACATTGGAATGGATGAAAATCTTTGCAAAGTGTTTTGTTTATAACAGCATTAAGTACTATGTATATTACTTATTATTATTATCGAGGATTTAAATTTGCTAATTGAAGCATTTTGAGCAGTGGGCAATTATGTATTTGTTGTAGTGTGCAGAACGTGATTTAAAGACTTAAAGTCTACTATATGCGCTACGATTTATTCTGCCAATGTTCATACATAGTTCCATGACGATAAAGGCAAAATATTGGATTAAGTTGGGATCGTACCATATTCCTAAAAACGCTAAGTTGATAGAGGCAACCATCGACAAACAAATTATGAGACAAAAGGCCAGAACACGTATCTCTAGTGTTAAGCGTTATGTGAGACCGGTCTAGAGAACACTCTGCAAGAGGCAAACAAAAAATACCCAGAATTGGTAATGAATTTTCTGAAACAACTTTTTCTTCGGGTACTTACTTACTCAGATCTTTTTGTACCGTTAAGTATCGGTTTTCCTGGTGTAAAGTGGACATAGGTGGACATTTTTCTTTATATTTTTGTTGTTGTTTTAAATACATATTCTACATATTCCGAAAATAAGTTTCTAATGGTATAAAAAGTTCTACGTGACCCAAAAAATAGAACTGCAGATTCCGGGTCAGCAAACAAAAATCTATCAGGTGGACCTTTTTATTTTTTTGTAATTTTTTCTTCTGGAAAATTTAAGTTATTTTCTTGAATCATGTCAGAGTGAAATTATTTCTGGTTAGTGTTTTTAAATTGGAACAATTATTTTTTTTTTTTTGCGTACTTTGTTGTCTGAAAAATTTGAGCTATTGACTTGAATTATGTCACAGTGATATTATTTCTGGTTTGTTTTTTGCAAATTAGCATAGTTTAGAAAAAAGAAAAATATATCACATGACATAATTTAGGATTCGAAGTGATAAGATTTTTTCGAGCGATATCAATGCTGTTGCTAATCTTTTACGGAAGTTATAATAAGGAAAAACAGGCTGAATATATTTATTGTGGTCGCTGTGGCGTAGTGGTAGTGCGTTGGGCTAATACGCAGAATGGCCGGGGTTCGAATCTCGGCACAGGCAAAATCAAAAAGTAGAACAAATAATTTTTCTACACGGCACCACCTCTTAGCAGGCAAAAGCAAATCTACAAGAGTAAAAAATTGCCTATGGAAAGCTTTTCACTTCGCCGTTCGGATTCGGCATTAAAACTGTAGGTCGCTTCCATTCATGGGCTGTTGTGCCAAGTAAAGTAAAGTAAAAAAGTAAGTAATATATTTATTAGCTAGTATTCTGAGTGGACTTTATAGGCTCCGGGAACACCTCCAGCAAGCTCAACATGTGGATTTTGTAATAAGTATCATCAAGGGGACTTAATAAGTATCATTATCAGGACTTATTTAAGAACATGCGGAACACTTATCTACAATATACAAGAAATGTTTGGACATTATCGGTTACACAGTACCGACGTAGTGCACATACATTTGGGTCCGGCTGCAATATCCAGTTTCCCAAGGGAGACAGAGCTGCATGAATTTATCTACGCATTTTTTTAAATAGCTCTTAACTACTCTTGGAGGCTTTTTCAATTTTTTTAACATTTCTGAATGATATTTGCACATATGCATGCCCTATACAAGGTTGCTCTATGTACAGGTATGAAACCGGTAATGACATCTGTGTGTCGCTAGGTAAAACTATACGCTCTGTCAAACCAAATCATTGGTGCCATTTCTTCGCATTTAGTTCTATCAACAATATTCAGTTCATAAACAATCAAGTTTCATACAACAACATATTTTTTTTCGCTCGTAAAAATGTCGAATTTTGTGCCTACAAACTACGATATGCCGAAATCATTGATTTTTTGTTTCCAAATGAAGAAATCTGCTTTGGAATCTCTTCGAATGCTTGTGGAAGCTTAAGACCAGCACGCTTTCGGTAAAACACAGTGCAACGAGTGGTTCAATAAGTTTAAAAGTGGGATTTTGATGTGAGAAACGAAGAACGTGGAATATTACCGAAAAAGTTTGAAGATGCCGAATTTCAAGCTTTATTTGGATGATAGTCAAACAAAAGAACAACTTGCAGAACAATTATGGCAAATGTGACAACAACGCATTTCTCAACTACTGCTGTTTAAAAGCCATGGGATTGATTTTGAAGGTGGGAAGATGGGTGCCGCATGAATTGACTGAAAGACAGCAAGAAAATCGAAAAACCACCTGTGAAATGTTGCTCGCCAGGTACAAAAGAAAGTCATATCTTCATTGAATTGTTACTGGCGATGAAAAATGGATCTATTTCGGGAATCCCAAACATAAACGATCGTATGTTAAGCCCGGTACACCGGCCAAATTTACATCAAAGCTGAATCGCTTCGGAAAGAAGACAATGCTTTGTGTTTTCAGGGATCAGCGAGGTGTTATCTGCTTTACCTTCTGAAACCAGGTGAAACAGTTAAACTGGTTAACGCTACCAACAACAATTGGCCGATTTGAACCGTGCTTTGCGCCAAAAACGTCCAGAATATCAAGCTAGGCAACACAAAGTGATTTTTCTTGATGGCAATGCACCATCACATCGAACAAAACAGACTCGGGAATTGGTAGACTCGTACAGCTGGGAAGCCCTCCCTCATGCGGCTTGGCTTATTCACTAGACTTGGCTTCATCTGACTACCACTTATTTTCATCAATGGGGCACGCACTTGCTGACCAGTACTTTGATTCGTACGAAAATGTGTAAAAATTGCTTCGATGACTGGTTTGACTCAAAAACCGAACAGTTTTTTGTTTTGCGAGGCATTCACAAATTGCCAGAGAGATGGGAAAAATGTGTAGCTAGCAATTGCCATTACTTTGAAGATTGAATGTATAACCATTTTTCTTAAATAAACGTGTATTTTCTTAAAAAGAAAACCGGTTTCATACTTTTACATCTGGTACTCACCGTTGAAATGACATCTCTGTGTCGCTAGGTAAAACTATACGCTCTGTCAAATCAAATAATTGGCGCCATTTCTTCGCATTTAGTTAACAACAATATTCAGTTTTGTCAACAATATTCAGTTCATAAACAATCATGTTTCATAAAATAACATTTTTTTTTCTCTCGTAGAAATGTCGAATTTTGTGCCTACAAACTACTTACTTACTGTTAATGGTACAACAGCCCATGGAGGGCTTAGGCCGGGCTATTCGCATGCACTCATGTTGTGCGTGTTATATTTGTACATGAATGGAAGGGACCTACGGTTTAAAGCCGAATCCGAACGGCGAAGGAAAAGCTTTTCATAGGCAATTTTTACTCTTGTAGGTTTGCCATTGCCTGCCCAGAGGTGGTGCCGTGTAGAAAAATTATTTTGTCTCCGTTTTGATTTTTCCTGTGCCGAGATTCGAACCCCGGACACACTCTGCCAACGCACTACCACTACGCCACAGCGACCACAAACTAACCATTTCCAATTTCCATAACCATTTTTCTTAAAAAAAACGTTTATTTCTTAAAAATAAAAACCGGTTTCATACTAGTACACCGGTGAGTGTATCTATTATAATCGTATTTTTAATTATCTACTAAGTATTACCTCCTTCTTAAAATCCGCTAATTTCTGTAGTGTTTTGTTTTTGTCTTTGTATAAGTAACAACTTCAAACATTTTCAATGGAAAACTTTTATTTTATCAATTAAGCTTCAGACTCGCTTGGTCAAATACAAAATAAAAGCAAATAATAAAGATTAATTTGTATTTGCCTCGGCATACACAAAAACATAAATATAAGTACATATCCTATAAACATACGATATGTACGAGTACGTAGGCGACGTACCCACATTCCCAGAAAACGAACTTGGTATGGAGGATAATATTGTTGTTTCGTTGTTGTTGGTTGGTTTATATGAACAAAGTCATTGACGTGGTGTTCATAGCAACGAGAGATCAGGATTGATAATCAGCAGGGCGCAAACACAGCGCGCCACATTCCAAATGGATATGTCAAGTTATAGTAGTACCATTTGGATGCTACTACACGTCCTGGTGACAGTTCAGCCCTCTTGCCTGCCAGAACTGTATACATTACATACATTACATACATTACATACATTACATACATTACATACATACATACATACATACATACATAATATGTACTCGTATTTATGTAATTTTATTTTTTTTATTTTTGTATTTTTTTTAAATTTTTTTTCAATGAACGTTTGTTTTTTATCCTTAACACTCCCCTAAAAGCTGGACACGTGATTTTAATGTAAAATAACTGTTGTTCCGTGAAATCTTTTAATGAACTCCATTTTTTCGCTGTTGAATATATTTGTTACTTTGGAGCTTAACTTTAGCCATTTGTTCACTTTTTTTTTTGTTTTGTTTAATTTCTGTACATATTTTGTAGATACGAAAAATACGCATGCATTGCCGGATTCAAAGCGGGCAAATTGGGGTTAAGTCTCCCTTTCCCCATAAATATTTCGGACAAATTTGAGATTTTGAGCGACAAGATCTAAAGTCACATCCTCCCGTTTCTAACTTCTGG
The DNA here is from genome assembly GCA_958295655.1 of Palloptera scutellata. NCBI lineage: Eukaryota > Metazoa > Arthropoda > Insecta > Diptera > Pallopteridae > Palloptera > Palloptera scutellata. Next base: position 40,601,242 of record OY282451.1, read on the forward strand.
ACCCGCTGGTGTTGGGGGAGAGTGAGGCCAATTCGGTCGGGTTAAAAGTCCGAGAGCAGTTTAGTTTATCAAACACGTTTATTTGTTGGATAGTAAATATTATGTAAAATAGTAAAATAATCATAAATGAATCATAAAATAAATATGTTTTTTTTTTTTTTGCGTTTAAGGGGGTCTAAGAGTTAATCAAAACAACAAGTATTTTTTATAAAAGTAAATGCAAAAATTGTTCCGTAGTTGCTGTGGATTATTACGTCGATGAACGCGAAACTACAGACTACGTTCCTCAAACATAATTCATTTTCGAGTCTTCCTTTTACATTGAAAATGGCAATGCTGAACGGATTACATCCCAAAGTCAAAGCTATTCGAGTCTCCCCTACTATTTTCTTAGATTATAAAAAGAGGCACTTTAAGATTTTCATTAATTAATTTTAATTTTCGTACTATTAATTAAAAAAGAAGAAAACAAAAAAAAGAACCACTCCTGATACTCTAAATTTCTGTCAATTGGCAGCTTTTCATGAAGAGTTTTAAATCCTCTCTTTTTTTTTGGGTAAATGTGCAAGATATTGGCTGGATCCGTAATTTCTTTATCACTCTGCCAATGGAGATTACTGTCACGAAAGTAAAGTTAGGGCACACTTGGATGACACAAAAGCTGTTATGTACGTAGGAAGGGGATGAGGCTTTGAAGGAACTGGTAGGGTGTTTAGAATGGGATCAGTGCTGACAAGCGAGAAATCATTCGCCGATCGGATTCGGCATAAAACTGTAGGGGACCTACCATTCCATTCATATACAAATATAACTCGCACAGCATGAGTGGATGCAAAAAGCTCGGCCTAGGCCCTCCACGGGCTGTTTATGCCATTAAAAGAAAAGAAAGAAATATGAAATACATTTTTGGTGGTTTTTTTTGGTACTTGGAATCCAAATATCATGCTCTATTTTAATTAAAAATAGAGCTTTTTCAAGAACCTAATGATATAGACCATATAGATGTACTGACTCTTAAAATGTTAATAAATCTTGTGAAAATTTCAGCTTTTTAAAAAATGTAATTTAAAATAATGAAGAATTCGAATTGTACACATCAGTGGCATGTTTGGCCGGAGGTAAAAACAATATAGCGGATAAATGTTCCTTAAAAAAAAAAGGGGGGAGGAGAAGAAAATAGGGGTAATGAACAAAAAACCAGGGGCTACTGATATTTTGTTGTTCAGTGACACCGCCTATTTTTTTTAAGGTCGTGGTTATCTTCATATTTTGCTCGGCGAACACCATGCAATTGTTGTTGCACCGAACACGAAAAGAGAGCTTTTACTCACTCTCACAAGGAACGCGATATGCTGGGTGAAATAAACACCGGGCACGCCGAGTATTCAGGGTGACAATGAATTATTGTACAAAAAAGGAACAAAAATTTATGCAAAATAGTACGAAAACATGCAAATCTGTACATCATTATTTTCATTTGCAGAAATGCGAAATTGCGAATATTTTTAGTGTTTAAAAGTGAGTGTTAAATATATTATTTCTAAAACTATTGAAGAAGTAAGTATGAATAGTATTTGTTCAACATGTTCGCTGTATTCACGATGTGATCAAAATGGTGTTGACACTACGACTGTTGCCTTGAAGTTGCCACATTTTCTCCAGTACCTCGTGGCTGTCGGTCCAAAAAATTACATTATTTGCATAGTTTATTTCACATTCAATTATATTAGTAATTTCACTCTCCATATTGATAATATCGTTTAAAGTGTTTTGGTATGCCATTTTAGTGTTGCCGTTGCGCACAAAATAGTATGAAAGAAAAATCCGACTTTCGGCCAAAAGCAACTCTGTAACGAACTCCATGTAACCACCAGACCGAGCACGACAGAAAAATGTGATTCGCTGTTCGGCAAACACATTACATTTTTCATAATTTATTTCACATTCAATTATATTATATACGAGTATAAGCATAAGCACGACCTAAGCAACATTTATTTACGAAACTACACTGTTTTTATCTCCGACCATTTGCTTAGGATGTATGGGTGGTTTCTTAAAAAAAAAAAGAATTTTTTGTAAGTTTTTTCGCCAGTAGTGTAGTGTCACCAGTAATAATTTTTTTTAAACTAAAAACCTTCAACCAGGTAACTACATAAAACACAAAAATTTTATAATTTTTTGCTCTGCCAGTTCACTAAAGGGTAAATAAAGGGTGAATTTTCAAGAAAACACAGACATTTTACAAAAGTGAATGAAATTTTTATTTGGATCGAGCCTGACTGTTTGGATCCTGTCATTTACTTTTTAAAGATAATTTCACTTAAATCTTGCTGGCGGCTACGCTTCAAGTAGTACATTCTGAAGGTCCAATTTTGGCACACATTTCGGCCGGAATCTCACCAATGACCAATGACGCGTTCAATGTTGGCTTTCAAAGTAGAAATCGTGTTTGTCTTGTCCCTATAGACAAGAGACTTTACATAGCTCCACTGAAAATAGTCTAACAGGGTCAAATCACACGATCTTGGTGGCCAATTGACTGCACCAAAATGTGAGATTAACTGCTCACCAAATTCGCCTCTCAATGATGCATGGTTTTGCGTGGAGTGTGGCTTTTTTTTTGCTAAAAATGCAGGAATTGGACTCGGCCGTCATGTGGTTCCAACAGAATGGTGCCACATGCCACTTTCTTTTTTTCTTTTGATGGCACAACAGCCCATCGAGGGCCTAGGCCGAGCTTTTCGCATCCACTCATGTTGTGCGTGTTATATTTGAACATGAATGGAAGGGACCTACAGTTTAATGCCGAATCCGAACGGCGAAGTGAAAAGCTTTTCATAGCAATTTTTACTCTTGTAGGTTTGCCATTGCCTGCCAAGAGGTGGTGCCGTGTAGAAAAATAATTTTTTCTTTTTTTTTTTTTTTTTTTTGGTTTTGCCGGTATCGAGAGTCGAACCCCGGACACTCTGCGTAGCAGTCCAACGCATTACCGCTACGCCACAGCGACCTGATTAGTATCTCCTGATTAGTATCTCCTAAATTACGTATAGACCTGGCAAGTCAACATTTTTTTTACGTGGAGTTTAAGTTCACTGTAGAGGGCTGACGCTAGTGGCTTAGAATTGGTTTTCATTTTGAAATCTGACAGCCTTAATGGCTGAGGAAAAGTTGTTCAACCAGCCCTCCACCTCTTCTATATATCCCTCTTTTATGGGGGTTTTAAAGAAACTGTCTGAAAAATTTTTCCCTAATTATGAGGAACAGTTTTTCCCGAAAAAGTACATACATATGTTTGTCGTTATTTCAAGCCATTTACATTCTATAAGCATTTTAAGAAAATGTTTACCAATAACTCCCGAAAATAGGAGTCCAGGGAGGAAGTAGAGGGAGCGCTTGAGAAATGGTATCATCTTAAAGAGGATAGGATCATTCTTCTTTCTTTCTTTTAATGGAACAACAGCCCATGGAGGACTTTGGCCTAGCTTTTCAACTCAGGTTGTGCGTGTTATATTTGTACATGAATGGCAGCAGGGATCTACACTTTTATGCCATAGTGTTGACATGTATAAAAATTGTTTCTTCTACTTTTTGATTTTGCCTGTGCCGAAATTTGAACCCAGGAACACTCTAGCAGCATGGCCGCGTACTACTAACTACGCCACGACGGCCTCATGATAGTAGAGTCCTGTAAAGATATGTAAAGCCCTAGTTAATACTAGTACATTTAAAAACAAGTGCAACATTTATTTAACGATGAAAATATTGCAATACGTATTGCTGTAATTTTGTCTTTTTCCACTATATAATTTAAACTTTTAAAATTATAATACATAATTTTTTGAACGAGTACTTTTTATCCGATACATGTAGGTAACGATGCTTCAATGCAAGTACCTCGAGTAGTAATCCATTGTAGATTCGATACGAGTAATGAGTACCGGTACTCATTGGTCGGGTGGTATCGTGGTATCACTAAACTACACTACAAGTGCTACAACAAAGAATTCACAATTAATAATAGATTTAACAATTTCGATGATATATTTAAACAGCTTCTTAAAATATTTCATGTAGGTAAAAAAGTAGGTGAGTAAGCATAAAGGTATCTATTTATTTCAAGAGCAGAAATTTCTTCTTGAACTAAAAAGGAACTTGAACAGTTCTGGAAATCGCATCGAAAGCCAAACATAAAGAGGAAAGAAATACGATTGCAAGTAGGTACTTCATGAAAAGAAACATATTGTTAATAGTACAGTAGGACGTCTGAAATCTTAAAACTTTATAACTCCACCGAGTTCTTTATTCTATTCTAACTGCATACTTACATAAGTACATGTACATATATATAATTTTATAGTTTCTTGAATGTAAACCATCTGCAAAACGATATACCCCGAAATCTAGACAATACAAAATGGGGATAGTTGGAAGAATTTAGATTTTCCATTGAGACTCGAATTGTCGAGGTTCTACGGTACGAAAATACATACCATATTTATACATATCAATGCAAATGTACTTACATACAAGCATACCTATGGCATGTGAACAAAATGAATTAGTCTATTGCTTTTACATTGAAGAAGGAAAAACTTTTATGATTTTACACACACACACACACACACACCCAACCGAATATCTATCTACTACAATATGTTGATAGATACTATTTCCTTTCTAGAAGATCTTATTAAATTTACATACCTACTCGTACATATGTATATAGTATAAATAGAAAACCTATGCTCCAAAGTACAAATTCCATGTGGAATTTTCAAGATTTTCGCTTAATATGACCTCATTTTAAATCGAAAATCAGTAACCGGAAACCCCTAAAGGATTTCCTATGAAATTTTATATTTAATAAAAAAGGAAGCCGAAAGAGCAACTGAGAAAGAGAGAACATAGTTTGCATGTGTGAATGTGTAGTGTGTTGAAAAGCGCGTGGAGTGTAACTGAGAAAGAGAGAACATAGTTTGCATGTGTGAATGTGTAGTGTGTTGAAAAGCGCGTGGAGTGTACTAGATGAGTTGTGGTACACTTTTATAAGAGAATGGAGAAAAACTTAAAACTAAAGCAGCGATAATTGGAAAAAAGATAGGGCAGAGAGATGCGGTGGTGAGTGTATAAATGGACGACCAACTGTGCATGGTATTGTGGAAGAGAAGAGCACGCGCTTAGAATTTCAATGCAGTCAATAATGTGAATTCCCAGGGAGTAAATTGATTGATTCAAATTATTTTTGAAATCAGTTATTTTCTTTGAAAATATTATATACATACTTATATACAAAGTTTGCGTGCCCACGGCTTTAAAGCAGCTTCCAAAATATTTTCCCGATAATAAGTCGCATTGACTTTGACACCAGGCTCGATGAATACGATTGGACAGCGTCCATCGGCGGTCACAGCTGCCCATACCATTACTTGAGATGGAAAATTACTTCGGGAGGCCGTTCGTAGGCTCAAATTTTCGTATGTGCTCATTATGAGAGTTTATGAATTGCTCAATAGGGAAATTATTCTCATCAGAGAACACAATGTTTGTGCAAGCGTAACAACTCCTTTGCTCTTTCGAGTCTAACTCTTTTTTGCTTTGGTGTAAGATCATGTGCTTTTTGGAACTATAAGGCTTTACCTTGAGCTCATTTTGGAATATGCGTCGAATGTTTCGTTGGTATATTTTCAGTTCTTTGGCCATTTGATTACCACTACAACGTGGATTTCGTTCAAGTCGAGCCTTCACCAGATATACCGGTGTGAAGTTGGTAACACTTCAATCGCCTAACCCTGTATGCTTGTGTATGTACATGTGTAGCTACGAATTTGAAAAGAGTCCAATGCTCAGCTTTTCTCCGCAGATGACGACTCTTATGTATTATTCCTGGCATATGTTGTGGCATATGTTGTTCGTCAATTACCTAATTCTGCTAGTTCTGCTCTCACTTTGGCCAAGAGAGTGGAAGTTTATCTCGAAAAGTAGCATCGCGGAGATTTTTTTAAGTTTAATTAATTAGTGTTGTAAACTGTTGTGTGTGTATCAAGTAAGGACAAGCCCAGTTTAGATAGGCATTAGCTGGAACTGACTAAAACTGTTGAAAACATCCGAACTACCGAAACTTTGGAATTTGAAAAATTTGTTAGACGCCAGCAGGGGTTCTATGCGAGAACATCTGAAGAAGCTAAATTTATTGAGCCAAGGGTTCAGAGAGGTCATCATCCAACATCCGTTATGGTCTGGTGGGGAGTATCCCATAAAGGCGTCAGTTCCTTGCATTTTTGCGAAAAGGGCGTTAAAACTGGAGCAAAAGTGTACCAACAAGATGTGTTGGAAGGCGTGGTGAAAGACTTGACAATAACCCTCTTTAATGGAGAGCACTGGGTCTTTCAACAAGACTCTGCACCGGCACACAAAGCCAAACAAAACAACTCAAGAGTGGCTACGTCAGAATATTCCAGGGTTTATTAGTGCTGAAGATAGGCCCTCGGGAAGCCCAGATTTGAGTCCCCTTGATTATAAATTGTGGTCAGAGCTAGAGGGTGTGGCCTGCAAAGTTCGCCACCGAAATTTGGAGAGTCTTAAGAAAGCTCTTATTTCAGCAGCGTCATCAATACCCATCGAAACCATACGTGCCGCTGTAGCCCAATGGCCTGATCGCCTAAAGGCGTGCGTTAAAGCGAGAGACGACCATTTTGAATAAGATGTTGATTTTCAGAACCACTATAATTTAATAACAAAATAAAAATTACAAAATATTTTAAAAAAACTCGTTTCTTTAATTTTTACACTATATTCAAATTGTAACAGAACTTATGGCAGGACTAGGTATGAAGATAATGAAAAATTGTCACTTGTTCATTGAAAACGTTAAACGGGTGCTGGTTGCATCTTTCAGCTCAGTGTATATTTTTCATGAGTGTAAATTTACGACAGAATACTACTACAATCCTTGCTGGGTGGAATGAAATTTTCAAAAGTAACTTTGTGCGTGTGTGTTGTTATAATGTACAAAATTAAAATGAAGGATTGCGGGATGCTGCCATAGGAATAGAGTTTCATGCCACCGCCATCATCATCATCATCAACACCATTTTTTGCGGCATGCCTACTACACAACACTTTATGTCTGTATGTCTGTATGTCTGTATGTCTGTATGTCTGTATGTCTGTATGTATGTATGTATGTATATATGTCAATATATTTCTCATTTCAGAACTATAAACGCACAGCTGGTTAGAAGCTGTCTGGCGCCAAAAATGCGGCTGACTAAACAGATTTCCATGCCAAACAAAAAACACAATGCCGCACCAACAACAAAAACATCAAGTTAATGTAATAGAGGCAGGCGGAACGAAGCAGGCAACAGGCAACAGGCAATGCCGTCGCCACCCCCCGCCACAGGCGAATTGTCTGAAAATAGGTGACATGTCATGACATAAATGACGCCGAATAGCAAGGCGCCAAATCAACTCCTTTTCAGCTTTGAAATCAACCACCATAATAGAAGCAGCAACAGCAACAGCAACAATAACAACAACAACATTTAACAGCATGTACCACAAATTCATAAAAGTCATCAAAGCTAAACGTACAGACAGTGAATTGAGCAAGCAAGCAAGCAAGCAAGCAAGCAAGCCAGCCAGCCAGCAAGCAAGCAGCATCAGAGCAGCTAGTAAGCAAACAACATTCGCATCCATCCGTAGGGAGAAAAGATGAAAGCTTCTTCCATCAACGAATTGTTGCCAGCGAAGAAGCACACAAGTTGTGACTTTAGTTGGTGTACCTAAGTAGTTGTTGTTGCAGTGGTAAAGTGGTAGTGGCAAAGAATTTATATTAGAATCCCGCAAATATAATCGTACGGTAATTGTAGACCAATTTCGCTTATGAATATAAATTAACTCAACAGCAGCAAGGAGGTACAAAGATTATAAATATAAACATTATTATGTTATTATGATTTTCATTATCATTATTATTAATATTATTGTCAAAAACCGCAATTCTCAGAATTTTCCCTGCATTCAATTTTCCATGTAGCCAGAGCTTAAATATGCACCCTCGAGTCGGGCAGGACAGTATAGTACAGTACAATTCAAGACAGTTAGAATTAGGAATACTTACGTGCCTCAAGCTCGATGTTTCGCTCGTTTTCTCATTGAAGGTCAATATATTAGTGATTCCAACTAAAATATTACTCACTTAGTTGGCACTTCGCCAGTCGTCTCTGTAATGCGCGCACTGGCGCCAGTTGGTAAGGCCAAGTGCAGGCAGTTTGCCCTGTACCTGGTCTTTCCAACGGATATCTGGACGTCTTCTTCTGCACCGTGCACCTCTCCTCCACCGTGGCTTGAATGAAACACCCTTTTAGCCGGAGCGCCTTCTTCCATTCGCTCAACATGATGCAGCCAGCGAAGCCCTTGGATTTTTATGCGCTTAATTGTGTCATTGTCGGCGTACAACTCATACAGCTCATGGTTCCATCTTATTCGATACAAGTTGGCCACGCATATTGAACCACAGATCTTACGAATTATCTTCCTCTCGAACACCCCTAACAGCCTCTCTCAATGGTGGTCAATGTTCACGGCTTACGACGGGAAGGATGAGGGACTTATAAAGCGTTATTTGCGTCAGTATAGAGAGGGCATTTTTGGTATCAAAGGGCGCGGAGAGGTCTGTCCAAATTTTCACTGTGCTTGTGGTGTCGTTCAGTTTCAAAGACGAATTAGATTTGCTGCGAATCCCAAACATCCAGACATTGCGGTGTACAAGTGATTCCTAATCGTGCTGTCGAAGGTCGCTTTATAATCGGGTGTTGATTTGCTTCTCTGTGGTCTTTTCTAGGATTTGGCGTAGTGTGGATTTACCAGTCCGTAAGCCACACTGATAAGGTCCAATCAGTTTGTTGACGATGGGCTTCAGTCTTTCTTATATGCAGTAATAAGAAGGCTTATCCCACGGTAGTTGGCGCGGATCGTGGAATCACCTTTCTTATGGATTGGGCAGAGTACACTGAGTTTCCAATCACTTGGCATGCTTTCATCCGACCATAGAATTGATTAGAAGCTCGTTAATGCGTTTTGTGAGCTCTTCGCTTCCAGTTTTAAACAACTCATCAGGCAGGCCATTTGCACCTGCAGCCTTATTGTTTTTCAACCGTGCGATGGCTGTTAAGACCTCCTCATAGTCGGGCGGCGGTACTACAACGCAGCGAGAAGTGTTCCCTCGATATCAGCATCTGTCACCAGATTTCCGTCTTCGTCGTTTTTCGTTGTACGATGAGGATAAAGTCTTCAAACCGTTCGTCAGGCATCTTATTCTTTCAAAGAATTTTCGGACCTCATTCCCATTCCCATCTTGATGTCATTGAACTCACATCTTTCTGAATCTCTTTTCTTGCGCGTGAAGAGACGTTTCTCCTCCCTCCTCAACTCTCTGTAGCGCTCCTTAACAGCTCGCGTTGCAACTGACTGCAGAGTGGCTCTATATACTGCGTTTTTCGTTTCAGTAGCATCGCGACACTCCTGGTCGTATCATAAATTTTCTTCGTCGACAATGATATCCTAGCACCACTTTGGCAGCCGTATACATAGAGCGAGAAATGTGCGGCCACTGCGCGCATATGCCATCAAGCTGAGGGGTGTTTTTCGGTAGGAGGAGTGCGAGTCGATTGACGAAGATTCTGCTATAATTGCAGTTTTTCGACATCCAGCATTCTCTTTATTCCTATTCCTACGCGATTTGCTACACAAACTCGTGTGCAGACCTTAGCTGCAACCAAGTAGGCGGTCTGAGTCGCTGTTTGCGCCACTTATAGTATTCACACTGTGAGTGATCGACTTCCGTCGATCACAACGTCATCAATCTGGTTTCTGGTGTTTTTTGATCGCGAGACAGCCAAGTGGCCTTATGGATAACGAGATATTGGAATCTTGTGCTATTAACTATCATGTTGAATGCTGCGGCGAAGTCAATCAGAGAGCCTAAATTTTCACCAAAGAGACTCTCCTTGCCCTTCTTGACATTAAAACCGTCTAACACGATTTTAATTTCGTGGCGGGGATAATGCTCACAAGCTTTGTCGAGGAGCTCGTAGAAGTCATCTTATCCGTGGGTGTATCGACATAAATTAGGCTGATGTTGAAGAATAGTGGATAAGCGATGGTTCACGGGCGTGAACCTTGAGACTAGGAGACTACGTAGTCTCTTCCCAACCACTAATTCAATATTAAATTCCTGAAGATTCGGTCAGCTCCACATCTTTCGACGACATCTATCAGCTATAGATAGACCTTCCCTGTATAGGGTTCGGACATTCCAAGTCCATACCCGCAAATCATTGTCTTTTGTGCGTTCGCGGAGGTCGTCAGCATTACGGGATTTCCTTATCTGATGCTTTATATTAGGCTTCATTGTAGATATTTTTAACGTGGTGGGTTCCAAGCCCGACGCACAACCGTTCATTCAAAGCCACGGAGAAACCCGCCACACATATTTTTTAGCTTATTGACGGGTGTCAGATCCCTGTGTTTTGACTTAAGACGGAGAAGCACAAGGATCGAATGTGGACGCACCCGATTGTGCGACTATCTCGAACTTCACATTGCGTTCTCCGCCCCCATGCCCCCCCATTTCATAACATCCATTATTGGTAAAGTAGTGGGTTTTTCTTTCAATTCTAAGTAAACTCAAAATGGAATGAAAAGGAATGGTCAATTCATGTACAATTATAACATACAAAACGTGAGTGGATGCGACAAGCTCGGCCTAGGCTCTTCATTGCCTTTTGTGCTATTGAAAGAAGAACACAAAGGTAGCTTTATGTATATTTTAATGATCTCAAAGAAACTCATTTACATATGTTCGTATGTACTTATCACGGTCGTAGCCAGGCCTAAATTCAGGGGAGCTCAGCTCCCTCAAACATTTTCTAAGTTCCATCAAAACCTTTTTGAGACAAGAAACGTAAAATAAAAAACACCAAAAACATATCTTTTAAAATACGTTTTGGATGCAATTATATAGGGTGTTTTTTTTAGTAGCGTGGTTTTCAATCTGGCAATATTTTTTTCGGAGTTGGTCTTTTTGACCGCTGTCACTTGATTTATGCTCAGTTTGGTTTGCCATTTCATAATGAATAGACTTACTCCTGAACTATGTTTGCAAATTAATGAAATTTATTATTATTATTATTATTATATATTAAATTATTATTTATATTAAATTCATGCGCTGTGAGAAAAGTGTTACGCAAGCTACGTCCATTTAGCGACGAGGCTCATTTTTGGCTCAATACATACGTGAATAAGCAGAATTGCCGTATTTGGAGTGAAGACCAACCAGAGGCAATTCAGCAGCTACCAATGCATCCCGAAAAATGCACTGTATGGTGCTGTTCGGTTTATGGGTAGGCGGCATTATTGGGCGTACTTCTTCAAAGGCGATGAAGGCCGCAACGTTGCGTTCAATGGAGAAAGGTACCGTTCGATTTTAACACTTTTTTTTGGCTGAAAATGATAGAATTGGACTCGGCCGACATGTGGTTACAACAGTGAGCAGTCTCACGTTTCGGTGTAGGCAATTATCCACCAAGATCGTGTGATTTGACCCCGTTAGACTATTTTTGGTGGAGCTATGTAAAGGCTCTTGTCTATAGAGACAAGCCAAACACGATTGCTGCTTTGGAAGCCGACATTGAACGCCTCATTGGTGAGATTCCAGCCGAAATGTGTGAAAGATGTGCCAAAATCGAACCTTTAGAATGATCCACTTGAAGCGTAGCCGCGGGCAACATTTAAATGAAATTGTATTTAAAAAGTAAATTGATTTATCGATCCAAATAAAAATTTCATTCACTTTTGTAAAATTTCTGTGTTTTTTCTTTTTCATTTTCAAAATTCAAACACTTAAAAAAATCATCCTTGACAATGCAAGGGCATCGATAAAATCAAAGCTGAATCATAAAATGTTTTTTTATTTTTATTTTTAACATAATTTCGTTATGTTTTTGCTTTTCTTTAAAAAATAAACAGAAATGTTATTCAGGTGCGATATTTACTTTCATTGTACAAGGTGGGGCAAAAGTAATGTCATCATGTGAATTGACTGCCATTTTCTTAGAAATATCAAAAATTGGACGCTATTGGCAAAAGAAGGATCACTTAGTCTGGAAATTCGTGTTTCAAAATCTCCATAGCTGTTTTCCCAGCTGTGTATCGTCAACTAATTATCTATCAGTCTACAACATAAATGACAAAGCACAATGACATTTGTAAAAATTTCTGACACTACTTTTGCCCCACCTTGTACAATGGAAGTAAGTAAATATCGCACATACACACATAGATATAACCTACGAACGGATGGGAGTTGATTTTTATGATATACACAAAGCAAATTGCTTTGTTTCAGCTCTGGGGAGGATTTAATTATGCGTCGAAGTTATTGAATCGAAAAGCTAAACATAAAATGCATGTTAATAATACTTAGTATCAACATTGCCCAACATGTTTTAACTATCACAAAAGTATCAAAGGACAAAGAGAAAGCGCATATATGGTATAGTATGTATTTAGGTGATTCACAATATTCATTTCGCTTAGGTGCTGGTTATATTGGGGTTCGACGAACACATCATATTTTACTCTCGTGCTAGGTGTAGTGGTTACATTGGTGTTCGTTACAGAGTTGCTTTTTGTCGAAGTTCACTTTTTTTTATTACTATATGGGCTGTTACGCAGAGTGTCAGGGGTTCGATTCTCGGCACAGGCAAAAAAGAGAAACGCTTGGCCTTTGGCGCTAAATATGGTCATAGTCGACACTGATAAACTGAAGTTCATTGTGGTAAAGGCATAACACTTGCCACAATGGTTGTCTATCTCTTTTTCGGTGTCCTGTGATTGCATTCCGCCTCTCATTCTCTCTCCTTCCTCCTCCCACCTATAAATCTTCCTTCCAATCAACACAATGCTCAGCATTCATAGGGGTACAACATGTGTGTTGTATGTATCAATGAAAAAAAAACAAAACAAAAAACCGGCAACACTATACGGTATACCAAACAACTTTAAACGATTTTATTAATACGAAGCGTGAAATTAATAATATATTTAATATTCACTTTCAATCAGTAAAAATTTTCGCAGTTTCGCTTTCCTGCAAATGAAAATCTTGCAATATAATGATGTATAGGTTTGAATGTTTTCCTTCTATTTTACATACATATTTGTTCCTTTTTTGTACAATAACTCTTTGACATCCTGAATACTCGGCGTGCTCGGTGTACATTTCACCAAGCATATCGTGTTCGCTGTGAGAGTGAGTAAAAGCTCTCTCTTCGAGTTCGGGCAACAACAATTGCGTGGTGTTCGCCGAGCAAAATCTGAATATAACCATGACCTTACAAGATTTTCCGACATTATAACAACGGAATACGACACCTTGTGAATATCCCAATAGTTAATATCATAAAGCAAAAATTCAAAATCAATTGTTAAGTTTTTTTTCATTGTGAAATTTTTCACTTACATATGTATACTTATGTATTTATATGTATGTATGAATGTGTGTGATTTCGTATCATGGAAATCTGGAAATTGGTAAAAAAAGGGAAATAAATTTAAGAAAACAGTATTTTTACAAAATTCAAGAATCAACAACTATCAATAGGTCGTGCAGTATCGATAGTTTCTAGTGTCAGACATAGAGCGAGCCGATGCCGACGTCTCTGTTCAGCTGACGTCAACGGCTCTGCTTAGCTATTGCAGATACAATCACTAAATTGAATGTACTAGATTTATTGGCATTTTTCAAAATGGTTGGCATAAAATTTTTAAGATACTATTAGCCGAAATTTGTTAGGAGCGTTCGAGAGGAAGATACTCCGCTTCTTGTTATCACTATGCAAAGCAATGAGCTGCGGGTTGTTCTCATTCTCGTTCGAAATGGCATATCAGGCTGGTCGTTCATGAGCAGGCCCAACTGCTTCTTGTTCTAAAACCTGTTGCGGCAACTGTGTAAGATTTCCCATAAAACAAATCTCCTTTGTGTGTACAATTTATTTGATACTTCATAGGCCCCAACATCATAACTTTACAAAAAGGTGATTGAAAAACCTGGGGTACAAGCTTCATGGGATATGGAAAGTGAGTCCACTTTTAAAAAGGCGAAAGTTCACAGTGGCTGAACTACTTGAGTGTGGTCGCTGTGGCGTAGCAACCTTTCCAGGTTGGAGAATGCTGCACTGACTGCTCGAGCGTTGGTGCCAATGATTACAATATCATCCGCGTATGCAGCATGACACTCTTGTAGAAGATAGTGCCAGAGATGTCGATGTTCGCAGCTCGAATTATTTTCTCCAGCATAAGATTAAAGAAGTCGCACGATAGGGAGTCAGTCACCTTGTCTGAAACCTCTTTTGGTATCAAATGGTGCGGAGAGGTCTGTCCCAATTTTCACTGCGCTGGTGGTGTTGGTCAGTGTCATTTTGCAAAGACGAATGAGCTTTGCAGGGATACCAAAATCAGACATTGCGGCGTACAAGTGATCCCTAATCGTGCTGTCGAAGGCGGCATCGGCTTTATAATCGACGAATAGATGATGGGTGTCGATCTGTTTTTCTCGGGTCTTTTCCAGGATTTGGCGTAGTGTGAATATCTGGTCGATGGTGGATTTACCAAGCCTGAAGCCACACTGATAAGGTCCAATCAGTTTGTTGACGATGGGCTTCAGTCTTTCGTAAAGTACACTCGATAGAACCTTATGTGCAATATTAAGAAGACTTATCCCCCGTGGGAATCACCGTTCTTATGGATTGGGCAGATCATGCTGAGGTTTCAATCACTTGGCATGCTTTCATCCGACCTTGTTCTGCATAGAAGCTCATGCATGCGTTTTTTTTTAGCTCTTCGCCTCTTGTCTTAAACAACTCAGCAGGCAGGCCATCTGCACCTGCAGCCTTATTGTTTTTCAGCCGAGCAATGGCTGTTAAGACCTCCTCGTAGTCAGGTGGCGGTACTTCAACGCCGTCAGTGATTGGGGTTTCCGGAGTGGATTCCGCAGTTTCGGGATTATTGCCGTCATCGCCATTAAGCAGCTGCGAAAAGTGCTCCCTCCATAATATCATTATGCCCTGGATATCTGTCACCAGATTTCCGCCTTCATCCTTGCAGGAAGAGGCCCCGGTCTTCAAACCATCAGTCAGGCGTCTTATTCTTTCAAAGAATTTTCGGACGTCGTTCCTGTCCCGCAACATTTCGATATCATTGAACTCGCGTTTTTCTTCATCTCTTTTCTTGCGCCTGAAAAGACGTTTCTCCTCCCTCCTCAACTTGCTGTATCGCTCCTTAGCAGCTCGCGTTGCAACTGACTGCAGGGTGGCTCTGTAAACAGCGTTGTTTGCTTCAGTAGCTTCGACGGTGGTGCTGAATGGTTAGCGTAACACTTATCTTCGACGGCTCCCCACAAATAATAGTCCAACGGAGTCAAATTGCAAGTGCGTGCTGGTCAATGCACATCACCAAAACGGCCCCAAATGCGAAAATTTTGCTAATAGATGATTTTTCGATAAAAATGCTCGTCTGCTTCCAAGCGTTCCAGAGTCAAATTAGCGAACTGAAAACGTTGCGGCTGGTCATGTGGCTTCAGCTGTTGTACTAATTGAACTAGCTGGTGCAATTTTCTAATAGTTATTTTCTAATATTGTTTGACATCGTAAAATAAATAACTAAATAAAATTTAGACCACATAAAAATTAAATCAGATGTACTCTCGATTGCGTAGAATAATACAAGAATGAAGAAAATTTCAGGAAAATTACAATACTTTTATTAATTGTCACCCTGTAGAGTTGATACACACAAAATAATTAATAGTTCAAATTCAAAATGTTAGATGGACCACCCTATCGTTATATATATGTAGTTTACTATTTCCCCACATCTATTTCTACTACTATTTTCTACTACTTTTCAACTACTATTTTCTAATACTTTTTCTACTACCTTTTTTCTAATATTTCGATTACTATTTTCCTCTTGTTTTTCTACTACTTTTCACATCCTGTCACCCTGTAGAGTTGCTACACTCAAAATAACCAATAGTTCAAATTCAAAATGTTAGATGGACCACCCTATCATTATATGTATGTAATTAACGATTTCCCCACATCTATTTCTACTACTTCTCTAATAGTCGTTTTTCTACTACCCATTTTCTAATATTTCCATTACTATTTTTCTCTTGTTTTTCTACTACTTTTCACATCCTGTCACCCTGTAGAGTTGCTACACTCAAAATAACCAATAGTTCAAATTCAAAATGTTAGATGGACCACCCTATCATTATATGTATGTAATTAACGATTTCCCCACATCTATTTCTACTACTATTTTCTACTACTTTTCTAATAGTAGTTTTTCTACTACCTTTTTTCTAATATTTCCATTACTATTTTCCTCATGTTTTTCTACTACTTTTCTTCTATTTCCTACTAATTTTTCTTTTGCATTTTTCTATTATTTTCCAAACACCATTTTTTTAGTCCAATAAACATTTTTCATCAAAATCCTAAAAATAAAAGTAAGAGCATATTTTCTGGGTCATACTATACAATAGAAAATATGAAAGTTATTGAATTTAACTTCTGTGTCCAAGTAGATTGTAATCTGAACTAGACAAATATAGTACAAGCCGTAGTAGCACGTAGTTTCACATGGATGGGAAGGAGGCGTGGTAACAGTCCAATCCATCTTATTTTTGGCATAATAAATACAATATGCTATGTGATATGTAATATTGTTTGTATGTCCATTAATATTTCTATGATATAACATGCCAAGTTATAACGTTTTCGCGGTTTTAGTTGTCGGTTTTTACAGTTTTTCACGTACTAATTGTCAATGGGCGGAGATAGCTCGACACTCTCATCACTCGGATTATTTATACAACATTAAAAAAATACTTTCATCCGAATGAAAAAGAAATTTAGAATGTTCAAGTGCCAGTTTTTAAGTGCTGAACTAAGGTAAGTTGTACAATGTTTGTACATACATTGGGTGTAGCCAGTTCAGTTAGTTTTACTTTTATTGTGCTTTTCGGTGTTGCACCTCATCAACAATTCTGAAAGCGTAACAATGCGTAACAGAGCTTGAAACAATGCGCCAATAGCACCAGCACAATCAGCAGCATCAGCATCAGCATCGATTCGCTTTTGTTGGAAATATGATATCATTATTTAGGTTCTAGGGTATAATCAGTTTTTTAATACGAAAAATGTATTTTGTATCCAAATACAGCAACAGTTTCAGATACTTTTTTGTGATTGACGCTGGTTGCAGGCAAATGTATGTATTAAAATGTTTAGTAACGCTCATGTATTGCAATTGAATATACCACCGCTAATCGGAAGCTAAATTCTTCCCTCTGTGATTCGCGGTGGCAGCCATTGTTCACAAAAATAACTTCATTTGTGTTCACTCTATAAATTTACCTGCCCAGTCCCTTTAAAAAATTGGAAATCGGAAAAAGGAAAAAGACGGAATTTACTCGGAGTTTGGACAGTAAAGCGCGTGCCTGGTATTTCTGTTCTTCGGGTATTTCTGACGTCATCTCATTATACCTTATCTTCATCAATGACGTTGGTAGTGATAGTTGTGATCGTCAAGGGGGGCGGCCTTCATTTCATACATATACCATATATTGTGCTGTCTTTTCGTCTATTGTAGTGCAACCATTTAAATTTTTTCCCGTCTTTCATAGAAAAATATTCATGCCGCGAGTTCAACTAGTGCATTAAATATTTATAGTCAAACTAAGTAAAGGGTGTTTTTTTTAGAAGTGTGGTTTTCAATCTGGCAATAGTTTTTTCGGAGCTGGCCTTTTTGGAAGCTGCCACTTGATTTATGCACAGTTTGGTTTGCTATTTCAAGAATTGAAGCCGAACGACCATCAAGCGCGTCGCACGTTCGGTGAATGGGCCCAATACGAGATGGCCACCGATCACGATTTTCACAAGAAAGTTTTGATCAGCGATAAAGCTCACTTTTGGTTGAATGGGTACGTTATTAAGCAAAATTGTCACATTCACGCAATTTACTGTTTGGTGTGCTCTATGGGCAGAGGGAATCATTGGTCCATATTTCTTCAAAGATGAAGCCGTTCATAATGTTACGGTCAATGGGGAACGCTATAGAGCCATGATTAATAACTTTTTCGTGCCTGAATTGTGAATTGGAGGATGTTGATGTGGACGACCTTTGGTTCCAACAAGACGGCGCTACATGCCATACAGCCATACAGCCAACGAAACAATCAATTTATTGAAGGAAACTTTTGGTGAGCGCATTATCTCGCGCCGTGGGCCTGTGGCGTGGCCCCCAAGATCGTGCGATTTAACACGCTGGACTATTTTTTGTAAGGTTATGTGTAGTCGCTTGTCTACGCAGATAAGCCCGAGACGATTGACGCCTTGGAAGAGAATATTCGGCGCGTTATTACTGACATACGGCCCGAATTGCTGCAAAAAGTAGTCGAAAATTGAGCCTCACGGCTGGAATTTATTTGAACCAGCCCAATGTTGTTTGTTATCTCACAAACGAGTTTCCCAGCCCCCGTTAACCCCCTAGATATGGGTGGGGTAGGTATTGCGGAGATAGCGACTCTTGATGTTCTCGGTATGCCCATCCAATGTGATGTTCGTTGCAATAAACACATTTTTGACGAGTCGAATTAAGCAGCCAAGAGGCTTTCTTAGCGGTGGTAAAAATATTTCACTCCGTATAATTTCCGCATGATCTACACCACTTATATGCGTCCAAAATTGGATTTTAATTCGCACCTATGGGCTTGAGGTCACCGAACGCAACTGCAGCTCCTGGAACGTATCCAACGTCGAGCGATGAAGTTAATGCGAGACAATAGAGTTTCCAGCTTTATTTCTCCTTGGAACATCGTCGAAATGTGGCTTGCATCTCTGTTTTACCGTTACTTTCACGGTAGATGTTCTGCTTAGATGCGCAAGCTGATGCCGTCAGTTCGTGTGTTCACCAGAACTGCACTCATTCCACGTAAACAATGTGTTCCATCGCACTACTCATTACAGAGGAAGTTGTTTTATCTGTTGTACCGCGCGTATTTAGAATAAGCTCCCTACAAATATTTTTCCCTATTATTATGACCCCTTCCCCCTCCTTTTTCCTGCCACCTATCAATCTTCCTTCCAATCAACACAATTCTCTGCATTCATATATAAGACTACCCCTGTGTGTTTTGAATCTATCAACACTCTTTGGAGATCGAAGGAAAGGGTATGCTGGTAATGACTCACTCAATAATGATCTCTAATCAATCTCCGAGTGGGGATTCATGAATATAATTGAATTTAACGCGGGTAAGATCCAATGCTGACAGTTATCTCAAGAACGTTTTTCCCCACCCCTCCCTGGTTATTGATCTAGCAGCTATTGCGCAGTCAGTATCTCTTGATGTTCTGAGCATGTCTGTCCGATGTGACCTTCTTTGAAATAAAGACACTTTTCACGTGTCGAAAGACGCTGTCTAGTGCCGCCACTTCCTGACTGATATTCCGATGATATACACCTCCTCTCCTAAAATGGAGTATAAATTACACCTATTGGCACGACTTCCACGAGCACAACAGGGGCTTCTGCATCGTATTCAGCACCGAGCGATAAAGCTTTTACATATGTAAAGTATGGTTTCTAAGTATGTTACTCTATTGACTCCGGGCATGACCCCGACATCGTAAAAACGTAGCTTGCGTGAATTTATTCTACCTGTTTTTTTCATGGTAGATGTTCAGTGGCGATGCGCATTTCGGTGACACCAGGTTGTATGTTCTAAATAACTATACGAGCGCAAGTGGAAGTCACGAATTTCACGTGGACACGCTACTCAAACATATTAGAGAGATAGTTTTTTATCTGTCGTTCTGAGCATATTAAATTATTTCCTGATTGTTGAAACCTTTTCCAATTCAAAATAAAGGTTTACAACTACCTCTCCTTCCATCCTTCTTTCTATCCTCCTTACCTCTGCGTGTTGACTGCTTGTTACAAAAAACCGCCCAACATATATACAAACATACATTATCGAAATTACATATAACGTCTCTGCTGCCCGGTCATCGTAAGTAAGACAACTTTAAATTTTCTGGGCTGCCGTTGCTGCTTTAACCTCGTAACTGGTCATTACTTAATAGTTAAAATATATTTTAATGAGAATACGAGTACATACATATATGAAATCTAACTAAAGAAATAAATCAACAACATAATCAATTTATACATATGGTTCATATTTAGAATGGCCCATAAAATGAAATCCTGCAAAGTTCAGATGACAATTACATACATAAATAATTATATGAATACTTATATACCATATGTACATATGTATATTTAAATATGTATGTTTATATTGTATATGAAAGTATGTATATGTACATTGTACTTATATGCGTAAGTGCATGTGTGTTCGTGTGTGCAGTAGACATTTGTATCAAAGTATCTATGAGTACGTGTAATGTTGTCGTCGTCGTCGTCGTCGTAGTCATCGTCCTATTACAACACCAAATGTTAGCAGCACAGTGAGCGTTAAAAGGGTATACAATTGCACTTAAAGCATTTGCTATGAATGCCATTGGACCAATTTACAACATCAGCCCCTAACATATGGCACAAAAGAAAACTGTATGTAACTCTACACCGAGAGCGGCGCATTATGAGCCACAATATGAATAAGAAGCGTACACACCAAGCTCAATTTCAAACATGCCACCAGCAAAGCTCAAGCCAAACATTCACATTTACATTCACAAGGGCCAGGAAAATGTTAGGAAACTTGTTAAATTGGCTTAAGAGCCTCTACAACTCGTACTCGTTCGTGGTGTTCGTTGGGTTGAATGGCAATTCATTTCCGTTTTATATTTCCTTTATGACATGGCATGAATTTCGCTGAGAGTGTCGTTGTCGTTGTCGTTGTCGTCGACATCGACATCGTCGGTGGAATAAAGCAGATGAAGAGAAAAGAACATCAAACAGAAATGAACACCAACAAAGAAACTAAAAAACAACATGACGGTATTTGAAGGAATTATATGGAAACGGGGGAAAACTACGCATAATTGCTCGAAGTTCGTAGCAAATGTATTCATGACCATGGGAACAATTTTTATATTCTGTGTTTGCATTTGCAAACATCTGCATTTATGTATATTTACGTAAAACTCTGCGACTCTGCGATTCTACTCGTTTAAAAAGAATGAATATAAATTTGCAGTACCATCGGATTGTGTTCCTTGGTTGGTTCTCACTTTAATAGGTTCACATTTACATATATCCACACACATACATATGTATGTTCGTATATGATTGTGTTGTGTTACAATTCTGCGGCATTGCATTACTATGCACCCAAGTTAGACAGACAGGCAAACAGGCACAAACATAAAACTGGGCCAAATCTCTTTGTCTGACTGTCTAATGCTGTGGCTGAAAAGCCTTTCGTGGTTTCGTTCCGGGCTAGGCCATATAGTTACATATATTTACACCGATGACAACGATCCCACCCACCACCGCAATCGTCTGGCGAATCCATAAAATCAGAGCAACAAGTACTACGTAGCACATGTTCTCTTTCCGTTTCGATACACCATCATTCTGCGCCATGTCGCCATCACGCTACGCTACGTTAACGAAATACTCACACACACGCACACATACGATCCTGTGAGCCGTCTACCACCTACATACATACATGCATATATATGTACGTATGCATGCCGTTTGACTTCTGAGCTTCTCCCTCTCCCTTCATATCAGCTCACACCAACCTTTATGCATAAATACGATTACTCGTACGCCTTTATTTTTGTTGTCGCTGTTGAGCTCATAAAATTTTACCCGCTACACTTGCTTGCTCTAGTTGTAGCATATGTGAACTACTACATATACTACCTGCCTCTCGCTCTCTCTCTCTCTTCGGTTTTCTGCTCTGCTTGAATTTTATAATGTAGCTACCATTCCTCTTCATTCTTTTCTTCGTTCTTCACGAAATCTATGTGAGTTTTGTAAAGGAAAACACAGACATCCGGGTTTGTTCTATTTTTTTTCAAAATTTTTGTTGTTGTTATTGAATTTTAAAAAATCATTTATTCCTCTCTCCTTCCGGTGGACGCGTTATGGGAGAACTTCGACAATTACGGGGTATATACGTAGCTATGTATAGTAACGCTGTACGCTAGCGGTGACAATGACGGCAGTGGTATTGACGATGGCGACAGCATTGTTGGTGTTGGTGACAAGCATGCAAGCAACACGATTTAGATTATGCTTCTTGTTCTGCGTCTCACCGCACGTTTCACATTTTTTACTAATATTTTTTTGTTTCTCCTACGGGTCGGCTTCATCGCTTACAGTTCGGTTTTGTCGTATATCCTGTAGCAAGCAGCATTAATTGTTGCTTCTGTTCTATATATTCTTTCTTTTACATACTACTTCCACCAGGGATGCCAACTCAAGGGGAATTTCCCGTTTAAGGGGGAATCAAAAGTTGTATAGGGAATCGGGGAATTTTGTTTTTTAAGAAAAAGTGTCGACAACTTATCGATATGCCCGAGGAGTTGTCGACAATTATCGCTAACACTATGCGACAAAATTAAAGTTGATTTTACGAAGCGCAATCTTTCAACGGTTTCAATTAACTAAGTTCAATTAACATTACTACCAAAGTGTGTTGCTAGTTTAGGTTCATAAGACGTTAAGTAGCGAATAACTTTAGTGGAAATATTAAGAGGGTCTAGTACAGTGCTAGCCAAAACACACCCAAGTTAATTTTGTCCCTGTGTGAAGCGTTAATAAAGCTCGTTACGAGAGAGACTACACTGGGAAAGCTGCGTCTAAATATGATTTTTTATTAAGAAATACTCTTTATGACACGATCTATACTGCCTCCGCAGAAAATTTAGTTGCGATTCCAATTTTTACATGGCAAATTAAACATTTAACTTCTCCAAAATCATTGCCAATTTATACTTATCATTTTCCTAGTGCATTCAGATCGGCTGACCGCCTTGCTATGAACGATCGCTAGCGTTGATATGAAATCACGACAGCTATTAAAGTATAAATTTTTGCATCCATTCATGTTGAGTGAATCATGTACATGAATCTGAACGGCGGAAGTGAAAAGCTTTTTGCAGGCAAGTTTGACTCATATGGGTTAGCCTCTTGGCATCTAGAGGCAGGTGAATTGAAGAAAATTTGTGTTTTTTTCCAATGTTTGTTTTAGATGATTTCGATAGTCTAGTGGGTAGAGCACTAGGCTCTCACCCAGGAGGTTGTGATTTCGATTCCGCTCTTAGTCTCATAAAATTATTATTAATTCTCATAAAATTCTTATATTTCCATCGATATGAACTAAGGAGAACTGGGTAAGCAATGGCAAAATCAACAAGTGCTTACAATTTTCCACACCGCTGTTCGAAACCGGTATTAAATTGTAGGCTAAACCATATGGTCTCACAATAGGCCATTCTAGCCTAAGTGCGCTCCTGCACGGCCACTAGAATTGCCACCAAACCAACTATTTCTGTTTTTTCACTTTGCCAGGACTCGAAACAGGGCATTCCGCGTAGAAATCCACCGCACTACCAACTACGACACGGCTACCATGACTTTACCAGGTGAAATTCTAATTACGAGTACCATATGAAACGCTTAGTAGAAGGTGTTAACTAACATTAAACCTAATTCACGAATTTCCAATTTCTATGCTTGCATTAAATTTTCAAATATTTTTTAAGCATATATAGTAAATATAAAATTAATCGGAAATGAGAATCGCATTTATTCAGTATAAAATATTCATACTGGTAAAAGGTAAAGGGTATGGGGTTCAACTACTTTTGAGTTGTAAAAATGTTTTCAAATGATCGACAATTATCGTTAAGTCGCTACAATTGTCGATAAGGATATCGTTGCTTGTCGATAATATCGATATTATCGTGAAAATTCCCATCCCTAGCCAGGCTGGTTTTTTACTTTTGAAGTTTGCGTTGTTATGGGTCGGGAAATTCGAAGAGAATTCTCAATTCGGGGAATTTGCAAATTTGGATTGGCATCCCTGGCCACATTCCAACGAGAACTGTTGCTTTCAGCTTCAAGGCACATGCGCATCATTTTAATGTACGGGTAAGTATGATTGTGCTGCTTTGTATATGCAACTGTGTGTACTTATGTGTACGAGTGTGTATGTATGGGTTATTTGCACTTCGTGAAATAAGTAAAAATTAAGTTCAACATTAAAAAAGGAACTATTTATAGATTTATATACTCTTTACTCGTATGTACATATCATTTAAATATTATACCATATATTTAAGGCAATGAAGTGAAATTGCTCATGTTAAACCAACGAAATGCTCGCCCGCCCATTTCTAAATTTACATAAAAGGACATTTGAATAAAGGTAACCGGTGAAATTCGACAAATCCCGGAACACTTAAAGCAAAAGCTATGCGCTGCGTTTGGTCCAAAATATGACTAGTCCAATATTGAGGAAACCATATTTTGTTTTCTTTTTCGAAATTCTAAATCTCCCTAATTCTGTCTATTTTCTAATTCTTCTTTTACAAATATGCAAATATGAATCACAGTTTTCTTTTATTTTTCTTTTAATGGCACAACAACACATGAAGGGCCTAGTCCGAGCTTTTCGCATCCACTCATGTTGTGAGTGTTATATATTTGTACATGAATGGAAGGGCCTATAGTTTTATGCCGAATCAGAACGGCGAAGTGAGAAGCTTTTCATAGACAATTTTTACTCTTGTAGGTTTCCCATTGCCTGTCAATAGGTGGTGCCGTGTAGAAAAATGTATTTTTTCTACTTTTTGATTTTGACTGTACCGAGATTTGAACCACGGACACTCTTGCGTCGCAGGCAACGCACTAGTAACTACGCCACGGCGACCACTAAACTTAAATCTATAATCGTACAATTGGGGCGCGTTATATCGATTTCATTTGCTCAATATGGTTCGCGATACTGAGATAAAAGTCTGGGTTTGGAATGAAATTGGCGGTTAACCTTTGTCAACCTGTTTAATTTTCGCTGTAATTTATTATTGCAACTGATTATTATTGACAATTGTTTGATAATTATACATTGCAGATATTATAGGTACATATGGTACTACTTATACTTCTGTATCACATGCTTAAAAAATTTGTCTATAAAAGACGGCGGGATGTTGGAGAGCTGTGTAGAAGCATTTATTATCAGTTATTTTGATGGCTTATCGTCGCATCGCAACTAAATATGTGTGTGTGTGTGTGTGTGTATGAAACAGTCTGACGCAGCAGCATCAATAGCAGTTACTGCACACATACAAGCCGCACTAACTGAGCGAAATGAGCTCGAACGAGCGGTGTCGAACGAACGCACGAACGCACTACCCGAGGGAAGTAATCGTGTCAGTGTTGAGTTAATTTTTTTGGGGGGAAATTTGGGGGTTGAAAACCATGCATACTTTTCGTTTTGTCGTATTTTCTTCTGCTGCTGCTGCTCAAATCGGGACGCAGCAGTGCAGTTAACGCAAACGTTTTTTAATATACCGCGCCCAAGTTTCCAACGTTACGTTGTCGAAGGAAAAGAGCGTGGCATTCGATGGAGATGAAAAAAAAAGATGGTGGTGATGGTGATAACGCGTGCAGCGCGTTCTATTATCGATGGACGCCGCATTGTGGTTCGGCTGCATGCAAAAGATGGGGAAAAATGAAGGCTACTGAATTGAAAATAAATACCAAATTTGTAATGGTAAAAATTTAGGGACGTCTCCATTTATAGAACAAAATTTGGCTTTGGTGGAATAACTAAAAATGAGTGATTTTCAGGAAAGTTCGGAAATTCAACTTTCATTGCCACAAATATCGATATCGAGTAACTATAAAGTTATTATATTATATTTGACCAATTACAAATTTCAGCTCCTTCCATCAAGTATTGTTCGAGCTATCGCGGAGAGAACATACTAATTCGTGATATAATCTTAAAAAGGAAAGTCGCAAACGTCAAGCGCCAATTCCGACGTTACCCCTATTGTTCTACGCTATTGCTATTGTTCACTTAAAGGATGTTTTCGGAAAAAGTCCACTGTGCGCCGTCACTCACAACAATAGCAGCAGCAACAGCACCGAAACGAATAAAACTGGAGATTCCGTTGCGTTGTGCTCGGCTCGATTTGACTCGGCGTTTATCGTCGTCAGTCGGGAAATATACCATTTGCCAATGTTGGCATTTTCGGTCCGCATTCGCCTGTTGAAACTCAACAGAATTTGAAGTGTAGCGCGCTCGAGCTACCAGCAATAATTTCAATTCTGTTTCAATACACTAAAGAACTGCGATAATAAAAGCTTTCGGTTTTTTAGTACCGCAAAGAGCAATCGCAATCGCAATCGCTAGCTAGTGCTTGATAGATTTATCACTGGCAGTTAATGGTTGTTTGGATTGTTAGCTCTTGGCTGTTGGCAGTTGGCTGTTGGCAGTCGGTGCTGGCATTAACAACATTGAGACATGGTGGACGTTCGATAAAATATCAAAGTGAGTGTCAGTTGAATAAAGTATCTCGATAGGACAAGACATTATGGTGCGGAAAATCGAGCGCAAGTGAACAAAATACCTATTTTATTGTTGAGTGTGTTTCAAAAGTAAAAATAGCCTATTAAATTCTCAATTCAAAATAATAAATTCGCTACAACATTTAGCGACGCAAACGAAAATTCATATTTTCTCTTTGATATAAGTACTTAATGCCATATAAATTTAAATCGTTGAACACTTTTAGGGCGGTGTTTCTCATTCAATACAAGCATATGGTATGTCCTGGTTTTCCGCCTAATCACAAAGTAACCATATGGTGCGGTAAGTAATTGTAAAATTGTTATAGAAAAATAGCATATGCTCCTAAAGCTATGCTACACTTATTCATTCCAGCTTTTACAATTTATTTCCGAATGAACAATTGCTCACAATCAAAGAAATATTAAAAGTTAATAGCGAATTATGTAAATACAAAAGAACAGACAACATATTGTTCAAGAGCGAGCACGATACGCTGCTGCGAAGAAGCAAACAGACAGACAATCAAACAAACAAACGCTTGAGAGCATCACAGCCAACCAAGGCAAAGACGCACACCAAGCCAAGCGCACAAAAGAGTACTCGGTGTCGGTGTGTGTATGTATGTATGTATGTATGTATGTATGTATGTGGCTGTGATTATGGCGATGTTGGCGACGGTTTCGGTGTTGGTGCTGGAGCTGGCTGGTACTGGTGATGGTACTGTTGATGGTACTGGTGAAGGTGATGGCGATGGTGATGAAGTCTATGTCTGTGTCTATGCCGTCGTTATCATTGTCGTCGTTGAAGCTGTAGTTGTAGCTGTTGTCGTCTCTTCACCATTTGTTGTGTAACAAAGAAAAGTGTGGAAGTTCAATTTTTCACTTGTATCTGTCTGTGTTTTTGTGTGTGCTTGTGTGTGTGCTTGTGTGTGTATGTGTGTGTGTGTGTTTGTGTGTGTGTGTGTATGTGTGTGTGTGTGTATTTGTGTGAATCTTCTATAGTACAATACAATGGCACAATACTATTTCAGGCACGGTATTCTCTACGAACAATAGAAGAAGAAAAAAAAGCCACTAGTTGTTGAACGTAGGAGAAACTTTAACACGCGGTTGCCGCTCGTCGGCTAAACGCGTGCTGCACAGTAGCTCAGAAAAGTATAGAGATAATTTAATAATATGAGAAATAAGTGCACTTCGCAAAGTCTAAGTGCTCTTTTGAGGTTATTAAGTATTATTTGCTTATAACTTATAAACATACCATATGCTTATAATGACATTCCTTTCCTTATACCACATGTATGTACGAGAGTGTGTACCATATATTTGCATTAAAGGAAATGCAAAACAAAGAAATGGCTGTTGTACAGTAATGGAGCAAGGAGCAGAATGAAAACCTAAAAGGGTTACTGGAAAAATGACTTACCATATTTGTGCTGTAGTGTATGAGGTCGCAAAGCCCAATAACGAAGAGATCGTTTTGTGTACCTATTAATAATCGATAAACTGCTTCTGCTTCGGGCATGGTCTTCCGTATGGAATGAAAATTAGTACATACCCACGATCAATACTCTAGCTGTTAATTTCTGGCTTAGCCAAGTTAAAAAATTTTTCAACCATTGTCCGTTTTTTTCATTAGCTTAAACATAAACATAATAAGTATTAAAATATGAGACAATCAAAATATATTTTTTAAAATGCAAAAATTAAAAAATATCTCTTTTCGAACAAGGTTTTCTACCATCAGAGAGCATCATAAATTTTATTAAAATAATTAAACGATATTTGTAATTAAGCAGAGTTTTGCTTTTCCCTGACAATAGATGCTG
The DNA here is from genome assembly GCA_958295655.1 of Palloptera scutellata. NCBI lineage: Eukaryota > Metazoa > Arthropoda > Insecta > Diptera > Pallopteridae > Palloptera > Palloptera scutellata. The sequence continues at coordinate 40,629,711 of OY282451.1, forward strand.
GTGTAGCTTTAAAAAATGGACCTTTCGGTTGTAGCTCGACTCGAAGAAGAATGAAATAAGATGCCATTGAAACCTTTTTACTGTTACCTTTACATACTTTTAATGGCACAACAGCCCATGGAGGGCCTAGGCCGAGCTTTTCGCATCCACTCATGTTGTGCGTGTTATATTTGTACATGAATAGAAGGGACCTACAGTTTAATGCCGAATCCGAACGGCGAAGTGAAAAGCTTTTCATAGCAATTTTAACTCTTGTAGGTTTGCCATTGCCTGCCAAGAGGTGGTGCCGTGTAGAAAAATTATTTTTTCTACTTTTTGATTTGGCCTGTGCCGAGATTCGAACTCCGGACACTCTGCGTGGCAGTCTACTGTAACCGCTTGACTTACTTATGTATAAATTAATTATAAATAACTATTTCAAAACTCATGTTCAAATTGAAGAATCGTAAAAAATTAGGCACTGCTACTTCACGTTGCATCAACGTTGATAACAGAGTAGACCTATTCACGATATGCGAAATATGAGGTCGGTGGTTCCTGTACTTTCTGGCCAAAGTCTGGTAAAATGAGAGTAAAATACAATATTCTCCGTGAGAGATAAAAATTGAAGAAAATGCCCGAAAAAAAATTGTGAAAAAACAGAAATTTGCTTGGGAATGTTGAAATTGTAATCAAAAAATTATCAATCAATATACTTAAAAATACTAATAAAACTTATTTGTTCAGCAATTCTCAGTTATTTCTCAGTTTCAAATTTATAATTCACTAGCGGACCCCATGCGCGTTTCACTGTGCATAATTAAAAAAGTAATTCAAAGCAGTTTAAATTTTTAAAGTTTATATTTATTGTAAAACTCTATGGAAAACCTCATTTTTAGTTTTCTGATTATCTTGGCAATAAATGAATAATACTGATCGGTTGCCTACACGTGAACAGGCTACGTATAATTGTCCATGAGAAAGAAAATACTGGATATTCTAAGTTGATACCACATATTTCCAAAGATTGACCTTGCGCTTTATTAATGGTGATTGCGAATGCAACTCGCACTGGAAATTGTACATGTTTGAATTTGAAAGGCAAATCGGTTGGAATCATCGGAATTCGTGGGTATTAACACGTCTTCACCTTTGAATTTTCCAATCAAAATAGTTGCTATAATAACATTGACCATCAATTTTTTCACAGCAAGCCTCGTACCATTGCAAAGTTTCGGTTGATTCAAATTACGAAGCATAATAATAGTCGCACCGACTTTCAACTGAAGGTTATGCGGCGGTAATCCGGGTAAATCCAAATAATTCAAAAATTCTGTAGGATCTTCTTCATTGGTAGCAGTATCAATAGACTTATACGAAACCAAAAACACCAGGTATTTTCGATTGTATAGCAAAATTTAATTCATTGACATCTTTATTCTTGGCTGCCAAAATGGCTCTTTCGCTTAACCCATTATGATTTTTGTAATGCTGTACTATGTTGGGAAATACACTGTCAATCAATTCTTCTTTATCGATGGTATAATGCTACAAAAGTTATCCGGCAACGTAATCAATCCAGTCTCATCAACTGGCATTGCACCATTTCCAATTGTCCTCAATTGCTTTGAAAATTCAACAGCTGATGCATCATTTTGCAATTGAATACGAACATTTCTTGAAAGAAAAGATATTTTTACATGTCTCCATAAATACGATGATTTTAAGCAAGCATGTATTTCATCGGCAGGGGTTGATCTTGGTATAATTGGCAAAGTTTGTCGGAAATCTCCTGACAACAAAATTAATCAACCTCAACCAAACAAATTGGAATTTTCCCGAATATCTCTCATTGTCCATTCCAAGGCTTCAACTGATTTCTTGTGAGCCATGGTGGCCTCATCCCAAACAATAAGTGCAACACGTTGCAACACTTTAGCCATTCCAGATGTCTTCGATATATTGCATGTAGGTGTTTCGATGATTTGCATATTCAAAGGCAACTTGATGGCGGAATGTGCGGTACGGTCGCCTTCCAACAAAGTTGCTGCGATGCCAGAGGAAGCAAGTGCCAATGCGATTCGATTTTGAGAACGTATTGTTGCTAAAAGCAATGATATTAAAAACGTTTTTCCTGTACCACCAGGAGCATCCAAAAAATTAAATCCACCACTTCCATCGTTAACAGCACGCATAATTGTTTCATATACTCTTTTTTGCAGAACATTTGCTTGAACGTATGAATTCAAGGTATTCGAGTCGATATTGGTTTTCACGTTCTAATTCCTGATTACATATGTCATGCATGGATCGATTTGGTGCTGTCATTTCTAATGGCGCTAATGCTTTGTTTGCCATCATCATACACAAATATTCAATCATAATCAATGCCTCGTTATAAATTGCCGGTGTAAAAGCCATTTCAGAATTGGAATTGATTTGACGCACTCTACGTAAAATATCTTCCGACATGTAATTTTGATATTTTGTCCACAAATCAACTGGATTCGTAGTCAAAATAATTGCAAATAGCGAACGAATTTGTAGTGGATGGGCAGATACTGATGCATCTGCTAATGTGTCATCCCAATGCGTATCATGTTCCAGTAGATCTAAACTTTGACATGCCTCACGATATGTTGTACAAACATGTCCATCAGCTGTTCTTAACTGCTGAAATGATATTGGTCCACGAACATTGATAAATAACAGCCGTAAATGAAAGCATTCTGCATTATATAGGATGAACAGTATAAATTCGACCTACAGAATCAGTTGAAAACAGATTTACATGGCCATCAACTCGATTCCCTTGCTTACGACGTTGAAATTCTTTTTTTTTGTTGAATTCCATGTAAAATACCTCGGTACTTCTGCATATAATAACGTTTTAGCAAATTCATCAGTTTGACACAACTTGAAAAATGCTGTCAATGTCGTTTCTGGTGACGTTTCCGCTCTTTGCGCTGCATTCTCCGACGTAAAATACTCTTACTTTTACTTTTAATGGTACAACAGCTAATGGAGGGCCTATGCCGAGCTTTTCGCTTTACGCATCCACTCTTGTTGTGCGTGTTATATTTGTACATGAATGGAAGGGACCTACAGTTTAATGCCGAATCCGAACGACGAAGTGAAAAGATTTTCATAGGCAATTTTTACTCTTGTAGGTTTGCCATTGCCTGCCAAGAGGTGGTGCCGTCTAGAAAATTTAATTTTTTCTATTTTTCGATTTTGCTTGTGCCGAGATTCGAGCCCCGGACACTCAGCTTAGCAGTCCAACGCACTACCACTACGCCACAGCGACCACAAAATACTCACGCTGTCCGTTTTCAAGATGAATAGCTAAATGCTGCACGTTTGGGTAACGTTCATGTATCGAAAATGAAAAACAAATGATTTCGTTAAAAAATATGACAATACAAATATTAAATAAAACTGCATTCCTTATGGATGTGTTTTCAATTTGAAGTGCATGCGTTGAGGGCTTCAAAAGCTATAGGCATTTTACTCTTTTTGCGGACGTGGCAGTGGGCGGATAAATAGCCTATGTCCGTCAGAAAAGCATGTACTTTAACATGAACCATTTCCGAGATCATTTATCACACACATAACATATCTTCATAGACTTTCACAAACACAAAACAGCTTTTTTTAATAAATATTTATTTAAATCAGTGCGTCGAATTGTCTAATTGGTGAACGTAGTACTCGTTACGTAATTCACGTCGAAATTTTATGAAATTCGTAATAAAATAACATGACAAATTGTTTGTTAACGGATCAGACGATTCGACCGCAGTGCTCGGATTTACACCCTACTGGCTATATCGTGCAAGAAGAACAAGACTCTCATCGCTAACCGCTCATCACATTTGTACTGCAACGCTTTTGGGCTGTTTCGCGTGAACGCGTTGTTCCGCGTGAAGTAAATACTGTGGGCAAAAAGTAGTAAGACTTTGTTCATAATTTCAAATTTTTTTATTCATTCTTCCAAATCTATTTCGTCCCCTTCAAAGTAATCCCCCTCGGCCCCAATACACTTGTGCCAACGTTTTTTCCAATTCTCAAAACAGTTGTTAAAGTCAATTTCCGGAATAGCCTTCAATGCGCTTAGCGATTCATGTTTAATGTCTTCAATTGACTCAAAACGGTGTCCACGAAGCGGTTTTTTGAGTTTAGAAAATAGCCAAAAGTCGCACGGTGCTAAGTCAGGCGAATAGGGTGGTAGGGTGGTTGCGGAACGATATCAGTCGAATTTTTGGCAAAATGGTCTCGTAAAACCAATGCAGTGATTTTGGAACCAATCTGGCATTTACTCTTCTTAGGCCCCCAAATGATGTTTTAAAATGGTTTTCACTGATCCTTCCGATATTCCGATATATACAGTCTCTGACTGTTAATCGTCGATTCTCGAGCACCAATTCCTTGATTTAATTGACGTGTTGATCATCAGTTGATGTTGATGGCCGTCCTGGACGTGGTTCGTCGTCAACGCGTTCTCGACCATCTTTGAACAATTTGTACCAATCAAAAACACAAAACACTTGCTCGCGACATACAATTATCACCGAAGGCCTTTTGCAGCATTCTGAACGCTTCGGCACCAGAAATTTGATTCCGCACACAAAATTGAATGGAACTTCTTTGTTGAATAATTTCACTCATTGTGAAAATCGCCGAATGCACTTTTTGTACTTCAGAAAGACAAGCGTATACTAAACACTAATGATTATTTTGATATGACATTTGGCACAGATGTCACCGACAGTCTTACCAACCTTAAAAAAATAATATTTTGATGAATGGGTTTCCGCGCGAAATTTAAATTAAAAAGTCTTACTACTTTTTGCCCACAGTAGTATATATCGGTATACCTACATGATGTTGACCGACAAAATCGAGATATTGCGATTTAAAAAGAAGGAATCGTTTGGAGTTCATAAGGAGGTGAAACGAAGTCAGTTTCCAACGTTACGAGGTCTAAGGAAAAATAATAAAAAAACAATCAAATATTAAGCATGATGTTGACCTTCATGTCGGTCAACTGACCGACAAATAAATTAATACTGACTTCAGAGAAAAACCAACGCATTCAATTGATGGAGAATCATTAGGAGGTGAAACGAAGTCAAAATGTTATAAGTCTACGGTTAATTAATAAAAAACCTCCTAACGATTCTGCGTTGATTATATGAATTGGTTTTTGGCTAAAGTCAGGATTAATATTAAGTCGGCCAAAATCATGGTTAATATTTGATAGATTTTTTATTATTTTTCTGGGCAAGTTGGATCCACAATTTCACTTATTGATCTATACTCTTTTTTGTGACTGTAGCTCAACTGCCTGTTATGTGTTAGCCACTGAGCTTGTTCCTACATAAACCACAAAAATACTTTTTCTTTTATAAATAAATATTATTTTGTAATACTTATTACAGAAGCGGCCAATAACAAGTGGTCGGAAGCAACAAGTGTCTTTAAAAGTAACCTTTTTGTCTGGCTCAAGATCCATTTCACGTTCACATTAGTACTTAACTCATACACTTTCTTATAATTCTCATTCACTTCTTATCGGTAGAAATAGAAGAAGTTTGTCGAATCGAACCCCCAATCTCCTGGGTGGAGGTCTACTGCTCTACCCATTAGACAATCGAGATCGTCTAATTTATAAATATACAATTTTTTAAGTGCAACTTCTTTGGCCGTGTTGAGGGTAAACTAAACCGGAAGGCAGTCATTTGCCCGCTGTTGTTTACATCCCAAAAGTATACTGTATTTTCTGGAGGCTATAGTCACCGGTGGTTAAAATGATGTGTGAGAAAGAGATGAATATATCGATAGATGGTAAAAAACCATTTGCTTCAGTGGACGGGTTTTTGTTGTTTTTATCCATAAAAGGACTGCTCTTTGGTGTTTCTAACACCAATTTCATCATTGATCGAATGTATCACCTCAAACATAAGTCGCTGCATTAGAGGGTGAATCTGGTCCACGGTGTACGAGGAATACTTCTTCCTTTGTTCTTTACCATTGGCATTTCTCTACAACCTCATTCACATTAATATTTACCACTTACTCAATCATTCAATCAGTCAATTAAAGATAATCTGTAATCTGCTTAAAGTTTCATTGACATTCTTACACCTGTGAAATTCTCTATACAAATTATTCTGATGAATGGTTTTTTTTTATTATTCGGAAGAGTTTGATTTATGAATTACTTTTAGCTTTTATTTCGTTTAACTATTAATTGCTGTAGGTATTTGAAAAGATATGCTTTTCAGTTCAGCTATTATGGTCCGGCCGGATTAAGGAATTAAATGGCATTTAAGTTATTTGTCCATGGTTAAACGGTTTAAGAAGCTGGGTCACGAAGGTGATCGTCCAGGAAGAGGTAGAAACCCCACCGGCAACACTCCCAGGAATCGCAAAATCGTTCAAAAGCGGTTACAGTGTAAAACGAACTGGAACTAAATTCTTATAAGCTCCAAAAAGGCGGTTTAAAACAAACGCGTACGACTCCAAAGATGCCGCCTACATCAACGTCGGGCCGCAGGAATTGAATGGGAACAAATCATCGTCACAGATGAAAAGCAGTTTAGTGTTGAACAAGCGCATAACTGTCAAAAAGACAGCAGCTGGTCAACAGAGGTTTCTGGACAATCATTTGACATTCAACATCGCCAAAATCCGCAATCCGTGTTGGTATGTGGTAGGATTTGCGCAAATTTTGTGGAACAAATGATTTTTGTGTGGAACAAGGTGTCAAAATCAACCAAGAAGTGTACCGCCGTGAAATTTCGGAGGCTGTGGTACTCCCCGGGGCTCGACAGCACTTTGGCTATAATGATTGGACACTCCAGCAAGACTCTGAGCCAACGATACAAGAATGGTGGAGGGTTTATTTTCCTGATTTTATCACATCTCTAGAATGGCCTCCATTTTCACCGGATCTCAATTCCATGGATTACAGCGTATGGCCCAGGGTCTATTCTAAACGTCGTACAAATTTGCAGTCCCTGAAAAAGTCGTTGCATCGTGAATGTGACCGAATAACGGTGGAGGGGCTGCGGCCCATTGCCAAAAATGTTTACGAGCTTTTGAAGTCGTGCATTCGTGTCAAGGGCGGTTTTTCGATTTTAATTACAATAATTTAACTTAAAAAATTTATGAACAAAAAATCAATCAATCGGTCTCGGTATCGGTATCGGCATCGACATTTCCCATTTTACCTGATATCCTATCATTGGTGTTGGTTCGTTCCGACTCTAGGAATTTGTAATTTAATTGTCAAATATAGTTTAAATTGCTGATCCGGAAGCCGGCCGAACTCTGTTGTGGTAAAAATATATAATTTGCCAATAGTAAAATAGTTACTGATAGAATCTCGGGCAGGGGGAAGGATGAAACATTTTTCTCAATCTTTTATTGCAGGTTTACCATGGGTAAACAAATACTGGAGCTGTGCAGAAAATCGTTAATCCGCTAATCGTAACGGTGAAGGAAGCCATGATCTCAATGAACGAGAACGAGAACGAGATGGATATTTCGTGCAGTACGGTCATAACAAGGATGCTGATAATCAGATGCCAAAAAAAAAAAATCAAGAAGAACAACAGTGTTTACGTCTGCACTCTAAACCTATCACCATGAATTACTAATTTTCTTAAAACCGAAATGAATATAAAAAAAAAAAATAAAAAAAAAGTAGGTTCATACTAGGTTCATACTATGTTATTCGATACAAAACATTGACTTTGGCTCGTCTCACATACCTTGTGAAGAGAAATACAACTCCGGGCAGACTTTTCCGAAATAGTAAATTTTGTGCTATTATCAAAAAAAAAAAGAAAAAAAAACCGTAAACCTGGTACATTAAAGGTACGAGGTATGATCAAAAAATAACCGTTATTTTTTCAAAAAGTATTTATTTATTCATCAACAACTATCTTGTCCCCTTCAAAGTGATCCCCGTCAGATATAATACACTTATGCCAGCGTTTTTTCCAATCCTCGAAACACTTCTGAAACGCGCTTTTTGGTATCGCCAACAGCTCCTGTTTCGGTTTTTCTTTTATCTCCTCAATCGTAGCAAAACGCTTTCCTTTCATCGGTGTCTTAAGTTTTGGGAAGAGGAAAAAGTCAGCGCGGGCCAAGTCCAGTGAATACGGACTTGGCCCCCGGTTGAGGCATGATAACGGTTTTGTTTTTGGCCAAAAACTTACGCGCAAGCGACGTTGTTTTTGCTCAAAATTTAGCAATTTTGGAACAATCTTCGCTGCCGCACGTTTCATGCCTAAAACATCCGTAAAAATTGCTTGGCATGAGCCGAACGATATGCCAACATCATCAGCAACCTCTCTGATAGTGATTCGACGATTATCCAAAATCATTTTCTTCACTGCGTCAATGTTTTCATCGGTTGTTGACGTGCTCGGGCGACCAGGACGAGCATCGTCATTGACATCTTCTCGGCCTTCCTTAAACCGGTTATACCACAATTGAACTTGTGTTCTCTACTATGAGACTCGCCAAAGGCCACAGTCAACATTTCAAATGTCCTTGCGCATTTAATTTCATTTTTTACACAAAACTGAATACAGTTTCTTTGATCCATTTTTTCGAATAGTAAAAAATCGAAGAGCACACCACAACACGACTAACCTTTTTATCTGTCAAAAACAAACTGACAATCCAAAATGGTTGGTATTGCCAACCAATATATAACAGACATGTGTACCAACATAACAGAAAAAAATGCGGAAATCAAACATACGTGACTCATAAAAATAACGGTTATTTTTTGATCACACCTCGTACATCAAATTACTAGTAAGTACCGGAACAAGTACCGGGAATTGCTCAATAAAACACAAAATATTTATTATTCATTCAAATTTGTTGTATCGCCAGCAAAGTACGCCCCATTTTCTGGAATCGACTTCAGTTCTCGCCTCGTATTCTCTATTATATTCGTGCCGAGGATGGCCACTTCCAAAGCGGACTGAAAACGGGTGCCTCTAAGTGGTAATTTGAGTTTTCTAAAGAGAAAAAAGTCAGCCGGAGCCTTATCAGGTGAATGCAGTGGTTGTTCGATGATATTTGTTGAGTTTTTGATCAGAAATTCGTTCACAATGATAGCCTTGTGAGATGCTGCATTGTCGTAGTGGAAAATCCATAAGTTTTCTTTCCACAAACTTGGCATTTTGCAACGAATTTGCTCTCTCAAACGCCGCACAACGCCCACATGATATTCTTTATTTACCGTCTGACTTTCAGGCAAGAATTCCGAACATTATCTTGACTTTTGATCGACTTTGACACTTCATATTGATAAAGTTGATTCACTGTAAGCCTTCTGTAATATTTTCAATGATTCGGCATACGAAATTTCATATGCAATACAATAGTTGAGACAAATTCTTAATTTAAAATTTTTATTCATTGTGAAAATCACCAAACACACTTGAGATGAACAAAATAAATCATGGATAGTGGACAGTGGTGCCAACTTAGCGAGAAAACGAATTTTTACAATCATTTTAAATGAGATTTTTAAAAGTTATTTTCCCGGTACTTTTTTGTAGGGAATGTATATGGCATATGTACATATGGCATATGTACATGTACAATCGAACACCTGTTGATGAGATAACGTAGATAACTGTAATGTAGTTCTTATGTGTTTAAAAAAACTTTATTATAGCGATTATAGACAAAATGTGATTTAAAAATAAAATAGTAAGGCCAAAAAATGTTTGCCAAACATATATTTGCCAAAAAGTATTACAATTATTTTGAGAGACTTGATATGTATAATATTTAGTAAATTGTATTTAAAAAAGGGTTGGTATGGCCTAAAGAAGCTGGTTGTTTAAAACGGGAAAAGAACATTCATTGGGATTTTACAAAATTAACCATATTTGAAGCATCTACACGCTGCAATTGTGGTGCTGCAATGAACAGTTTAAACCGTTTATTGCCACATGGTATAAACAAATCCAATAAAAGCCGACTTTTTGCCAACCCTAATTTGAACTCTGATTAAATTAAGCTGTACATATAGGTACATAAATCCAGAATTATTGAATTAAGTACCTACCAATGCTGACCAATTGATCAGCATATTCTACAGTATTCTGTAAGTACAGTATGTAATTTCGAGGCTCAACGTGTTACACGGCAATTTGATCAAAATATACTATGTACACTAAGTAATTTTTATTGAATAGATTTATTAATAATATATATTTTTGTAAAATCTCAGTATTAGTTTAGATGGGTTTGTTCCTGTACCTGTTTGGAATAAACCCATTTGAAAGTTTTCTCGAATTATTGCATTTCAGCATTCTCAGGTTTTCAAGTTGATACCATTTATACGGATATTGCCAAAGTGTTTGATAAAGTATCGCATAATATTTTGATCACTTAACTTGCTAGAATAGGCTTTCACTCTGCCTTTATTTTGTGGATTTACACAGCTACCTCGTATTTCCGGTAAGGTAGAATTTTGAAACGTTTCAGAACTATTTTCTCGAATTTGTTCATGTGCATTTCATAAGTTTATTTATGTATTAAAGATTATCAAAACTTCGACCAAAGTTTACCAAGAAACCGTTTTGGAAGCTGTTGTGAAGCCACTTAACTATTCCCTGTTCCAAAACCAGCCGTGGATAGAATCCAGCAGGATTCCAGCCAGCCCATAAGGCTAAGACGACCCAGACCTGGCTTCAAAACAATTTGCCAGCTTTCATTTGCTCTGAAGAATGACGATTGGCCAGTGCGATTTAATGAGTGCGTGAAGACCAAAGGCGGGCATTTCGAATAAGTAATTGCTGGCAGCCCTGATCTGAACCAACTGGATTACAAATTATGGAGAGTTTTAGAGGATATGGTTTGCCACAAAAGATACCCCAACATTGATTCTCTGAAGACTGCTTTGATTCGTGCTGTCAGCAGTTTTCCAATGCACGAGGTGTGCGCAGCTATTAAGGATTGGCCAGTGCGGCTTAAGGTGTGCGTGAAGGCCAAAGGCGAGCATTTCGAATAAGTAATATATCAATAAATATATTTCAAAAAATTGGTCCAAAAAAATTAATTATTTTTAATTTTATAACATCAAATGTGTGTATGTCCTTTCTAAGTATACCTTCCCTGCAGTAACGCAATTTTCTTTTGTTTAAAATTAAACTGCATCACTTAAATGAAATTGAAAATAAATTTTCTAAAACGAACTATTTGTGAATATTTAGTTTTACATTTACATACTTAGTTCTTTTTATAAAACTGCAGCAATCTGCAGTAGTTTTTGGCAGCTCATGCCCAGAACGACATGGCATGAGCTGCTTTCATGATGAACATCTAAATTCACTGGTCCACACTAGTTAAAAATACTTGCTGTGGACTGTAACGCAGAATGCCCGGGTTCAAATCTCGGCACAGGTAAGAAATCAAAGAAGTAGAAAACACAATTTCTCTATGCGGCATCACCTCGACGCGTAAAATGACTTAAATTAGTTTAAGGCGTTTTTGCTGCAAATGCTAATCTAAGTAAGTAGTTTCCATTCTTTGCGAATGAAGTGCACAGTTTCTTGAGTGCCTCTGTAAAAGCATAAAGATTTAATGTTGCCTTTTCTGCGTCAACAGTTTCCATTTTTATAACATGATTTCAATTTAATCTTATTTATTAACACTTTAATGCAACAACAAGTTTAAGTGCCAATTTATGTTTTTGGTTTGCTTTATGTAGGGAAGTTCATAGCGATAATACAAATAGTTAATAAGAAAAGCAACAATACCATAGCTGAGGTCCTGATGGGAGGGTGTTCATAGGTCAATCCATATACAATACATACAGATGTGCATATGTGGTGGGTGTCTGGTTGTATAAGTAAGTACGTAATAAGTATGTGCATTTGTATGCACTCGTATTGATAATACTTGGAAGCAATGAAACGAAATAATTATCTTAAACTTGCATTGCCTCCCATCTAATATCGTAGTAACTGCATTCACCTACAGCAACAAAGTACCATATCTACGACAATAATGAGGGTATGTACCAATAGAGCGACCTGAGTCTTATCTCTTATAAAATCTCATTTAATGGTTAAATTTTCATAATTCACACTTGACAAAACCATTTCTTTGTACGCGTACATACTTGCAATAATCGTATCGCATCGTACAGTGCGTAATTAAGATTTACGTTTATCACAGCAGGGAGGCGTAGTGATGACAACATGAGGAAGCAAGGTTCTACATACATTTAACCTCACACTCATATTCGTGTGGCAGTTGAAAAACGTTGCCCTGGAACATACTCGTTCTTACATACAAATCACCCAAACACACTTATCTATTAGGATTATAGCTGGAATGTGTGGAACAAGGCAAATAAGAGTACATCCTTGTAATTCTCATATCTACTCGTAAACACACAAACACCTACCCACACACACTTGCCTTCGTAGATTATCCTTGCATTGTTGTTTATTCAATTTATGACATCTTTTGCCACTGATCCTTTGCTATACTAATTAGTATTATTAATTAGATATGCTGGAGATAATAACATTTATTGTGCTGTGTTAATTATATTGTTTCATGGCATGTCACTACTACTGTTTTTGGATTGAAGTGCGACAGCCACACACACAAACACAAATACAAACAGAAACAAATACACAAACAAACATTTACGTATATGCTCGCACCACACATTGACTCATTTAATATAAATAGTTTGCCAAAGGAAACATACGAGTATAATTTACTGCATGCAATCGAGTGGTGGGAGCAGAAATTAAATTTGAAACTTTTTAGGCTTATAAATGATACTCGTACATACAAACATGAATGAGTGTGTCCACGTATGAACAGGGTGGACCATTTTTGCCAATTTGGAATTATTTTTCTGTGTAAATAAGAAACGAAAGAACAATCTTTTACTTTACTTTCAATGGCACAACAGCCCATGGAGGGCCTAGGCCGAACTTTTCGCATCCACTCGTGTTGTGCGTGTTATATTTGTACATGAATGGAAGGGACCTACAGTTCAATGCCAAATCCGAACGGCGAAGTGAAAAGCTTTTCATAGCAAATTTTTACTCTTGTAGGTTTGCCATTGCCTGCCAAGAGGTGGTGGTGGGTGCCGTGTAGAAAAATTATTTTTTCTACTTTTTTTGATTTTGCTTGTGCCGAGATTCGAACCTCGGACACTCTGCGTAGCAGTCCAACGCACTACCACTACGCCACAGAGACCACAAAGAACAATCATTCTGGATAATTTTGGAATAATACATTCAAATGACTTCCTCGGTTGGCCTTGCAGTAGCACATACGATCAACCCGATTTTTCAGTACATTTTCGTCTGTATGAAGCTATACTTGACCGATTGCTACACCAATTTTGTCCTTAAGAGCTTAAGCGGTGTGCTGGATGGTTAGCATAAAATAAAATAATAATCCAATGAAGTCAAATCACAACTACATGCTGGTCAATGCACATCTCTAAAGCGGCTAGTAACGCGATTTTAAAGCTTTCCATTTTCAAAGAAAAATAGCTCAATGATAGCGTCTGCGCAAAAACCACACCAAACAGTTACAATTTTTCTTATTAACGTAACCACCGAGGTCAAAGTGAGCTTCGTCAGCAAAGATGATTTTTTGGAAAAATGTTCATCTACTTCCAAGCTTTCCACGGCACAATTAGCGAACCGAAAATGTTGCAGATAACCAAGTGCCTTCAGCTGTGTTAGCAATTGAACTTTGTACGGCTTCACACTGAAGCCTTTATGAAAAATTAGCACACCAAAAATACGTAAAATATTCAAATGCCGAGAACGATGGGCAGTTGACGTCTTTGGTTCTTCTTGCACATTCTGGGCAACACCAGCAATTTCTTCGGTTGTGCGCACTGCATTGTAGCAGTACGAGAACTTGTGGTTTTATTCAATTAAGATCCAGAACGTGTGCGTGAAACGTTTAAAAATATAACCGAAAATTGCGTGGAAGGCCCTTCTCTGCTACCGAATTTTGAACGTAATTTTTTTACAATCTCAACCATTTTGGAAGTAAATATTTAGTATTCCCCAAAATTGTTCAAGCGTATGTTGACCCATTTCGTTAACCGCAAATACAAGACAAATTTTTCGTTATAATACAAATAATATTAGAGTTGCCACACTAAAAATATCCAGTAAGTAGTTCAAATTCAAAATATTAAATGGACCACCCTTTATATTTGTATGTAGCATGTATGCATGCTTATTATTATTTTAGTCATAATAATAAAATAAAACCTTTTATTAATTTTATAATGAATTTATTGCATATTCTATTGTTGACACACTCACACACGCTCCCCTAAATCCTGCTGGCTTTGTTTAATCATTAAATAAGATAGAGATGAAGTATTTGTATGTCCTATCCTAAATATTGTTGCTATTCTTTTAAGTATATTGTGGTAAAAATAGACGTTGGTTACATAACTAGCGACATTTCTGTGGCCACAAGGAATAGCAGCTGAAATCGAGTTAGGAAAAACTTAGTGCATATTTTTCATTATACTATAAATCCCAAAATGTTGAGAGTTCTTGAAAAAGATTTCCAATTTAGCAATTCTCATAGTTTTTTATTAATCAAATTTCAATAATTACTTAAGAACTTTCAATATTCCCTTCTTCTTTTCTTTCCTTTTGTCTTTTAATGACACAACAGCCCTCGCGGAGAGCCTAGGCTGCGCTTCTCACATCCTTTCAAGTGCTGTGCACGTTATATTTGTACGTGAATGGGGGTCCTACAGTTGTATGTCGAACCCGAAAGGCCCATTGAGAAATTTTTCTTAGGTAAATTTTACCCTCTTCGCAGGCAATGGGTGGTGCCGTGGTTAATATGTGATTTTGATAGTTTTAGAATGAAAAATTTTATATAGAATTCTTACTTAATATAGCAAACTTTGTTGTATTTGTACCAATATTTTCCTTGATATTATCTCTTGAAGTTATTATTTATGATATGTAGGAGAAAGCCGGACTATTAGCACTGAATTGAGTAATGTATATCGGGTGTTTTGTTTTTTAAAGGGTGAAAACTTTAAATTGAAATAAAACACTGAATTTTGTTTTTAATATCCATGAAATTGGCTTAATTTAACGATAATTTTTTACATTAACAAAATAAATTTCATTTCACCCTTGAGTTCTGAAACTCTCACATTTCTTTTCTTTTTGATTGTTTTACTGAGACAAGTATGGAACCCGTGGGCAATACCGACCTATCCACCACATTGCAATTACACCACATTACAATTACACCACATTCACCTGAGTTATTATGCACATACAAAATGTACACACAAAATGGCGAAAATGCCGTTACAATCATAGGTATGTGCATCAAATTAACTAATTTTATTATTATTTGTGTGTTTTTGTATTGTTAGATTTAAAATATGATTTATCTTTGGAAATGATTTTCATTTGGTCCAATCTAATTTTACATTTTACAGATGATTGAGTCTAGCCACTTTTAACGGCGATAAATTTATGATTGGCTATCCCTATCGTCCGTCATCCTTCCCGTCCTAATGTATAGCGCAGAGACGTGGACATTGACCATCAATGATGAGAGGCTGTTAGGAGCGTTCGAGAGGAAGATACTCTGTAAGATCTACGGCTCAGTATGCGTGGACGACGTGTATCGAATAAGATGGAACGATGAGCTGCATGAGTTGTACGCCGACACTACCATAGTCAAGCGTATAAAACTCCAGCGGCTTCGCTGGTTTGGTCATGTTGAGCGAATGGAAGAAAGCGCTCCGACTAGACGTTTTATTCGAACCACGTTGGAGGAACACGCAGAAGGGGACGTCCTAATCTCCGTTGGAAAGACCAGGTGCAGGGCAACCTGACTGCACTTGGCCTTATCAACTGGCACCAGCGCGCGCATAGTAGAGGCGACTGGCGAAGCTTCATAGAGGCGGTCAAGACCGATCATCGGTTGTAGTGCCAGTAAAGTAAGTATCCCTATCAAGAAATCTCTAAACAGTTATTGAAGAGAAGTATTTAAACAAATACTGAGTGATTCAAGAGCTAAGTTTGTTCTTTACTTAGAACTTTGGTTTCCTCATATTTGATTTTTTTTTTATTTTATTAGGTATTTATTTTTTAAACAAATCCTGGATTATACCTAAAAATTCTGATAAAATAGATTTATTTATTTTTGAACATCATAATTTAATAACTCTTTAACTGCAACATATAATTCAATCTTAGATAATAATAAAAGTTATGGTAGCTGTAGAGGGCAAAGCTTGCAAGAGGCTATTAATTATTTTCGTATTATTTTACTTACCATATCTTGAGCTCTCATTTGATCTGACGCTAGTGTTCGCCAATATGTATATAAATTTAAAAATACCTATGATTAATTATTTAAATCGCAGATAATCATAAGTTAAAGCATTTTACGAAATGTATGTAAACATCAACACATACATACATACATAAATATAATAATATTAAATTCAATCATCACACGCTCTTAATTTTCAATATTTAAATATTTAATAACCTGAGGTAATTTTAATAAATTGACATTTCACTGCCATTGGAAAAATTTTGAAGGTATGCCATCGTAAATAAACAAGCACGAAATTGATAGTATTAAATTTAAATGAATGAAGAATTTAATATAATTAATTAGTATTATTGAGTAGTGAAATGATTGGTTTTTAATTAAAGCTGAGTTATTTGCACTTTTTCTCTCCCCCACTCCCTGAAAAAAATTTATATATTTCGAATGAATATACCATAAATGCTTGGATATGTGAAAATGTACAAATGAACATATGTGGCATTTTAATATAAATAACACAGCATTAAATGGCTTTAAAGTCATTAAGTAGAATGTCCATGTGTATGCAAGTACTGTGGTAGTACTTTAATTATTGTTTTAATTCAAACATATACAAACTTTCATGGAAAAATCACACGTATAATGAATGCACTAGCATTACAGGCATATTGCTTCTTACCTCTCTGCTGTGTAATGATTACCAACAATTGATACATTGATTGAGTTGCGTCCCCTTAGTCTAGAGTGTTCTGAGCGCAGTTTCATAAAACTAAAATCGGGTTTAAGGTCTCCGATTAGCAGCTTTCACGGTCTAAAACCAGTATACAGAGCTGTTGTCCTTTTCCTCTTTGCTCCATAATTATTATTACCGAGAATTTAATTTAGTTTTCTATTGGCACCTACATACCACTACAGATGATATCATTTGCATCTTTTGTTACATTCTATTGTAAATATAAGCCCAATATATGTTGGCCATAGATTTTAAACCATTAATTGCATGTACTAATTATGCATGTCACTCATACGCACCGTAGAACATTAAATCAAGCGAGAGAAAAGGCAACGATAAGCCAAATGATAGAAAAAGGCGTGCGCTACAAAACTAAATAAGCTAGAAAACAGCATCAAAGTAGTAATTAAAATTGCAGTAATGAATTGCAGTAATTGGGCGCGTGTGTACGTGCCCGAAAGCGACGCGTAAGAGGAGTGTCGTTGTATTTGACGTTGCACCATGTTTGTTTATGTCAATGGACCTGTCAGGGTATGTGTATATTACCCCTATATCAGCATATAAGCAAATAAATATATTTACGCAGAAAACACCGAATTCCAATGATGGCTCCATGCACACCCAACCCCAAATGTTCGTTCATCCTTGGCATCAAAAGGCAAAATTATCAACGAAAACAGCAGAAATCTAAATTCAAATACATAAAAATTCACAATTTCTGTATAAATAAGTAAATTTAGAAATATCATCACATTAGCTTTCATGCATACGAGTGTGTGTATGTGCCGCCGGTGTGCGTATTTTGTGCATTTTTGAGTGACGTGCTAGCGTTATTGGCGCTGGTATACGACACCATGATATGGCGGTACACAGTACAAAAACATCTAGATATACATTTAGCTTATGGTACTCGTATGTACCATACCATAATACATATACATAAGTACACTCGTACCAATCGCAATATGTACAAACATAGGAAAACCATCGGATTGTTATATTTTTTCAAGTGTAAACGCACATATTGTATTTATGTACATAGTTTTGTGGTCGACACTTTGTCAGTGTTCCTTCCAATGAAGTTGATGTTGGTATTTTTGTTATCAGTTCATTATAGATTCATTTGAATTTATATCGTTTTCTGTTTATTTTATTTTTTTTTTTTTTGTTGCTCCAAATATATCAAATATGCTGATGGTCTCACGTATGCGCCTACGCACACCCTTATTTCAAATACACATTCAAACAGAGATACAAAGTTACAGTTAGACAGACACTACACATGCACACACTCAAACACTAATACACTCACATACGACAATCACAAATTCACACATTTCATAGCGACACTTACGAAAATTGACATTTATTGGTAAGTTTTTGCATTTGGTCGTAATTTATACTTGAATTTCTTTCCATATGTTTCGTCTACTTGCTTATATTATTTGAACACAAGACGAAATTACGAATAAATATCGTTATTTATTATTAAGTTGTGAATATTCTACAAATATGTTATCTCTATACAGTAAAATATGATTTCTTAATGTAATGATGGAGGATCCTTCTGAGGATCCTTAGTATTTTCAGTTCCCATCTAATTCACGAGATATTCAGAAAAATATGGTTTATAATTCGCAAAATTCGGCTTCTAATTTCTATCAAGTTTTTACTAAGCAGATATAATTCAAGGCCAGTCCGATGGATGCAATAGAATGACCACACGTTGTAATAAAAAAAAACGACTCATATGCGCAACTTATCACACTCAATAGCCATAAAAATTTACATTCGGTTAATTGGCACAGACATTTTAATGCGTTTTGTTGAGTTGCTGAGTTCAAGTCTGAAGTCTAAATTTCAAATTTCACAATAGCATTTCCAATATGGCAGACGGAGATGCGCACTGTTAGAAGCTGTTTACTTACTTACTTACTTAGCTGGCACTACAACCGATGATCGGTCTTGGCCGCCTCCACAAAGCTTCGCCAGTCACTTCTGCTATGCGCGCGCTGGCTCCAGTTGATAAGGCCAAGTGCAGTCAGGTTGCCCTGCACCTGGTCTTTCCAACGGAGATTAGGACGTCCCCTTCTGCGTGTTCCTCCACCGTGGTTCGAATAAAACACCCTTCTAGCCGGAGCGCTTTCTTCCATTCGCTCAACATGACCCAGCCAGCGAAGCCGCTGGAGTTTTATACGCTTGAATATGTCAGTGTCGGCGTACAGCTCATACAGCTCATCGTTCCATCTTATTCGATACACGTCTTCCACGCATATTGGACCGTAGATCTTACGGAGTATCTTCCTCTCGAACGCTCCTAACAGCCTCTCATCATTGATGGTCAATGTCCACGTCTCTGCGCCATACATTAGGACGGGAAGGATGAGGGACTTATGGAGCGTTATTTTCGTCGGTCGAGAGAGGGCTCTACTTCTCAATTGCCTGCTGAGCCCGTAGTAACACCTGTTGGCAAGAGTTAGTCTCCGCTTGATCTCAAGGCTGACATTATTGTTGGTGTTTATGCTGGATCCTAGATATACGAAATCCTTGACGACTTCAAAAGTGTAGTTGTCAACAGTGACATTTTGTCCAAGACGCCGTGACTCTTTGTTTGTTGATACAAAGTATTTCGTTTTGTCCTCGTTCACCATTAGACCCACTCGACGAGACTCCCTTTCCAGGTTGGAGAATGCTGCACTGATTAATCAAGCGTTTTTGCCAATGATGTCAATATCATCAGCGTATGCTAGCAGCATGACACTCTTCTAGAAGATAGTGCCAGAGATGTCGATATTCGCAGCTCGAATTATTTTCTCCAGCATAAGGTTAAAGAAGTCGCACGATAGGGAGTCAGTCACCTTGTCTGAAACCTCTTTTGGTATCAAATGGCGCGGAGAAGTCTGTCCCAATTTTCACTGCGCTGGTGGTGTTGGTCAGTGTCATTTTGCAAAGATGAATGAGCTTTGCAGGGATACCAAAATCAGACATTGCGGCGTACAAGTGAACCCTAATCGTGCTGTCGAAGGCGGCAGCGGCTTTATAATCGACAAATAGATGATGGGTGTCGATCTGTTTTTCTATGGTCTTTTCCAGGATTTGGCGTAGTGTGAATATCTGGTCGATGGTGGATTTACCAGGCCTGAAGCCACACTGATATGGTCCAATCAGTTTGTTGACGATGGGCTTCAGTCTTTCGCACAGTACGCTCGATAGAACCTTATATGGAATCACCTTTCTTATGGATTGGGCAGAGTACGCTGAGATTCCAATCACTTGGCATGCGTTCATCTGACCATATTCTGCATAGAAGCTCATGCATGCGTTGTGTGAGCTCTTTGCTTCTGGTCTTAAACAACTCAGCAGGCAGGCTATCTGCACCTGTAGTCTTATTGTTTTTCAGCCGATTGATCTCCTCATAGTCAGGCGGCGGTACTTAAACGCGATCAGTGATTGAAGTTTCCGGAGTAGATTCCGCAGTAGCGGGATTATTGCCGTCATCGCCATTAAGCAGCTGCGAAACTCCCTCCATAATCTCATTATGCCCTGGACATCTGTCACCAGATTTCCGTCTTCATCCTTGCAGGAAGAGGCAAGCTAGTCACTCAGCCATTTTTGAACCAAGGAAACACCTTTCAATGGGGCTGAACCATTGAAACCTGTGATCCCATTCGAAAAGCCTATTTGATTAACAATTACTTGGGCACAATTTTACTGGTAATTGTAACATTTTACAGAATTTAATGGTTTTCAATTTTATTCAATATGTAAATTCCTTCGATCAGAGAAGAAGTGCAAGTGAGAGAGCGGATTTCATTCGCACTAACAACTTAAAACATATTATTTGAATTTAATCCGTCGAGGTATTGTGAAAGGGCCATAAATTTTTATTGTATGCACTATAAAATGGAGCTCAATAGCGGTATTTATACACACGTGACCCATTGAAACAACTTTTTCAGTGGTAAGTTGTGAATTTCAGGGGAATATTATTTAAATTTACATTCAGCTGGAACCCTAAATAAGATGCATCCTATTTAATGACAAGACACTGTTTTCTGTACAAAAAATATATTTTTCCAACTGCACTTGTGAAATTAAGATTCACCTCTCAAGGAATGGAAATCTGTGCAAATATATAGGTAGGTACATAAATGTGAATATAAGTGGTATACACAAACAAAAGAGGTAATTTCAATAAAATTAATTTGCGGTGTCAATCTACCATAACAACAACAACAGCCACAATAACGATAACAACAGTAAGAACAACGAAAAACAAGAAACAACAAATGTGCATAATTATCCTTTTGGTATTTTGCACTTTTGCAGAATGAGAAATAAAACACGAAACAGCAGTACACAACAGCAGCAACAACAGGCAATATGGTAACAGCAACAAAAAATTCGAAGCCTGCGATGATGATGATGATGAGACATGCCATATACATTGGACGAACAAGTGGCAACAGGAGGATCGAAAGCGTCAGCAAATAACAACACAGCGAGCGCGTAAGCGAAAGCCTATTTTGAGCTCACTATTGTTGTTATTGCTGTCGTTGGTGCTGGTGATGTATTTCTGTTGTGTTGTGTTTCTTGTTGACGATGTTAATGTTGTCGATACGACGGATACGGATGCGGATAGAAAATGTGAATGCGGAGACAAATGGTTTGTCACGAAGAATAAATACTTCGTGATGTTGCTGCGGAATTTGGAATTATATGCGATTTTGAAGGAAAGAATGAAGTGTAGGATGAAGTGGAAGGTCTACACTCGGTATGCAAATAAATGCGAAAAAGAGCACAGCACGCGCATAGCAATAATAGTAATGAAATCTGCTGTTGTATGCACACGTATTTGTAGAGCCTGCTGCTACTCCAAGCAATGCAATTCATTTCAAGTTATTGCCGCGAGATATACAAGAATAATGAATAACATACGGGTAACTATCGCACAAAATGAAGCATAGATCGTAGGTGTTACATTAAGAAACATTTGGGAACACAGACAGACATATACATACTGATATTAAGTGCAGATAACATTACAAGCACATATGAACGCCATCTTTTGGCCACATGATATGGTTGAAATCATAATTTGTAACTTAATTACTTACCTACACTGGCACTACAACCGATGATCGGTCTTGGCCGCCTCTGAGGATTCCATTAGGGAATATTTTAACGTGGTGGGTTCCAAGCCCAATGCACAACCATCAAGGCCACGGCGAAGCCTGCCACACTCCGCACACATTAGTACGCTCAGTGACGGATGTCAGATCGCTATCCAGGGGACGCCACGAGGAGGCTGTGTGTCGACTTGAAACATAGAAGTGCTCGGATCGAACATGGACGCGAACTTTATCTTGTGTCCAACGCCCCCAGGCCCCCAATCATTTGTAACTGCCTTCGATAAATTCCAAATTTAGAAGCAAATATCGTTTCCAAACTCTACAAAAACATTGAATAATTCAATCATCTTTAGTTTTATAAAATTTTTTACTAACTTCTACTACGGAGTCACCTGAATAGCTATTCTTACCTCAAATTGAAACGCCAATATACGTTCCTTGGCTTGGTACACAAAATCTAAACCAAATCGGTCTGTCGCTATAGGAGCCGGTCAGTAAAAGGGAAGATTCAACTTTTTCCAAATTTGTTTCAAACTTTTGCTGATGCGCCCCCTGTCGAATAATATTTAGATCACATTTAAAGCCACAAATTTGTTTCTTGTTCCAAATTCCCTGTTATACAAAATTGCAATAAAATAGATCGGCTCATAGATGAGGTTCCAGTATAAGAAAAATATTAAATTCTCTACTAAAGATCAAAATTGAGCCCAAAAATGTATTGCTTGACACAAAAATCCCTGCTGCACAATTTTTCATCAAAAAATAGATGGCGCTGCAAGGGAATGTGGCGCATCCTTGGACATAGCGACAATAGTTACATAATGATATCACTCTCCGATTCTGGTCATATCTATATTCTATAGAATTTGAGATCCGAAGGCAACACCTCAGATTTTTCCGAAATGTGGGGTAATTGGAATCAATAACTACATCTCTAGCCATTTCCATGACAATGTAAAATAAATTAATAATGA
Organism: Palloptera scutellata; assembly: GCA_958295655.1. NCBI lineage: Eukaryota > Metazoa > Arthropoda > Insecta > Diptera > Pallopteridae > Palloptera > Palloptera scutellata. The sequence continues at coordinate 40,652,891 of OY282451.1, forward strand.
AAATTTTAAAATTTCTACATCAATCCACCATGCACATACATATTTTTTGAGAGCTTTCGCTACGTGAGTCAATATGTAATTCAAATGCGGACATTTTGAGACATTTACCCCGAAGAAAGTATGTTTTTATTGAAGTTTATTGAACTTTACTTCTTTAGAATCGTTTTTAAATGTATATACGAAGGGGTAAAAGATGATCGTGGCAAAACGGAAATTGTCACGGATATGAATCAAGTATGAACAAAATTTGGATATAATGCACACGGGAATGAATCTAACTCGATTGATAGAGGGCGCTGCCCATCAGTTTCTAATAAAATTACAATTCAACAAAAATCGTTAGAAATTTCTAGAGTTGAAAGAATGAGCGAGAATAGACTGAAAAAAAACAAACGCGAGGCACAAACAAATGTACAAATTGTGTTACGATAAAAGGCCCTGCAAAAACTGCGGCTGAGAGACAACGAGAATGTACCTAGACTTCGTCGAAAAATGGAGGCCCAACAACATTCAGATTCTGCTATCGCGAAAAAGAAACCCGAAATCCAGCACCGAATGATCGCGAGAGACACAACAGAATTGGAATTTCATTGGAAAACAGCTCGCAAAGACCAATATAGGGAGTCGGCATAAATGGCAATTAAGTTCATTAGAGCCAATAATTGCATCAACACTCATCTCATTGAGTCCCGACGAAGGTCCTCAGATTATACAGCACCAACGAAAGAGAAGGGTAGAAGATTTACTTGAAAAGTTGCCTGAAATTTTTGTCCTCCGTGGAAAAAAAAAGAACTCGCATCAGCATAATACATAAAACATAGACGAGATTTGCCAGGTTTCTAGTTAACTTCATAACATTTGGGAGTTCTTAGACCGGCAAGTGGCAAATTTGATGATGATAATAATGATGATGATGATTGTAAGATTATAATTATAACGATGTAGCAAATAAATTTGCATGCTTTCAGTTTGAATATTTTGATGGAGATGATGATTTTGCAAAGGGCGTTGCATACATTAAAAACCAAAACGATCAAAATGAAGTTAATCCAGATGTAGCACACTTGTGATCAGAGAAACATCAAACTGAACTATACAAGGCATAAATCAGCGCACAAACAATTTCAAAACATGTTCGTTAAAACTTACTTTGGCCACGCGTGAAATGTCTGCGATAGACTCTGGTTTTTACAAGATTACTAAACTTAACCTGAAAGCCCAAAACGCAAACGTTCAGAAGAAGTAAACTTCTTTAGGGCGTCACACTGACGTACACAATTTTTTTAATCCTTTAGCCTCTATGATAATTTTTAAAAGAATTTCTTCGTTACCAAATAGCATTGGCAAAAGAGCGGGGAAAAAGGCTGGTATGAAGTAAAAAATGGTTTCCTTCTAAATATAAGAAATCGTTGACGTCAAAATCCTTTTCATGCTTTAATATGCATTTTAATCAATGTAGTCCCGGAAACTAAAGATTTGGAAGTGGTAAATCAACTCCATCAGAATATTCAGTAAATTTAGCTATGTGCGAAAATACGCTATATCCCTTTGTATTGGAGCGCCATCTATGAATCGACCGATTTTGTTGAAATTTCATAGGTATACGAGGGATTTTAAAAGTAATCTAAATATTAATCCAAATCAAAAGCATTTTAATCGGTTTGAAAAAAAAAAACTATAATATTCAAAAAGTAACTATACTTAGGTTGGCTAAGATTTTTTAACCACATTTGTACACGGCATTTTGACAAAACAACCTATCGCTACATTTAAGATCTCATATTTTCTCTTAAATTGGTAACTTTTTGTTTTTCCAATCGCTTTACATTCAGTCCTTTTAGCTTTTAGGTCAAGAGTTATAGCATAAACAAAAAAATCCAGAAATTTGAAGATAAAAACAGAAAAAAGGAAAGACGCAACTTCGTATGTAGGGATAGGTTGTTTTGTCAAAAGAACACATACCATATACTTACCTTATGATATGTAGATTAATGTCAAACGGTTCTAATGGTCGCTGTGGCGTCGTGGTAATGCGTTGGACTGCTACGCAGAGTGGTCAGGGCTCAAATCTCGGCACAGGCAAAATCAAAAAAAAAAAAGTAGAAAAAATAATTTTTCTACACGGCACCCACCACCACCTCTTGGCAGGCAATGGCAAACCTACAAGAGTAAAAATTTGCTATGAAAAGCGTTTCACTTCGCCGTTCGGATTTGGCATTGAACTGTAGGTCCCTTCCATTCATGTACAAAATATAACACGCACAACATGAGTGGATGCGAAAAGCTCGGCCTAGGCCCTTCATGGGCTGCTGTGTAAAAAAGTAAAGTAAAGTAAGGTTCTAATGAGCAGCAAGTCAGCGAATGGCGATCGATTTCAGCTGACGCTCGTTTGCTACTGCTTGATATTTGATAGTATCTGAGACACGCTTGTCTTATGAGGAATACCCGGAGATTACATATGGTACTTGCCTCATTTTACAATTCACTTACTTAGTATTATATAAAAAAGGGAGACATTTTTTAACTTGTATTCATTTATTTTTTCTTTAAACTTTTCAATAGCGTAGAAAAGCAATCAACTTTATTAAAAGTCATCGTCTCAGCAATTTGAGGCGTTTTCTTTTTTTTTTACATTTCACCCGCTGCTCATCCCATTTTTGCATGTTGATTTAGTTTTAGCATTTAAAATACATAAACTAACAAAATTTATGCAATATTTGCTGCGCTCATCTTTCGCTACTCTTTCTACTAATTTTCTATGAAACGCTTTTTACTGTTGCTCATTTCGTCCGCAGATGCGACGCCAACACGCTGATGACTTGTGGAGTTCATGCAAAATGGCGGTTAAAGCAGCAACAAACACCCCGAAACAAACAGGAAGTTCTCAATCAGCAAGAGAATGGGTAATTATGTGGAAAAATTGCAATAGATATCATCGTGTCATCATTCGAAGGAGAAAGATGGAGCGAAGACAAAGGAAAGTGCAGGAAAGGTGGTCAAAGCCAGCATTGGTTAGCCACGCCTATTCATTTTGAAAAAAAAATGTTCTCAACGTTACAGCTGTTGTTTTAGTTGTTGCTGGTGCTGTTGCTGTTGCTGTTTTGCTTTTATTTTTCTTTTTCTTCTTCTTCCACAAATTAGTTCATATTAAATATTACTTTTACGTAGTAGACGGCACGGACGCAAAAGTTGAGTTGTTGTCGGCTGTCGCTTTCATTGAATTTCCTTGCATGGAAAATGGAAAAATAATTGGAGCTGCTCATGCTAGTCTGGCAGCAAAACAGCACATCGAACGCTCGTGTACTCGGCAGTAAATAAGAGAAAAACGGAAAACTGAAACGGAAGCGTTTGCGTTTGCGTTAGCTGCATATACTCTGAGGAAACAAAATTTAATTCACCGAAAGTAGCACACATTGTCAACTTGAGCTTATTACTAAAGTGGTGCTGCTTGTGTATGGTATGTTGTTGATGTTTTGCAAGTTGCTGCTGTTATGGTATTGGTATTGCTGTGCGGCGCGCTATTATTCCGCTAGCGTTAGTGTTGTTGCAATTGCGCTTTCAACATATACGAGTATATACATACATACATACAATTGTAGGGTGAAGTTAATTTAAACATAGTGCTTTCATTTTAATTTAATTAATTACACTCAAACACACACACACACACATACACAATCCTGTTCAAAGCGGTGTAGTGTTTACATATGTGTGTGTGTGTGTGTGTGTATGAGCCGTGTTCGCTGCAGGTAGTGAAGTCGTAGCTACCAGGTTAACTAAGATACGCATTTAATTGCCGTCGTAAATTCTATTTAAATACTTAATTACAATTAAAGTGTAATGAAATAGTGTAGCATGTAATTAAATGTGAAATGTGAAGTGTAAAAACACATATTTGTCTTGCATTTTTCCGCCGAGTGTACGAGTGCATACATACGAAATGTGTTTAGTGGTAATCAAAGTTATCCAGTCTCATATCAAAAGCTAAGAAACTTGAATGGCCACGTGTATTCTGAGGTTACTAACACCCTTTATATGCTGTTATTGCTTGAGAATACACGTAGTTAACAAGACTCTCCCAACAATCTTTTGAATGTGCATCGATGTGTTATTACATATGGTATATCCTGTAAGTGGAACGTATTGAGTGAATCGAGCAAAAGTGTCACAGTGATTGAAGTACGTGTATCTACGATTTTAATAAAAATGCTTAACTGTACTTTACTGTAAAATGTAATACCGTTATAATAATTTGGAAGGATATGTATTTTAAGTCTCTTGAATTTCAGCTTGCTTGGAATTAAAGCTTAACTTATTTCGCCATATTGTTTTCAATTCAGCACATTCAGCAGTAAGTACCCTTTATGCATTCCACCTTTCCCCCGTTATAAAATCACGTTCATAATCTCTTTCAAGTTTTTTACACCCATATTAGAAAATTGTAGAAGAAAGCAAATGTGTACTCCGTTTGTATTCAGTATATGCAAAATTGCTCTGATATTTTACTATTTAAGGTTAACTCCATCAAGATCCGACGGATGTTACTTTTCACTCATATTATTTATGTAATATGTTTTCTATTTCTAGATTGGGCTGACAACTACAAATCCAAAAATTATTACGAATTTGATTTAAAATTAAAAAAAAAAAATTGTGTTCGTCAGTGGTACGCCATACAGAAGTTTACTTCTTCAGAACGTTTGCGTTTTGGGTTTTCAGGTTATGTTTAGTAATCTTGTAAAAACCAGAGTCTATCGCAGACATTTCAGGCGTGGCCGAAGTAAGTTTTAACGAACATGTTTTGAAATTGTTTATGTGCTGATTTATGCAAACGATAAGTCTTGCATTGTTCAGTTTGATGATTCTCTGATCCCAGGTGTGCTACAACTGGATTAACTGCATTTTGATCGTTTACATTTCCAATGCATGCAACGCCCTGCCCTCAAAATGTGTACATACTCAAAGCATGCAAATTTATTTGCTACATCATCATCATCATCAAAATATTCAGGTTCAGATATTCAGATCTCAATAGATACAAAAAATTGCCACTTACCGGTCTGAGAACTCCCAAATGTTATGGGGTTCACTAGAAACTTGGCAAATCTCGTCTTGTTTTTTTTTTTTTTTTTTAGAGATGCGAGTTGGTTTCTTTCCACGGAGTAAGGATTTTCAGCAAAATTTTCAAGTAAATCTTCTGCCCTTCTCTTTCGTTGAGAAGCTGGGAATTCGGCCATCTCAAGGACTGCCTGGTACTGTATAATTTTCGTCGACCTACGTCGGGACTCAATGACATGAGTGTTGATGCAATTATTGGCTCTAATGAACTCATTTGCCATTCATGCTGTCTCTCCGCATTGGTTTTTGCGAAATTCGAATTCTGTTGTGCATCAAGTTGCTTGCGAAGTCTACACTCACGGATTTTTCGACGAAGTCTACATTCTCGTTGTCTCGCAGCCGCAGTTTTTTCTGGATAATTTTTTTGTAATACAATCGCCATTTGTTTGTGCCTCACGTTTGTTTTCTTTAGTCTATAGTCGCTCATTCTTTCAGCTCTAGAAATTTCTAACGATTCTTGTTTAAAATGAAAAAATTTTTGTTTGAAATGTCTAATCTTACTAGAAACTGATGGGTAGAGCCATCTATTGATACATACGCGTGGATAAATTTGTATGCATATGTGCTGCCCATCATTTATGTGTATAAAAATATGCATCTTTATTTTTTCATACTTGATTGATAGAGGCCACTCCCCTTCATTTCCGTGACATTTTTCGTTTTGCCACGATCATCTTTTACCACCTTGTGAATATAAAAACCATTCTAAAGAAGTAAACTTCACAAAAATAGAATGGAGGAAAATTTTTTTTTTTAATTTATCAGCAGGGAGCGGTTTTTGTGAACCTAAAAACGAAGAAAACGATAAAAAAGGATTGCAAAAGGACCTAAAACACATTGAAAAAAAAAACCACTAAATTTATTCAAAAGTGCAAAGAGTCAGTTATAATTTTGTTAATGGGACGACTAGGTAAAGTAGTAGGTTATATAAAAATTATAAATAAATAAATGGTTTTATTTATAGTATGTTTATATTTCTTTAAGACTTGTAAAAATCTTAAGTAAATTGTTTGGTTTTTTGTTTCCATCTTTTGGCATTTGTTAAATTTTAAACCAAAATAATCAAAAAAAAAGTTGCTAGAATCTACTTTTTTCCTGCTATTTTGCGTTTTGCTTTCGGGATTCTTAAGTAACGACTTTCTTTTGCAGTTTTTGTTTTTTGCGATACTTCTTCAGATAACTTAGCGAATTTCTCAATTTTTATTTATTACATTTCAAAAGTTATAAAATTATAAATGAAAATACAACACAAAACCACAGCAGTAGCAACGAAAGGCCAGCGACGCCTCATTTTTAATAATTTAAATTTGCTTAAAATTTGAGTTGAATTTTTGAGCAGTTTCCAAAACAATCGATAAGCGATTTTAATACATAATAATCGCGGCTACTATACCAAGGATCCAAGGATACCAGATCTCAAAATCGAAAATATTTAAAAAAGTACGTATATGAGGCTTAAAAAATCGAGTTAGTAAACAATAAAATAGGCAAAGAGATTAAAACACCAAAAACGGCAATTATGACTTAATTTTCTACTTAAGAAACCGAAAATTAAAACAAAAAGTTCGCCAGTGAAAAAGGCAAAATTTTTGAAAAATGCCAAAATAAATTGTATATATTTGAAGTGCCCCTAAACTTGGAATCCATATATGTATATTTTACCGGTCATCTTGTGAGATTAAGCAGAAAAAAGGAGAATTCCTCATAATCCGCATAATCAGAGTGTTCGAGGTCCAAATCTCGAAAATTAGAAAAACAAATTTTCTACACGGCACCACCTCTTGGCGGGCCATGACAAGCCTACAAAATTGTATACGAAAAGATTTTCCACAACGTGAGTGGATGCGAAAGGGCCGGCCTAGGCTCTCCATGGGGTGATGTGACATTAAAAGAAGGCCCCTATTACCGTTGGCAACTCAATTTAATTGCGTTGCCTTTAAGTTAGTTGATTTATTTTTGTGTTCCTAAAAACCATTTAAAAATTATATCACCACACGTTTTTTTCCATTTTTTTGCTTATATTTTATCATAGCAAATGCGAAAAGCTCGGCCTAGGCCCTCCATGGGCTGTTGTGCTATTAGACGAAAAAGAAAGAAAAGCAATTGCCCGTTTTTGACACTAGTGGGCTGCCATCGATACAATTAATTTGCTGATGGCAACCAAACTGCGAGTAAAGTTGCCTTAATTAGAAACGACAAAAACTAGATGCTGCATAAACTAGTTGGACAACTAGTGAATATAGTGGAGGCCGTACAGGGTCATAAAAGAAATGCAAAATTTATCGACAGAATAAGTCCTCAGCGAGTTTGCATGAAAAAAAAAACTTACATGCGAAACTTGTGCACTGCATGGAAGCGAAACTTCTTCGGTAGTACTTTACAGCTGGTTAAGTAAGTTATTCTACAGCTCCCTCCAGATCGCCAGTATACTTTTGGGGTGCACAAAACAGCTGGCAAATTGTAAAGACGAATTTTTCCTAAAACATTTGTTTATCAACAAAAAGTAATAGTTTTGGCGAGAGGCGCCTGGTAACGACCTTAGAGTTATGTCAAGTCGTAGGAATCTATACATTCTGGCAACTCGTATAAATTCCCATGAGTGAGATAATCTATTTTGCTATGCTGGAAGAGAGATACTAGAGGCATATTTTAACAGTAATTAAACTAAATAACAGAGCATTTCCCAATACATAAAATAACTAATTAGAAAGTACAATTCAAAGTTCAAATATACTCGTAAAAAATAAATACGTCGAGAGTGGTGGTGAGGCTGATAGCGACTAGTAACGAGAGCAGTAGTCGAACCTAATCAGGGGCTCATTAACAGACATTTGGTACTTGGTCCCGAACCTTAGTATTACCCTGAAAGCGGCTAAAATTAGGCAAAAAGATCAGATGAGCACAGAAGCAGGACGAGGCTGATATAGCCCGGTGCTATTGAATAGAAAATACATTTTTAGTTTATTGGTGTAGTATATTTTTGTATTGCTGATAATAATAACATTGTTCACGGTTCACAAGTTACAATTGAAAATATTACTTATTATACTTTATTCAACTCATTTTAAGCGTTGTATGTTTCCAGAATTCTGATAAAACTAAAAAAAAATTTGGGAGAATAATTTCCTAAAAATTAAAGAAATAATGATAAAGGTGCGGGACCAAGTACCATTTTCGTCTCTTTCTTTACTTTAATCGAACCTTTTACAGAAATTCTCGGTTATTTGAACATCAAGATTATTTTCGTTTCCCGTTTGACGAGCCAGAAATATTACGTTTTTACATAGTTCAAAATATACTCGAATTGCATACTAGGTTAATTACATTCCCCGGTTAATTGAAGCAAAAATTGTACATTTTCATCGATGCAACTAAGCGGGGATTACTGTGGATATTTACTGATTACAAAATACCCTTATACTTTTCAAAATGGTAGCTCTGCCATAATAAATGTTGATACTCGGTTAAGTACCAGTAGTCAGTATAATTACTGTGATATTTTTATTCCATACACAATCTATGTATATTGGTTTTGATCTAGCAAAGGCTGTTGCCAAAACAACACCTACTTCTCAACAAAAAAAAAAAACAACAAAAAATTATTTAAATAGCACGCCCACAATTCTTCTGCAATTGTTCTCAAATTGCAGAAGATGCTTCGATCATCATAAAGGGTGTTTTTTTCAGAAGTGTGGTTTTCAATCTGGCAATACTTTTTTCGGAGTTGGTCTTTTTGACAGCTGTTACTTGATTTATGCTCAGTTTGGTTTGCCATTTCATAATGAATAGACTTACTCCTGAACAACGTTTGCAAATCGTCCAAATTTATTACCATAATAATGGTTCGGTTCACGGCGTTCCAATATTCGGTCGACATAATCGCCCAGCAGAGTCGGTAATTTGAGCACCCATGGACCGGTTTCGCACCACGTTTACTCTAGCGGATAAAGCGCATCTTCAGCGACGCCGTACAGTGCGCACCGAAGACGCTATTGCTGCTGTGGAGCAGAGTATCGAAGAAGACCCGAATGAATCCATCCGCAATCGCGCGCAACCATTGGAGCTGTGTCCATCCACTTTATGAAGATTTCGCGGAAGGATCTTGGTTTGCGATCTTACAAAGAATTGTGCAAGAATTGAAGCCGAACGACCATCAAGCGCGTCGCATGTTCGGTGAATGGGCCCAAAATGAGATGGACACCGATCCCGATTTTCACTAGAAAATTTTTTTCAGCGATGAAGCTCACTTTTGGTTGAATGGGTTGGGTACGTTAAAAAGCAAAATTGTCGCATTTGGAGTGATCATAATCCACAAGCCATTGTTGAGACGCCGTTACATCCTCAAAAAGTCACTGTTTGGTGTGCTCTATGGGCAGAGGGAATCATTGGTCCATATTTCTTCAAAGATGAAGCCGGTCATAATGTTACAGTCAATGGGGAACGCTATAGAGCCATGATTAATAACTTTTTCGTGCCTGAATTGTGAATTGGAGGATGTTGATGTGGACGACCTTTGGTTCTTACAAGACGGCGCTACAAGCCACACAGCCAACCAAACAATCAATTTATTGAAGGAAACTTTTGGTGAGCGCATTTATCTCACGTCGTGGGCCTCCAAGATCGTGCGATTTAACACGCTGGACTATTTTTTGTGGGGTTATGTGTAGTCGCTTGTCTACGCAGATAAGCCCGAGACGATTGACGCCTTGGAAGAGAATATTCGGCGCGTTATTACTTACATACGTTATTACTGACAATTGCTGCAAAAAGTGGTCGAAATTGGGCCTCTCGGCTGGAATTTATTCGAACCAGCCGCGGCGGCCCAAGTGCAATTTAGGGGAATACCCAAAGAATAATTTCTGATTCTTTTTTGTGTTTATTTTTTGATAATTTTGTTTACTATTTGGAGGATTTCGATTGATCACTATAGTCCATGTAGTCCATGTAATAATTTAGGTGTTCACTATACCCAGGCACGACTGTAATTCAATATATTTTGTTCAAAATATTTCGAAATCCACATTTTAAACTTTCAAAAAGACACTTTGAACTGAAAATCATTAAACAAAAAAATAATGGCAAAAAAATTTGATTTTCTTCAAGATATGCCAAAAAAATGAATGACCATTTCGACTTCAAATATCCTCTATAAAAACGGTCACTAGTCGCACCAATGGTAACTTACGACACGTCATAACAGCATGGCGCACATCAACTCGATACAAAACCAAAAAACGATGATAGACAATTCTGAACAAATTCATAAATAAATAACTTACTTACTTACTTAACTGGCGCTACAACCGATGATCGGTCTTGGCCGCCTCTATGAAGCTTCGCCAGTCGCCTCTGCTATGCGTGCGCTGGCATTAGTTGATAAGGCTAAGTGCAGTCAGGTTGCCCTGCACCTTGTCTTTCCAATGGAGATTAAGACGTCCCCTTCTGCGTGTTCCTCCACCGTGGTTCGAATAAAACACCCTTCTAGCCGGAGCGCTTTCTTCCATTCGCCCAACATAACCCCACCAGCGAAGACGCTGGATTTTTATACGCTTGACTATGTCAGTGTCATCGTTCCATCTTATTCGATACACGTCGTCCACGCATACTAGACCGTAGATCTTACGGAGTATCTGCCTATCGAACGCTCCTAACAGCTTCTCATCATTGATGGTCAATGTCCACGTCTCTGCGCCATATATAAGGACGGGAAGGATATGGGACTTATAGAGCGTTATTTTCGTCGATCGAGAGAGGGCTCCACTACTCAATTGCCTACTGTGCCCGTAGTAATACCTGTTGGCAAGAGTTAGTCTCCGCTTTATCTCAAGGCTGACATTATTGTTGGTATTAATGCTGGATCTTAGGTAAACGAAATCCTTGACGATTTCAAAAGTATAATTGTCAACAGTAATATTTTTAGACCCACTCGACGAGACTCTCTTTCCAGGTCGGAGAATGCTGCACTGACTGCTCGATCGTTGGGGCCAATGATGTCAATATCATCAGCGTATGCTAGCAGCATGACACTCTTGTAGAAGATAGTTCCAGAGATGTCGATATTCGCAGCTCGAATTATTTTCTCAAGCATAAGATTAAAGAAGTCGCACGATAGGGAGTCAGTCACCTTGTCTGAAACCTCTTTTGGTATCAAATGGTGCGGAGAGGTCTTTTGCAAAGACGAATGAGCTTTGCAGGGATACCAAAATCAGACATTGCGGCGTACAAGTGACAAATAGATGATGGGTGTCGATCTGTTTTTCTCGGGTCTTTTCCAGGATTTGGCGTAGTGTGAATATCTAGTCGATGGTGGATTTACCACGCCTGAAGCCACACTGATAAGGTCCAATCAGTTTGTTGACGATGGGCTTCAGCCTTTCGCACAGTACGCTCGATAGAACCTTACATGCAATATTAAGAAGGCTTATCCCATGGTAGTTGGCGCAGATCGTGGAATCACCTTTCTTATGGATTGGGCACAGTACGCTGAGGTTCCAATCACTTGGCATGCTTTCTTGCTGTCGAATAGTCGATAATCGGGTGTTGATTTGCTTCTCTGTGGTCTTTTCTAGGATTTGGCGTAGTGTGGATTTACCAGTCCTTAAGCCACACTGATAAGGTCCAATCAGTTTGTTGACGATGGGCTTTAGTGTTTCTTATATGCAATAATAAGAAGGCTTCTAAAACGGTAGCTGGCTCGGATCGTGTAATCACCTTTCTTACGGATTGGGCAGAGTATGTTGAGGTTTCAATCACTTGGCATGCTTTCATCCGACCTTGTTCTTCTGCATAGAAGCTCATACATGCGTTTTTTTGAGTTCTTCGCCTCCGGTCTTAAAAAGCTCAGTAGGCAGGCCTTCTGCACCTGCAGCCTTATTGTTTTTCAGGAGAGCAATAGTTTTTAAGAGCTCCTCATAGTCGGGTGGCGAAAAGTGCTCCCTCCATAATCGCATTATGCCCTTAACATCTGTCATCAGATTTCCCTCTTCATCCTTGCAGGAAGAGGCCCCGGTCTTCAAACCATAAGTCAGGCGGCTTATTCTTTCAAAGATTTTCGGACCTCGTTCCTGTCCCGCAACATTTCGATATCATTGAACTCACGTCTTTCTGCATCTCTTTTCTTGCGCCTGAAGAGACGTTTCTCCTCCCGTCTCAACTTTCAGTATCGCTTCTTAGCAGCTAGCAGGGTGGTTCTATAAACTGCGTTTTTCGCTTCGGTAGCATCGCGACACTATTCGTCGTACCACATATTTCTCCGTCGACGGCAGCCGTACGCATAGAGCGGGAAATGTGCGTCCACTGCGCGCATATATCATCAAGTTGAGGGGTGTTTTGCGATAGGAGGAGTGCGAGTTGCTTTGCGAAGTCTTCGGCTATCTGTTGTGATTGCAGCTTTTTGACATCCAGCGTTCTCTTTGTACCTATCCGTACGCTATTTACTACACATACACGTGTGCAGGCCTGGGCTGCAACCAAGTAGTAATCTGAGTCGATGTTTGCACCACGTATTGTGCGTACGTCTAGTACATTGGAAGCGTGCCTTCCGTCGATCACAACGTGATCAAACTGGTTTCGTATGTTTTGATCAGGAGACAGCCAAGTGGCCTTATGGATAACGAGATATTGGAATCTGGTGCTACTAACTGTCATGTTTCGTGCGGCGTCGAAGTCAATCACTCTCACACCATTATCGGTGGCTTCGTCGTGGAGACTTAATTTTCCGATCGTCGGACCAAAGAGACTCTCCTTGCCCACCTTGGCATTAAAGTCGCCTAACACGATTTTAATATCGTGGCGGGGGCAATGCTCATAAGTTTTGTCGAGGAGCTCGTAGAAGTCATCTTTGGTCGTTTCATCCTTCTCATCCGTCGGAACATGGACACAAATTAGGGTGATGTTGAAGAATTTTGCCTTGATGCGGATAGTGACTAGACGCTCGTTCACGGCCGTAAACCTCGAGATTAGATGACACAGTCTCTTCCCAACCACAAATCCAACACCAAATTCGTGTCTCGACGCATGACAGCTGTAGTAGACATCACAGGATGCTCTTTTGGAGCAACCCTGTCCCGTCCACCGCATTTCCTGTATAGCGGTGATGTCAGCTCTATATCGTTGGAGGACATCCACCAGCTGGATAGAGGCACCTTCCCTGTAGAGGGTTCAGACATTCCATTTGCTTATCCGTAAATCGTTGTCCTTTGAACGTTTGCGGAAGTCGTCAATATTAGGGGGGGGGGGGGGGGGGGTCCATATCCGAGGCTTCGTTTGAGGATTCATTGGGTAATATTTTGAAGTGGTGGGTTTCAAGCCCGACGCACAACCATTCATTCAAGGTCATGGAGAAGCCCGCTACACACATTAGTTAGCTCACTGGCGGTTGTCAGATCGCTATCCAGGGGACGGCAACGAGGAGGCTGTGTGTCGACTGGAAACGTAGAAGCGCAAGGATCGACCATGGAAGCACCTGCAACTGTCACGAGCTTTACCTTGTGTCCTAAGCCCCAGAAGAACAAAATAGACCTTAAAAAAAATGCGCAAGCGATTTGAAAGTTAATCTTATAAATTCTTGCAAGATCACAGATATTTTTTAGAAGTTTTAATAAAATTATTTTTATTGATTCTTACTTTACTTACTTTTAATGGCATAACAGCCCATGGAGGGCCTAGGCTGAGCTTTTCTGCATCCACTCATGTTGTGCGTGTTATATTTGTACATGAATGGAAGGGACCTACAGTTTAATGCCGAATCCGAACGGCGAAGTGGAAAGCTTTTCATAGCAATTTTTACTCTTGTAGGTTTGCCATTGCCTGCCAAGAGGTGGTGCCGAATGCCGTGTAGTAAAATTATTTTTTCTACTTTATGAGTTTGCCTGTGCCGAGATTTTTATTGATTTTCTTCATTAAAAACAAAAAAAAGGGTAAATGAAAACCCACTCATTGATTTTGCGAAGTTTTTCATGGGATGTGTTTAATTAAATGTAACTTTTCATTAATTTTTCAATGATTTTGTGAATATGTTTCGTTTCGATATGTAAGTATGCAGTATGGCTCTGAGCGTGTCTGTATGTATGTATAAGTAAGTATGCATATGTATGCTTCTTAGTGACAATGGTTAAAATCAGAAGACCATCGTGGCGCACTTGTCCAATAAAATTAATTATATCCCATTAAATTCGACTAAAATTATGCGCGCATTTAAGCAAAGCTCCGTTGATCCACCCTCATATTAGACACACAAAGCCAGATGCACAGAAGGACGCATCAATTGAAATGTATATATATATACCTGCCATACATACTTACATAGTGTGTATGTACATATAATATATTTATGATAAAAGAGAACATTTTCGCATATATTACTGGCAAGGATGACAACGTAGCTGGAAATTTTAGAATAACATTTTTATTAATGAGATGCAAATTGTTATTTTTAAGTTGTCAGTTGCTGTCAGTTTTGTTGTTGAAAATTACAATAAACACACTCGTAAACAATAAAGTAAAATAAAGATGTACATAGATAAATAAATAAATGAATGAACACATACATAGTACATACATACCAATACTCATACATACATACAGATGTATGTATATACGTACATATCCACACCCAATGGGTAAGGAAGCCTCTAAAGAAGCCTCTAAACTGGAGTCCTGCCATGTCAGGAATTAGCGCTTCCTCTTTGTAAAATGAAATAAAAAGAACTTTGATATTTACATTTCATGTCATTGCGGAGAGGGGAGAGGGTGGGGCGGGGGGGAGGGAAGGGGGGACAGGGGGAAAGGGGAGAGTCGGATTCAAGCATTCATTCTCAGAAGTTTTTTCGAGAGTTCACAAATTTCCATTCATTCGATAGTTTTGAAGGAAACACTGATGGAGTGATTTTTTGAATGAATGAATTTAATAACTTTTAGCAAGCTAAAAGTCTTCCTCGGTCTGTCCAACCTAAATTGTCCATCATTCCACTTATTTCTAAAATCTTCTATGGATTTAGCTTCTTTGTTTGTTGCCTTTAATGTTCTTTTCACTAGAGCCCAATATATCTCGATAGGCAATTTGGTGGGTTGGCGATTTTTGGTACCAATTTGATGTATTGGTTTTCGAACCATTTAAGGGTTACTTTACTGTAGTGGCAGGAGGCTTCATCAGGCCAAAATAAAGTAGATACATTGTGCTTTCTAATGAAGGGCAGCAATCTCTTCTGAAGGCACTCCTTCACATAAATTTCGGCTTTAACAGTGCAACTGTTAAGTCTGTATTAAATTTTTTAAGAATCATCGAGACACTGTTTTGTGCAACTTTCGCCTTATTTGCAATGGTTTTCTGGCTCCACTGCGGATTTTCTCGAAATAATTCAACAACTAAATCGCGTCTTTCCACTTCCGATGCCATGACTCAACTGAAAGTTCACAAGTCAAAAAACATGTGATTGTATTTCATCAGAATTTCTCCAACGCAGAGCTTACAGTTTGCATTTTTTCATTCAGATGAAGAGTTTCAAAGCAGTGGTCTTTTAAAGTTATCCGATTTTTTCGATCTCACTCCTTATTATAATTCTTTTTTGGGTCAATCAAGAATTTGGGAAATTTGAATCAATAAAACTGATTGTTGGAAACACATCCCAGAAGGAAAATGCCATTTACAGGTAACTTGAAAAGTTTCTAGCCTGACACATAGATACTTATCACTAGTGGAGCAGTGATGTTCAATGTATGATTTCACACGTGTTGCGTTTGAACACGTGTAAAGTTTCAAAGCAATCTGGCAATCCATTCTTTGTTTAACAGCTGCTTTAAGTTGACGTGTTACAGTGTTTTTTTTAAATGGAAAAATTAAAAAATCTTGCCATTATTGAGTATTTATTTAAAAAAGGTTTATCTGGACAAGAAATCCATACCGACATGTGTTGGGTGAATGTGCTCCTTCAAATGCTACAGTAAAAAATTGGATTGCTGAATTTAAACGTGGTCGTACAAGTATTAAAGATGAAACACGCACTGGACGTCCAAAAAGTGCCTCGACATCAGAAATCATTAAAAAAAAGTACATGTTATTGTTTGTGAAAATCCAAGTGCGACTATGTGTGAAATAGCTGATACCATAGGCATCTCAGAGGAACGAGTAAACCACATTTCACATGAAGAATAACATATGAAAAAGCTGTTTGGAAAAGTAGTGCTGCATACGTTAACAGTTCAACGAAAACTCGATCAGAAACGAATTTCTCAGTGCAATTTGCAACGTTTTAAGCAGAATAAAACGGATTTTAAGCGTCATTTCATAACAGTGGATAAGACTTGGGTCTACCATCATGATCCTAAATTGAAACAGCAACGTTTACAGTGGATTGAAGCTGGCTGTTCGGCGGCAAAGCAGACAAAGCACGAATGATCGGCAAAAAAGGTTATGGCGACTGTTATCTGGGATGATTGTTGATTGATTATCTTGAGAAAAGTAAAACAATAAACTCAGAATACTATTGTAACCTTTCGGATAAACTGGATGCAGTAATTCGTGAAAATCACCCGGTCTGAAGAAAAAAAGAATCCGTTTTCATTAAGACAACGCACATACTCACACAAGTGTTTTCACAATGGCTAAATTCAAGGAATTAAAGTACGAATTGCATAACCATTCACCATATTCTCCAGATTTGGCTCCCAGCGACTACTACCTGTTCCGAAACCTGAAAAAGTTCCTTCGTGGAAAGCATTTTTCGTCGAATGAAGAAGCTATAGCAGCGGTAGGGGCATATTTTGCAGACCTTCCGGAATCGTACTTTAATGATGGGATAAATTTATTGGAGGAGCGCTGGACTAAGTGTATTGAACAACTGTTAGGAGATTATACTAAAACTCAAACCAAAATAATTTTGTTTTCATATTTAGACTGCATAGAAACTTTTCAAGTGACCTTTTTTCTCCTTAGCACTTTTAAATGTATACAAATTTAATATGAGAAAAGACAAAAATTAAAAAAAAAAAGGTAAAGAATTAAAATATAAAAATTTAATGTACCTTTTTGATTTTTTTATGACCGAATTTTCCTTCTGGGTTACACATACATAATGTTACGTATATATGTATGAACATATACCTATGTACAAATTCAAAATACATACAATATGCAAATATATACCATACTAAATATATATGAGCACATAAACAAAAATGATTACCATTTTCTAGCCTTCAAATGTCATAACCATTTGCCGAAACTGCGCAATTTTCTCTCAATGGCAACATGGTATAAGTGCAATCTGGAAGCCAGAATATGAAGAAGTAACTTTTTGAAAATATTTATATATTGTACATAAATATATTTTTAAGGAACTTGTAAAATTGTTGTCCAAAATGGGTTAAAATCATAAAGCTTGAAGACTAATATTTTGTGTATAATTATTTCAAATATCCTCTTTGCCCCCCGGGCTCGTATTTTCTCTCCAAGGCCCTGACTACCACCACCTCTGGTGACGTCCTTAATGCCATGCTTGACTTGCTCCCACTGGACATACAGATCCAACAAGAAGCGATGAAGGCAACATGTCGGCTATACTCTTATGGGTATTGGTTCGATAACAGAACTTCAGGTCATGGAGAAATCTTCAAAACTTACTATTCTTCTTACTTTCGGAAGAAAATATGAAATTAGCTTCCCGAAGCGTGAACAATGGAGCAATTCAGAGGTCGTGCTGAAGAATCTGACGGATATCTTCTTCACTGACGGATCCAAGACCGATGAAGGTACGGGAGCTGGATGGCACTTAAACGAAGATGTCACTTGCCACTATTCATTGGGTAGGTTGGCAACTGTCTTCCAGACAGAAGTTTTCGCCATCTTTAAAGTAGCAGAATGGATTATTGAAAGAAAATGGCGCGGGAAGAGTATAGGTGTCTGTAGTGATAGTCAGGTTGCACTTAAGGCTCTGGAGAACACGATAATTACTTCAAAAATTGTTCAAGAGTGTAAGAGGAAATTTAGATCAGTCGCAAGACTGAATCGGTTCCATCTTATCTGGTTTCCTGGGCACTGTGGAGTTCCTGGGAATGAGAAAGCCGACGAGTTGACCAACTGTGGATCAAAGAAAATGCTTTTGGGAGCAGAGCCAATAGTCGGGAACAGTTTGGCAGGTGCCATGCATTGGATAAAATTTTATGCTAATAATTTACATAAGAAACGCTTATGTAAATGGACATCTGGACATCTGTAAAACGGCTATGTGTTTTGTTATTTGTCCAAACAGGAAGGCAGCAGAATTCCTTCTTAAATTAGGAAGGAAGGGCCTTCGTCGGATGGTGGGACTCATCGCAGGACATAATCCATGGGGCCAACATATGACCACCATCGGCATCACCGAGGAGGACCCGACCTGCACCTCTCGTCTGGAGGAGGTGGACAGCACAGAGCATTTTCTCTGCACATGTCCCGACTTTGCCAGAACGAGATGGTACATTTGTTCCTATAATATTGGGTCATGTAAAAAGTATCCGCGGTAGGTACACACAAATCTGCCATGTGGTTGATGTTTAGTGCCTCCGCTATCCCCAGAAAGCTTGCGTGTCAATTTTGCTCCACCAGTCGCAAAATATCATCTCGTTTTTTTCGTGACTTTTAGTGCATCTTTTATAACGAAATAACTTCAGATATTTCACGCATTTTCACATCTATGTAACTTTTTACACTAGCGACGAATTACACAACTGCCTTCAAACAAAATGTAGTCTAAAATGTTACCTTTCAAACATGTTTTCATTTGACATAATCGTACAAGTGTTGCCAGATTTGTGGGTACCAACAACAAAAACCGCGGATAGTTTTTATATAACCCAATACATGAATGTGCAAATGGGGTCCCTCATTTGATTGGAAGAAGTTTAAAAACACTGCTCTATAATTTTGGTATTTACGAGAAGTCCTTGGACCTCAAAAACAAGTACAGGCACAGGGAGTTATACATAATTACACAGTGTATTAAAAAGTCGTTCTAGACTCATTCTCCTGCGTTTCATTTCTCTTTATTTATGTATGTTTTTGTTTTCAAATGTAGCCAAGTTATTTTATTATAATTTATTATTGTAAAATGCATCAACGAGCTGGAAAAAATACAAGCTGACAGTTGTCGAAGAAAATTTGGGGGAAAAAATCGTGTACACGCTTACGTTTTGGATCCAAAGCATGGTGAATATGTTTGCAATTGTAGTGCGGATGTGTGTGTGTGGGGTTTCGGGATGGGTGTGTATTTAAGTGCGAGTGGAAGTGAATCTGAATGGGATGATGAAGCGATCGAAATAATTTCGTTTTTATTATGGACGTAAACAGAGTAGGTTAATATTTTTTCATTGTTTCTACAGCTCATCTTGAAGTTAATTTTAAATGTACCAGGCACATGAAAATATTTCTTGATGAACTTTTCTTTGATGAAATTTTTTTTTTCCTCTCATTTAAATTTCAACGTTTTTAATAAAATTGCTAATTTTTATTTACCTTTAAATGTGGAAGGTATTTGGAGAAAATATTCATTAAAATGAAACCATTTCAAAAATTTATAAATTTTTTTTAAACAAATAATTTACATACATTCTCATATATAATATTGTGGTAGGTACTCGTCTGCGAAGTGTCTTCTTCTTCTTCTATTGGTTAAGTATTACGTATTACTTACGTGAAAGTTTTTATGGGCAACCATTTACTATTGTAAAGAGATTTTCAATAACAATTTTATATTTAAATGCAAACGCATCTTAAATTTTTTTTGGTCTGACAATGTCAAAACTCTACTTAAAGGTTTACATTTTTATCATGCTGAAGTTCAAGAAAGAGCAATATTTGGAAATTATTAAAAATTACTACCGAAGTTCTAAGTTATGTCGCAATTTTAAGTTCGAAGAAACTCCTAACTTTTATTACTTAGCTGGCACTACCTCTGTAAAGCTTCGCCAGTCGCCTCAGCTGTGCGCGCGATGGCGCCAGTTTATAAGGCCAAGTGCAGTCAGGTCGCCCTGTACCTGGTCTTTCCAACGGAGATTAGGACGTCGTCTTCTGCGTGTTCCTCCACCGTGTCTCGAATAAAACACCCTTCTAGCCGGAGCGCTTTCTTCTATTGGCCCAACATGACCCCACCAGCGAAGACGTTGGATTTTTATACGCTTGACTATGTCAGTGTCATCGTTCCATCTTATTCGATACACGTAGTCCACGCATACTGGATCGTAGATCTTACGGAGTATCTTCCTTTCGAACGCTCCTAACAGCCTCTCATCATTGATGGTTAATGTCCATGTCTCGGCGACATATATTAGGACGGGAAGGATGAAGGACTTCTTTCTTTTTCTTTTAATGGCAAAACAGCCATGGAGGGCCTAGGCCGAGCTTTTCGCACCCACTCATGTTGTGCATGTTATATTTGTTCATGAATGGAAGGGACCTGCAGTTTTATGCCGCATTCGCACGGCGAGGTGAAAAGCTTTTCATAGGCAATTTTTACCCTTGTAGGTTTGCCATTGTCTGCCAAAAGGTGGTGCTTTTTTTCCTTTTTAATTTTGCCTGTGCTGAGACTCGAACCCCGGACACTATGCGTAACAGTCCAACGCACTACCACTACTAAAGTAAGTTCCGGTCGAATGGCCACCTTATGCAATTTTACTTCACATTTGTTTTCATTTAAAATGTATCAGTATCAATAGAATCAACCAAGGGGAATCTAACTAATGGCAGTATAGTATTAAATATTAACGGATAAACATTATACATCATTTCATTACTAAGGTGACGATGTATTCTGGATGTATTTTAACTCATATTCGATTACCAAAGCGAAAGCGTGGCTGCAGTCCATCAGATATAAGTTGAAGTGTCCAAACTAGTACATCTCTGCTTGACCTAAAATTTCACAGAAAACCATAGAAATCATTCATTCTTCGGTTATGTTAGTCAGCTTTTGCACGATGAGACTAGCAGTTACGATTACACATAATAAAACAATAATATAACACATTATACAACCACTTTATACATATTTGTATATATGTTCATACATATATACAAATGCATATACTTTAAAACAACCTAAAACAATTTATTTACAAAATTCTTAATAATTTAAGTTGCACACTTCACAGTTTAAAGCAACCCAAATATTTACAAAATTCCTAATAATTAAAATTGCACACTACACAGTTCAAAACAACCCAAATAATTTATTTACCAAATTCTTAATAATTAAAATTGCATACTACACAGTTTTGACAAAGTTCATTCAATTACTTAAATTTCTTCACATCGAACAACCGGAAAACAAAATTCCGACTAATTTTGTTTTCTTTATTCTTATTTTTTTTATACAATTAAACATTTTTAGTTCTAAGCAATTTTAAGTTATAAGTATAAGAATTTACATTATTAAAAGTTTAGTTTTAATTCACAACTCAATCAATTAATAAAGTTTTATAAAACCAAAAAATAAGAAATGTTTTTTTTTGGTTAAAAAGGAACCCAAAAACATTTCTGGCGACGAGGATGGGATAGGTATATTAATACCAATTCCTTTAAATCAGTGAAAAAAAAATGGTCATATCCTTTGACAATTAGTGAATAAAAGTAGTCATATCCTTTGACTAAGTGAAAGTGTAAAAGTTACCTTATTCGCGTAGAATCAAAACAATAAATTAATTTTGTCTTTGACTACGAACTTTAAAACAATAAATTACTTTTGTTTTAAAAGAAAAAAAAAGGATTGAAACAATAAATTAATTTTGTTTCATGTTGTGAATTAAAAAGCAATAAAATAATTTTGCTTAAATTAAAACAAAACAATAAATTAACTTTGTTTTGTGTTGTGACTTGTAAAACGAAAAATAATTTTGTTTAACTTACAACAAAACAATAAATTAACTTTGTTTTGTGTTGTGAAGTGGTCATATCCCTTGACCAAGTAAAAATAAAAAAAAAGGATTAACAAAAAAAATATATACATAAAATAAAAGAAAAAGAACAGAAAATCAACTAATTTTATTTAACTTAAATCAAATAACTTCAACCCAAATAGCAAATCAATTTTGTGAACTAAAAAGAAAAAAAAACAACAAAAAAAAAATAAATAATTGTGTTGAATAAGAACAATAAATTAACTTTATCTTGGAACAAAATAACGCTATTTAAAGTAAACCTATTTTGAAGGAAGAACTAACATCGGAAGATTGACACCATAAAGCACAAGCAAATCAGCAACAACATCATTAATTTATTCTACATACATACAAACTCAACCCATTTTGTGAAAAGAAGTATCATCAACAATAGAAGACTTACAACAAATATTAAGCCAGATTAAATCATAATGAAATCTATACTAATACTACTATCAACTTCAATTTTGCATCTTCTGAACGCACAAAAATTATATATCCAAGACCTTACAAACAACAATGGATACATACCGATAAAAGAGGAAAATGATATAAGGACTATTGATCACTACCACAGGGTATTTCACTTCATCAACTTAACACAATACCACCACTCTATTGAAATAATAGAGAAGAATATAAAACTATTGGACGGGTCAATTTCAGATACAAAACCATTGCTGGATACAATAAAAAATGATTTTGTTTTACTTAAAGTCAAAATAAACAATTTATCTCCCCATTTTAGGAAAAAACGAGGTCTTATTAACGCACTTGGTAAAGGAATTAAATTTATAACTGGAAACTTAGACAGCGAAGACGAAAAAGAAATTAATAACGCTCTTGATTTCCTAGCAAAAGGCATGCAAAATAATTCAATAGAAATAAACTCATTTGTCCAAATAAGCGAAACTCTGTCCTCCCAAATAAAAAACACTACAATGCATGTTAACAAGCAACAAGCCATTGTTGCGAGATATATAAACAAATTTCGAAATGAAATTCAAAATAAAATATCAACACTAGAAGATGAAGTAACTTTTCTAAAACACATATATCAAATTGATAACGATATAACTCTTCTGAGGAATCACGTAGACGACATTGGTCAGGTGATATTCACCAGCAAATTAGGTATCATTCCAACGGACATTCTAGATCAACGAGAGTTGCAACTCATTGATGACTTTGAGTCTTACACTAATATCAAAATTAACGTGATATATCTTGAAGACACTATTTCAATCATGCTTTCTATACCAAAATATTCCTCCAATTCCCTTTCTAAAATTACCTTCGAACCAATTCCTAACATACAAAATAAATCACTATACCTTAAAGAAAACCAAATACTTCTTGATAAAAACCTTAATATTTTCCATATTGACATAATAAATAATTTAGCTAAAAACCTCAAAACATTTAGTGACCCTTGCATTGAAAATATTGTTCATAACAATGAAGCCAAATGTACATTAAGAAAATTTGATTTCTTAGAAATTAAAGAAATAAAACAAGGCTTTCTTTTATTTAAAAATTTTTTCGGTAACTTAACAGAAAATTGCATTCATGAGAACTATGGAAAATTTTCCGGGACATTTATCTTAAAATTCGAAAATTGTAATGTAACAATAGAAAATAAAACGTATTATAACGATAAATTAAATATCAAAGAAAATGTAATATTATCTCATTTAATCACCGACATTAAAGAAAACAAAACATTTATAGATTTAAAACTGGAAGATCTCTATATAAAACAATTAAGTTACGAAAACAATTTTAAAAATATAGATTTTAAACATAAAACTAACAAAATATTAAACATAACAAGTAACGGAATAAATGTAATTATTGTTATTATTATTATTATATTAACATTTTTTGTATACAAAAGAAAAATTAATGTTTACAATATTTCGTCGGAGCCTCATTCTAAGGATGGGGGAGTTACGATTACACATAATAAAACAATAATATAACACATTATACAACCACTTTATACATATTTGTATATATGTTCATACATATATACAAATGCATATACTTTAAAACAACCTAAAACAATTTATTTACAAAATTCTTAATAATTTAAGTTGCACACTTCACAGTTTAAAGCAACCCAAATATTTACAAAATTCCTAATAATTAAAATTGCACACTACACAGTTCAAAACAACCCAAATAATTTATTTACCAAATTCTTAATAATTAAAATTGCATACTACACAGTTTTGACAAAGTTCATTCAATTACTTAAATTTCTTCACATCGAACAACCGGAAAACAAAATTCCGACTAATTTTGTTTTCTTTATTCTTATTTTTTTTATACAATTAAACATTTTTAGTTCTAAGCAATTTTAAGTTATAAGTATAAGAATTTACATTATTAAAAGTTTAGTTTTAATTCACAACTCAATCAATTAATAAAGTTTTATAAAACCAAAAAATAACTTGTGTTTTTTTTTGGTTAAAAAGGAACCCAAAAACATTTCTACTAGCGTCATGAAACTTAAGCAAATCGTATAAAAGCTACATGAAACTTCAAAAGAGAATGTCAAAAAGTTTCATGAGACTGGTCTCATCAGTCTAACAATGGGTTTAATGAGGCTTTTGAGATCATCATGCGCGGAATGAGAGTTGGAGTAAAATAGAGTTAGGTCTCGGTAAACCTCTCTTCAACACACAGTTAAAGAAATTCTTAATGCCTGCCGAAAATTAATTGTTCATTGCATTCAAATTGACTACTCGGAGCATTATTGAAATGCGGCGTGCATCACTCTATGATTGTTTTCACCACGGTTTTATTCTCCATCGAACTGCGCCTTTGACGAATAGGATGCTTGAATAAATTTTTAATCCATACTTTAATTATGGGCGAGAAGCCACGCTCAATTGGAGTTGAGGAGGTGAAGGCATAGATTGGAGCACATTGAATGTAACATATAAACATATGGTGAAACAAAAAAAAACAAAAACTGAGACACTCTGCCGTTTTATATTTTCAATCAAATATCTCGACAACTAATAACGTTAGGAGTATAAAATAAAAAGTAAATAAAAGACCAATATTTTAATAATTCTATTTATTTCCATTCAAAACAACAAAATATAATAAAGTTAAATTTCACAAAACGAAAAATAACTGGGACGCTTTTAAAATTCAATTTGACATCATTATAAATAATTTAAAAACTGCTTTTAGTACTTTTTATGATGGCCTACTGCTTTTGTCACTGCCTCCAGTCGTTTATTCATTGTTTTCTACTAGTATGCGCCTTGAAATGTCCTGAATTGCATCTTTTAGCTGATTTTTTCCCTCAATTCCTTTTCAACGTAGCCCCACAGATGTTCTATTGCGTTCAAATCAGGGCTCTGTGGGGGGTGTGGCAATACTGATTTCGTTTCATACCGCATTCTTTAATAATTAAAGCTGTGCGTTTGGTGTCGTTGTCATGAAGTTCAGCAAGTCCCATTTTTCAATATGTAGTTTGAAGAAGATTTTGTTTCAAGATCTTTAGGTAATCCATTTTGTTCATATTACCTTCAACAAATTGAAACGCCACGGCATCGCTTGCTGCCATCGCACCTCACACCATAACATTGCCCCCTCCATGTTTCACGGTCCAATAATATTGGTCACACCCAACGCTGAACCCTCTCTTCTCAAAACGAAAGGTTGTTCATCTGACCCATAAATATTAAGTTTCGATTCGTCTTTAAAAATAGAAAACTGGAGGTTTGCAAAGCTTTTGACATAGTCCAGTCGTTTTTTTATATTTTGCGGAGAAAGCAGTGGCTTTTTAGCAAAATTTAAAGTGTTCCTTTTTTTTTTTTTTTTAAATAAATAAAAATGTTTTTTAGGTGTTAAAGGTTGGTCGCTGTGGCATAGTGGTAGTGCGTTGGACTGCTACGCATAGTGTCCGGGGTTCGAATCTCGGCACAGGCAAAATCAAAATGTAGAAAAAATAATTTTTCTACACGGCACCACCTCTTGACTGGCAATGGCAAACCTACAAGAGTAAAAATTGCTATGAAAAGCTTTTCACTTCGCCGTTCGGATTCGGCATTAAACTGTAGGTCCCTTCCATTCATGTACAAATATAACACGCACAACATGAGTGGATGCAGAAAAGCTCAGCCTAGGCCCTCCATGGGCTGTTGTGCCATTAAAAGTAAGTAAAGTAACTTTTCGCATAAAGTGCGTATATCGAATGATTCAACAGTCGCAAACCTAAACCGATTGCCTGCACCCTGCACGATTGCTTTCTAGCATGACACGATCTGTCGTGAATGTGGAAAAGCGTTTAATCTCAATATGTGTACATGTGAAAGCACAAAAGCTATTTTCGCTCGCGATCTCAAGGGCTGGGGCGCATAGCTGTTATAAAGGCACGCTTCTACGTCGTTACGTACAAAGGTAATTATTTGTGTAATCAGAATTTAAAAGAGTTAAAGCGATCTTTTAAAGAAAACCTTGCGTATCTAAAACTTAGATTCTGAACCTTGTAGCACAGTGATTAAAATGCAACGGTTCAAATTATAAGATTAATGGTTCCGAGAGGTGCTATCTTATTGTGATGTGTAATCCCTTTCCAGTAAAATCTGAAAATTTCAATTAAAACTTACTGCGTATAATCTTAACCTGGAAATTAAAGACAACCAAAATAAATACATTGAGAAATTTATTCATATTTTATTATTTGCATTGATACCATATTCATATTTCGCGTAGACGCAAAATGAAAATATTATACTTATATATTGATTTATTTAAAGAATTCACAGTACATGGGTAGTGTATAGTCGTACTCGTTTCTTGGTTTATCTGTACGCACTCACGTAGTAATATTAAAGGGTACCATCTGTACATAGTGTATAAATATGTATGTAGATGTATGGCAAACCAAAATATGGTACCAAAAAGAAGAAAAAAAGCTATTTAATATTAAAGTTTTGTCTTTAATTAACATGATTTTACTTATTTACTTTGTCCTTATCTAGGTACAATATAATTAACATTTACAAACAAACACACATTTTAAGTATTTGATTTTCTATTTTCTTACGCGTATACATATTTCGTTTAATTGAAACATTGAAAGGTTTCAGGTTTGCATATTAACTTATGTGCTGCTGCAACTGTGGTTAGTGTGGGGTATATGTGTGTGTTCATATTTACCATATATCAGGGCTGCACATGTACGTATTCATAGTTTCACCACGCATAGTTGAATTAAGGTCACAATTAAACAATTCAATGTGCAGTTAATTACCGCTTCTTTCGAACTCATTAATGCCTCTCCATGTTGCAACCTTTGTGTTGAATTTACAAATTATAAAAACATATTACATGATATTGCATTTAACCATAAAAAAAAAACACTTATATTTCTTTTACAGCTACGGTTCATTCTCCTACAGCAGGCATTCGCTAACGCGCCATCAAAGATTTTTGAAAGATTCTAAAGTGTAACTTATTTGTTTTGTTTGATGTAACATTTAAACTAAAAATTAATAATTATATTAACAATTAGGTATGTATGTACAAAATAATAAGAAAGCAAATGCTTGACGGCGCAAAACTACAAAAAGAAAAACAACATTCTTCAAGTCAAGTCAAGATAAAATAAAAAACAAAACAAAAAAAAACAACAAATTTATATGATTAAGTTAAATTAAAAATAGCAATTATAACGCAATTTAAAATAATTGTGTTTAAATTTATTTCATTTTTTTTTTCGTGTGAGAAAGTTACGAGAAGAAAAAGTGGCAGACATGCCCGTAGTGTTGGACAAAAGTTTGAAACTTTTAATTGGAGGCTTTTCAATCGAACGCAAAACAAAAGGGAATTTAAAATATTTTTAGTGCTTAATGGATTGAGTTTTTAATTTCTTTATACTTTAGCTAATTTTTCTACACGGCACCGCCTCTTGGCAGGCAATGGCAAACCTACAAGAGTAAAAATTGCTATGAAAAGCTTTTCACTTCGCCATTCGAATTCGGCATTAAACTGTAGGTCCCTTCCATTCATGTACAAATATAACACGCACGATGAGTGGATGCGAAAAGCTCGGCCTAGGCCCTCCATGGGCTGTTGTGCCATTAAAAGTAAGTAAGTAAAGTAATGTTAATGAGAAAAAGCCCAAAGCTAGCCGTAAACGTCAGCTACAGCAATATGGGAGACCTTCGGGCACCGTATATAATAGAATAAAACTAGTCAGCTAGTCAGCTGTAACTCGGGTCATTATATGTACATCAGCTGGTTACACGAAAATACAAAAAGAAAGTAAAAATCAGCGAATTTGACACACATTAACACACATTGATTAAAAGGGCCTGGTCGCTGTGGTCCCTGTGGTAGTAGTCGTGTGTTGGACTGTTACGCCGAGTGTCCGGGGTTCGATCTCGGCACAGGCAAAATCTAAAAGTAGAAAAAACTCTTTTTTTACACGGCACCACCTCTTGGCCGGCAATGGCAAACGTAAAAGAGTAAAAATTACCTATGAAAAGCTTTTCACTTCGCCGTTCGGATTCGTCATCAAACTGTAGGTCCCTTCCACTCATGTACAAATATAATGCGCACAACATGAGTGGATGCGAAAAGCTCAGCCTAGGCCCTCCATGGGCTGTTGTGCCATTAAAAATAAAAATAAAAAATACTTTAGCTGAATTGTAGGAAGAGTCGTATGAATTTTTTGGTTGAATTATAAGTATAAGGGTGTATTATTAGTTTATTATGCCCCATTTTCTTTTTCAACTCGTCCTTGTACTATGCCCAATTTTGCAACGCTCTGAGAGTGATTTTGTAATCATTATTACGTTGTTTTAGCCTTAACTTAAGGCATTGAGTTGCAAGAATTTTTTTAGATTTTGTCTTTACATATGTAAAATACTTGAAACCACGACTTCATATTCGTTATAACAAAAAATTCCAAAAGCAAAGCTCTCCCCCTCCCCCCTTTCGCAATCAACTGTGGGTTAAATTTTTTTTATGGGAATTAAGCCTGGCCGTGTATACCAAATTTGGCTAAAGTTACTTCACTATTTCCTTTGATATTTCGCTTGTATAGGAAGTAGGCGTGGCTTTTACCCAATATTAAAAAAAAGATCACTAAGTATCAATCTTTCAATATTTCACTGGTCTGGAAGATACCGGAATGGGCACGATTCCAGAATTTAACCTCTTCTTGGGTGCATGAAATATTGCTTATGTTTTACTCTAATTATCGTTTACACAGTCAGTCGGACGGGCAGGCGGACAACGACTCGGCTGATCATTAATATGTATAAAGGAAAGCTGCCCTTCTTTTTTTATTCTACTTGAAAAATCTCCTCACCCAACATGATTAGCTAATTATGACTTTGGCCATGAAGAGAACACTATACTAAAATGTGTCCACTTTACTTTACTGTTGCCAGAAGTATCCTCTGTCACAACGGCCAAATCTCGCATAAAAACGATGCTCTATCGCCAATGCAGCTTTCAATATTGCTCATTTGCAATCAGGTGTGTTTTGACAGTAATTTTTTTTATATTTTAAGGGTCTCAAAGAAAATATTTCACTATTGAAAACCAGTATTGCAGGTTCGGTTATTCGTATTGATCGATTTTCACAGAAGTTTCGTTACATATGTATAGTACATACTTACATACAATACTTATATGTACAAGTACATGCATGTATATGTGTGTACTTCTATTTTATTTCTCATATTCTCATAAAAATGTCTAAAAGATTAATGGCCAAACACACCATGACATATTCTTTCACAATCCGATACGTGTGAAGGTAGTGCCGGCATAAATATTTATGTAAATTCTAGTTATGTTGGCATCTTGTAAGAGCAAGCAAAATTAAAATTAATAACGAAAATATAAAAGATGAAATTGTTAATTGTTGTTTTTCATAGTATCTACTTTTAGTAGCTAATGTAACATTGTAAAATACATCAAACAAAAAATAAAAAATAAAGAAAAACATTTAATAAAATATGTAAAAAAAAAAAATAACATAATTAATTCATAAAGTTGCAATCATATTTTATGTTTTTTTTTACTTTTGAATTTAAGTGAAAGAATAAAATTGTGTTTCAATTAAGATTTTTACAATTATACATACACAATTTTAAATTTGATTAAATGGTGCATTCGGTAAAATATCGGCTGACAATACCTCCGCCGACGACATTGTGAGCGATGAATTATTATTGCAATTGCAAATGGTGCTGTTGGTATTGCTGCTATTACTGCTGCTGCTGCTGATGTTGTTGTTATTGCCGCTATACAATTTTGTTATTTCTGATGATGCTTCTGATGATGATGATGGTCGTCGAAGCTGTGGTGGTGATGTTTTAACTATTGTTGTTGCTGCTGTAGCAGCTTTAGCCAAACTATTAGTGGCTGCAGTTGTTTTTGTTGCTGTTTGCTTAATATTGTTATCTTTATCATTGAATTCGATTTTATCACCATCAATCATGTCATTTAACGCCGTTGTTACTGGCACTTCCGTTACTGCTGCCATAGTCTCTGGCAATATTGTTGGTACTGATGTTGTAGCTGAAGATTTTATTGTTATTATTGACATGGCTGCTGCTATTGGTGATGTAGAACTTGTTCGTACTCTCACCGATGATGTATTGTGGTCATTTCTATTTTCTTCCATAATTGTTTTGGCTTCTGTTGGATTCTCAATTAATTTAACAACTTGTTCATCGCTTGCTCCTACTACTTGCCGCATTGTGGCCTCTGTTACTGCGGTGCGTTTCAAATTTACACCTGTCTCATTTTCATCAACAACAACAACAACATTGAGGTCTGTGTTCGCCTTCGGTTGTCGTTGTTGTTCTACATCAACCAATTCATTTTCTAATTGCCGTAGATTGTAGTGGTTTTCATTATTATTTTCATTTTTAGTTAGCCATTCTACTGTCGAGTCGACACTTCCACCGTCAGTCTCCATAATATCCTCTTTAACATTTTCATTTTCTGATTTATGATTACTTTCCAAAT
Source organism: Palloptera scutellata (assembly GCA_958295655.1). Classification (NCBI taxonomy): domain Eukaryota; kingdom Metazoa; phylum Arthropoda; class Insecta; order Diptera; family Pallopteridae; genus Palloptera; species Palloptera scutellata. The sequence goes on from OY282451.1 coordinate 40,683,932, forward strand.
GTTGCTGTATCCAATCCGGCTGTTGTCGTTTCCCTTCTTCTTGCGACTGTATATGCTTTTGCTGTTGTCGAAGTAAAAGTAGTTCCTCAGTTCGGTTGGGATTGTTGTGGCGACTTTCCGTTATACCCACTGAATTACCTTCGGATGTTATATTTCGATGTACATCTCCATGATTTGATTCGACATCTTGCACACCCCAAAAAAACAAGCAAACAAATCCAAAAATAGAAAAACAAAAAAAAAAAAACAAAAAAATGAATAATGTAGGAAATTACATACAAATGACAGTAGAATATTTACTAAAAATGTGTATTTACTTTTCAATTATGCAAATAGAAGTCGAATCCTCACAAATTTCATACTTTACGTTTGTACTTTCTATAAATTACTGCAATTGTTTACGAATTGAGACTCTTTAAGTGATTTTTTAAAATGGAAATATTTAAATATTACTGTTTGTTAATTTCTGATAGCAGCAACTGATTAACTATAATCCAGACAATATCTGATAAGTTTGTCAGAGTGGGTGTATGAACAAATTTTTGAATTTAGTTTCTTCCATATTCCATTAGTTTGATTCTTTAACTGTAATTTCTATTAAATTTTATTATTTGGCATAAAAATAAGCCAGAATCAGTGCTGAAATCAAAGCTTTTCCTTCAACTGCCTACCTTTGGTATGTATGTATGTATGTATATATTGTAAGGCATACATATAAATGTACATAGCCTTAAGGTTAATAAAATACCTGCCTACCTATTCAAAATCCCAAATGAAAAAACAAAATAAATTAAATCAGAAATGTTTTTTAAAATAACTATGTATGTAGAAATAAACACACACATGCAAATGTATGTATGTAAGTATATATAGTACCTATACATATTTACATGTAGATACATGCATATGTACATATGTATGTATATAAAACACAATAACATTTACTCAAGTGTATTGCACAGGCAAACACTTTTCACCTGAAGACTAAAGAGGAAAATTGCTTGCTCAATGTAATTGAAATTTAAATTTCTTTTTTCCAACTGATTTAACATATTAAATTCTGAGGGGAGTATTTCTGATAGTTCAAGTGGAGTGGGAAGAAATTAAGTAAAATAGTTTCAAAATTGACTTGCGATATTTTTGGTACTTAACATTTAATTTACATAAAATATTTTTGTATTTTTTGTTTTTACACTTTTACAAAGGATTTTACAAGTTGAAAGTAAATTTTAATTTGAAAAGGGGTAAAATATCAAAGTAGTTTGTAAATACATGAGTATGTGATTTTGTTAAGAACATAGTTGTTTATCACGATGAGGTTCACCCAACAACGAGTTTGTTTTGAAATTAAGAAGCTGTGAATGTATAGAAAATCGCTACCCCAAGACTCTCATCTCTGTTCTAAGGTTCGATTCCTGGCAAGATAATTAATTTCTTTTTGGAAATTTCGAAAACAAAATAAAAATGGCTATAACATGTTAAAGGCATAACATAATTAGTAAAATATTATATCTGTTATCATAGGACACGTATGTAGAATTAGGAAATTAAATGAATCCGCGCGTGACAAAACAATTGCAACTTAGCATTTAGGCAGTGACAGTTAGGCCTTTAAATATTTGGGGTTTTCTTCATTTGAGATGCAAATATAACACGCCCAACTAGAGTGGATGCGAAAAGCTTAGCCTTTGGCGCTACATGCGGTCATAGTCGACAGTGATACACTGAAGTTCATTGTTGTAAAGGTATAACACTTGCCACAATGGCTGCCTATCTCTTCATCGGTGTCCTGTGTGATTGTATTCCCTCTCTCATTCTCCCTCCTTCTTCCTTCCATTCAACACATAGGGATATACCCTGTGTGCTGAATGTATCAAGAATGAAAAAACAAAAAAAAATTTTTTGTGCAAATTTTTTATTTTTTTATTTTTCAAATCTGTTGACTCCACGCCGTTCACAGGAATTGTGTGGCAAATTTTGCTTAAAGATCTTGGCCTACACCCTAACAACATCAAATATACAAGAACATTTTTTTGGGTTCTAAAAAAGTTTGAAAAAATTCCTGCATTTCATCGAAAAATCACCATCAGCTCAATCATTGAAGCTCATTTTTGGTGATTTAACGCTGTTGGATTTTTTTAATGGGGTTACGGCAAGTCATTGGTTTATGCCAACAAGCAAACAACGTTCGAGAAGCTCAAGAGTAATATCGAACGCGAAATTGCTAACGTTCAGGCCGATATGTGTGAAAGAGTGGTGGAAACTTGGCTCTAAAGATTCGATCGCTGCAAACGTGCTCACGTTGGTCATATGAGCGATATCGTATTCCATTCTTAAATGTACCCTGTGTACTACACCTAGAATAAATTTCAGTGCTTTACCTTCATTATTCTGTACTTTGTTTAAATACAAAATTGTTATATCAATCACTATTGGAAAACCTTTTACAATAATCAAAAGTCATCAATTTTATTGATGCACAATAATTACATCACAAAACTGGTAAAATTAAATACAAAATTAAAAGTCAATTTGTGGTAAAATACTTGAATTACCAATCTGCCCAAGATCGGTCTTCCGTCGCTGGTTTATTTGCGATCTTGTCGGTCAACCAAAAAGCAATTTATTAGCAGCCGCTGCCACCAAAAGCGATTGCAATGCGTTGAAGAGCATAAACTGTCCTATATATTAGAACATTAAAGAAGTCTTGGGGTTGTATACCAATGACATGCCTTTAAAGTGGACGTTTCAACTGGAAAATGACCCAAAACAATCGGAAAAGGCTGAAAAATGCCTGGACGAGGAAAACGGATTTGTCACGAAATATTTATTTATTTATTTTTATGAATTTTTTTAGTTTACTTTCATTTTTAGTATGTTAATAATAGATTATAAAATCAGGAAAATCTTATAACGGGCAATAATCACAATTGTTGCTTTTTGTACAAGTAATTTTCTGGTTTCCCAGTGGATAAAATAAGCATGCACATAGTAGACTTTAGGCACAACATTATTAATGTGATGGACGCAAGACAACGATGAGTTTATATGTAAACCCAAATTACGAATTGTATTGTTCTTAGTCCATTCAAATCTTTCTTAACTCTCTAACGCAAATCTTCAACAAGACCAATGCGACACGGGAGAGATAAAACTGTATAACATTAGCGTACGCTTGCATTATAAAATGGCTACAAACCGAAAAAAATCATTAACAAACATGAAGAAAAGAAGAAGACCAATAACAGATCCATGCGGAACGCCTGAACGAATGGCTTTTTCATCAGCCAATTACCTTGTCACCAGTCTCAACTATCTGTTCTCGATCACGAAAGTAGCTGCCCAGTAGCTGCCTAGTGGCATAGTCAGAAGAACCAAATAATTACTTAAGCTTATCACACAATAAAAAATGGTTCACATTGTCAAATGCTTTTGAAAAGTGTAACAAACAAAGTAAGGTTAGTTTAACAAATTGTTGTCATAAGAAATTCGAATGTCATCCATAATCTTCAACATTGCAGTGCGACCGCTATGTCCCGATCTAAATCTAAACTGAAGAGATTTTAGTAACCTTTTCTCATTCTCATAGATTTCAACTTTGATGAATTCAGCATCACTTTCAATTGATTCACTTACAAGCTTTAACATTCAAGTACTTTTTGAAATGAAGTGCAACACGCCCACCATTTTTTCCACACCTAATCGCATAAAAGTTAATTTACTGTGTAATTAAATAGAATTTTGGCCACAGGTTTTGCTCCAGTATCTCCGATATATTGAATTCTTATTCCCTTTGAACTGTTTTGAACAGTGAAGCTCATTTGGTTTTTAGACAGACATTTTCGCAAGCTCGTATGCCTCAAATACATACAGTGATGGAAAAAATAATAGAAACGTAATACATTTTAACAATTCTAACCATACCGATAATTTTCCTGGCGAATTCTATGCGTGAAGCCTACTGTGCACGATTTGCTGGTAACGGTACTTTATTTTGTTTTCAATTTTATGCATATTTCGGCATGAATACTTGTTGCATTTGAGTGTTTTTCAATCAAACACGTTTTTGCCTTGGAAAAAAAATAGAAACGCGATTAAATTTCGTCAAAATATTTTCCTAGAACGTGTGAAATATTTTAATTGAGGTAGTTTGTGGACATTCAAAATAGGAAAAAGTGTCAGAATAGCAATTCTTGCGAAATTCGTCCTTCTGCATTTTTTCTAGATTCAGAATGAGTCGTGGAGTGCATTGCACATCTCATAAACGAAGGCAAATCAATGGCTGAAATTGCGCAAATAATGAAGTGATCCAAATAAAAAGTGTTTTCCGCAATTCATTTTGAAGAAAAACAAGAGAAACGAGGCAGTAAGCGAAAAACCTCCCATAAATTCGATCAACGTCTTATTCGGCAAACGAAAAAAAATCCATTTCATTCATCGGAAGAACTAAGGAAGGAGTTAACTGCACCTGTTACGAGCCGTACAATAAGGACTAACTAACTAATGGAATGGCTTTCACAATCACCAGACCTGAATCCAATAGAACATCTTTGGAGAGTCTTAAAAAAACGAATTGCTGGGTTTAAGTCCAAAAATAAGGAGGATTTATGGAGAAAAGTACAGGCTGAATGGTACGCCATTGATCCATCAATTTGTAACAAACTGGTGGATTCCATGGATCGTCGCTGTGTCCAAGTTATAAAAAATCGTGGTAGAACTACTAAATATTAAAAACAAAAACATTCTACTAATTTTTATCAAAGACTTTTAACGTTACTTAGTTCCAAGTTTTTTGTTTATATTTTTTCCCCCCAAGCGTAATAAATGAAGTTAATTTTTTTTATATATGGACTTTCAGAAATACCTTCTTATTTTTTTATTTTGAAATATAATGGAATAAGTAATAAAAATAAAATTTAAAACATTGAAAAGAAAATTCATTTTACAAAAGAAAATTTGAACATTAAAAGAAAAATAGGTCGTTTCTATTATTTTTTCCATCACTGATTGTATTTGCAATGAACAAGTTGATTATAAAAAAATATTTTTCTAGTTTATCATTTCTTCTGTTTTTACTATTGTAATAAATCTACCTGTAACATTTGTTGTTGCTGTTGATGAAGAAATCGGTGTTGCTGTTGATGCAGCACTTTGTATGGTCGCTGGTGACGCTGCGGTGGCAGCGGCAGCGGCGGCGGCGGCGGTGGCAGTAGATGTCGTAGTTGTTGCTGTTGTATTTGCAGTGGATTGTATACTCAAATTTCCATTATTCCTTGTAAACAAAGCGGATATGTGTGTTACACCAATATCACCGCTGGCAGTACCACCATTGGCGGCAGTGGCTGCTGTTGTTTCATTAGCACCACTACTAGCATTTGGTTGTGCAACTATATCTGCTGCTGCTGCCGTTACTGGTGCTCTACTTTCACCCGCATTCGCATTTTCTTCTGAAGCATTAACACTGACTACAGCAACGGCAGCCGCCGCCGTTAAATTCGCTGGATTAATTTGAATGGAACCCAAATTGATGCGTTGCAAGTTACCGAATTGCACGTGAATACGAGCTGGTGGTGGAATCCAGCCGCGAGTAAGCAAAATACGACGTAGAGCGTCCAGTGGACCACCACCACCACCTTGTCCAGCATTAATTGCACCATCACCATCTCCAGCACCAGCAGCAGCACCACCTCCAATTCGTTGCCGCATAGCACGTACTGATGGAATTTGACGCAGATTTTGCATTTCACCATCTGTTGGTGGTTGTTGTTGTTGTTGATGTCGTGGCGCTGCTGCAGATGAACGTCGGAAAATGCGATTCGCGAAAATGGTAGCAGATTGGCCCTGACCCTGCTGCTGCTGCTGCTGTTGTGGCTGCTGTTGCCCATTGGCACGAGCATTCTGGTTACGTGTGTACAGTATAAGTTGTGCTTGTTGCATAATCACCGGCAACTCGTAGTGATGAAAGAAATAGAACATTGAGTGCTATGTTGAAAGAGAGAACAAAAAAAAAAAGGCAGAATAATATAATACCAGTATTTTCACTACTTATGTACATTCAGAAACAATCAAAAGCTCAGACAAAAAGTAAAAGAAATAGATGCAATTTTAAACTTTTAGATGATAATTAAGTTGCAGAGCGTAACTAAGTCCTACCTACTAGTTCATAGATATACATACATAAAAGGTATCGTATTAATATTTCCAAATGGAACAAAAACCCATGAAGCACTTAGGCCGAGCTTCACACCTTCATTCATGTTGTGCGAATTACACTTGTACACGAATGGATCTAAAGTTTTATGCCGAATTCGAACGGTGTAGTGAAAAGTTTTCCTTAGGCAGAAGTGCTGGCGTATAGAAATTGGCTTCTTCCATTTTTAATTTTTGGCTGTGTGTTGGCGCTAGAAAACCTTCTTTCCACGGAGAAAAATTTTCATGCAAAACAAATCTTCTACCCTTCTCTTTTGTTGAGAAGCTGGAATTCGGCCACATCAATGACTGCCTTGTGCTGTATAATGTGAGGACCTTCGTCGGGACTCAATGACATGAGTGTTGTTGCAATTATTGATTCTAATGAACTCATTTGCCATTTATGCTGTCTCTCCGCATTGGTCTTTGCGAGTTGTTTTTCAATGAAATTCGAATTCCGTTGTGCCTCAAGTTGCTTGCGAAGTCTACACTCTCGCTATCTCTCGGTGCTTGTTTTTCACTGATTGTTTGTGCCTAGCGTTTGTTTTTTTAATCGCTCATTCTTTCAGCTCTAGAAATTTCTAACGATTTTTGTTTGAAATGTCAAATTTTACTAGAAGGTGATGGGCAGCATCTTTTATCAATCGAGTATGATTCATACTCAGCACCCTCTATCAATCGATAGAGGGCTTCTCTATATATTGATAGAGAGCGCATAGTGGATGCATATGTGTTGCCCATCATTTATGCGTATATAATTATGCATACACTCTCGCGATACTTTGATGTTGGTTTTTGTGTTTTTTTTCTGAATCTGAATTTTGGTGGGCCTCCATTTTTCGACTAAGTCGACATTCTCGCTGTCTCTCAGATGCAGTTTTTGCTGGAGATTTTATCGTAAAACAATACTCATTTGTTTGTGCCTCACGTTCGTTTCTTTTTCAGACTATATTCACTAATTTTTGTTTGAAATATCAAATGTTTTGCTAGGAGGGCAGCGCCCTCTATCAGTCGAGTATGAATCATGCGCGAATTAAAGCCCTCTATTAGAGGGCCCATAGTGGATGCATATGTGCTACCCACCATTTATGTGTATACATATACAGCATCTGTCCAACGAATTACGAACTCTAACTTTGAGTATTAATAAAAACTAAAGTATTTTGTCTAAATTAACAAAATTCAACTTTATTTAATCAATAAGAGAAGCACTTAAATTTTGTATGGAAAAATTACATTTATTTATTATTTTGTTACCTCGCCCCCATGTTTCAACACAGTCTTTATTCGATCAGGCATGCTACGAATACAATTACTTATCATTGGCAAGTTATCACAGCCAATTCAGTATCATTTTCCCATACATCCTTAATGTGACGATTTAAATCTGCAACTGTGGTTTTTCTACGTAGATATACCTTCCTATTAAGATAAGCTCAAAAATTTTCTATCGGGTTTAAATCAATAGAATTGCCAGGCCATGGGAGCACCGTATAATGAACGGATTTAAACAAGTCATACTGGTCCTGGATGTATGGCACGGTGCACCGTCTTGCATTAAGATGTATTCTTTGACGGAAATTGTAGGTTATTTAGATAAATGTAGCACCAAAACATTTTCGAGAACAGTACTGCACTGGCCAGAACGCTTTAGTAACCGCAAAGAATTCTAAAGGGAAACGTCATTCACTGGAAATGTAGTTCAAACCGTTAGTGTAAGTAGATGTTTAATTCTCGAAAGATTACAGGAGCTAGAATATCGTTCTCCTTCCCTTCTCCGCATGTAATTTTCAACCACAGTTACGGCCTCTAGACGTCATTTGTTGCGAAAATTGTCCTATGAAAAACATCACAATGCAAAAATTTAATAATGTTCATTTTATAAAGTATGAAAACCAAAAATATACATTTTTCACTTATAATCCTTAATGCAATTAAGCCCACAAAAACCGCCGCCGTCTTATCAAATCCGTTAACTTCGGCTTTTTTGCTTTTTCGTAAAATAGCCTACATCGGGTATGATGCGATTTATTAACACCAGAGTTTTGAATATCTTTCAAAGTACGCTGTGATGTTGCAGCTTGAACTTCTAATGCTTTTCCCACAATCAACCGATTTTCTCTCTCGGTGGTATTCCGTTTTCCCTTGCAATTTTGTCAATTATTGCTAAAAGTTGTCATCTCATCAGAAGCGTTATTGTATTTTTTTTTTTGGGATTTCAGACACCGATGACTTAGAAATTTCAACGACTTTGCCTAATTTATATAACTCACTCCCTTCGGGCGGGGTGCGCATAGCATTTAAAAATTTTTCCACGCAAAGAGGGAAATGAAAACACCATTGACTTTTAGTATACTTTTAGGCCTAAGGGTCAATGGTAAATGTTGCCCAAAATGTCAGTTGGTCAGTTCTCTGAAGAATACTTGACAATTAATGCGATTTATAAAAAGCTTCATAAAAGAAATGACATCAATCTGAAACTCCTGAAATTGAGTCTATGGCTCTATATTTGCATTTTGAGTATCGGAAATATGATGCAGCAACATATTTGAATTAATGAAAAAAGAGAATAGAAAATTTATATAACCTTTGCAAAATATTTATGTAAAACCCTCCACGGTACCACCTCTTGCAGGCTTTCCATTCGCAGTTCGGATACGGCATAAAACTTTAGGTCCCTTCCATTGTGTATAAATTTAATACGCACAACACGAATGGATGCGAAATGCTCGTCCTAGGCCTTTCATGGGCTGCTTTTGCCATTAAAAAAATGTAGAAGACACGCGCGATTCAGAGTCTGAAAGTTAATGTTTTTAAGCGAGATCTTATGTTTGCCGCAGCGTAATTGGCATTGTGCTAGACTGCTCCGGATTCGAGTTTCGGTACCATCTCTTTACTGACAATGCCTCCAAACGTCCAATAGTAAAAATTGCCCATAAAAGCTTTCCACTTCTTTCCATGAACATTCAAATACAACGCGCACAACATGAATAGATGCAAGAAGCTTGGCTATGGTCTACTGAGTCGTTAAAGGTGAATTAGAAGAAGATATAAAACCGGTAACATAAATTAAATATCTGATTAGTGCTTATCCGGACATTGAGAAAACGGCCCAAGTCTATCTACCACATTTCATTCATATTTGTTATAAATAACGTAACGCATAATGACTTGCAATGATTCTACTTATACCATTCACAGTACTTATCAAGGTACCTACATATTACTGTTAGCGGTGATTATGCTGCTTACGTTGTTGCTGGCATCAGCTAACTGTTATTGCCACTGCTTCTATTATTGCCGTGGTGTGTTTTGGAGACACGTGAGCTCTTAAAATCGATAGCTGCCACGTGACGCATAAAGAGGCGAATAAGTATGATGCAGTAAAATGATACACGTGATTTTGGCAAAGTTATCAATTAATATTGCATGAAGTTGGCAGCACTTGCAGAAAATGAAGGAAATAGACAAAGCAGTAACAGCAGCAACTGTAGCAACTGTAGCAACTCATGCTCATGTTTCGGTAGTATCGTCAAATGATATTGCAACAAAGCAAGAAAATAAGTTTAAATTGTGATTTCTACATTTTAGACCCAATCATAGTTCCTGAGGGATATTTGAACGATATTGTGTCACTTTAGATTAGGCGCTTTTATTTAAGTGATCCCCCAATTGAATACATATACTCATATACCCATTAGCTCCTTTAAGGGTTGGGAAGGGGAGTAAGTACGTTCAGGGTGCGCCATCATTTATGTCGCTATGTAAACGTTGAATAATTTTAACATTTATCCACCGATTGAATTGAGTGAACATGTTTTTGAATTTCAATTCTGTACAATTTTAACCATATATCGCTTCACACCGAAACAATGCGCCGAAGTAGTGACGCTGGACATTGAAAATAGTGGTTCAGTTGTGTTAACTCAACGTTTATATCGATGGAAAGTATCGTGGCCAATAAGCACCGTTAATCACGGGACAGTAGGAGTTTGTCGACAAGCCGTGTCGACCTTGTAGGATAGGACACCGCCATCAATATTTTGTTACCAAAGCATGAAAGGTTAATGAGTGAAACAGATCTGGCATACGAAACGTATCGGTGGGATAAATACTTAAAAACTAACATTTATTAAGTATGCCAACCATTTCTTCTACATGGAAATGGAAACAGTAAGAATAATACTAACTATTTGTAATACGCTGCAGAAATTTTATCGAGACTCTAGTTGGAGCACCTCATTATCAATCTTTTTTCAACCATTTCCAAATCGTCATACATTTCAGATTGGTGTAAAGACTTACCTGTATGAAGAGCCACGATGATACCAGCGCTAAACTCCGGTTTTGTCCACTGAAGCGGTAATGATATGCATAGAATGCGAAGTGGTACAAGAAAAAGAATCTGCAATGGAAATGACATGAAAATGTTTGAATACATTTGAATACATTTCAGTAAATCATCCAAAGGCAGTAAGTATGTAAGGTACTTATGTATATGAATAATTTCCAATTTAAATATCAGTAAAACTACGTAAAAACGTGATTCATATAAAGAGTGATATTATTTAAATTGTAGGCTATAATTTATAGGTGAAAAGTTAAATGCTTTTGGAGAACGTAAAGGAAAATGTAATTCCAAAAAGAAACTCTTCAGTCGAAAAGAAAACGTAACGTTGCAAATGAAAATTTATTGAAAAAAAGAGACTGATCAGTATTTTCTTTACGGGGTATTTGATTTTATGAAGGAGCGCTCGTTTACATTTTTTGAAATCCTACAAATTAATGCCTGAGGCAAAGGGTATAAAAAACTATGTTTTACATAATGGTAAGTAATGAGCGCACACGTTGAAGTGGCAGGAGCCTAATATAGAATACCTATACACCCATTTCAGTAACCTTTACATCAGAAGATAGAGATATTAAAAAAAAATCATCGATTGCTGAATTTTTTTCGTCAATACTTTTGTTCCTAGTGTAAGACTCAACGTATGGTATTAATACTAACCGATAGTGGTAGTGGAAATCAGAACTCATTACCACTAAAAGTGTACTGGTTGATTGGTAGAACGATAGTCTGATTGAAATCTGGTTTCAGGGCTTTTTGGCAATACTGCATAACAAACTATTTGTATATAAGGAGTGAGATCGAAAAAATCGGATTACTTTGAAAGACCACCATGTGGTGTGGTCGCTGTGGGGACCATGTGGTCGCTGTGGTGTAGTGGTAGTGCGTTGGACTGCTACGCGGAGTGTCCGGGGTTCGAATCTCGGGGCAAAATCAAAAAGTAGAAAAGATAATTTTTCTACACGGCACCACCTCTTGGCAGGCAATGGCAAACCTACAAGAGTAAAAATTGCTATGAAAAGCTTTTCACTTCGCCGTTCGTATTCGGCATTAAACTGTAGGTCCCTTCAATTCATGTACAAATATAACACGCACAACATGAGTGGATGCGAAAAGCTCGGCCTAGGCCCTCCATGAGTTGTTGTGCCATTAAAAGTAAAAGTAAATTGAAAGACCACTGCTTTGAAACTCTTTATCTGAATGAAAAAATTCAAACAATAGACTTTGCGTTTGAGAAATTCTGATGAAATACAATCACATGTTTTTTGATTTGTGAACTTTCAGTTGAGTCATGGCATCGGAAGTGGAAAGACGCGATTTAGTTGTTGAATTATTTCGAGAAAATTCGCAGTGGAGATAGAAAACCATTGCAAATAACGCGAAAGTTGCACAAAACAGTGTCTCGATGATTCTTAAAAAATTTAATACAGACTTAACAGTTGCTAGAAAATATGGTTCTGAAAGGAAATGCGGTTTCTTATCTCCACAAAAGGCGAAGAAAGTCGTTGATCTCTTAGAGAAGAATCCAGCGTTGTCTAATCGAAAATTGGAGGAAAAAGCGGCTAAAAACTCACTAGTTTGTAAAATTGAAAAAGATGCGGGCCTTAAAACATACAAAGTGCAATCAGTACCCGACAGGAACGCTACTTAAAACTTGGTAGCCCAGAACCGAACTAAAAAGTTGAAGACAGATTTTTTCCAAAAATTCGATTGCTGTGTTATGGACGATGAAACATACTTGTCTAAATTTTATCAATTGCCTGGTCAAGAGTTTTACACCGCAAAGGAACGAGGAGGAGTTGAGGAAAGATTTAGGAGAAACAAAAGTCCAAGTTCCCGAAGAAGTTTCTGGTATGGCAAGCGATTTGTAGTTGTGGGATAAGGAGTAAAAGTTTCGTAACAAGTGGCACTGTTAACAACGAAATTTATGTGAAGGAGTGCCTCCAGAAGAGATTGCTGCCCTTCATTAGAAAGTACAATGCATCTACTTTCTTTTGGCCTGATCTAGCCTCCTGCCACTACAGTAAAGTAACTCTTAAATGGTTCAAAGACCAAAACATCAAATTGGTACCAAAAATCGCCAACCCACCAAATTGCCTATCGAGATATATTGGGCTCTAGTGAAAAGAACATTAAAGGCAACAAACAAAGAAGCCAAATCCATAGAAGATTTTAGAAATAAGTGGAATGCTGCCGCCAAGAGAGTCGGCGCTAATGGCAGGCATACCGGAAAAGCTGTCCGAATTCTGTAAAAAAAACAACAGACAAATCAGTTTTATTGAATATTTTATCAGAAATTTTCTTTTCAAAACTGTTTACATTTTTTTATTTGCATAAAGGATTTCAATGTTAGGACAATTTAAAGTTATCCGATTTTTTCGATCTCACTCCTTAAATATAAAGCAATGTGTGTGTGTGTCCTTTAAAAATAATAAAAACAATGTTCTTAATTATATTGTATATTGCGCAGCAGCTTCTTAAATTGTTATGAGATTTAGGAATTATTTTTTTAATCGAATCATTAATTTTACAAACATATTGATTACGTTGTTTCATAATCTTTCACAATGAGCGGCTTTAAAAGAAAAAAAAAACTGAGGATTTTATTGACTTGAAAATCGCTTTCTACACCTCATTAGTTGGAAGTCGGTTGAACTACTGCTCTTTGATTTGGTAGTCGCTTGGACTACTGATCTTTGATATGAAATCCGTACTCCAATCTATACTAAATTGGCATTGTAAAAGTTGTATTGTGATGATAGTCTTCCTTCTTACATTAGAAAATGCAAATTGCTTGGTCTTCAGCCCCTGTACGAGTATGAGAGCAGAATTTATTTATCTCAAATATTTGTTTTTAATACCTATTATTAATTGCTACGAGATCCAATGCATAATCGCTTGTTTATCGATTCATTAGAGCTAATTATGAGTCATCATTATTGATTTCAACGCTAGCATTTATAAATGAAAGTTAAAGCTACTCATTATTTTTAATTGAATTATTATACAGTGCAACAAAAATTACAACTTTTACTTTAGGCGTCTTGGGGTAATTTGGGAGCGCTGATCACCAAGTCAGTTTTTGAGGTTGGAAGATTGGCGTCGTCAAGGATTAAAGAAAAAATACTCATCTTATCAGATACGAATTTTACGTCGGAATCAAAGTTGTTTAGCACAATGAGATATAAAAATGTTGTGGTGACAACTTTCCTCTATCATTGACCCCATAAATTTCCATGAAACCGTTGGAAAATTGGAGGCCAATTTTTTTTTTTTTGCACTGTGTTATTATTATAAATTATGTAGGGAAGTAGTAGTGGTCGCTGCAGCGTAGTGTTAGTGCGTTGGACTGTTAAGCAGAGTGTCTGGGGTTCGAATCTCGGCAAAGGCAAAATCAAAAAGTAGAAAAACTAATTTTTCTACACGGTACCACCTCTTGGCAGGCAATGGCAAACCTACAAGAGTAAAAATTGCTATGAAAAGCTTTTCGCTTCGCCGTTCGGATTCGGCATTAAACTGTAGGTCCCTTCCATTCATGTACAAATATAACACGCACAACATGAGTGGATGCAGAAAAGCTCAGCCTAGGCCCTCCATGGGCTGTTGTGCCATTAAAAGTAAGTAATAAGATTTTTTAAGTGCTTGGTTTTAGAAAATTCCAAGAAAATACAGAAATTTTACACAAGTAAATGAAATTTTTATTTGCATCGATGAATCAATTCCTGCCATTTACTTTTTAAAGATAATTTTACTTCAATGTTGCCGCGGCTACGCTTCAAGTGGTCCATTCCGATAGTCCAATTGTGGCACACTTTTTCACACGTTTCGGCCGGAATATCACCAATGACCAATGACGTGTTCAACGTTGGCTTTCAAAGCAGCAATCGTGTTTGGCTTATCCCTATAGACAAGAGACTTAACATAGCCCCACAAAAAATAGTCTAACGGGGTCAAATCACACGATATTGATGGCCAATTGACTGCACCAAAACATGAGATTAACCCCTCACCAAATACGCCTTCTCAATTGATGTATGGTTTCGCGTGCAGTATGGCATGTGGCACCGTCCTGTTGGAACCACATGTCAGCCGAATCCAATTCTTACATTTTCGGCAAAAAAAAAGTCTGTTATCATCGAACAGTACCTTTCTCCATTAACCGTAAGGTTGTGGCCTTCATTGTCTTCAAAGAAGTACGGCCCAATGATGCCGCCTGCCCATAAAATTCACCAAACAGAGCATTTTTCGGGATGCATTGGTAGCTGTTAAATTGCCTCTGGCTGGTCTTTACTCCAAGTACTGCAATTCTGTTTATTCACGTATCCATTTAGCCAAAAAATGAGAACGTCAAAAACTAAGTAACAAAAAAATCACCCTTTATATGGAAAAATAGGTAAATTTCAACAAAAATGGCCATTTTCGCTGACTGTAACTTCTAAAATGTTAGTAGTATTGTATCCCGGAAAATACTTATTGCACATGATGTTGGATATGAGTATTTATGTATATAAATTTTTCTGCATACTTGGTTACCTCATTTCCCCTTAAATATAATATAAATCCATGTATCTTGACGGAGCATGTTACCACAGTCTCAAATAGCGGTAAAATAGGGTCATAGAAGCCACACTTTGACGATATTATACCTATTTAGGTGATTCAACGAGGTGTCGTACCATATTGTATTGCCATACAATTTTGTATGAAAAATGAGAGAGTTTACGACAATTGAGAGGATACGACACTGAATACGACACCTTGTGAATATCCCAATTATCATTTAAATCATACGGAATGAAATACGGTTGCATGTTGTACAAACTGGTCGCTGTGGCGTAGTGGTAATGCGTTGGACTGCTACGCAGAGTGTCCGGGGTTCGAATCTCGGCACAGGCAAAAACAAAAAACAAAAAAAAGGAGAAAACATAATTTTTCTACACAGCACCACCTCTTGGCAGGCAATGGCAAACCTACAATAGTAAAAATTGCCTATGAAAAGCTTTTCACTTCGCCGTTCGGATTCGGTATTAAACTGTAGGTCCCTTCCATTCATGTACAAATATAACACGCCCCACCTTAGTGGATGCGAAAAGCTCGGCCTAGGCTCTCCATGGGTTGTTGTGCCATTGAAAGTAAGTAAAGTTGTACAAACTCCATTTTAGTTCTATTGTCGATTATGTACATAGATCCTGCGAACAGTACCTTTAATGCAGTTCTTGTTCAATTAGTTGACATTATTTGTGTGAAGATTATAAAATACGAAAAAAATAGATAAAATACGAAAAATGAATTTCTGTGTTATAATTCCAGTAAGTTAACAAATTCGAGTATTTTTTGTTAAAAATGCCTATTATTTAATAAATCCATGAGTTATTATTGAATAACTGTTTGTGACATGTAACATTGCGATATAATGTTCTTTGAGTGTAGTACATCAACTTTTATTTGTGTTTTTGACAGGATGACTTTCCAAAGACTAAGTAAGTTAAGAAATTTGTTAACGTCCTTGCCACTCCTCAAGTAACTGAAGAAAGAACGCGGCTACGCTGTAGAATACGTGGGTAGCGTTGGAGGAATAGACCTATCAGCACTGGCATGGAAAACGAAAAAGTTGTGATCCTGGCATCAAGTGTTGTTGGTGAGTTGCCCAAGACACAAGTCAAAAGGTACGACAAAGCCCAAAAAATGCGACCACACATCGTGGGTGAATATAACCGCCATATGGGTGGTATCAATTTGCTCGACAGTATCATGGGTAGATACAAAATAAAACTGCGAAGTAAAAGATGGCAAATACGCATGTGTTATCACTTTTTGGATCTAGTAATGTCCAATGGCCTGGCTCTTATACAAAAGAGTGTGGAAGGCAAAGAACTTGCCAGGCACGCAACTGTCGCCAGCCGATTTTCGCAAATTGATAACGAAAGCAAATTCAACACGGCAAAGCATTGGACCACACATTCAAGCATATAAATGTCAAGGTCCAGCCAAATACATCCCTCCAGTGGCTGTGCGACAAGACCAAGTTGGGCAGTGGCCAGTATGGGGATCCGCTGCAAGTATCCTAACTGTACTGGCGTATCCCAAACTCTATGTGACAAGTGTAGCGTAGCATTATGCTATAATGAACAAAACAATTGTTTTAAGGCATTCCATACGTCTCTGAGGAACAGTTTAAGACAGTGAAACACTTCTGTCGCACTCCCCTTTTTTTTAATTTTCTACCTTTCCAACAAATTAATTTTTTTTTTTAAATAAAAAATACGTGTTTTTTTTTGTTAAGACCTATTATCAAACCAAGAATTTTTTCATGTGGTTGAGTTATAAAGGGTTAAATAAAGCAGCGCCAATTAGCTGCGACCAATGAACAGCGCATTATGCATAGTTTTGACGAGTTTAATGTATCCCCCAGCGATTAAAGCTGCCTCAGCCTAAGAAAACAAACGATTTATGCTTCTAATACTTAGGCGAGACCGGGGTAATTCTGGACAACTTTTGGTTATTTTACCATAAAATGCTTAATTTGAACTGTATTCTGAAACTGATTGTACCATTAGAAAGATTGTACCATTCATAATTCAAAATGACAACAGGTACGACCGAAAAAACGAGCAAAAAGTGTCTCTAGATCGATTTGAAGTCAGAACTCTGTGAAGGGGTTAATTCTGGGCACGACGGGGTAATTATAGACACAAGAGAGTAATTTTGGGCAAAGTTGTTGTTGTTATTTTTAAACATGAAAAAACTTAATTCAAAACACATAAATGATGGCAAATGATAAAAAAAAGAAGCATTTCTAGTCAGAATATTCAGAATCGCATTTCAAACAAGTGAAATTACTGTTTGGAAAATCAGCTCATTTCAAATGAGCCGGTTTTTTGCATGTGTCACAACTTATTGAGTTTGATTTGGTCAGTTTAGGCAGCATATTTTTCTCACAAACGATGCACAACTCTTCATCAGAAGAAGAGGAAGAGGATAAGCGACAGATTGTCTTTTGGGTGATGTTGTTTTGGCCTTTTTAACCGGTGTCATTGATTTTGAAGTTGTATTTTGTAATAGCCATTTGTTTTGTTTAGCCGCTTTTCTGATAGCCGAATCATTTAAACGTGGTCGTGATTCCGGTGAAGTGATGACACAGGAAGCCATCAGGAAGCCATCGATTCCTGACAAAATATCGTCTAATGATGCCGAGCAATGAATGAAGCTGAGCAATCCAGAAGTGCTTGCAATTTCAGACGTTGATACTTCAATTTCAGAAGCTGGTGGTTCATCAAAAGTAAATGAAGCGATTAAAGCTACTTCAGCCCCCCAGAAAACAAACGCTTTACGCTTTTAATACTTAGATAAAGTGAGCATAATAATATTGAATTGATACCTGAAGTATGTACCTATATAAGGACTGTGTCGAATAAAATTGTCCGTTACATTTCCTCCCATACTGTGCTATTCAAAGATTCAAAATCAAAAATTTTTACCTTAGTAGCTTTGAATTAAATGTCAGAAAATATTATGTGTCAGTTAAAGGCAACAAAAATTTATTTAACGCGAAAATGGCAAACAAAGTGGAAGTGCGAGAAAATATTATTAAATTTTTTCAAAAGCAACCTCACTGGTCATTCAAAAAAATTGCCAAAGAGGTAGGGGCTCACCCTAAAAGCATTTCTCGCGTTATTAAACGTTTTAAGAAAGAACTGCGTATAGATCGGAAGAAAGGTTCTCGTAAAAAGAAGGGGCCACATGACTGTGAGAAGGCGAAGAACGTTGTGACCATTTTAAAGAGAGATCTAAACATTTCGGGAAGGAAATTGACGGGGAAGGCTGATTGCTCAGAAACTTTCGTGCGCACGACTAAGAAGGAAGCTGGCCTGAGGACGTACAAAGTTCAAAAAGTTCCGGATAGAAACGCCGTGAAGAATGAAACCGCAAAACAACGAGCGAAAATGCTGAGCCGAGATTATGTCAAGAAATTTGAATGCTGCATAATGGACGATGAAACTTATGTTTTAGCGGACTTTTCCCAGCTACATGGCCAGGAATTTTATACAGCTGATTCTCGAGGAAATGTCGCTGAAAAGTTCAAAGCCAAAAAAATTACAAAATTCCCAAAGAAATTCCTTGTTTGGCAGGCAATTTGTAGTTGTGGCAAAAGGAGCAGCACATTCGTGACATCGGGTAAAATCAACGGCGAAATATATTTGAAGGAATGCTTGCAAAAGAAATTGTTTCCATTTTTTTGGCCTGACCTCGCTTCATGTCACTACAGCAAAACGGCCTTAGAGTGGATCCAACGGAATGCAGTGGTTTTGGTGCCTAGAGAAGCCAATCCACCAAACTGTCCAGAACTAAGGCCGATTGAGAGGTACTGGGCTTTAGTAAAAAGGGAAATGAAGGTAACAAAAAAAGTGGCCAAAGACCTTCAAGATTTCAAAAGAAAGTGGTCTGCAGTGGTCGCTGTGGCGTAGTGGTAGTGCGTTGGACTGCTGCGCAGAGTGTCCGGGGTTCGAATCTCGGCACAGGCCAAATCAAAAAGTAGAAAATATAATTTTTTCTACGCGGCACCACCTCTTGGCAGGCAATGGCAAACCTACTAGAGTAAAAATTGCTATGAAAAGCTTTTCACTTCGCCGTTCGGATTCGGCATTAAACTGTAGGTCCCTTCAATTCATGTACAAATATAACACGCACAACATGAGTGGATGCGAAAAGCTCGGCCTAGGCCCTCCATGGGCTGTTGTGCCATTAGAAGTAAGAAGTGGTCTGCAGCAGCTGTGAGGGTGTCGGACACTACCATAAAAACATTAATGGAAGGGGTTCCTGAAAAATTAAAACTTTTTATTAAAAACTAATAATTTGTGGTTTCTTGTTTTTATTTTTTTAATATAAAAATAATTTGCAAAATAAAATGCTTTAGTTTAAAAAAATCGGACTACTGGTTCAAAAGATTTCATCATTTTTGTACCAGACCATTTTATTCGACGCACTCCTTATAAGCTTTATAATCATGCCAAAAATATTAGATTTCGAGATTTTTCGTAAATTTCATAAATAGAGTAAATCATAATTAATTGTGCAATGTGGCAGTTGTTTTTTTTTAAACTTATAAATATATAAAATTCTACTGAAAAATAAAGAAACCTGAAGAATGGAAAGGACGAAATTGTGTTGCTGAGTATTATCGATTGCTAGGAAACACCAATTCACTCGATTATATTTATTTTTAAATGAGTTTCGAAATTAATTATTTGCTTGTAATGCTCCAATAAAAAAATATATAGAGTACGCTACTTAGCAAACAGTAAGGAAACACCTTGCGGAAATATACACACTCACTCACACACACTTCCAAATAAATGTACAATACATCCGAAACACTTTGGTTTCAAGAAAGAATTAATTCCCAATTGTAGAGAAATGTAAGCAGGAAACTATAAGCTACCAACCGCAACCACCGCCATGATAACCGTAGGACAATATTGTTGAATGATATTGGACGAGTGAGTATGTGTAGGATGTCAATACAAATACGTTTCCACTTTTTTAAACGAATTATGGTAGATCATCCTTGACACAAATATCAATATGTTTACATTGTTTCTGCTGTCTATGAGTATGCATAGGTGTGTTTCAGGGGGCCTACATACGAGTATGTGTGTGTGTATCTGCTTATTTTTATTGCAATGATAAAGTGGAAAATTCTCATTCTCAACATTGCTTTCAATAATGTTTGGTTAATAAAATGGGTCATTCGATGGGTAGAATAAGAAGACGACAATGATGATGAAGAAGAATTGACACAAGTTGCACGAATAACAAATGCCATAGGCAAAGTACCAACAGGAAATGTGAATATTGCTAAAGACATCACCACCGGCACCAATATCACCGCCAACATAAACATCAACAACAAAAAATAACAACTGTTGTCAAGTAAATGGTCATTCGTCGACGCACACAAGCCACATCCAACCCCGCACACATACATATACTTATAATTATATTGGTATCTATGTATGTAGTACATTAGAGTGATTCAAAAAAATTTCTGTTCAACAAACAAAAAAGTCTTCAAGGTCACAATCAACGATTTTCAAACATTTATATTAAAAATTTATCAAATTCTTTATCAAATGTTGCAAATAGCATAACTTTGACAGATTTCAGGATAAAGGCGTAAAGTAAATTCGTCTATTCATCTACTATATTTAATAAATACCGAGTCGAGATGAAGGGCAAGGCAAGTATGTTCGGAGACAATTTTGAAGAGTGAAAAATAATTGATCAATTACATATTAACCCTCTAGCAGCGAATCTTCACCAACTATCGGGTAACTTTTCGATTTTCAAATAAAATTTCAACTTTGTATGGGAGCCGCCTTAAGGGTTGCAAATGCGGGCTTAGTATATTGGAGAGTGAAAAGTAATGGAGGTCGGCCTCACATTTGTACTCTCTAGGATTACCTCTTGAAGCACGGGGAGCCTATTTTATAAGGAAGTAAATTTTGTATGAAGGCCCCCTAAGTGTTGGAGATGTTGAGGAGAGCAAGTTGCGGAGAAATGTTGGTCATTGAAAGTTAATCGGAACAGTCTGACATTTTAACAAACTAGAAGCGACTCCTGATCAGTTGTACGGTAATTTGTTGATTTTCCCCGTATTTTTATTTCATACAAGGGTGTACCCTTATAAATGCAGAGCATTGTGTTGATTGGAAGGAAAATTAATAGGTGGGAGGAAGAAGGAGGGAGAATGAGAGAGGGAATGCAATCACACAGGACACCGACAAAGAAATAGACCGCCATTGTGGCAAGTGTTATGCCTTTACCCCTATGAACTTCAGTTTTATCAATGCCGACTATGACCGCATGTAGCGCCAAAGGCCAAACTTTTCGCATCCACTCATGTTGTGCGTGTTATATTTGTATATGATTGGAAAATACATATGCACTATTGAATGATCCTGTGCCAGTGAGACTACGCACCGGTCAAAGTACCAAAAATATCGCACCAAATATATCAATTCCACGCCGTTCACAGGAATTGTGATCTCTCAGTTTACATTTTGGCGTATTTTGCGTTAAGATCTTGGGCTACACCCTTACAATATGAAATTACCTCAAGAAGTGAAACCTCGTGATCATTTGAAGCGCCGAAACTTCTCCGATTGGGCTCTGCAAAAGTTTAAAGTAAATCCTGAATTTCATCGGAGAATTCGCTTCAGCGATGAAGATAATTTTTGACGGTTTCACGCCGTTGAATTTCTTTTATTGGGGGGACGTAAAGTCGTTGGTTTATGCCAACAAAGTTAGAGGAGCTCAGGAACAATGGCGAACGCGAAATTGCCTACGTACCGACCGATATGTGTGGAAGAATGATGGAAAATAGCCTCCAAAGAATCGATCGCTGTAAACGTGACTCCGGGTGCTCATATGAGTGATATCGAATCAACTTGTACTACATCTGGAAAAAATTTCAGTCCAATATCTCAATTACTCTGTGTTTTATATACTTAAATACAAAATTGTTATGTCCCTATTGAAAATCCCTTTAGTAAATGAATAGGCGAATATTCTTTGAATTTTTGCACGAATTTCACGTCGTTATCTTAAAATCTGTCAAAATTAGACTACATATTTCCAACATTTTAAGAATTTCTAAATTTTTTGATCCAAAATATTGAAAATCGCTGGTAGCGACCTCTAAAAATCTTATTTAAAACTTCTTTTTCGAGGTAAGCTTGAATCTTTTGGAGAGCAGTGAAAAAAATAAGGGAAATATATATATACAAATTTTTTTTTGAATCACTCTAATGTACATACTATACATACTTATTTAAATACACGCAGTATGTAGGAATGTATGTATGTATACCTACTCGTTCAACTCAGAAGGTTTAATAATATAAATAATTGCGGTATGGTATGTAGAAGACAATTTCAATATAAAATGGCAAATTCTACTTTAATTTACTTGCAAAACCACTGCGGTAGTGCGGCATGGTAATGCAGTTAAATTCGAGAAGCATACGCCATCTAGAGGGGAAAGTGTAACGGACAACCGTCCGGGAATAATACTA
Organism: Palloptera scutellata; assembly: GCA_958295655.1. Classification (NCBI taxonomy): domain Eukaryota; kingdom Metazoa; phylum Arthropoda; class Insecta; order Diptera; family Pallopteridae; genus Palloptera; species Palloptera scutellata. Next base: position 40,706,543 of record OY282451.1, read on the forward strand.
CCATACAATGAAAAGTGGTGGGGTAAGTTTTGGAATGAGGTGAAGGTGGTCAAGTGAATTATGTTATTGAATTAAATTTCAGTTGATTGTGACCACGCCATTGTTGTTGTTTTTCTATTCCTCTGTTGCCACAGTATTCTTGTCTGTCATTGTTGCTGTTGTTGTTTCTATTGTAGTTGTGCTGCGTAGTGGTAGCCATAGAGAAACACTCAATATTATTATGTACATACCGTTCTCTGTAGAATTTTGCACAATCTTTCGCTTTTCCATGTCGTTTTCTTTTCCAATTCATTCACTTTGTTAATGTAGCGAAAAGACGTCAACTGTTGAATGTGGAGTGTTTTTGAATTTGAATAGGATGGCAAGCAACGGCAGCAGTAAAAAGAGAAGGTATACTTGGGAATCTATTCGTTGAGCAAACACTACAAAGATTGGTTATTATAGGTACGAATGATAGGTACAACGTACGCGTACAGTGGCAACAAACATTACATTTTTAACTAAATAAAGGGTGTTTTTTCTAGAAGTGTGGTTATCATCAATCTGGCAATACTTTTTTCGGAGTTGATCTTTTTGACAGCTGTCACTTGATTTATGCTCAGTTTGGTTTGCCATTTAACAATGAATAGACTTACGCCTGAACAGTGTTTGCAAATTATTGAAATTTATTATTAAAATTCATGCGCTGTGAAAACAGTGTTACGCCAGCTACGTCCACTTAGTGACGAGGATCATTTTTGGCTCAATGCATACGTCAATAAGCAGAATCGCCGTATTTGGAGTGAAGACCAGCCAGAGGCAATTCAGTAGCTACCAATGCATCCCAAAAAAATGCACTGTTTGGTGCTGTTCGGTTTATGAGCAGGCGGCATCATTGGGCCGTACTTCTTCAAAGACGATGAAGGCCGCAACGTTATGGTCAATGGAGAAAGGTACCATTCGATTATAACACTTTTTTTTGGCAGAAAATGCTAGAATTGGACTAGGCCGACATGTGGTTCCAACAGGACGATGCCACATGCCACACTGCACACGAAACCATGCATCAATTGGGAGGCCAATTTGGTATCAGTTAACCTCACGTTTTGGTGTAGTCAATTGGCCACCAAGATCGTGTGATTTGACCCCGTTAGACTATTTTTGGAGGAGCTATGTAAAGTCTCTTGTCTATAGGGACCAGGCAAACACGATTACTGCTTTGGAAGCCAACATTGAACGCGTTTTTGTTGAGCCAAAATTGGACCTTCAAAATGGTCCACTTGAAGCGTAGCCGCGGGCAATATTTAAGTGAAATTATCTTTAAAAAGTAAATGGCAGGAATTGATTTATCGATCCAAACAAAAATTTCATTCACTTTTGTAAAATTACTGTGTTTTTTTTTCATTTTCAAAAACTAAACTCTTATAAAAATCACCCGTTACAAAAAAATAGATGAATATAGATGAAAAATAAATTTTTAATTTCACTACGTGGGTAGGATTCTCCCCGACCAACTCTTTATTAGCGAGTAAACGTTTTAAATAAAAGCTAGCTACACGCTTAGTCGATGCGAAAAAAATGGCGTTTACAGCTCGAAATTGGCAAATGTTGAATGTTAAAAAACAAAAAACAGTGGCGAAAATTATCAACATTATAACCATGCCCACCGCCTATACAAAATTGTATATAGCAAGTCATGCTGATAAAAAAAAAGTATTAGGCGCAAAATCACAGAAATTTAACCCATCTTTTAATGCAAAAAAATGTTTTATTTCAGAGAAAAAGTATTGCAATTTTTCTTTAATTTTCTTCATTCTATTATTATTTTACGTAATCGAGAGCACATCTGATTTAATTTTTGTGTGGTCAAGATTCAATTTAGTTATTTATTTTAAGATCTCAAATAATCGGTCAGCTATTAAAACATTGCACCAGCAAGGCAAACGCAATTACGAGATTGCGCAGCAGCTTCGCATTGCTCGTTCTTTAGTTTCTCGTGCAGTTAGACTATTTAAGGAACTGGGCCATGAAGGTGATCGCCCAGGAAGAGGTAGAAAACTCACCGTCAATACTTCCAGGAATCATTACAACGCGAGGGCAGCGTAATTCGAAGCGTTTCCATGAGAAAACTTGTTGACGAAACTGGCATCAATCTTGAATCAGTTCGACTCATAGCAAACAAAATTTACTAGGACTCAATGCTTACAAGGTCCAAAAACACCAATTAATTACGGATGAAAAAAAGCGCGTACGACTCCAAAGATGCCGCCTAAATCAATATCGGGTCGCAGGAATCGGATGGGAAAAATGGTATTCACAGATGAAACTGTTGAACAAGCGCATAACTGTCAAAATGACAAAAGCTGGTCAACAAAGACTCTTGGACCATCATTTGTCATTCAACAACGCTGCAATCTGTCATGGCATGTGGTGGGATTTCCGCAAATGGCAAGACACTCTTGAGTTTTGTGGAACAAGGAGTCAATATCAATCAGGAAAGTGTACCTCCGTGAAATTGTGGAGGCTGTAGTACTGCCCCACTGGCACAACAGCCCATGGAGGGCCTAGCCCGAACTTTTCGCATCCACTCATGTTGTGCGTATTAAGGGACCTACAGTTTAATGCCGAATCCGAACGGCGAAGTAAAAAGCTTTTCATAGCAATTTTTACTCTTGTAGGTTCTCCATTGCCCGCCAAGAGATGGGGCCGTGTAAAAAAAATTGTTCTATACTTTTTTTTTTTAATTTGCCTGTGACGAGATTCGAACACCTGACACTTTTCGTAGCAGTCCAACGCATTACCACTACGCCACAGCGTAGTTTTTTTTATTTTCAATAAAACTTTGAAATCCTAGATCCCATCATCAGGTACCTAGCCGTACCCCGTAAAGATATCTGCAGCTGTTATTTCATCCATATAAATGGTTCTGTTCAAAATAACTAATAAACCTGCAAAAATTATTTGATAAAAAACCTTTTTTCAATTATATTCGTTAAATTTAGGCTGGGTAGTTCCAAAAGGTTGGTCTCATATCGGATTCTGTTCCTTGTACAATTTAAATATTATCACTGCTGTTGTTTTCCAAATTATAGAATAGAGCGTAGCTAATTTTTATTTATTTTTCTTCACTTCAATGTGTACAAATTTTCAGAATTGCGGAACCACCAATCATTATCGCCAAAGTGCTGTCGGTCCCAAGGGCAGAACTGTGTCTTATATCTTTTCTTTCTTTCTTTCTTTTAATGGCACAACAGCCCATGGAGGGCCTAGGCCGAGCTTTTCGCATCCACTCATGTGCGTGTTATATTTGTACATGAATGGAAGGGACCTACAGTTTAATGCCGAATCCGAACGGCAAAGTGAAAAGCTTTTCATAGCAATTTTTACTCTTGTAGGTTTGCCATTGCCTGCCGAGAGGTGGTGCCGTGTAGAAAAATTATTTTATCTACTTATTGATTTTGCCTGTGCCGAGATTCGAACCTCGGACACTCTGCGTAGCAGTCCAACGCACTACCACTACGCTACAGCGACCACTTATATCAGATTGTCAAAATTTTATCTTGACGCCATTGAAACGGTAACAAAAATGACTGGTGTTCCGTAATGCCAAATCGCAATTGGATTGTTTCTCAGGCAAGTAGATTATGAGGCGAACCCTTATCGGGGTATAAAACAAACCGCAAATTTTGGTACAATGCAAATTTCAATGGAATTTTCGAAACCAGAAGATATTATACAATTTCAAACAGGTTGCCCCTTCTATATATATGAGTTTTTTAATAGGGACATAACAATTTTGTATTTAATACAAAAGCACCGCTCTTAAAACTTAGAGGAGCTCAGGAACAATATCGAACGCGAAATTGTCAACGTTGAGACCGATATGTGTGGAAGAGTGGTGGAAAATTGGATCCAAAGAGGCGATCGCTGCATCGCTGCTCGCGGTGATCATGTGAGGGATAACGAATTCTATACTTAAATGTAACATGTGTTCTAAGTACAACTGGAATAAATTTCAGCACAATATCTCAATTATTTTGTTGAAAATTACTTCTTTAGAATCATTTTTATATTTACACCGGGGGTAAGACATAATCATCGCAGCGAAAATTGTCACAGAAACGATGGGCAGCGCCCTCTATCAATCGAGGTTGTAAGAAATGAGGATACATATGTGTATACACATAAATAATTGGCAGCGCCCTTTATCAAAAGTACCGTATGTAAGTATGAGTACACATACGCGATTGATATAGAGCGCTGCCAATCAGTTTATCGTCAAATTGGACATTTCAAACAAAAATTGTTAGAAATTTAAACGCAAACGTTCTGAAGAAGTAAACTTCTGTAGGATGTCCCACCTATCTTCTTCTTTCACTCCTTTAGGCTTTGCGATATTTTGTTTTTGGAACCTGTGCCAGGAACATTAGATAATATAATTTCTAAACGATATACCACATATTTTACAAGAGAAACGATTAATTTCTGAAGATAGTAAATATAGAAATTGAATTTGAATAATAGAACAGAATAGTACAGAAACCCGAATCCAAATAACGAAGACATTTAACAATATGTATTTGTTTGCGTAATATTTTTGGACTATAAAAATGTAATACTTCGTATCGACAATAGAAGCAACGGCAGGCAGCAACATGAAGAAAAATATTACAAGGAAACTCGCATACATACTAACAAAGGGATATAAATATGTCACAAAATTCCCATTAAATGAGTGAGAAAACATGAACTGTGTATGTGTGTGTTCTTTGTGAGTGAATGAGAATTTGTAAGCGCACACACAATAAAGCAAACAGAACCAAAAATGATGGGAGGATTGAGAAGTGGGGAAAAAGAAGGCAACAACAATAACAAAAGCCATCGTATACTTTGACGATAATGAAGCGATTTTCCAGTTATGTACACTCATCAACTGCACCTTAAAGCAACAATAACAGAACACAGCATAACGCACACATACACAGACACACACAAACATAGCTCAGAATCAACAATAACAACTCAACCTCATTCATATGTATCAGCCTTTCATAGCGAGCGCCACCTAACCAGCAGCCAACCAAGCAAGCAACCCATCAACCAACAACCACTTGGCATTTCGCACGGCTCAAATTTTGACGCAATTCCACTTTACGTAACGTGATCTCAATCAACAAAAAAAAAAAAAAAACACCAAAGGAAAGCCAATAACAACTACAACAATAACAACAATTAGAAAGAAGCAGCAGCAGGAGCAGCAAAGCAGCAGCAGAAAAAGTAAAATAAAGTTAGCAACAAGTTAAAAGGGAAAAAAGTCAAATAGCAAAGCGTACACTTCCACCAACACTCTACAACATCTTCTGCTGCAGGCGTTAAACTGTATAGCGTTTTCCGAACCACCAAGCAACCTTTCTACCAATTACTTTCTTTCTGTATGAGTGTACGAGTATGAACATAAAAGAACATAACAAGTGTATCCAAGAGTTACACACTCTTATCCGCCCCTATACTCACTCACCTCCATTTTCATCTTTATCTCACCTTCAACTTACATCATCAGAAAACTACATCATCGCCAAAAACATCATTACCAACAACATCATTATCAACAACATTATTATCAACTACATCATCATCAAGGCAGCATGCTTACAATCTCTGCAAGCATATGTCGAGTAGAATTTTTGCTTTCTGTAGCTATTGTACCTAATTTGATGTTGTTGTTATTATTGCTCCTTGACACACACACCTACACACATTCAGACACACACTCGTATTAATATACTATACAAGCACATAAAATGCATGAATGCTTAGCAACATAACTTAAACATAGCTTAAACGCAAAGACAACAATTTTACGAAGATTATATTGACGACAGATGGATGGATGAATGGATGGATGACGGCGATGCCGATTTAACAGTTGTGTTATTTCGAAGTAGCACTTCTTTAAGAAGTGAACAAGTTCCTTTAAGTTCTTTTGTTGATTTATTATCAAGCCATATGCATCTTAAATGGTTTGAATTGATGTCTTTATGCTATTTTGAAAGAAATCTCCCATAGAAAAATTCAAAACATAAGATAACAACAGCAAAATAAACAGAGTAAAGGACGGGACGTTTAAATATTAGAAAGAAGAATTTTTACAAAATAAAAAATATAGTAATAGTTACTCCCTTCTCTTTCCTACTTGCCGGTCCACTTTCTCCACGGGTGTGTTTTTATCGCTGACCGATTCACTGGGGTAACCTTCAGAGGAATTCAGTATCGCCATTTCAATAATGTGCATTTAATAATGTACAACAATAGGAATACAAATACTTAACAATCCATCCTCGTAACGAGGAAATGTAATAAAATTATCCACGAAGTTCCTCTTGCCTAACACAGAAATCAGAAAGTGCATCTGTCAGGTATGGCTTGCGTCAGAGTTTCAAAGACATCCATCAGCTTGAAAATTAGTGAAAGATGAAACTCCACTGAGTTTCGCTGAGAACTGCTATGCGTTAGAGAGTTTTTGATTGCCTTTTGAGTGGTATTTCTGGAGGGAGTTCGATTAACTTCTTGGAGTGCTATATTTTCGAAAGTAACGGTAAAATAGAGAGACGCAAGCCACGCAACATTTGACGATGTTCCAATAAAGCCGGAAACTCTATTGTATCATATTAACTTTATCGCTCGATGTTGGATACGGTCCAGGAGCTCCAGTTGCGTTCGTGAAGCTCCAGCCCATAGGTGCGAATCAAAACCCAATTTAGGACGTAGGTGGTGTAAATTATGCGGAGACCAGCCGGAATGAAATATTTTTTTACACCGCCTAAGAAAACCGAGACACTTGGCTGCTTCATTCGACACGTCAAAAATGTGTTTATTGCAACGAACATCACATTGGATGGGCAAGCCTAGAATACCTACCCCACCCATATCTAGAGGCTTAACTCGTTTGTAAGATAACAGACAACATTTGGTCTTACGCGCATTGAACTCAACTCTATTCGTTAGACCCCACTCGGAGATTGACTGGAGATCTTTATTGAGTCATTCAGAACGTGCCTTTTCCTTTCAATCTCCAATCCAAACAATGCCGTCTATCCCAACACGAATAGTGCGCAATCAGTTCTGACACCAGTACTTTATACCACACTCTGTCAAACGCCTTTGAAATATTCAGAGCAACCGCCTTGCTCTCACCAAAGGCATGAGCACTGTGGTACCAGTGCTCGGTGAGGACCGCCATGAGATCGTCCGCAGAGAAATTTCGACGGAAACCGTATTGGCGGTAATTAAGCAATTCAAGATATTTGACTAAGTAGAAGATAACTACACTTTCCATGACTTTGGATAGCGTAGAAAACGATAGTTCACAGGGTCTGCAGTCTAGCTTTTTTAGGAACTGGATGGACATTGGCCACTTTCCAACAAGACGGACCAGTTGTGTATGAAATGTTGAAAAGATGGCGCAGCGGTCGAGCCAGCGTTGTCGCACAAGCTCGCAATACATGGGCTGGAATGCCATCGGGTCCCGAAGCCTTGTTTATGTTAAGGTTTCCAAGAAATTTTTTAACTACTCGAGTTCTCGGGCACAGCACAAGATACAGATTCGATAACGGGCATTGGTTTATCGCTAGCTGGCAGAGAATAATTCTCTGCGAAAATGTTAGCTAAAAGGTTCGCTTTATCAACTGAGCTAGTGACGAGGGGATCACCTGTAAAAAGAGTTGGAGTTGACGAAGACGTTTGGTTCTTTAGACTGTGTGCCTCAGGCACTGTTTGTGTAGAAACTTTTCGCACTTTAGAATGGCATTACAGCGATTTCTTTCCTGCTTACTCAACTGTTCAGTATTGACATTCTTATTAGATTGTCAGTTTCTGAAAGCCTCTTTCGACCTGACTGTTGATCTACAAGTCGCATTAAAATATGAATTGTCTTTAGGTTTAACGCTTATCATTTTATTACGAATGAAAGACCGCATTCCTAATAAAATTATTTATTCTACGATTTTAGCACTGTTTTCTACGTTTTTATCGGTAAAACACAATTTCCAATTAAAATTGTCAAAAAAGTTATCATGCCAATTTGCCTTTTCGTAAAGCCACGTTAATCGCTTTGGAGCTATCGTCAGAAGGTTGTGAATTTGACAATAGGGAAAGGATGCTAAAATGGTACAGTAGTTCGAGTTTCCAAGAACTGCGTGGACACTTGTCATGTATGTCATTATGAGAAGTAGAGTCAATAATGTTTTGAGCTTTCCCTGCGATACACGGAATGTGTGTCGGTTTGGTCACTAATTGAGTCAGGTCGTTCGACTGGGCAAATAACTCAACATATAGACCTTCGGGTGTTGTGTGACTTGAGTGGCACAACCAATCCTATTTGTGAACATTGAAGTCACCAGCAATCACGATTTCACTGCATGGATATAATTCAAAATAGAAGCGATATTACAAAAAGCTATACTAAAATTAGCCAACATTTATAAGCCTAGACAAAATTAAAACAAGACAGGTGGCAGGGAATAAAATCACAGGATTTAGCCTAAAAAAAACAGATTTCTGGTTCCTAAATGAATAAATTTGACTTCTCCAAATGTAACGTCCTTGACGTATGGAATAACCGATATATAATATATGTATGTAAGTATATGCCCCCGCATTTATTAGAAACGGAAATCACTTTGAAACAACTAATAAAAATTAAAACTTCCGGCATCTTTATATTCAATTTGTGAGGCAAATCTGTAACGAGTAAATTGGATTTATCGAGAACGTAACAACTGCAAATCATAACGGAAACGGAAACAAGCAAGCAATTCGTGTATGTGGTTTATGAAAGGGTTGAATAAAAACGTAAATACATATGTATAACGTAGTACATACATATGTATATGGTAGTTTAAGGGGTGAGTATGTGTAAAATTTAAACATATGTACATAAAATTTATTTATCCAGACATTTCTAAATGACCTTAACTAAACGTGAAAAAAGTAAATTTGTTTTGTACTCGTATAAGGAGTGAGATCGAAAAAATCGGATTACTTTGAAAGACCACTGCTTTGAAACTCTTCATCTGAATGAAAAAATTCAAACAGTAGACTTTGCGTTTGTGAACTTTCAGTTGAGTCATGGCATTGGAAGTGGAAAGACGCGATTTAGTTGTTGAATTATTTCGAGAAAATTCGCAGTGGAGCCAGAAAACCATTGCAAATAACGCGAAAGTTGCACAAAACAGTGTCTCGATGATTCTTAAAAAATTGAATACAGACTTAACAGTTGCTAGAAAATATGGTTCTGGAAGGAAATGCGGTTTCGTGTCTCCACAAAAGGCGAAGAAAGTCGTTGATCTCTTAGAGAAGAATCCAGCATTGTCTAATGAAAATTGGAGGAAAAAGCGGCTAAAAACTCACTAGTTTGTAAAATTGAAAAAGATGCGGGCCTTAAAACATACAAAGTGCAATCAGTACCCGACAGGAACGCTACTAAAAACTTGGTAGCCCAGAACCGAACTAAAAAGTTGAAGACAGATTTTTTCCAAAAATTCGATTGCTGTGTTATGGACGATGAAACATACTTGTCTAAATTTTATCAATTGCCTGGTCAAGAGTTTTACACCGCAAAGGAACGAGGAGGAGTTGAGGAAAGATTTAGGAGAAACAAAAGTCCAAGTTCCCGAATAAGTTTCTGGTATGGCAAGTGATTTGTAGTTGTGGGCTAAGGAGTAAAAGTTTCGTAACAAGTGGCACTGTTAACAACGAAATTTATGTGAAGGAGTGCCTCCAGAAGAGATTGCTGCCCTTCATTAGAAAGTGCAATGCATCTACTTTCTTTTGGCCTGATCTAGCCTCCTGCCACTACAGTAAAGTAACTCTTAAATGGTTCAAAGACCAAAACATCAAATTGGTACCAAAAATCGCCAACCCACCAAATTGCCTATCAAGATATATTGGGCTCTAGTGAAAAGAACATTAAAGGCAACAACAACAAAGAAGCCAAATCCATGGAAGATTTTAGAAATAAGTGGAATTCTGCCGCCAAGAGCGTCTCAGAAATGACAATAAAGGCGCTAATGGCAGGCATACCGGAAAAGCTGTCCGAATTCTGTAAAAAATAACAAACAAATTGGTTTTATTGATTAAATTTTCTTTTCAAAACTGTTTACATTTTTTTATTTGCATAAGGGATTTCAATGCTAGGACAATTTAAAGTTATCCGAATTTTTCGATCTCACTCCTTATACAGATAAATGATGAAATTTAAATTCAACAAAAAATTTAAATACCTTCTTAACAAAGTACCTTTGGCTGGTGGCCACCACGAAACATGACATGTTTTAGAAAAATACTCATAGGCAATCCTAAGTTAAACTATTCAAATCGAGCGATCACTATCATCTATTTTTTCTAAGAACTCTGAATAATATGTGGCAGCCTCTATGCATATAAAATTTTTTCTACCAAATTTAATTTTACTAACCATGTTCACCAACATGAAGGTCAACAATTTATTCTACAATTTTTACCAACATTTTATTTATTCCTAATTGCCTTTTGTATCAACACTGAATTCAAGTCAGCAAAATATAATCATGTTTTCGTACTTACTTTACTTACTTTTAATGGCACAACAGCCCATGGAGGGCCTAGGCCGAGCTTTTCGCATCCACTCATGTTGTGCGTGCTATTTTAATACATGGATGGAAGGGACCTACAGTTTAATGCCGAATCCGAACGGCGAAGTGAAAAGCTTTTTATAGCAAATTTTACTCTTGTAGGTTTGCCATTGCCTGCCAAGAGCTGGTGCCGTGTAGAAAAATTAATTTTTCTACTTTTTGATTTTGCCTGTCTCCTACCTCGTTCCCAGAACAACGAACAATGCCAAGCAACTTCAAATATTTAATAATCGTCGCCGTGGCGTAGTAGCTAGTTGCCGTACTACGCAGAGCTCAAATCTTGGAACAAACAAAAAAAAAAAAAATTAAGTAGAAAAAACAAATTTTCTACACGGCACCAACTCTTGCCAGGCAATGGCAAACTTACAACAGTAAAAATTGGCTAAGAAAAGCCACTTTAGGACCCTTCCAGTCATATGTATACAAAAATGTAGCACAACCAACATGAATGAATGCGAAAAGCTGGGCCTATGCCCTCTACGGGCTGTTGTGCCATTAAAAGAAGAAGACTACTTAAAAGTCGGTAAAGTTTTGCAATTGTTCTTTTTAACTTGCATTTCTTAATTTATGTACTACTTCTTTTTTGGAGCATTAGTCAGTTGAGGGATTGATTTAAAACTATCAATTAAATATGCTCTCTTATTTTAATAGACATTATAAAATTTTACCCTTTGCCACAGCTCTTCAAATTCAAAAATCTGATTTTAACATTTACTTACATAAAAGTTTACAAAATTGCTAATATAATGAAATTGATAATTGATACAACGTAACGTTCTAAATAGAATGAACCTTCATCAACAACAATAAACCATCATCGTCATCGACATCGACATCAACAAGGCAAGCAACAAAAAATTAATACCAAAACCATCGACTGCCATCAACAACAATACAGTAAATCCCGGTTAAGTACCTACCCTCCAAAGTGTCATTCCCGCTTAAGTGTCTATAATTTGCTGCATCTTACTTTATTCTGCGTCTTTTGCTTAAGTACCAAACTAATTACGTCACTAAGTGCCACTAAATTGCTTATTGCTTGTAATTTGCCTATTTTAAAAGCCACTTTGAAAATTTTGATGTACCTATAGTACATTATAATAAATAATTTTAAATATGGGGCGACATAGATACTTAGTCCGATTATTAAATAAAATTAATTTATGCAACGCGATCATGACTACTAGTCAAAAATATATTTTTCATTTGTTAATTTTTTTTAAGTTGGTTATGCAAATGCCTGGCACTTCGGCTACGAGGTAAAAATTCGAAATTTTAAATTTGATTTTAATAATTGGTATTTTTTTTTTTTTGATTCAAAAATTCCAAATAAGTTAAAATTGTATGAGATACTTAACCAGGATTCTTTTAAGTGCTTTTTCCGCTTAAGTACCTCTAAAGTCTAACATCTGCCGCTAAGGTACTTAACCGGGGTTTACTGTTCTCTAATTTTACTGCTTGTAGCCCCTTAAATGTACCAATAACCACAAAAACATCCATTGCAACAATAACAAATGTACAACTCCTTCTCAAATTAAATGCCTTCAGGATGAAAAACAACAAAAACAAACTATGCAAATCTCATCCTTCTCCTTTTTTGTACTTTTAGGAAATTAAGAAGCCTAAGCAAAATAAAAAAAAAACATATACATTTTGGAAAATAAAATATGTATTACAAAATTGTGGAACACTTGCCCTTACACAGCATTTGGGTCATATTTAGATTTAGCAGCACTCAAATAGAAAATGAAAGAAAACAGAAACGTAGGTCGGAAGACAGACAGGCACAATATACATACATATGTACATAAATGTAGAAGCAATAGAGCAATTTTTAAATTAATCATTTCGGACGCAATGCTTTTCTCGTATTCGTGCGAAAAGTTGAATCAGTGTGTTTTGTATGAACAATGCACAGAAATCGTCAAAAGTTAAACTACTTTCAACTTTTTTCACGCTTTTCTTGTGTTGCGACAGCAAACAGCTAAGAAATTCTAAGAGATGTTATAATTTGTAGGACAATGGTTATGCCATCGATAGCAGAGAATTTGAATCGAAAAGATTTAACACATTTATTTGATGTTGAACCTGTTGAACATAACAAAGAAATATTTTAAATATAATTATTTGACCTGGAATGACAAATAAAAATTAAGAATTATTTTATTTCTCACTCTCACTCTCCATGTTCATGTACTCTAAACTACTTTCCAATGATACTCGTGAAAAAAAAAAAATCCCAACAAAATATAACAGTGAATGTCGAAGCGCGACATCGGTTTATTTACGATCACAGTTTTGTCTATTCTGATTGTCAAAGAAGACTCACACATGCAAAACGCGTGTTGTGGAGCATACAATATTGCAAAACGACGGATGCATAGAAAGCGCATATACGAGAAAAGCGTTGCATCCGAAACACGTGCTATGAAGTTTGATCTTTAATTCCTACGCTTTCCTTTCGTTTTTCTTGGTTTTAATGTTTTTGAGTGTGAAATTTTGCCTAAGTAATTCGATTTTTCTTTGTGAGAGTAGTATTATCTTTATATAGTTTAAGTGCATTTTTTAACTGCAAGGGTACTTATTATTTAACCAGTGTTGCCACAGCCGAATAATATTTTCTACCAAAAGAACTTGAAAAATATACCAAAACTGTTTCATTTGAAATTTATTTTAAATGGGAATTTTATATTTTAAGTTAAAATTTTTAGTTGCTATTATAATGAACATAGAAATTTTTAGTTGTTGTATCAAATTTCTCTAATCCGATCACAGTTTTGCCTGAAAGTTTTCCCGAACGAATTTAACTGAAAAACTACAAAAGCCACGGCAGAAAAAATTGTTTGCTGCCGATGTAAAACAAACTTTTGCTCTAGTACTTAGTAAAGTGAGTTAGGCTGATGAATTAAATATTTTACACAAAAACCATTAAAATACACAACTAATTAGTGCTATTAAAGTAAGGAAGATTTCACAAAATCTAGAATGGAATTTTTACAATTCGTCAACATCGGTGGAGTCAGAAGTCTTATTTTGGCTTTGTAATTTTAGGTTTATTTCACACGTAAGAGTTTCACACGATTTAAGTACTACAGAAGACTGTAGATCCCTTCCATTCATGTACAAATATAATACGCACAACATGAGTGAATGCGAAAAAGCTCGGCCTAGGCCCCCCATGGGCTGTTGTGCCATTAAAAGTAAAGTAAAGTAAGAAGACACGATTTGTCATCGAAATTGTTAAAAGTTAAGCTAAAAACGTCAAACTTTTTGAAAACTGGCCCTTGAGCACATTGTAATTTGTAGTTGCAAGCACGACCTGAGGATCTAAGAAGCAGCATGTACATAAATAATTATTTATTTGAGTGAAGGCATCAAAATGTTTCCACAGCGCTGATTGTAAAAGCGAACGTTGGCAAATTAATCTCATTTACTAATTTTACCGAATTAAAGAAATGATCTGCCTACGTCACATTTGCATACGGTTGGGTTTCCAGTGTTGACTTAAATGATGAAATGTGCAATACAATTCGAGAAACAGAGGCACTTTGAAGGGTGGAGTTTTTGGGTTGCGGGTTGCTTCAATTTTTAAACACTTGCATAAACGAATCACTAACTTGATTTAATTGATATAAAAATGGTAAAAAATTCAAAAAATAGAAATAGATCTTTCGGCAAAAAGAGAATGTTTAAGTATGCTTTTAATAATTTATTAAACTGATGTTTATAAACACTTAAAACATTTAAGTAATTTTAATGCTACTTTTCGCCAGTTTGTCATTCGTTGTGTCGCAGCTGTGCGGTTTGAACTGATGATGTAAATGGAGCGAAAAATCCGTAAATAAGTAGAGCACAGAATAATTATATTAAGTGTATTGACGATTCTTAACGTGCGTAATCATTAATGTTTTTTTTCGAAAATGCTGTGTTTCCAAACCGAAATTTCGTTAATACCGAAAGCAATTTGCCCCTTTTTCAGGTTCGGTCTGCTGGTCTTTATTTCATCAATGTTTACATGAATACGAGTTTGTACGTAAACATGTATGTATGTATGTATAAATATATTTTAATGTTTGCATACGGTTCGGTTTCACAGTGTTGACTTAAATGATGAAATGTGCCCAATGCCTCCGAGGTGGTTGTTGCCCATTTTTTTTATTTTGTTAAAATTCAACGTACAACGTACTTTATAACTTTTTGTACAATATGACTACGAAAACCTCAACGCTAACAGGTGAGGCAAAAGTAATGTCATAATATGAATGCGCCATAATTTTTGCAAATGACGGTGATTTTTTAAGAGCTTGGTTTTATAAATTCAAAAAACACAGAAATTTTACAAAAGTGAATGAAATTTTTATTTGGATCGATGAATCAATTCCTGCCATTTAATTTTTAAAGATAATTTCACTTAAATGTTGCCCGCGGCTACGGTTCAAGCGGTCCATTCTGAAGGTCCAATTTTGGCACACTTTTTCAAACATTTGGGCCGGAATCTCACCAATGACGCGTTCGATGTTGGCTTCCAAAGCAGCAATCGTGTTTGGCTTGTCCCTATAGACAAGAGACTTAACATAGCCCCACAAAAAATAGTCTAACGGGGTCAAATTACACGATTTTGGTGGCCAATTGACTGCACCAAAACGGAGATTAACTGCTCACCAAATGCTCTCAATTGATGCATGGTTTTACGAGCAGTATGGCATGTGGTATGTGGCACCGTCCTGTTGGAACTACATGTAGGACGAGTCCAATTCTTGCAATTTCGGCAAAAACAAAGAAAAGTCTGTTATCATCGAACAGTACTTTTCTCAATTGACGGTAACGTTGCGGCCTTCAACGTCTTTGAAGATGTAGGGCCCAATGATGCTGCCTGCCTATAAACCACACCAAACAGTTCATTTTTCGGCATGCATTGGAGCTGCTGAATTGCCTCTGGCTGGTCTTCATTCCAAATACAGTAATTCCGCTTATTCACGTATCCATTGAGCAAAAATGAGCCTCGTCGCTGAAAACAATTTTGCGATAAAACACATTTTTCACAGAGCACGAGTTTTGATAATAAATTTCAATAATTTGTAAACGTTGTTCAGGCATAAGTCTATGATGAAATTGGCAAACCAAACTGAGCATTTTTTACTTTGACACATGTTAAGAATCACACGTGAACTGTCAGAAATATAAACGTCAAAAACCAAGTAGCAAAAAAAATCATCAATATTGTAGACAGATAGAGAAATAGTTGACAACTAGCAATGGGGCAACAATGGAAGTTTTGAGTGATCTGAAGTGGCCGGAAAAAGCAAAAGCTCTGAAGGCATTATACTTCTTCCTTTGGGGATTTTGAAAATCTCGCGTTCACCACAACCTTGCAAGTTTTTAAAGCCAGAAATGAAAAAGATATCAGCCGTTTTACGGGCTACTATTCAAAATGCCGTAAAACGAGCACAACTGTGCATAACTCATTGACCGATATCTTAATGTCATCAAAATAAACTTCTTTCACTTCTAACAAAATGGCAGCCATTTCACATTATGGCATTACTTTTGCCCCACCTTGTACATTTATTTTTTTTAAATAAGAACTTATGAAATGAGTTTGACGTAGAAATGGTTCATTACTGCGAAAAGTTGCATGCCACCGAAAGCATTTTATAATTGATTTAACATTTTTGTAAGTATATGTAAGTTTCTTTGTAGATGTGGCATATTATTTTTGTTGCAAAATTTAAATTCTTAAATTTATTGAGCGAGAAATAAATGCAAATGAATAAAATCTCAGCCGAATGGGCAAAAAACATTTAATATAATTTAATATTTGTTACCCCACCGAAATTTAAATCTTTCGCTGGGCTTTGGTTAAAGAGCAAGTTATAACCTAGGCTAAAATGGAATAAATGAAAATGTGTCAAAACCAAAACAATTTTTGACTACTTACATACAGCTAGAGAAGAGAACAAGAAATTTTAATTTTGGCACAATTAACCTTTACTAACCTAAAAGTTTCCTAGAGAAAGGGATTATTACTTATAAAAGTTTGCGAAAATAGTCATTAAAAGTCATTCAACTATTATACTGAAACGAACAAATGGTTTTCAAGTCTAAAGTTGAAATTGAACGCATATGAAAATTTTTCATCAGATTCGGGTTATTATATAATGACCCTTTTTTGATATGCTACGTAAAAGAAGGAATCTCTCGTTGAACTTACGGAAAAAACACAGACCCTGGCTCACTCACATGGCAACATAGTTTAAGCTCAACACGCCTTTCGACTATCTCACTGGTGTGAAGCTCTAATAGCAACTAAGTTCTGGGTAAAACTCCACCCGATAAAATATTAGTTAAGAAAGCTTCATCTCATTCTGTTGGTCATGGATTTATCGCTAAAAGACATTGACTAGTCGCGCAATCACTGCATGAGGACCCTCTATTGCTGTGCAATGACTGTGTTTACTCGCAGTGTAGAAATAATATTACCTACGGATAATGTCGTCGTAAAAGCTTCTTTGTAAAAAAAAAAACCCACGGGCACCAGTTGGTGCATTGTGATACCCTAAGTGACGAGTTGTTAACTCTTAATCCCCCCTGCATGTGTGTAAAAGAGAAAAACATTAAATCGGTTTAAAATATCATAATACATAGGTACATACTGAAGTTATTCTCAGACTTAATCCCCCACTTAACAGAACTTTTTGAGAAGAGTGGATAAATTTAAGATACCTTTTCCTTTTGAAAAACGAACACCCACTTATTTTTCGTTTTTGGAAATTATTACTTTTGATCCGGAATCCGCTCAGGAATAAATGTTAAACGAAAATGTGAGTCAAAAATGGGTTATTTTATCCAAAAGACGTCAAGTATGTACCTAAAATGCCAACAAAATCGGTTGATGTACTGATGGCGCTCTACAGGTAAAATTCTAACTTGTTCTTGTTTTACTAACTTATTCCGGAACCTACCCAGAAATTTGGGATCAAAATGTAGGTCACTCATTGCTTTCTGGGCCTAAAAAATCATGGTACCCAAAATTTCAACAAAATCGGTCGTTTCATAGTTGGTATTCCAGGACAACAAAAAATTCAATGTTTATTAGATATTGCTCCGAAGCGCCCTCATGGATAATACTTTACAATTGTGTATGTTAGACTCAACTGACAATTATATCTGCTATCGCTGTTCACTCACCACCGAAGCGTAATCGAGAAGACGTGCTACGTAAAAAGAAGTGGGACCTGGACGCAGCTCAAACGATGAATGTCCAATAAGGACGGACGTAGACGTGCCCCAGCCTGAAGTAATGCGAAAGCGGTCCCAGGGTGGAAGTAAGTCCAATGAGAAAGAAGAGGATGTTTTCGTGAGTGCAAGCCCACATCACCAAAGCCGTGACGAAAGTGTACGAAATTTTTACCTCCTCATCAGCAAACAAAAAATAAAAACTTACAATTCCATCTGATTAATGATTGGTATAAATTTATATGTAAGTGGCGGAAAAAACTGAACACTATTTTTTTACACCATACAAATAAAACTAACTAAATTAATGCTTGTAAATGCAGAAATATTCGAATATGTGAAAATGTTGTTGCACTATAGGGTGGCTCAAGTTGTATGGTAGGAATTTTATCTATGCGATACGCAAAAATTAAGATTACAAGATTTGTGGAAAATCTAGCATGAGCAAGCTAATTTGTTCATGTTGCCGACGATCAACAAGAACAATCACTTTCAATATTCAATATTAGGCTAAACATTTTCTTAGTCTGAAAACAATTTAAGAATTCTTACAAAAACGAATATGGATTCCACATCTTTAACACCAGCTGTTGGTTAACTAATGAGTAACCAATCGTAATGGGGCAAATGGTGTAAAATAAACACTGAAAGTAAAATATTATTATTTAAACTTTTGTCATTCGTTAACCAATGACTGTAAACTATAGACCGTAACCTAAGAACTATGATACAAAGATTGTTTCAAGTTTCTAAAAATTTGGCTTACTTAAATTTTCGGTCATAATAATCGTTCCACCAGAAAGGCTGTGCCTGCTATAGTGGATAAATTCGAGGTAATATATACACTATTGAGTGTTCCTGTGCCAGTGAGATAACGCACAGGTCGAAGTACTGAAAATATCGCAACCGTGAGTGTTTCAGTTCAAAATGAGCCAAATCAGCTGATTCCACGCCGTTCATCACAAGAGTTGGGAACATCTCAGTCCACATTGTGGTGAATTTGGCGTAAAGCTCATCGCCAACACACTTACAAGATCAAATTAACACAAGAAGTGAAGTCTCTTGATCATTTGAAGTGCCGAAACTTCTCCGATTGGACTCTGCAAAAGTATGAACAAAATCCTAAATTTCATCGAAAAAATACTAAATTTCAACGATGAATCTCATTTTTGGCTTTTTCGCATCCACTCATGTTGTGCGTGTTATATTTGTACATGAATGGAAGGGACCTACAATTTAATGCCGAATCCGAACGGCGAAGTGAAAAGCTTTTCATAGCAATTTATACTCTTGTAGGTTTGCCATTGCCTGCCAAGAGGTGGTGTCGTGTAGAAAAAATATTTTTTCTTTTTGATTTTGCCTGTGCCGAGATTCGAACCCCGGACACTCTGCGTAGCAGTCCAACGCACTACCACTACGCCACAGCGACCACAGCGAAAAGCTCGGCCTAGGCCCTCCATGGGCTGTTGTGCCATTAAAAGTAAAGTAAGTAATCTCATTTTTGGCCGTTGGATTTCTTTGAATAGGCTTACATCACTGGTTTATGGGAACAACGTTAAAAGAGCTCAAGAATAATATCGAACTGGAAATTTCCAACGTTCCGGCCGATATGTGTGGAAGAGTGTTGGTCACATGAGCGATATCGAATTATATTCTTACATGTAACCAGTAATAAATTTCCGCCCTATATCTCAATTATTCTGTGTATTATTTACACACAAAATTGTTATGTCCCTATTGGAAACCCCTTTAGATTTCAAAATGTCTCACTTTTCAAGGCCCGTCAGAAAATATGTGACCGATTTGGTGTTAAAAATCGTCCACACAAAATGATACACCCTACATCATATTGCATTAGGGCCAATTAAGGCAGCGGATATGCACATATGTATGTATGTATGTACTTAAAATATTTGTACTTCATTAAAACTTAAATATGCTTTATACCAGATATAGTACATACGTGCATACATATATATAATATAAAAAATGTATACAGTCATACGGATACAGAGGCGGTGGTATCTCGAGGATATTACATAATTCATTTCAAAAACTAAAAAAGTTTTAATTTGTTTGATAACGTTTTTTTTTTCAATAAAACATATCCATGTGTATGTACGATTTCATACAAATATACAGTCGCCATATTGTTTGCAATAAAGTTATTTTTCAAAGTGAAAGTTTAGCCACGTAAACTAATGAGCTTTAATTCCGTACATCGCAAGGTACAGAGCATTCTGTGAAAGTTCAAGCTTCCCAACTAGCTATTATTCATTTAATACCGAGAGAAAAAGGTTAAATATGTCGCCCTGTGTAATCTTTAATTAATTTCAAAAACGTTTTTTTTAGAAGTGTGGTTTTCAGTTTAACAATACTTTCTTCGGTCTTTTTGACAGCTGTCACTTGATTTATGCTCAGTTTGGTTTACAATTTCAAGAATTGAAACCGAACGACCATCAATCGCGTCGCACGTTCGGTGAATGGGCCCAAAACGAGATGGCAACCTATCCCAACGTTGCCAACGTTCCGGCCGATATGTGTGGAAGAGTGTTGGTCACATGAGCGATATCGAATTCCATTCTTGCATGTAACAAGTAATAAATTTCCGCCCTATATCTCAATTATTCTGTGTATTATTTACACACAAAATTGTTATGTCCCTATTGGAAACCCCTTTAGATTTCAAAATGTTTCACTTTTCAAGGCCTTTCAGAAAATATGTGACCGATTTTCACAAGAAAATTTTGTTCAGCGATGAAGCTCACTTTTGGTTTAATGGGTACGTGGATACGTGGGCAAAATTGTCGCATTTGGAGTGATCATAATCCACAAGCCATTGTTGAGACGCCCTTACATGTTTGGTATGCTCTATGGGCAGAGGGAATCATTAGTCCATATTTCTTCAGGGATGAAGCCGTTCATAATGTTACAGTCAATGGGGAACGCTATAGAGCCATGATTATTGATTTTTCGTGCCTGAATTGTGAATTGGAGGATGTTGATGTGGACGACCTTTGGTTCCAACGAGACGGCGCTACATGCCATACATCTGTACAGCCAACGAAACAATCAATTTATTGAAGGACACTTTTGGTGAGCGCATTATCTCGCGTCGTGGGCCTGTGGGGTGGCCTCCAAGATCGTGCGATTTAACACCGCTGGACTATTTTTTGTGGGTTATGTGAAGTCGCTTGTCTACGCAAATAAGCCCGAGACGATTGACGCCTTGGAAGAGAATATTCGGCGCGTTATTACTGACATACGGCCCGAATTGCTGCAAAAAGTGGTCGAAAATTGGGCCTCTCGGCTGGAATTTATTCGAACCAGCCGCGGCGGCCACTTGCCCGAAATCGGCAAGTCCTTATCTTTATAATAAAGCTAAATTCTTGGCCACAACATTAAATTATATGCGTTTTATTTCTTCTTGAAAACCACACTTCTAAAAAAAACACCCTGTACATTGTAGGTACACATTTCATGTTTTGAATGCTTTTCCGCAAAATAGATTTTAGTTACCATTAATATGGTCGTCGCTGTACATACATATGTATATATGTATGTATGTATATTTGCAAAATGTAAGGACATACATACGTAAAAAGAGTGATCACTTTTTATTAATAAAAATTCGATGCACATATTGAGGCATCGGTGTGATTGCTATACTTGGAAGATAACTCACAAATACTCAGGCTGCTGCAAGTCCTTATGAACTGCTGCCTTCGATTTACGCTCTATGCTTTCTGACCGCAAACAATATCCAACTATGAGTTGCTCAAGAGCCAAGTAGATACACAATGCTTCGAGCAGGCGGATAAAATTTGAAACAATTGCTCAAAAGCTGAAAAAAATTCAACCACAACCACTTCATATTTGAGTTCATTAAAGACTTAAAAGTATTGAAATACAATTGAAAAGTGGGCAAAAATAAACAAGTACAATTTGTGTTAGCCAGTATTTTTTCAAACATTATTTTTACATACTTTTCCAAATATTTTACATGGCTTTTCCAAACTAAAAAACTTAAGTACAAGATAATAGTTTCCAGTTTTGAATTAGTAAAGATTGATTCATTCATGCATGTGTAAATAAAATCGAATCATCATCATTGAATCGCTCATGCCCTTAATAACCGGTCAAATTTGATTTAAGTATACTTAGTAAAGGTATACAGTAGTTTACAGAAAAACTTAAAACTATTTATATGCATATAAGAGTTTTGTCAAAAACAGAGCACTCCATTAGTTTTGGTCCAGATAAGAAATCAGATATGCCGTAAAAAATATGGCAATGCAGTGAGATAATGCTGGCCAACGCCAGCAAAAATAAAACTGCCATTTATATTCCGTTTCTGTCACTTACGAGTGCTAATACAAAAGCTAAACCTGGAATACTTAATTCTTTCGCTATGAGAAAAAAATGTGCCGATGAACGATGTAATTCAACCTTTTACTTTTAATGGCACAACAACCCAAGGAGGGCCTAGGCCGAGCTTTTCAATCTTTTAATGAAAATATTGGCGTATTTTTTTGTGAGATATACCGAGTAGATAATTGTGAACCAAGAAGTTTTATTCGCCCAAATTTCGGTACATTTTCATATTTTAAATCTTCGTACTCGGTAAACGTTGCATGTACGAATATGTATATTTTTGTACTGTTCAGTAAAATTCGATAAAGCTGGTCAGTTTATACATACATACGAGTACATAATATGTTTAACATTTGTGATCATATTAAAACGATAATTTTTTGTTGCTGACTTTTAATGATTTAATAAACTTCAACCAGAACTTTATTATTGGCAAATTAATTAGTACCTAGAATTGTTTGCCGTTGGTATAGCTTTCGTTTTTTTTCTTTTTTTTTGTGGTTGAACATTGTTACGAGTTTTACTTAATTAAAAAAAATTTTTGCGATATTACAATTGAGTTTCAATTATGAACATGCTGGCAACTGCGGCGTAGACGACAGACCAGGAGAAGTAACAATGCTCAGATGATATGTATATTGAAATTTATAAATAGTTATTTGCACTGGTACATTGGTTGAGTTTGTAAAAATTAACAGTTAACAGAAGTGATGAACACTTTTCTCGACAAATTTTTTTTTCTCCAATTTTTTGATATCCTGCAAATAGTAATCCGCTTTTCGAGCCCCTCAAAAGAGGCTTTTGTTTTATCGATAGCCTCTTCATTCAACCCAAGTCTATTACCGCCGACCGAGTTCTTCAAGTTAGGAAACAGGAAATGGTTACATGGTTACGAAACGTCTCAAAAACTCGTTCGGATTGCTATTGAACATCGCCAAACACAGCTTTGAAGTTGTCAAACGATTTTATTTGCTGTCCTTTTCATATTCAAATATTTATGCAAAACTTAAATCACTGATCCACGTGATAAGATTGTAGAGCCTCTTAAAGTTCGCACACATTTGCTTGCCGATCGTCCAATATCATACAGTGGATTTTGTCGACCATTTCCAGTAAGGTGACCTCAACTTACGGCGTGGCTTGACTTGTGCTGGTACGACAGCACTGAAATTGAGTGGATTGTACCAATCGATAGTGAACTTCCAATAATACTTTTCAAGCTTATGTATATTTTGCGTGATGGCTTTTTTCGCGCAAAAAAATAGTTTTTAATGAACACACAAAAATTTTGTTTATTCCATTTTTACTAAATAAAGCATCTGGTTTAAATGGCTGTTGCAACAAAACTATTTGACATATCTGTCGGAAAATGTTGGTGCGTTCGTTTGAAAGATGCTTTTCACAAGCAAAATTAGGTTTAAGCTGGGTTCGCCACCTGTGTTTATTTTCAGGGACTTCCTGATACACCCTCATACATTTTAAAAAGAAATAGTTTGAGACTTAAAAAGCGGGTAACCCAATTAAGCAAGGATAAATTAATCGTGGATTAAAGTCTGATTCAAAAGAATTCCTGAAGATTGAAAGCACTTTTGAAGTAGAAAACCACGCTATACGCTATGAATTATCAGACAAATGAATATTTTGAGGTCATTATCACTGTAACGTGCGTAAATTTGTTAACGAAGAAGACTTGCAAGCCTCATTAGATACAATGGACAAGGATTCTTTGTGTTCCAGTTCCACTTTAGACGAATCTGTTGATGCCCAAATAAATATTTTCTTGAAAACAATTTGTTTAAATTAGAAAAAATCTCATACAAATCTTTGACTTGGCTACATTTTTTTATTCCGGCTATAATCCGGCAGGGATAGATATAACCGCGATATAAGGACTGCGTCGAATAAAATTGTCCGTTACATTTCCTCCCATACTGTGCTATTGAAAGATTCAAAATCAAAAATCTTATCTTATTATCTTAGTAGCTTTGAATGTCAGAAAAAATTATTTGTCAGTTAAAGGCAACAAAAATTTATTTAACGCGAAAATGGCAAACAAAGTGGAAGTGCGAGAAAATATTATTAAAT
Source organism: Palloptera scutellata (assembly GCA_958295655.1). Lineage (NCBI taxonomy): Eukaryota > Metazoa > Arthropoda > Insecta > Diptera > Pallopteridae > Palloptera > Palloptera scutellata. The sequence continues at coordinate 40,730,887 of OY282451.1, forward strand.
TTTTTCAAAAGCAACCTCACTGGTCATTCAAAAAAATTGCCAAAGAGGTAGGGGTAACCTTAAAACCATTTCTCGCGTTGTTAAAAGTTTTAAGGAAGAACTGCGTATTGATCGGAAGAAAGGTTCTCGTAAAAAGAAGGGGCCACATGACTGTGAGAAGGCGAAGAACGTTGTGACCATTTTAAAGAGAGATCTAAACATTTCGGGAAGGAAATTGGCGGGGAAGGCTGATTGCTCAGAAACTTTCGTGCGCAGAACTAAGAAGGAAGCTGGGCTGAGGACGTACAAAGTTCAAAAAGTTCCGGATAGAAACGCCGTGAAGAATGAAACCGCAAAACAACGAGCGAAAATGCTGAGCCGAGATTTTGTCAAGAAATTTGAATGCTGCATAATGGACGATGAATCTTATGTTTTAGCGGACTTTTCCCAGCTACATGGCTAGGAATTTTATACAGCTGATTCTCGAGGAAATGTCGCTGAAAAATTCAAAGCCAAAAAAATTAAAAAATTTCGAAAGAAATTCCTTGTAGTTGTGGCAAAAGGAGCAGCACATTCGTGACATCGGGTACAATCAACGGCGAAATATATTTGAAGGAATGCTTGCAAAAGAAATTGTTTCCATTTTTTTGGCCTGACCTCGCTTCATGTCACTACAGCAAAACGGCCTTAGAGTGGGTCCAACGGAATGCAGTGGTTTTGGTGCCTAGAGAAGCCAATCCACCAAACTGTCCAGAACTAAGGCCGATTGAGAGGTACTGGGCTTTAGTAAAAAGGGAAATGAAGGTAACAAAAAAGTGGCCAAAGACCTTCAAGATTTCAAAAGAAAGTGGTCTGCAGCAGCTGTGAGGGTGTCGGACACTACCATAAAAACATTAATGGAAGGGGTTCCTGAAAATTAAAATTTTTTATTAAAAACTAATAATTTGTGGTTTCTTATTTTTATTTTTTTAATCTAAAAATAATGTGCAAAATAAAATACTTTAGTTTAAAAAAATCGGACTACTTTCGGACAATTTTATTCGACGCACTCCTTAAGCATATATATGTACTATTAATTTACCAGCAAAAAAATTTACTTGAGTATTCCTGCAAACTTACAAACACCTCGCAAACATCGAAAACCACATAAGTTTATGAGCAAGTAAATCAGCTGACAAAATTTGAATGGAAAATTATTTACACAAACCATAAAAGTTTGCACGGAGAATTCAATGCGCAAATAACTTCGATATATGCTTGAGGAACTTTGGGATATACACGGTGTTTTTTTTTAGAAGTGTGGTTTTCAAGAAGAAATAAAACGCATATAATTTAATAATTTATGGCCAAGAATTAAGCTTTATTATAAAGATAAAGATGGGCAAGTGGCCGCCGCGGCTGATCCGAATAAATTCCAGCCGAGAGGTCCAATTTTCGACTACTTTTTGCAGCAATCGAGGCCGTATGTCAGTAATAACGCGCCGTATATTCCCTTCCTAGGTGTCAATCGTCTCGGGCTTATCTGCGTAGACAAGCGACTTCACATAACCAAAGGCCGTCCACATCAACATCCTCCAATTCAGGCACGAAAAAGTCATTAATCATGGCTCTATAGCGTTCCCCATTGACTGTAACATTATGACCTGCTTAATCTTTGAAGAAATATGGACCAATGATTCCCTCTGCCCATAGAGCACATCAAACAGTGACTTTTTGAGAATGTAACAGCGTCTCAACAATGGCTTGTGGATTATGATCACTCCAAATGCGACAATTTTGCTTATTAACGTACCCAACCCATTCAACCTAAAGTGAGCTTCATCGCTGAACAAAATTTTCTTGTGAAAATCGGGACCATCTCGTTTTGGTAATAAATGTGCACGATTTGCAAACGTTGTTCAGGAGTAAGTCTATTCAATATGAAATGGCAAACTAAACTGAGCATAAAACGAGTGACAGCTGTCAAAAAGACCAACTCCGAAAAAAGTATTGCCAGATTGAAAACCACACTTCTAAAAAAAAACACCCTTTACTAAACATTTACTAGCAAAATGGTGAATCTTCTACCGAAAGTGTAAAAAAATTTAGTTCAAAATTCAATTTGTGGATAAATTTTTGAAACATGTGCGTGAAACTGGATCTTTATTGGATAAAACAACACATTCTCGTACTCCTGCAGTGCAGTGCGCACAACCAAAAAATTTCAGCTGTTCCTCAGATTCTTAATTCTTAGGAATTGCGCATTTCACACACTTCTTTGTTGTGAATTTTGCATAAATACCTCAGTATGAAGCGTACAAAATTCAATTGGTCCAACAACTGAACCCATATTACCATTCACAACGTTTTCGGTTCGCTAATTGGCCTCGGGAATGATGGCCAGAAAATTAACATTTTAACAAAGCTCACTTTGACCTCGGTGGTTAAGTTGATTAACAAAATTGTTGCATCTGGGGCTCAGAAAATTCAGGCGCTATTGTTGGAAAGCCAATGCACCCTCAACGATTAACTGTTTGGTGTAGTTCTGAGACCGGCGGTATCATTGAGCCATTTTCTTTGAAAATGAGGAAGATACGTTACAGTGAATGTGCGCTGTCGCACAATGATAACTGATGATTTGCAGACTATTTTAAATGATATGGACTTAGACAACATTTGGTTCCAACGGGTTGGTGCGCCGTCTCACACAACAATCGATCTTTTGAGTGAGAAGTTTGAAAATCGCGTTTTGGTGATGTGCATGGCCACTATGCAGTTACGATTTGACACCATTCAACTAATATTTGTGGGGAGCCTTTAAACATAAGTGTTACGCTAACCATAAAGCAACGATTGCCGCTCGTAAGTAGGAAATTGAAGCAGCCATCCGCCCATACAGTCGACAATGTACTGAAAAATTGTGTTGATCGTATGGACGAGGACTACTGCAAGACCAGCCGAGGAAGTCATTTGAATGACTTTCAACGATATACACGTTGAGTTAACACAATTGAACAACTATTTTCAATGTATAGCGTCACTATTTTGGCGCGTTGTTTCAGTGAGAAGAGATTCATGGTTAAAATTGTACTGAATTTACGTTTCAAAAACATATTTACTCCAGTCAATCGGTTGATAAATGTTAAAATTATTCAATGTTTACATATCGACACAAATGCTGTACTCTTATGACCTCTTCTTCCTCCATAAAACTCAATAATCGAGAGGCCTTTGCCAATATTTTTATTTCACTCCAAAATTCGAGTATATCTCTTTGTCGAGATATATTTCGTCTCCTACCATACTGCGGATTGGTTTTATAGGTCCATATATTTCTAAGAAACTGTGAAAGACAATTGAAGGGCGACAATTGTCTACCCGCCTGCTGTGTGCGGGTAGACAAATCCAGTATCTCGTCGATCCTCGAAAGCAGGATGTTATGGCTACTGACCTGTAAACCCAACCAATTTAAAAAATTGCTCTGGTTCGCCATATTGGATACGCCTATTTATTTTTGGAATTTTGAGTACAGATTTGTATTCAGCGGCCCTTAAAACCATCAAATAGAATGTTTTATGAAAATCCCGTAATTTTAGGAATACTGACAAAAAATTTGAATTCAACGAGCCCCAAAGCCCCCGAGTACCAGATTTCAAACAAATCGGAAGTCTTTCCGACTTTTGACCAGTAATAGTTCTTGAAAAATGTGCACTTTATTCGATGCATTTTCCAAAAATCTTAACTTTGGTGGTTCTAGCTGTACTTTTTGCTGTGAGCATAGTCAAAGTAGTTTAAAATTTATCTTTTAAGTTAAATAGTTGTAAATCATATACCCAGTACTGTAGGAGCTAAAGGCGTTTGTTCGAAATCTCCTAAGATAATCAGAAATTATTGACATAATAATGTTGATCAGTTAACTGAATCATTTTTCCAGTTAATATCTTCTTTAATGATACACCAGCCCATGGAGGGCCTAGGCCGAGCTTTTCGGATACATTCATATTGCTTGTGTTACATGGTATTTGTACAAGAATAGAAGATACCATTTAAAACAGTTTCTTTCTTTCTTTTCGATTAAGAAAATATATACACCGAATGTAGAGAACAAAATTTACAGATAAGCAATAATTTAAGCACTGACAGTAATTTTGGATTTAAAACTGACAAAAGAGCAATATATTCAATTTGCTATCGTTCAAAAGAAGATTTGACTACAAAGTAAACTTCTGCAGAAGTACAGCAGCAATCACTATTTACTTTATTGCACAGCTGAAAGATTATTCTTTAGATCTTTATTTTGCACTTATCTCCAAATAAGGCTACGAAGGATCGTAAGGTCAAAAACTAAGTACATATTCGATTAATATTTAATATATGTGTACCATATTTATAAATCAAAATGAAGCTTGAAGAAATTTATATTCAACTAAATGGGTTTACTTGTTTCGAGGTTATATAATTCAAATTATATTTAGTTCTGCTGCTAGAGTAATATTCCAATATAATTACCTTAACCAATGACGCCTCGTGATGCTTGTATGACAACAGACCGCATCATATTGATCAGCAATCCAAACAATTAAGATTATGTAGAACGCGGTTGTTGTATCATTAAAGAATTCTGACATTATCGCTTCCATGCCTGAAAAGTAATTGCAAGTTCAATTGAATTCTAGGTATTTAATAGATATATACATTAATGGGAAGTGAATTACCGACTAAAGCCAAAATAACAGTTAGCAATGGAGCAATTGGAAATCGTGCCGATACATTAAATTCCAACATCTGCAGAAGATCAACTGGAAGCGTATTAAAAATAAATAAATAAATAAGTAGCTGTGTGATAAATAATAGAAACCATGAAACTCACCGATGAATACAAAAATCTGATGATGTGAAAAACGTAACAGCATCGAAATAGAAAAGGTCTACAAGAATATGAAACAGAAGAAGCACGTGAAATCAAAGAATATAAAAAAAAAACCGACACGAGGAAACCTACAAATAACACCATTACACAAAACGCGGTTGGATAGGAGCTCCAAGCGGCCCACCACATTGACACGAAGCGATAATGTTCACCGGTAATGACATTACGTAAATAGCCTTTGTTATCCTCTTGCTCAGCTATAACACGCACCGAAGCCATTAAAAGGTCATCGTAGCTGAAAGAGAAAAGCAATGCATTTAATTATCGTTACACGTTCAGGTGAAACTATTAAAATGATTTTTACCCCAATAATTTTTTGAGCAAAAATTTACTAAAGTTATCGCCAAAACATTTATCCGTCATGGGATCCAATTGCACCACACGCACTGGTATTTGCAAACGTTTACGAGTGGCGGGTGACAAACGCAAATGACCATATTCCAATGAATATTCCACAATATATTGTTCATCTAAATGAAAAACATAGTATTCATCACAATAATTAGAAAAATGCATAGATTAGCAGCATAAAATTACCATCATCAGCATTGTTTTCTAATATGTCGTTTTTAATTTCAAGCGAATTGCTTGTTTGCTTTGGTGAGATCGCTTCAGTTTTAAAATAATATATGAGTGTCTCATTGGCATAAGCGAATGTTGGACGCAATTGATATCCGGCGCGTGTTAGTTTCTGCTCATACTCCTTAAGACGATAATAGTTCTTTTTAGTTTGTGGTCCGATGCCATAATAACTAAAAATTTAACCCCAAATATGAAAGAGTAAATAAAACATTCATACAAACAATTCGAAATATATTATGAGCAATTGTGTTAATTACTAATGTGACTGCAGATCGCGTACTAATTGTTCATCGGCTTTAGATTTTGCAAGTAAGCTTCGTTGTCTCTGCAAGTTCGGTATAACTTCCACTCTGCAAGCATTTATATTAAATCGTATGTAAATGAAATGAAAAGAACTGAGCCCCACACCTTAATACACCATCTCTCGGCCAATCCTTGACTTGCTGCAAGCAAGTTGCAGGATTCTTTATAAATGTCATATGTATGTAGACCAAAGCAAAAAAGAAAAGGAGTGCCTTCAGCAAAATAAAATATTCCAGGGCGCGCTGTAGTGGCCTGCAGCAATAGCAGCGAAAAAGATACAAAATGTTTAATATTTAAATTGCATGAAATGTTGCAGGTTATATGAACTTACTTTGGAAATACCTGCGCATATATGAGTGCAAGTTTAAAGTAGATTGCGTGAAACAAGCGGTCACGTACATTCATTAAGTTGTTCTAAAAATATATGAAAATATCGATTAATCTCTCAAAAATATTCATATTTTTCAAATAGATACTTATTATTCATATAGATACTTATTATGATAATACACATAATATTCAAATAACAAATAGAAAATACAAAGCTGAGCAGTTTACAGTAGAATTGAGTAATGAACATGAATGCTTAAAAGTTTTATACATATATAAAAATACATTTAACATTAAAATTGAAATTAGATCAACTATAAATCAGAGGGTCTAGGCTATACTATGACATTATATGGAGGTGTCTACACTAATAATAAAAGACTCACACAGCAGTTAAGAGAGGACTGACACACTCAGCTCATATATAACGAACACTATACTAGTAGCCTTGAAAATGAAAAATAAACTCAATGAATCGGACTACTGAGCTTTAAAACCGTAGGGCCACAGACCGATCACTTTCAATGCAGAGAACTACGATATTAAATTTCAAACAACTAAAACTTGAACACTGAATAAGTTATTTCTTCTATTGGAATACCTAAATACTTGTTTCCTTAACAACCAACATTCTGGAGTTTTGTCTGTAGGTATGTAAATAAAATGTTCTCGAATTGATCGTTAACATTACCCAGAATATGGCCACTGTCCGATAAAAATGGTTAAAACCCTCAGGTATTTTGCTTCGTGATAAAAAGAAGAAAACAATAACCCACAGTGTCGGACAATTCAATAAGAACACCTTGCACTATAAAACTTCCATTGATTTATTTTTTATCGGACTGCTTATGGCAAACAATTTTTATAGAGAAGAAAGTGGTATGGTATAAGTATACTTTATAAATTTCTAGGTGGCAACACTACATTTAAATAATTTTTGGGGATTCCCAAACAAAAAAGTTTAAGCGAAGCATTCGAAGGCGGACAATCTAATAAGAACAGAAGACGAAAAAATGTATATTTTAAAATAGAAAACTTAAAATTGTTTATAATTTGTACTGGTAAGCATTTAAATGGTAGCATTGAGGGTAATTCTACAAATTAGATGTAAACTATTCAGTAATGTCACAGCAAAATGGGACGAGCAAAGCACTGTAGCAAGGAGGAGCGTGATTTGGTGAAAAAACTGCGAAATGAGGGGCAAAGCATCCGCCAAATAGCTAAAACTATTAGCAGATCCTCGACATTTGTCTACCAATCTTTATTACCTCAAAAATTTTATTGTAAGAAAGGTAGGCCCCGCAAAACTACAAGTGCAGATGACAATCGCATAAAAATTTTGGAGGCACGCGATCCATTTAAGGCTGCTGCCGCAATTAGAGAGGAGACAGGGGTTCAAATTTGTGCTCGATCAGTAAGGAGACGTTGGGTGGGGGAAAAAAAGTATGGGAGAACAGCACGAAAAGTATCAATGTTGACACAAAGACATCGAAAGTGTCCCACTGAGTTCGCTGAAGCGCACATTGAGTGGGATGGTTCAATTAATGCAAAAAAATGGCCTAACGTATTATGGACAGACGAAAGCCAGGTGAATCTTGTTGGTAGCGATGGCAAACGTTGAGTTAGACGCCCGAAAACGGCAGAATTGAACCCAAAATATACTAGGAAGACGTTTAAGCACGGAGATGGAAGCATCATGGTATGGAGATGCTTCTCTTGTTATGGTGTGTATTGGATAAAAGAAACGATTTGCAGATTTCTTTACGTAAACATCCTTCACGAGGTGATGCTTCCTTATGCTGAAGGGGAAATGTCTCTTAAATGGCAAATGCAACAGGATAACGACCCAAAGCACACCTCAATCCTTGCGCGAGATTGGTTTTATCATAATGGAATTTCCGTTATGACCTGGCCTACACAATCTCCTGACCTTAATCCAATCGAAAACTTGTGGAATATTGTCAAATAGAAGATTGGCAGTACCAGAGCTAAAAACAAAGACGAATTGTGGCAAAGCATTCCAAGAGGGTGGTATTCCATACCCTAGGCTACTTGCGCGTCTCTGGTGGAATCAATGCCTAGAAGGTGTAAGGAGGGTTTAATTAACAAAGGCTATTCCACAAAATATTAGCATTAGTGAACAATTTGAGTCAATATTTTATAAATACTTTTTTTTTAATTGAAGTGTTCTTATTGTTTTGTACTTTTGAAATATGATTTTATGTATAACTTTTAAATTTTTTTTTTTACACTGAATTGATTTTGTTTTTGTTTTAAGAAAAAAATTAATTTATGGAATAAATGAATAAAAGTAAATACCTTTTAAATTTATCATAAGCCTAGAGAAATATTTTTTTAAGGTTTTTGCTTTCAGAACAAGGTTCTTATTTTGATTGTCCGACACTGTATGTCGACATAAAATGAAAAATATTTTGTCTTACAATATATTTTTCATTATAAATAGCAAGCTGGTTCGAATTTTAAAATATTTTTTGGCTTTACATATTATTTCAAGACAAGAATACAGAATATTCTGAGATATTTTTTAAGTATCAATATTTCCATTCAAATTATCAAACTCGCCCAACATAGTAATACACTTAAGCAGTTATTTATTTTTACCAATTATTGCACAATAACAATTGGAGTACCACTCACTTGACCACCGCGACCACCACGATTGTTTTGGAAAGGATTCGCAGCCAAATCAATATTTACAACATTTGCAATATTATTTTGTTGTGGTCCAGCAGGAGCAGCATTGGCATTCGCAGCAGCAGCAAGAGCAGCAGGGACCGCAGGAGCAGCACCGGCATTGTCATTTGTGGTAGTTTCGACGGCAATGGTAGTATTGATATTTGAAGCAGCAGCAGCATTGGCACTTGAAGCAGCATTGTCATTTATAATAGCAGCATCAGCAGCCGGAGCAGCAACAGCAGCATTGGCACCCGCAGTAGCGTCCACATTATTTGCGGCATCAGCCATTATTTAGTTATCGATAATGTAAGTACGATACATAAATCTTAATAAAATTATATTCAACACTACACTTCCGTGTTTTGTTATTGACGTTTATTTCTTTAACTCGCTCTGTTGTTGGTGGTTTGGTATGGTTTGGTAAGTAGGTATAACCTTCTCTTTGATATTTTCGTGGCTGTTGTGGTTGGTTCTGTTTAACTTTAATACTGCTGCTGTTATTCTCAAGGTGTTTGTGTTTGTGATGTTTGTGTAAGTTAATATTGTTCTTGTTGTTGTCGTTCTTGCAATTAACGTACTAGCTATCGCACTGCTACCGCTTCAATATCCCATTAACATTATCCGTATCAAATTTTTGACTTCTGTTGCATTCTGTAATTGATTGTTGGATACGATGGGATTTTATATTATTGCGATTTAATTAATATTTCATAACACGCTAAATGGAAAAATACTATCACTTTATCATATTTAACAAATAAATATACGCCCCGTTCAGCACTGCTCTCTCGGTCCAAAACACTTGTGTTTGCAAGAATTGCGATTATGAATCTTAGGTTCGTCCTCGAGATTTGCAACGCCTGTTTCGTTTTTGTTTAATACCTTTTTCTCTACGTTATGGAATACACACTTAATTTTAACGCATCAACATAAATCTACATTTACATTAAATTAATTTTATATTTAATTTCGTTTTTTCGTTGAAAAATTGGAGAAAAAAAAACTTCATGGGCAAAAATTTCTGACTAGTTTGACGTTTTCTTTTCACACATAGTAGAAGAAGAGGAACAGTCAGTGCTGCCAGATACAGGTAATTACCATAAAAGCACACTAAAACACCGACTAGACCATCGTCTGCCGTTCGTTTTAACCTAAATATATAGTGGGCAAATGATCGTCAACTTAAAAAAAATAGATATTAATGTTTAAAGTTCTGCAAAATTACCGCTCATGAGTTGGACAGTTATGCAAACAAAAAAACTCTTAAAACCATATTTCGTATGGAAAAAAATTTCATTTAAGGAATTAAGACCCTTATTTCACGCAGAAGTCCTTCGTTGAATCAGTTGCTTGTTATTCGAGTTCGTTGGTGAAAAGCTCAGGTGGGGTCTACAACAAAACATTATTCTTAAAAATATTTTTTTGGATAATTATGGCTTCCTAAACGAAGCTAAACGAATAAGGAGTTTAACATAAGGAGTTTGACAGAAAAGTATGACAATTAAATTCGACATTTTCGACAAAAAGAAAATCAATTTATTCCCAAAAAAAATGTGAGATTGGAAAAAATATAATAAAAGAACGGAAATAGCTTTATGACGAATTGAAAAAACATTATGGATCACTGTTGAATGTTGAATTACAATTATATAAATTACACGTCGCCGTTGGAAATGTACTTTTTTTGAAGGCCACTTAATAGTTGCTCATTAGTTGGATATTTAGAAAAGTTTTGACATGCCAACTATAGAGTCGTCATCGTCATGAAAATATGTTTCAGAAAATTAGCTTCATGGCCTTGAACCATACAAAAGTTTAGAAGAAATAATTGTGATTATCTCTGACGTAATAATAAACACCTCTAAACGATTGAAATAAGAAATCTAGCCACGGAACGAAGCCCGAGGTCTAGCTCAATCCAATGGCAATCCAACCTATTTTTTTACTCGGATATAACGACGTAACTATGCACGTAAAATCAATATGGTACACTCCGTCGAAGTCTTAAATTTGTAAGACTGTCTCAGCCGTAATTCGAAATTCATAAGTTTAGCATTACCAATTACGAAGTTGCGATATTTATCATTTTGTTGTGTAAAATTTATATGAATGTTTTAAATTATGTATGACCATAACGAATGACCAAACTACGTCGTTATAGCATGTCTACAAGATGACGTCTACAGAAAAATGTTGGTATGCGGCAACGATACATAACACTAACTTTATTTTTGTTCTTCACAATTTTCATCCATTTTTTTAATTTAATAGCGTTAAAAATTATTTTTATTAGAAAATATTAACATAGTATGTACTTACATTTTTAACATTTTTAATCCATCAAGGAGAATATAAATTGATCTTGTATTGTGTAACTCTAAGCACAATAGCGATCGGTTTTTAAATTTTCATGCAATTCAAGCAATAGATATTCAACAAAATCTGATTATTCGCTGTGGTGTAGTTGGTAGTTGTTGCGTTGGCCTGCTACTGAAGATCGCTTCCATTCATGTACAAATATAACACACACAACATGTGTGGATGTGAAAAGCTCGGCCTAGTCCCTGCTTGGGCTGGTGTGCCATTAAAAGAAGAAGAAGAAATTTATAATCCTCGTAGCGTAGTTGGGCGAAAATATATATTTTTTTCCATACAAAAACGTTAACCTACCGTTAATTTTAACGTTAACGACGTTAACTTTTTGGTTAAAAATTACTTCATTTTACAACACAATCAATCCTGGCCGACGTCGGTCTTCGTCAAAACTACAAATAAATCTAAGTGGAACGAAAACCGTAAATTCTGGTCCATTTCATACGTGAGTTTAATGAGTTTTAATTTTGACAGCGGTCAATCGTCGATCGCTCCACCATATATAATTTCAATTCTATTATTTTAGTTGACTAAAATTACGATAGTTCTTAAAGTGATGATATATGATGCGACAGATATAAAATTTTGTTTTAAAGTTTTTCAAAATAATAATTCACTTTCATATTCTTTGTTATCGAGCTGTTGAACTTTTTTCAAGACCTAAGAAAAATATCATAAACTATCAAATTGTAGTATTTCACGTTTATAATTTTTTTTTGACATTCTTCCACATGTAAAAATAAAATCGAAACGACGCAGTGTCACAGCCAGTATGATGCCTCCATAATGAGAGAAAATTCGTTCGTTTTCGTAGTAAATAATAGTAGCGTGTAGTGTTCGGCTCGTGTAGAATTCATTCGGAACGAGCGAGACTTCTTTCGTTCAGTGATGGATTTTTCGATACGGTTGTACTTCTCCGGTACACTTTTACACGCGAAAATTCATCAGTACGCAAGCAGCATTTTCAGTACACTTTTGTATAAAATTCATTCTTTATTTTCTATTATTAAAATAAAAAAATTTCAAAGTTGTAACTTAACATGTTCCTAAAAGAGTTAAAAATCTGGAAGCATTAAATAATGAATGCGAAAATTTAAATTATTTTAAATTTGTCAGTATGTGCAAGTTTGAACCTAATAAAATGATATTCAGTAATATTTATTAGATTTCTGAAGCAATTTCAATTGATTTTTCTAATAACAGTCAATTCAAACTGAACGTTCATACAGTCGACCTCACCCTTTTCAGATTTCACTCAAACTTTGTTTTCTTCAGGCCAGTCGCAACAAAAAAGACAACCGGCCGAAATCGACAATATCGATTTACTACATATAACACCATAACTGAGTCACTGCTCTGGAGGAATGGGGCATCATTGGAGTGAAAATAAATAAATAAATAAGGATAAATAAATAAACAAAGAATAATTTGATTTATGTCAAATATTGTGTCATATAAAAAGTATCCGCGGTGCGGTTTTTCATTACAAGATGATGTTGGTATCTACAAATCTGACGACACTAGTCCGAGATTATGTCAAACGAATACATATTTGAAAGCTGGGTACATTTAGTGTGAAGACAGTTGTGTAATACGTTGCTAGTGTAAAAAGTTTCATTGATTTGAAAATGAGTGAAATATCTGAAGAAATACGCCATAATGTGATGTTTTATTACTACAGAAAAGGTAAAACCGCTGCAAAAACATGCCGAAAGATTTGTGCGGTTTACAGTCAGGATGCTTTGAGTGAACGCCGGACCCAGGAGTGGTTTGTTTGATTCCGTTCCTGAAATTTCTATATGAAAGATCCACTGAAAGTCATTGAAAAAATCAATGAAATTTTGCAACTGGTGGAGCAAGATTGACACGAAATCTGTGAGGAGAAACCAGAGTCACTAAACATCAGCCACATGACAGATTTGTGGATGCCAACATAATCTTGTAACGAAATACCGCGGATACTTGTTATATTATCCAATACATTAGTTTTTTTCTTTAAAAAGTAGACATTTTTACTATCTTACTATGTATTCTTTTAAAATGATCATTTTTTCAACTTAGGAAGTTAGATAAATTTTTACTCCAAGAATGTAAAACAAAAAAATTCAAGTAAAAAAAATTTAAATGTTAATCCTATATGGAACGATCTATATACTTTTCATATTGACAATAAGATTCCACAAAATTAGCACTCGAATCTGCTATGACATATAAAGGTTGATTTTTATAAGAGTTTAGTTTTTGAAAAAGAAAAAAAAACAGAAATTTTACAAAAGTAAATGAAATTTTTATTTGGACCGATAAATCAATTCCTGCCATTTACTTTTTAAAGATAATTTCACTTAAATGTTGCCCGCGGCTACGCTTCATCCATTCTGAAGGTCCAATTTTGGCACACTTTTTCACACATTTCGGCCGGAATCTCACCAATGACCAGTGACGCGTTCAATGTTGGCTTCCAAAGCAGCAATCGTGTTTGGATTATCCCTATAGACAAGATACTTAGCATAGCCCCACAAAAAATAGTCAGTAACGGGGTCAAATAACACGATTTTGGTGGCCAATTGACTGCACCAAAACGTGAGATTAATTGCTCACCAAATTCGCCTCTCAATTGATGCATGGTTTCGCGTGCAGTGTGGCATGTGGCACCGTCCTGTTGGAACCACATGTCGGCCGAATCCAATTCTTGCATTTTCGGCAAAAAAAAGTCTGTTTTCTTCGAACGGTACTTTTCTCCATTTACCATAACGTTGCGGCCTTCTTACTTACTTACTTAGCTGCCACTACAACCGATGATCGGTCTTGGCCGCCTCTAAAAAGCTTCGCCAGTCACTTATGCTATGCGCGCGCTGGCGCCAGTTGATAAGGCCAAGTGCAGTCAGGTTGCCCTGCACCTTGTCTTTCCAACAGAGATTAGGACGTCCCCTTCTGCGTGTTCCTCCACCGTGGTTCGAATAAAACACCCTTCTAGCCGGAGCGCTTTCTTCCATTCGATCAGCATGACCCAGCCAGCGAAGCCGCTGGAGTTTTATACGCTTGACTATGTCAGTGTCGGCGTACAACTCATACAGCTCATCGTTCCATCTTATACGATACACGTCGTCCACGCATACTGGACCGTAGATCTTACGGAGTATCTTCCTCTCGAACGCTCCTAACAGCCTCTCATCATTGATGGTCAATGTTCACGTCTCTGCGCCATACATTAGGACGGGAAGGATGAGGGACTTATGGAGCGTTATTTTCGTCGGTCGAGAGAGGGCTCTACTTCTCAATTGCCTACTAAGCCCGTAGTAACACCTGTTGGTGTTGGGTGTTGGCAAGAAATAGTCTCCGCTTGATCTCAAGGCTGACATTATTGATGGTGTTTATGCTGGATCCTAGATATACAAAATCCTTGACGACTTCAAAAGTGTAGTTGTCAACAGTGACATTTTGTCCAAGACGCCGTGACTCTTTGTTTGTTGACACAAGGTATTTCGTTTTGTCCTCGTTGCGGCCTTCATCGTCTTTAAAGAATTACGGCCAAATGATGCCGCCTTCTCATAAACCGCACCAAGCAGTGCATTTTTCGGGATGCATGGATGCATTTGGCTGGTCTTCACTCCAAATACGGCAATTCTGCTTATTCACGAATCTATTGAGCCAAAAATGAACATCGTAGCTGAAGACAATTTTGCGATGACACACACGGAGTACGAATTTTAATAATAAATTTCAATAATTTGCAAACGTTGTTCAGGCGTCAGTCTATTCATTATGAAATGGCAAACCAAACTGAGCATAAATCAAGTGACAGCTGTCAAAACGACTCCGAAACTCCGAAAAAAGTATTGCCAGATTGAAAACCACACTTCTAGAAAAAACATAAAGGGTGTATGCATGTAAGAAAGAAAAAACCTTATAATTTTTCCAACTTTAACACAAACTAAAGAAAATTGTAAAACGCGCCCAATTAGTTCTTCTATGCTTGCATTTTATTTAAAATTGTTGTTGTTTCTTTTTTATAGCAAATTAGTATATGAAATTATACATTTATTTATTTGTTTGTTTTATGATAATAAGCTACATTAAATGTTTTCTTGTTTTCGTAATGCGTTTTATTTTTGCTCGACATAGATTTTGGTGGTTGTGATTTCCATTTATATTTTATTTACTCTTTTCCTTTATTTATTATTTTGCTAATTGCTCATACTCAACAGTTGGGTATGCATAATAGTTTTTGCTTGATTCCTTTTTCACATTTCTTATATAATTTATTTCTGTGTACATTTATTAAATATGCTATTTTGCTATTAAAGATTGTTTATGCTTTTCATTCCATAGCGTTATGGTTTTTATTTTTATTTTTTATTTCACCCGATTTACATTTTATTATTTTTCTGTATACATTTTTTTTTTTGTAGGTTGATTTATAAAATACTTTTTATTCTTGTTTTGTCGTCAGTGTTTTCAAAGTATTTTGTATTTTCATATAATTATTTTTTTTGTTGCATTCACAAATAGTACTAATTGAAAGAATTGTTGTTGTTTGCTGTTGTCTCTTGTGAATTAGTTGTTATTAAAATTAAAGTTTCATAACTAGAGTTAATGTTTTCTTCTTGTTATTTGCAAAATTTGTCTATAAAAAGTTGTTATTTATTTTCTTTTTATTTAGTATTTGTTTGTTTTGCTTAAATGTAATTTTTTTTGTTTGTATTTTGGTGTGTATTTTATTTAGCTTACAACTACACTACAACATTAATTAATCATATTTTTCTTTGTTTTTTATTTTTTTATATATAATATATATTTGCAGTTTCTTTAGAAATTCATGTAAATCAAAAGTATATTCTTTAGTTTTCGTTTTGTAGAAAAATGCGCCTGCAAATTAGTGCACTCATCATCAGTTTCATAGTTTCACCACAAATGTATTTGTTGTTTGTTTTAATATTGACAGTCACAGGCTCAAATGAAGCATGCCTTGATATACATATGTATAAGTATATATATGTATGTATGTAGTATATTATACATACTTACATGTATAATTTATTATGTATGCATGTATATAAGTAGTTTGTTTTATATACTAAATTTAAATATTTAGTTAAAAATGTAAAAGCATCTCTTTGTACAAACGAAAACGTTGATCTCAGAATTGAAATGAAAAATATTAAACTAATGTCAGGAGTTTGGATCGGGTATGGCGACGTTTCAAAGTATGCCGGTCTCCACGTTGTGCTCCGTCCCCAACGTATTCGGATCGAAGTTTAATTTAAGCTCACCTGCCAAAACGATCTCTGATATGCAACCGACAATGCCGCTATTATATTTTCGTCGTGTAAAATAACTGACATCGGGCATGCCACCTAATAGAAAGCAGAATATAGAAAGTTAAATGAAATATGTACATATGCCAATGTAATGTAGGGTAAATAGACGAATTCTGGCTATATAACCATGTGGAATTTGTAAAAAAAAATAAACGATGAAAGATGCAGATGTTCGGAGGTACACTTTCATTGTGAATCCGGGAAAAAGAAAACGAATGCATTTTACGATAAAAACCAAGATATGCACATACTATGTATGCTGCCCTACGTCACATTTTTCAAATATTGAGCTACTGATATGTTTAGCAACTTACTAAGTGTATACATATATTCTCACAGAAAGTTTGATAAACATACTTTTGATCCTTAGTAATTAAAACACCTAAATTTAAGTTTATCGCTCATATGACCACTGCGAGCACGTTTGCAGCGATCGATTCTGTGAAGTCAATTTTCCACGACTCTTCCACAAATCGGTCGGAACGTTGGCAATTTCGTGTTCGATATTATTCCTGAGCTACTCTAATGTTGGCATAAACCTACTTTTTAATATAACCTCATAAAGAGAAAATGAGCTTCACCGCTGAAGATTATTTTTAGATGAAATTCAAGAGAGGTTTCACAGCTTCAGATGATCACGAGGCTTCACTTCTTGTGTAAATTTGATCTTGTAAGTGTGTAGGACAAGTTCTTACTTTACTTTACTTTTAATGGCACAACAGACAATGGAGGGCCTAGGCCGAGCTTTTCGCATCCACCCATGTTGTGCGTGTTATATTTGCACATGAACTGGGACTGAAGGTCCCAAAAGTTTTTTTTCTACTTTTTGATTTTGCCTGTGCCGAGATTCGAACCCCGGACACTCTGTGTAGCAGTCCAACGCACTACCACTACGCCACAGCGACCACTGTAGGACAAGTTCTTTAAGCAAAATTCACCACGATGTAGACTGAGAGATCCCAATTCCTGTGAACGGCGTGGAATTGACTGATTTTGCTAATTTTGAATTGAAGCACTTACGGCTGCGATATTTTCAGTACTTCGAACGATGCGTTGTCTCACTGGCACCGGAACATTCAATAGTGAATATGTTCTCTAAAATGTATCTACTATAGCATGCATTTAAATGTGAGACGATTATTATGACCGAAAATTGGAGAAAATGCTCTTAAAGTTGCGATCACCGACTCAGAATTTCGGTAGTGATTTTTAATCATTTTCAAACTTTGCTCGTTCGTGAACTTCACCATGATAAAAATGTAAAGTTTTGACATTACCAGATCAAAAACAAAAAAAAAAATTAAGGCTGCGTTTGTATTTAAACACAAAATGGTTATGTCGGTTTAATTGAAAAACCCACTACCTCACACAAATAGAAAACTCTGACGCATATATCTCAACTCATCTCAGATTAAATTTCGTAAGTAAAGATACATTCCAGGTTGGCGTATAATCCTTTTAGCGGTACAGTTTAAATGTAGGTAAGTCTAGCCTACTGTGGTCGCTGTGGCGCAGTGGTAGTGCGTTGGACTGATGCGCAGAGTGTCCGGGCACCACCTCTTGGCAGGCAATGGTAAACCTACAAGAGTAAAAACTGCTATGAAAAGCTTTTCACTTCGCCGTTCGGATTCGGCATTAAACTGTAGGTCCCTTCCATTCATGTACAAAATATAACACGCACAACATGGGTGAATGCGAAAAGCTCGGCCTAGGCCCTCCATGGGCTATTGTGCCATTAAAAGTAAAAAAGTAAAGTAAGTAAGTCTGGCCTACTTTTATTGGACCCAGTAATTATTTATTAGTAGCTTACTATTGTGTATGTAGCAGCAGTTTTTTCTTTTTTTAAGGTACTTCTTACTTGATACTTACCAACATAAAGTCCAGTATCTGTATTTAATTGCCGCAGCTTACCCGGAGAATATTGTGTTGCTGTTTTTCTGCCATCGACTTCAAGAAACCCTTCCTGTGAGTCTCTGTTAAACGTTGAATTAAATCATACTAAATAATTCCAAAAATATTAATCAATTCAAACAATGCATACCTTATTGCACGCACTCTATGCCAAAGGCCATCACTAATTTTCGTCGTATTGAATTTTATATTAACTTCACCGGACCCCAAATCGTAACGGAAATGTAGATACCTAAAAGAACCAAATAGAATTTATCAGCTTTTTTTGTTTGTTGCATTGCCCTTTTTTTTTGCAAATACCCATCCTCAATGCCTAATGAAAGGTAATCATCGTCTTCCTCCGTAGTGGCTTGACGGCCCGTCCAAAGTATAACGCCGTTATTCGAATGTGTTTTAATACGTAAATTCAAATCGATATTATAACTAATAATTTGACTCATCGTCTCTGCATCGCTGTAATGAAAATAACTGTCCTGACCAACGAAACACGCTCCGAAATTCTTGCGCACACCAATTATTTGACCCTGATGATCCGCAGACAAGTCGAGCTTCTTCAGCAGACTCCAGTCGGTGTGCGTTTGTGGTGTTGTGATATGTTTGGGGGGATTGGATTCTTCGTTCGACGACTCTATTGTTTCTGGTGTACTCGCCACAAGCTCCAGCAGATCATCATCGTGCTCGTCATTATCATCATCATCATTCTCATATATGTATTCATCTTGGTATTCGGTTACTGATAGTTTTAGCAGCGGTGGCGGCCTCTTTGTTGTACGTTCGTGTTGTGTATTCGCCATTATTCGTCGCATATCCTGCTCCAACTGCTTACGATGATATTCTTCCATTGTGCCATCCTTATCATCAAATATACTCTTATCCATAACAAAAGGCTCGGTTTTGGATTCGGTGTCTTCCTTCGATTCACCGTGTCTATCGTAATTTGGCTCAGCATTGTGAGGGCTATCATGGTCGTCATCATCTCCACGCCCGTAATTCTGATCATCGTCACGCAGTAAACTTTCTGCAAACTCGATATTATCGTCGAAAGTTAAGATATCGCTATCGGGATTTGCCTGAAAGCTTTCGTAATGCGTTGGCAGTCTGCTTAGTTTATGCTGCTTACCAATAGGTGTATGTTTATGGTGAGGGTCATGTTTCTTGTTTGCGTCACTACTCCTATGTTTATGTTGGTGATGATGGTGGTGGTGACCCTTGCCTTGATGTTTTGATATGTTTTCTTCTTCTGCTTTCTTTGTGTTACCAATGCTAGCGTTTCGTTGTATTTTTGCGTTGTTACGTTGTTGTTGTTCCTGGTGTGCTTTTGCTTGTTCATTGTGTCCATGTTTTCTGTGCATTCCATGCACATCACGAAATATTATATCGTCTTCGATATCTGTGTCCTCACCTGCCACTCTCCTTACACCCGCACTGGTGGCTTTTGTAGCGCTGCTGTGTGCAATAGTGACTGGTGGCGTTACTGTTGGCTGTTGTGCGTCGCTTTTGTGCATATATTTTGCATGTTCCTTCCCATGTAATTTCATTTGTTTGTATCCGTCAATTTTCTTAGATTTTATCATCTGCTGTTTCGTTTCGATGATTTTGTGTCGGTTGTTCTTGGCTCTGCTCATTTTTTGTAATTCATCCGGAGGCACTTCCGCTGCCTTATTGCATTGCGCATTAAATGCACTGCAACGGCATTCGTAACTCTCCATTTGAGGCACACACTCAGCCAATGGTCCACACGGCCGAGCGACGCAAGCATGCGGGCAATTGCCGATGTTGTTGCCGCCCAGTGCTTCTGATATTATTACCAAAGCGTGGCCATTTATATCAATCTAATTGTAAATACAGAAATATGATACATGCAAGAATATTAAACATTCACTTCACACGAATTCAGGATGCGGGAATACCTTTTGAATGCAGCCAACAAAAAAAGGCTTCGATTTCAAATTCAACGGCAACTTCTCCACATGACTCACCCCACCCAAAAAGAGATTTTCAGGCAAGGAAAGATGCCAAAAACCGTTTGATGAAATGGTCATCACTTCACTAGCCTCGTCAACCTGAAAGTATAAAATATTTTATCTACAACTTATTTTTACTAAACCTAATCATCCGAACAATATTCACTTACCTTTAATACCGCCAAACGTGCAGTTCTAGAGACCTTTATTGCATGCCATTGGCCAATTGAAAGCGGATATTCACTCCTGCAATTAATGAAAAGTTTAACACAATGTAATTGTGGCCAGTTCGATTCCCCATTATCTGTTCGCGTTCAGCCTCTTTTTCTCAAATTTGTTTAGGAATATGTGAGAATATAACAACAAAATATAGCAACTAGCTACGAATATCGATAGTATTGGCTACAAAAGCGGAGGATCAATTGGTGGATAGAATTTGGAGAATCGAGCTGCTCGTCTTGTAATATTTAAACACAATGATATTCGTGTGGCAAAATAGAAGTTATATCCGGGTCGAGTAAAAATGTGTACGAACCTTACAACCGCCGGGCCGCTTCCCAGATCAAAAACAAATTCCACAAATCCACCAGTTAAGGACAAAGCAATAAAGTCGCCATGCTTTTCAAGTCCAGAATATAAGATAAGGCCATCAGATTGTGCCGGTTTCAGTATAACCTAGAAATTTGTACAAAAATGTATTATGTATCATCGTTTTTCAAAATGTGTTTCCATTTACCTTTAGTTCCAACCATATCAAAGCACTATCACCAAGTGGAGCATAACGCAAATACGAAGATCCATTGAAGGCTGGCACCTTTAAGGAACATGGAGATACATAAATATAAGTATTATATTCGAAATACTAATGTATAGTTGAAAACGTACTTGTAAGTCCATCCGTATTTCACAGAGATCGCCCACAAATCCAATAGGACACAGACATAACGCTCCCTGATCGGAAGGCAAGCATTTTCCACCATGTTGACAAGGATATTTAAAGCATTTATCGGTGACGCAATCCTCTAATGAAATGAAATTAAATGAAATGCGTGACACGACTACTTTATGTTAACTCGTTTACACTTACGTATATCAAATCCTTTGGAGACATCGCCCAACGGATGCTCCTCAAATTTGTAATCATGTTCGTTAGCAACAAAACGACGTATACAACCCACAAAACCATTAAAGATCGGTAGTCTTTTGGCTAAACCCGTAATGTTACCAGTACCGCCCAAGAATACAGGCTCACGAAACGTTATTCTTGAGAAGAGACCCTGAAAATATGTTGCAATACAATATATAAAACATTAGAAGAGTATTGAAATATAGTTGCACACTAATTTTAACTTACATTCGAACGCCCCTGAACTTTAGCACCATGATTCAATACCAACCAAGCATCCCAGCGATGTCGATATATAATCACCAAATTCCATTCATTCAATAGTATAGTTTCACGAGATCGTACACTGCCAACGCCAGAGCCACAGTCGAACCTAAGGAAGTAAGATAATAGGAGAGATGGAGCTAATGAAAATCGCAGTAGAATAATTTTGATTTGAGTTAACCCCGCGTTCCACTAACACTGGTCATTAGTTAATTAGTTTGTATCCATGTATCTACTCTTATATCTTACATGTTTGGAAATATTTTTGGTAAATATAAATTTTCATATCCGACTTACTTATTTTAAATTCAAACATTGGAAAAATGTTCATCAGATATATTTCACAGAAACTATTACTATGTATTTTGAGGTTATATGCCTACTTTCATTACTTAGATGCGAGCTCCATTTATTTCCATAGCTCATCGTATTCTTCCCCCAATAGTTACGAGAAGTTATTAATATTGGAAATTTACCAAAATTCAACGAAGCCCTTATTGAGTAATAACGCCATAAAATCTCCAGTTAAATCGTCCCTTTCTCCACTCAACAATATGATACCATCGAATGATTCGGGTCTAAATTCAACACGTATCTGCAATATCAAACGATTGAATGAGTAAATTAAGTTCATATAATTGATATGTACTTAAAGTTTAAAACGCAATAATTTCTACCTGCACATGCTTGTATGCACCACGTAATGCTGGAAAAGCTATCCATGATTTCCTTGAAAATTTCGGAATACGTATTTTGGTATCTAGAATTTTTAAGAATATTTAAGAATATTTCAAATATTTATAAGTTTGATGTGAAACATACGAGTAACTATTTTAGCATTCGTACCTTCTAAGCAGCCGTTTCCAATCTTGCCAAAGGGACACAAACATCTATTCTTTCCTTCACTTTTATCACATGTACCATACATGCCACAATCCAAATTGCAGAATTCACTGGAAATATTTAAAAAGATGAATTATGGTACATTGTAAATAGAAGGTTTTGAAGATTTTGGCTCAATATTTATTGTTTACACTTGCTCATCAATATTTTGAACATAAATATTTATATACGCAAATAATCGAATTAACTAAAACTTCAAGAACAATATTTAACTCACAACATTATTTCTTATGAACTTTTTCGTCAATATAATGAATATCGTTCATCAAATCATTATTCATTGCATCTGAGAGAAGGTGGGTTTTGTTTGCGGCTCTAGATGCTCTGTTTGGAAAACCAATTGATGGTATCTACAAAGTATCTACCGTAAAAGTATCTATGCAATGCTCTAAGGAGTTGATAGAGTTGTAAATTCCACTGTTCAATAAAAGCATTACCCTTCTGTATATATGTATGTAATATAGGCGTTGGTATGGTTTAAACCGGATAGTTCTGAACGCTAAAAATGGTATAAACCGGTTTTTCTTAAAAATAGAATGAGTTTTTATATACTTAGTAGGTTAATGTTTAAGCTTTGAAGTCTTTTCGTGCCTTAATTTATTGCGTATTTTCATTTAAACGACAGCAACATTAAAAGAGATTATTTTGGATTTTACAAGAGATACGATATTTGAATGGTATTAACCACATACTGTCATATGTGGTTTAATACGGTTTAAACCAGTAAAAACGGGTTTAACTCGGCAAAACAAAATATTCTGGCTTTGCCAATTAAATACTATTTTAGATCGGATCCGTGTGATATAGACCATGCTGAGATCTGTTGAAGTGAAATATTTAATTCGCCTCTTTAGGAAACCTATGTACTTGGACGTTCATTCCACACTCCAAAAATCTGGCGCAGGCCAGAAAGGCCCATTCATAACCTAGAGGCTAATGCAAAATTGGGAAGCTCATACTCATTGGGCCTAACGCGCGTTAAATTCCGCTATATTTGTTTGATTTGCGGTCATTCATAATATGCCTGCCACGAATGCATTTGATTCAAATATTAAGGAAAATGATAAGGATCATAAACATATATTGATGAAAGTGTATCTACATCATTTCAATGAACCGAACTTTCAAGAGCAATGTCGGTGAAGAAGTTCATTTCAAGTGAAATGATTTTGTGTGATCGTCTTATTGAGTGTGTGCGTGTGAGTATAGTACCTAAATGCTGCTGCTGGTGTATTATTGCTTATACTATTCGATATGTTTTCTGATATTTTTGTTTCCTCTTCATTAGTTGCTGTTCCCGGAACTACTGCAATTGTTGTTAGAATATTTTTATTTTGTTGTTTCTGTTGTCGTTGATTATCTTCGATATTATTTAATATTGACATTTGTTGCGAATCAGAATTTCGCGTATTCTGATTCTGATATGTACTGCTTGAATCTTGACTCAATGGTCTTAAGTTTAATTGATTATTATTGACGTCGTCGTAAATGGACATATCCTGCTTGAAATAGTAATCATCCGTATTCATAATATTACTGCCGTCACCATTTTTAATTTCCGCTTCTATTGGTGTTGCAGCAGATGTTGCCACTGGTTGCGTTTGCTCTTTTGATTTGAAATTCGATTTTCTTACTGATTTTCTATTCATCGTCATTTTCGAATTTGATGTTGTTGTTGATGTTGGTGTTGGTGTTATACGTTGCTGCTGTTGTCCGTTTTCTGCAGTTTCTTCGGCTTTAAACTCAGGTACATCTTGGCTAGTGTTGGTTAGTTCAGTATCGTCATGCTCTTGAGGGGAAACTTGATCTTGATATTGATCTTGATACTGGTAGAAGTTAATACTTTCAGCTGATATGTAATAATCATTAGAATTGAGTTTATCATCGGCGAAGAAATTGTCACCATCGTCATCGTTGCGGTCTTCATTGGACGAAGATGCGGACGATGCTGAAGCATAATTTAATGATAACTGATTATCGGCCACGTCATCGTCATTGTCATCGTTGGCCAATTTAGCGCTAAAGGATGCACCTTTCTGATAGAGAACATCCTCATCAGATTTCGAATGCCCATCACTACTTGATGTTGAATTTATAACTGTAGACATTGCAAATTGAGAATAAGTTGTTTCATAATCAAGAAAATTACATGTGTATATGGCATTTCCATTGTTGTGTTTGTTGTTTCGTACGTACCTTGACAACTGTATCCGTTTTTGTTAAGTTCATATCCTTCGATGCATTCGCATTCGTACATGCCATCATGTATTTCATAGCACAATTGCTCACATGGACTTGTATGACCACAACGACCTAAAACGAGAGTAGATTACAATAAATATTTCATGTGCATTACAGCACGAGTTACTATGGTAGGTCTAATAAAATGGCATTTGTTTCATGCGTTTACAATTTAAAGCGGAAGCTATGTATAAATTGGTCAAAAGGATTACAAGTGTTCTCAAGTGCGAACAGAGGCAGCAAATCCATTTTCAATATCTATGCATTTCAATGGACAGGCAATTTGTATTGCTTCCAATGTGATCGATTAAATCTGGACTAGGCAAATAAGCATTATAACCAAAAGTGTTTAAACACTTTTTCAAGTGCTTCGGCCTGCTGCTGTTGCTCATTAGTGTCGTAACATTTCATCGTTCACATCGTCGAACCATCGTTCACTCATTGCCCGAATACCAATCGATGTTTTTCAGTTTTTGGCGACGCTAAATTCAATTACCTTGAAACGCAGCTTCCATAGTAATTTCCGCCTCGGCACTTCTGGCTGTTGCCAAAATAGTCACCAATATAAATCCATGCATCAGCATTTTACTATTTTTTATTCTTTTCATTTTGTAAATGGAATTTTGATGACGGTTTCAATTGACACGAGCGACGCCAACAATACTAATGATGATATTGATAAGAATAATAGCGATGATGATGAGGATGTGATGTGATGTGGTGGTGTTGGTATTTTTTTAAAATCCAATTGTAAAAGTTCGTTTATCCAGAAGCACATTCCTTCAAATTACGCATCAAGCTAATAAGCTAGCTGGAATGGGAAGCGAGGAAAGAGAAACATCAATAAAAACAAAAAAACGATTGTATGTAATTAAATAATTAATTATGTACTCTAATTATTGCGTGAACATAGATTTTTGCTCTTTTAACATTGTGTGATAGCGAAGCTGACGATAAATATAAGATATATAAGTAACAACAAATTGCTCGCTGTCATGTACCTAAGCATCGGATAGTTAGACGACATCATTAAGGCATGTTCTGGCTACACTCTCCACCTCTGCGCCTTTAAATAAATATATGACTTAGTAGGCAAAGAAGAGTCTATCTTCTTAAAAGAAAAAGGATGGATGGTTACCGTATATGCCAAAAAATAATGAAAATGTAACGACTTAATCGGACCCGCATCATTGCGTGAACTCGGTTTGAAAGGGTTGATCACTTTTAGCGCTGGTAGCAATGGTTAAAATTTAAACTTGAAAAACACTGAACCACATGCCAATAAACTAAAATGTTGGTTTTACGCCTTGTTAAAACATCATTAGCCATTCGCCAGTTCGTGTATAAAATGGTAAGTACCAGCTTTACAAGTATGAAACCGGAATTTTTTAAGAAAATACACGTTTATTTAAGAAAAATGCTTATACATTCAATCTTCAAAGTAATGGCCATTGCTAGGTACACATTTTTGCCATATCTCTGGCAATTTGTGAATGCCTCGCCAAAAAAACTGTTCGTTTTTAGAGTCAAACCAGTCATCGAGCCATTTTTTCACATTTTCGTACGAATCGAAGTGCTGCTCAGCAAGTGCGTGCTTCATTGATGAAAATAAGTGGTAGTCAGATGAACGAATTTACCAATTCCCGAGTCTGTTTTCTTCGATGTGATGGTGCATTGTCATTCAGAAAAATCACTTTGTGTTGCCTAGCTTTATATTTTGGACGTTTGTGGCGCTAAGCATGGTTCAAATCGGCGAATTGTTGTTGGTAGGGTTGACTAGTAACTGTTTCACCAGAAGGTTAATCCAGATAACACCTCGCTGATCCCAGAACACACAGATATGGCCGTTGTACCGGGCTTAACATATGATCGTTTACGTTTGGGATTCCCGAAATAGATCCATTTTTCATCGCCAGTAAGAGTAAAGAGATTTCATTACCGGTTTCATACTTGTACCAATGGTATTCAACCACATACTGTGTACAATACCTACCCCGAGAGAAATAATTTTCTAAAATCAAATATAAGTTCGGTTTGACTGAAAAATAGTAAAAATTCGATTGTCAACTATGTAACGAGTTTTCTTGAAAATACAAAAATTTCTTAAATTAGGAAATTTTGGAATAATTTAGGATTGAATTTAGTAAATTTAGCTTTAGTTTCAAAATTATCATATACAGCTGTGGGCAAAAGTTAGTAAGACTTTTTAATTTAAATTTCGCGCGGAAACCCATTCATCAAAATATTATATTTTTAAGGTTGGTATGACTGTCGGTGACATCTGTGCCAAATGTCACGTCAAAATAATCATTAGTGTTTAGTATACGCTTGTCTTTCTGAAGTACAAAAAGTGCATTTGGCGATTTTCACAATGAGTGAAATTATTCAACAAAGAAGTTCCATTCAATTTTGTGTGCGGAATCAAATTTCTGGTGCCGAAACGTTCATAATGTTGCAAAAGACCTTCGGTGATAATTGTATGTCGCGAGCAAGTGTTTTTGATTGGTACAAATTGTTCAAAGATGGTCGAGAACGCGTTGATGACGAACCACGTCCAGGACGAAGGACGGCCATCAACATCAACTGATGATCAACACGCCAATAAAATCAAGGAATTGGTGCTCGAGAATCGACGATTAACAGTCAGAGACCTTACTGGCATCGTTGGAATATCGGAAGGATCAGTGAAAACCATTTTAAAACATCATTTGGGCCTAAGAAGAGTGAATGCACGATTGGTTCCAAAATCACTGCATTGGTTTTACGAGACCATTTTGCCAAAAATTCGACTGATATCGTTCCGCAACCACCCTACCACCCTATTCGCCTGACTTAGCACCGTGTGACTTTTGGCTATTTTCTAAACTCAAAAAACCGCTTCGTGGACACCGTTTTGAGTCAATTGAAGACATTAAACATGAATCGCTAAGCGCATTGAAGGCTATTCCGGAAATTGACTTTAACAACTGTTTCGAGAATTGGAAAAAACGTTGGCACAAGTGTATTGAGGCCGGGGGTAATTACTTTGAAGGGGACGAAATAGATTTGGAAGAATGAATAAAAAAATTTGAAATTATGAACAAAGTCTTACTAACTTTTGCCCACAGTAGTATGCTATATTTATTTGATAACTTCATTTAAATATTTAATATATTTTATTTCAAATTGTCAAGTAAATGTTGACTAGATATAAGCTATAGTTTACTCTAATTTGTTCATCGCTTCTGGATAGAAGAAAACATAAAATCAAAGAAAGACAACAACGTTTTATGACCGATGACTGGTGGCGTGCTAGACTCAACTCCGCGGTTCTCGGTTAAATGGCAAACAAGGCTTGATTCCCTGTATTCTGATTAGCCATAAAGAACACTAAACAGGGGGGCAGTCTTTTTGCAACGGAAGTATTGAAACGGAAATATGTCAAACGATCTGTTTAAATTTGCCAGCTGTTTTTTGCACGCCAAAAGTATACTGGCTTCTCTGGCTACAGTATTACTAAGTAGTAATCGTTAAGACGATGGGTGAGAAAGAGATGAATATCTATAGAATAGATATATGACTGAAACATTGTAAATATGCCTTTGCTTTACTGCACACGGTTGCATAAAATAGTAATTGTAAGGAATGTAAGAATTGGTGCATCTACAGCGACATTGTATGGGAAAGAAATGACAAAGACGAAGGAAAGATATTGTTCACCTTGATATTCTCTTCACTTTTACCATACAGATGGTGTATTCTCACATGCATACAGTGTTGTGCACATCAATAGCAACCAATAGCCAATAACTTTTTTATATTTTAGATTAAATTTCACAAGATCTTAGTTAAATTATGTAGTCTATCGATCAATGGAAGACAATTTTTTTAGTGATGTAAGGAAGTTTAACCTCTTTTCAAGTGCCGACATGACGACGGTTCGTTGGTGAAAAGGAGAACGTCTTAAGCGGCAAAAGTGTCAGGCCACAGTAAAACACGGAGGAGCCTCGGTAATGTGTTGGAACTGCTTTTCTGGCTTCGTACAAGATCCCATTTATGAAATTAAGGGAATAATGGAGCAGTTCGTATACAAGGATATTTTAGAGTCAATCATGTTGTCTTACGAATAGCGTAAAATGCAATTGTCGTCGATGATCTCAAAATACCTCAAAAGTCATGAAGCAATGGATTGAAGCAAATGGTGTTCAGGTATTAGAATGGCCTGCCCAATCTAATGACCTGAAGTCTGTTTAAAACCTTAAGCGCGTCGGTGGGGTTTCCCAAAAAAAAACTTCGGTGCTTGAAGTCTTCAAAGAGCAGTGGCGAAATATTCCACAAACTATCAATGAAAATGGAATAGTTTCGATGTCATTAGTCATGCACTTTTATTATTTTTTCTACTTTTTTTTTTTGATTTTGCTTGTGCCGAGATTTGAACCCCGGACATTCTGCGTAGCAGCCCAACACACTACCACTACGCCACAGCGACCACAAATGATTCATTCATTAATATATTATTATGTTAACAAAAAAGGCGATCTGTGAAAAGAAAACAAATTTAGGGCAGTAATTGTCAGTAACTGCTTTGGTTGCTATTGATGTGCGCAACACTGTATAATATAATGTAGCGATGAAAATAATTGTGTCGCTACAGTAAGAGGCAAAGAACTGTCAAAAGTTAAAATGTATTGAAAACTTTCAACGTAGCTGCATATTGAAACATACAACCTTCTTTTCTGCTACAATTTCATTTAAATCCTTCAAAATTTACAATACATACTTACTTACTTTACTTTTGATGGCACAACAGCCCATGGAGGGCCTAGGCCGAGCTTTTCGCATCCACTCATGTTGTGCGTGTTATATTTGTACATGAATGGAAGGGACCTACAGTTTAAAGCCGAATCCGAACGGCGAAGGAAAAGCTTTTCATAGCAATTTTTACTCTTGTAGGTTTGCCATTGCCTGACAAGAGGTGGTGCCGTGTAGAAAAATTATTTTTTCTACTTTTTTTTTTGATTTTGCCTGTGCCGAGATTCGAACCCCGGACACTCTGCGTAGCAGTCCAACGCACTACCACTACTAAATGTGGTCATACATATTATACAAAAAAAAAATAATTTTTAATGAGGTATGATGTGTTGATTTTGCAAATTTTCCGTTCCGTCTAGAAGATGCCGCTGTTAGTTGGCAGTTATAAAAAGACCACAGTATCGTCAGATAGTAGAATATACTTACGCTAGAACAGCCCATTGAGATACCACTCAATTGAACTAACAGTTTAACGTTGGTTCCGAACGGAGGGTTGGTTTGCAAATTTGATATCACTTGTCAGTTTTGCCATTGCCTGCTAAGTGGCGTACTTGTACACTTTCTTATAATTCTCATTCACCTCATATCGGTGGACACATAAGTTCATGTGGTTTATGTTTACGAGTATTAGCCACCAGACCAAGAGAGGAATTAGACACCCAACCTCGCGGGTGGAAGTCTAGTGTTCTACCCATTAGAGTATCGAGGTCGTCTATTGTCAGGTAAGTTCCAAAATATATACAGGTTTCTTAAAAGCAAGTTTCCACATTTTATAGCTACTTACTATTTATACAACTTTACAAGCTTTTATTTTAAGTTTATTATAAATTTTTAACAATTTTGCTTGGTCCTTAGAAGAAGATGTCGTGGCAAATGTAGAGTTGAGCCAAAAATTCACTTTCTAATTGATTCCCTAAGTTTTAAAAGTGTGACAGGCCCACAAGAGCCCAGTTTGCAGGTCAGTGATATCGATGATTGATAGGGTAGGCCGGGTTAATTCTGGACTGACACTTTCTCGTACCCTTTGACGTCTGTAATATGTCAATTCGTTTTTCTCATGTAAAAAAAACATATGCTCTTTACATGCATTTCTCGTAACTCTCTAACGATCGAAAAAAATTTCATTTATTTTCTGAATTTCTTGTGTATTTGGTGTTTTGAATTTGTTGTTCTTTGCAACAACTATTGGTCCTTTCTCTTTCATTCCGTACTAAAAACTCCCATGGTTTTATACAACATGTTATAAGTACTGCGATAACATTGAAAAAAAGAATCCCCGACTCGGGTTGATTATGGACAAATGGCGGCAAATACCCTATTAGAGTTGTATTCCATTGTTGTTTTTGTTTTGTTTTGACACTCGTTCGATGAAAAATAAGTTGGTTTTTCGATTTTTAGTCATTTTGTTGTCATTATGCCACTAAACTATGTGCGTAAAACCAATAAACCTGCTCAAAATTCAGAAAATTTATTGGCCGCTTTGAAAGAAGTCCGTGTGGGAAAAAATTGTGTTAAAGCTGTTGCTGCTGCCTATTCAATCCCACGAAGTAGTTTCTTTTTACCTCTCAACCAAGGTCTCTTTTGGTACTCTTTTGTGTCTATAATTACCCCGTCGTATCCAGAATTAGACCGTGACAGAGGTCTGACTTCAAATCGATCTTGAGACACTTTCTTGTGCGTTGTCTCGTTGTCTACTTAAAGAATGAACAGAATATGTTATATGTCCGAAAAGATGGGAAACTTAGGTGGATGAATAAGTTTTTAGCTTTTACTACCGTCGAAGTAAAACGATAACCGCCAATGTAAAAAGTATTGTTGGCATTATCTACATAATTTCATCTGATGTGAAAATATTTAACAACTATCTATTATAAACCAATATAAAGTAAG
This sequence comes from Palloptera scutellata, assembly GCA_958295655.1. Lineage (NCBI taxonomy): Eukaryota > Metazoa > Arthropoda > Insecta > Diptera > Pallopteridae > Palloptera > Palloptera scutellata. The sequence continues at coordinate 40,762,468 of OY282451.1, forward strand.
TATATATAATTGTATTAGCCTCAGTTATTTTTAATTCATTCCTACTTGCACAGAACTAATTTAATATATAAATATATATTAAATAATAACACATTAGCGTGTTATTTTTATAGTTGTTGTAGCTGTGGGACCTCACACAATCCAAGATGTGCGAAGCAGTGAAACGAAAACGTCAATAAAAATGCCATGGTAACCGATTTAAGACCAAAACACAAAACCAAAGTATTAATATAGAAAAAAAAAGAACGAACGCAGAAGAAAGAATAGGTGCAAGCGGAGCCATTTTAACTTGAACTTGTAACAATGACATAACACAATACATATATACTCGTATGTACTCATATACTACATACATACATTAATACCTTTATACGTTTGTACATACATAGTTTATTTACAATAACTATGTAGTATATACGAGTAGTTTCTTGTGTAAATAGCTCCAATGCTCCAAAAATGGTAGAGATCCTATTAAACCATAATTTGAAGTAATTAGTTACGAGTAGAAGAAGATGAGAGACGAGATTATTTACTCTAGCAAAACCATTGCGATTCGCTGCTAGTACTTACTTAAAATTTAATCAATATTTAAGTGGCTCCAACTATGTACTTTAGGGGCATAGAAATTCCTTCGCAAAAACTTCTTTGTATGTTTTTCTTCACGTTTTACTTATTATTATTATCATTATTATTATTTTCATAGAGGCGCACTCAAGCACATTTGAATACAAATGTCTGTCTTGGTACTAGGTAAGAATATGCACGCCATGTACTACCATACATACTGCATACATACATTCGTCAATGCAAATGGATTCACTTAATCATACTTAGTCATAGGAGAGTTTTTTTTTCACAATAGTAATAATTTTAAATAGAAACTTCAGCGCGAAATATTTTATTCCTTATGAAAAATTGACAAAGAAGTGGTTACATTTTATTTACTCAGTGACACATAAGCACCACTCACAAACACACACACACACGTATTCTTACCTACTTACGCCCTTCCACTATGTATACCCAACAAACCGTGAGAAGTATCAGCTTCGCCGGTAATAAAATCGACATGTTTTTACACTTTCACATTGTGAACGCAATTCTGACCGTAATTCATTTCTCATTTTCTCTACAATTGCAATTGTATTGAGGTCATGCTGAAATTACTTAATTATATAGTAACGCTGTTAAGTGTTTTTACACCATTTTTACAATAAATGGATTCATGTAAACACGTAAAGCCTCCTAAAAACCTTATATAACTGTATAAAGAAGAAAACAAACTGTCACATTTCATACAAATTTTGACAAGTTTACCCACTTATAAACTAATGAGGAATTTACATGTTTTCATATAGATATGAGGCCGCTTAATATGTTTCACTTGAAGATATAAACACAATAGCAGCGTATCCGAGTATACACGATGTTAAATAAAAACTCATACATACTTAAGTATAATCATATGGAATGGAACAGAGTTGCGACGCCGACGTATACCATATGCGCTCGACGAATTTACGTCGAATTAAAACCATTTCTATTTCATACGTCGTACGCTGTTATGCCGATACGCTGCAATTGCGCTTATACTTTCATGCGTAAAACATGCCATTTACAGTCTGCCTTCGGGTGCCAAACGTGTGCGCATGGAGGGTACTAAAAACAGCAGTTTTCGGACTGAATAGTTTGTTGTGTAATTAGATATAACTAGAATATACATATATGAAGGAAGCCCATCACTTACAGATAGTGGCGACTCTCTATGCGAGGACGAGTGCGAGTATTTTCGCGTAAAGTACCGTAACGAAATATAATAAAAACAATTTTCGTATTCCTCACACCCCTCTTCCTTAAAGACTTCATCATCATTCGTGTCTTCTCAATGATTATTCCTTTAGCGAAAATACTTTTATATATATATATGATTATACATTTATATGCATCCATCTTTGTATTAATCAGAGAGCGTTTAAGACCGAGCAATGGATTAATTTCTATTGCTCCAGAGCTCTTGCTTTTAACATTGCAAGTGCTAGGGTATAGTGCAATCGATTAAATCTCCAAATGGAGTAATAAAGAGGACTTGCATGGGGATCGACATTTTCTTGTTCTCTCTCTTTCTTCCCTTGTTCTTGTAATAAGTATAATATTTTCCATTTAGTATTTTATATAGTAGTTGACTATTGTCTATATAATTTATTCTCAGATCAAAGACAAAATCACCTTAATGCTTCCTTTAGATATTAGAGGAGTAATAGCTTACTACTCCTTAGATCCGAAATTATGTAACTGGGATGCTGCCCAATACACCGAAACATAATACGTACATAATGCTTGTAGTAAGTTTGTTTACAATAAATTATACAAGCCTTTTCCATACATACATACTTAGAAATCGCTTGCATAAGTATGGGGTTCTCCTCTCTCTAAAAATATGAAGTTTAACTAAATCATTTGGGTTTCTTGTCAATTGAATGCCAAATGATTGTCTGTAATTTGAAGCTACCTTGTAATTGTGCAGCGAGATATTTATGTAATTGTTCCAAAGAGGCAACTTTATACAGTACGTCAAAATGGTTAAAATAGTATTAAAATTCAATAGCTTTTAATTAATTAGGTAATTTCAGATAAGTCGTATTCTTCCCGAAATGTTGATTAAAGAAGAGTTTTTAATTCAAGATTCATCTTTCATAATAATCCTAAAAGCAATCATATTTAGTGTTTTTCATTGACATTAGCAGATCCGAAAGGGTCTTATCTTTCTATTGTATCCCAAAAATTTAACGAATGAAATCGAATTTCATTGAAAAACAACTCGTAAAGACTAACAACTCGGAGAGACAGCATGAATGGCAAATGAGTTAATTAGAGCCAATAATTGCATCAACACTCATGTCATTGAGTCCCAACGAAGGTCGTCACATTATACAGCACCAGGCAATTCCCAGCTTCTCAACGAAAGAGAAGGGCAGAAGATTTACTTGAAAATTTGATTGAAAATCTTTCCTTCGTGGAAAGAAAAGAACTCGCATCAGCACAATAAAACATAGACGAGAGATTTGCCAAGTATCTAGCTAACCTCATAACATTTTCGAGACCGGTAAGTGCTAAATTTTCTACCTGTTGAGGTCATACAACATGAATATTTTGATGATGATCATGATGATCATTATAAAGATTATAAAAATGATTATGATGGTAAGATTATAATTATAATGATGTAGAAAATAAATTTGCATGCTTTGACTATGAATATTTTGATAGAGATGATGATTTGGCAGAGGTCGTTGAATGCAACGATCAGAATGAAATTAATCCAGATGTAGCACACCTTGGATCAGAGAATCATCCAACTCAACTATACAAGGCTTATCGTTTGCATAAATCAGCACATAAACAATTTCAAAACGTGGTTAAAAATTCCTTCGGCCACGTTTGTACTGTCTGCGATAGACTCTGGTTTTTACAAGATTACTAAACCAAACCTTGAAACTCAAAAGTAAACGTTCAGAAGAAGTAAACTTCTGTAGGGCGTCCCACAATTTCTAATTTTCATTTACATTTCATTTTATTTTAATTTTATATAAACTAAAGAATATTGAAATTCTAGTGCGATAGACTCTGGTTTTTACAAGATTACTAAACCAAACCTGAAAACTCAAAAGGAAACGTTCAGAAGAAGTAAATTTCTGTAGGGCGTCCCCCAATTTCTAATTTTCATTTACATTTTATTTTATTTAATTTTAATTTTATATAAACCAAAGAATATTGAAATTCTAGTGCGATAGACTCTGGTTTTTACAAGATTACTAAACCAAACCTTGAAACTCAAAAGGAAACCTTCAGAAGTAGTAAACTTCTGTGTGCCGTCACACTGACGCACAAAATTTTTAATTTACTTTTTATTTTATTTCAATTTTATATAAACCAAAGAATATCAAAATTCTAGTGATAACATTTATGATATTTACAAGCATCGAACTTGTTACTGTTAATAAGTAAAAATTGTTTTTTTTTTCAATTTTGTAAAATTATTTTACAATGAATTTAAATTGGATTGAAAACGTTTTTGATTACAGGCACGAATTTGCGAGGGCTAGTCGCTTTTTATACTGGGATTGTGTGTAAATCTATATATAATATATATGTATAGTAGTAAAGCTATATGTATAACTATTGTCCTAGAATTAGAATGTCAAATCGTCTTAAACTCAATTGTTTTTTATTTATCTTGCCTTGTTACTTTTTCTGCAAATGTTGGTGTCTACGGAACTATTACACATGGATTGAAGAGTGAAACTCTTACCAATGCATTAGGATGTACGAGTGTGTATGTATATACTCGTATGTGTGTACTATTTTACTTGCATGATTTTCCGATAAAATCGTATTTCATTTCTCCGTTCTCGTTGGTTTTTTGTGCTTTGTTGTTGAAAAATCGCGTGTCTCGAAATGGTTTTACCTTTTCATTTAATATCGATTTTTGTTCTTTATTTTTCTCTTTTTAATTTTTTATTACATTTTTAATGGGTTCCCCTTAGTAGCAGTGGGGGAGTATAATTTTGCACTAATTTATTCTACATTTGATTGTTTGCTTGCAATTACGCTACTACACCTTCTTTTGCATTTAAAGCAGCAGAATTAAATTAGGCGTGGGTACCGAGATCTATGGATAGGATGGATGGGCGAGGGGTTCATGAGCACGTAACGTGCGCTAGTAAAAGCTATGAAGGTTTCGTGTAGCACGGTTGTGTTGCTTTGCTCTCTTGCTCTCGCCCTCTCTCTGAAGTTGCATATTATAAACATTTACATAAGTATGAACTGTGCACATATGTAGGTATGTATGTATTTAGGCACTGCGGCGTTAAGTACGTACTTGTCCTATTAATTTGTGGTTTTAACTTTGGTCATTTCATTCTGGAAATTGATGAAAATGTGCATCCATGTATATTTTAATAGGCTACCAAATTAAAATTTATTCCATAAGTTTTACTTCATAAGTATACTGAAATTGAAGAGAGTTCATACTGTTCGACAAATCGAGTATTCGTGAAAAGCTTATACGTAAATTAAAATTTCTGCAATCGAAATATTTTCTAGTACCCAAAATGTTGAATCGTTGATCTTTACTTTTTTACTTGGTTCTGGATCCATATAAAATTTGTTTGATTAAAAGTCTTTGTTACCGCTTTGCTATAATAAACATTTAAAATCCGAGTATAACCGTAGCAACTGATTACACGATGCATTCCAGTATATACAAAAACGCTGATACGACCTGAAGTTTGTGAGCCCAAAAAAACCTGGTTTATGGTTTCGCAACTTTGTATCACTACTTTCATTTAAGGTGGGCGGTTCTTAATTCTCAAAAAATACTTAGATAATTTATTTCCAGTAAAGTAAGTAATCGATATTTGTACTTAGCATTATTGCAACCTACAGTATCGATGCTATAAATACTAGTTAAAATGAGAAAAGTTTCGATACACGGTAGATATGTATTTACTTGTATTGGAACATCCCTAAGTAGTGGTCGCAAAGGCCACAAAGTATTCGATATATCGCAGAGAACAGCTGGTAATGAAGTCATCGGCACAAGAAGTTCTTGTCCTACTTAAGTTGCTAACGAGATACTAAAGACCTATTGACCTTTACGTCAAAGATTCAGTTGCTAGTATACTAATTACGTTGAGAGAGAGTCAGGCTTCAGGTTCGCTATATCACATGGCAATAGGGAATTTCTCTCAGTCTGGCATGTGCTCTTGCACGGTGCAAAAGTAGCAGAATGGCAAACTTTGACATCCCTACAATGAAGAAACAACAATAAATGTTACTGTTCTTGCACCGTGAAAGCTCATATGCTAGACTTAGAGGATCTCCCTAATACTAGGTGGAGGAAAAGTAATGTCATAATGTGAATGTGCAATAATTTTAAACACGCTTCTGTGAGGTCTGGTTGTGGTCATCAAATGTGACATCAAATGCCATTGTGCTTTAACATTTATGTTATAGATGGGTTGGGTTCAAAATTCTCAAAAAAATCAATATTGCACAATTTTAATGAGAAAGTGAAATATTATTATGTAATCTTTTTATTTGTATCCAAAGGGTTTTTAATTATTAATTTTTTAAATTTCGAAGACATATTGCATTGGCATTATTAATTTACATGAAATGGTGGTTTTTAACTTGGGAGATTTTGATTTCGGGGATTTTGACTTTGAGGATTTTGGAACTTGGGATTATGAGCATGGGTATTTTTCTTAAAGTTGGGGATTTTGTATTTGGTAATTTTTTGGGGATGGATTTCGTGGATCTCCCATTGTAGATAGAGAATTAGTTGGCAACAAGTAATGGAGTGATACAAACCTCAAAACCATCAATTTGGAGCCAATTTTCAGTAAATTGAGCACAAATGTGCATCAACTCAGGAGGTGGTCCTTTGACCGATATCATTTTCTCTACTTAATGTTATCAATTTTATACCTTCAACTAAACTTTCCGTGAAAACAGAGCCCAATTTTGTTAATTTCTAACAAAATGGCAGCCATATCACATTATGACATTACTTTTGTAATATTATATAATTGAAAGCTTAAATCATAAAATTTAAACACAGTTGGATTGCAAGGCCTCTGAAAAGTGAATATGATTATATTCTATACACAGATTCATCTGGTCTCTTCCGTTTACCGGGCTCAACTAGCGGAATTCAGTCAGATTTTTTTGCAAAACAATAAGCAAGAATGTACACATACGACGGTAGATCAATAAGTACCCGTGTGTGAAGACAGGTGACGTTGCTGAGAGAAGTTACCGTCGTGTACTGCCATCTGTCACACGACACCAAACTAAATTTCAAACTGATTCATAGGTTCGATTTTATTTGGCAGCCATTAGTATCACACGTGTTTGGTGTTTCGCGATAAAATGGAAAAACTGATACAATAGTTATACATATAGCTCTACTACTATCCGTAGTAGTATCGATCCGTAATTCGTTTTTTATTTTTCGATGGAAAAACATGCGAAGAAATAAAAGCGAAGTTGGATGCTGTCTATGGGGACCCTTCACCATCTATGACAACCGTAAGATGTTGGATCAACGAATTTAAACGTAGTCGTACATATGTTTTTTATGAGGAGCACCCAGGCAAATGTGGTTACCGAGGAAATCGTTGAAAAGGTCCACGACATGATTCTCGCTGATCGCCGAACGAAAGTGCGCGAAATAGCAGAGGCCGTAGGAGTGTCGTACGGAACGGTAATTAATATTTTACATGATAGGTTAAGCATGAGAAAGGTGTCGGGCCGATGGGTGCCGCGGGTGCTTACGGTGGACAACAAGCGGATACGGAATTGTTGCGGCCAAATTGCATGAATTGAACTACGAATTGCTGCCGCAGCCACCGTACTCGCCCAACTTGGCTTCCTGCGACTTCTTTCTGTTCCCCAACATGAAAACGTGGCACGGGAGGAAAAAATTCAGCTCAAACGAGGAGGTTATCGTCGAGACAGAAGCGTATTTTGAAGAGTTTGACAAATCGTATTTTTTGAAGGGGTTAAAGAAATGGCAGAAACATTGGGAAAAGTGTATTGTACTAAAAGATTATTGTACGTTGAAAAATATAAAAAAAAAAAGTTTTGAAAAATTTGCCTCTTCATTCCTAACACGGGTACTTATTGATCCACCCTCGTAAAGGGGGGAAAAGATTAAAAAGCTGGTTTCGCTCTTTTTTACATGAATTTTTTAAATTGTATGCTGATTTGAATAGAATGTCGGTCGCCGAGGCGTAGCTGAAAGTGTAGTTGCGTTCAAATCTCGCCACATGCAAAATTCAAAACGAAGAAAATAAAGAAATTTGACTACACGGCACTAACTCTTGGCTGACAATGAAATCTATGTATCTTAAAAGATATATACTTATTCTAACAACAATTGTATATGTACGAGTATTATGCCATGCTCAGGTTAAATTCTTAAAAATAATACACAATAAATGACTTTTTCAACTACTCCAAGATATGAATACTAAAAGTCCTGATGTCTCCGTTGCTTTGATGTGCCGCCCAAGTACATAATACATTCACAAAGAAATCATTGAAACAATTGTCTTCAAATTTTCATATTTATAATGTAAATACGTACGACAATACTCTTGGAAACACAAATAATGGAATTGAGTAGAGTGGATCACTGATGAGCGCAGGAAGCTACAACACCAACTACTTACTAACAATTACACACAGTCAGCAATCGAAATCATCACCTTATTCATTTTGTGTTTTTTTTTTGTTTGTCTACGAATAAATATTGTATGTATTACAGGTGCTTAGGTTACATACACACAATCATATATCAACGTACTATATGTGCACTTTTGTTATAACAGTTGAAAAAAGGAATTCTCGCAGCTTTTATTTCTTCTTTTTTATTTTCTTTTAATTTATTGCAAATTCACAGGTGCGCACATTACTTTTGACATGTCAAAGAACGAATAACAACAACGTCAACCACCACCAACAGCAGCAAGAAAGCAAACAAAAATTAACAATAACAACAGAAATAGCCGAAGAGAGACGACAACGACGACGACGACGACTACGACCGACACAGGAAAAGAAAAAACAAAAACCAAAGCAACAACAAAAAACACCCATTCTATAAGAAATGAGCGAAGATGAAGGATGAGGAAACACTGTTGTTGTTGGTGCAGCAGTTACTGATAATAAAGAGGAAGAAAGCTAGATGGGTGCTTGGTTGAATGTATTGTCGTCGGGGTTCAATAGCAACGGCGGCGTTGGGGTGAGCATTGCGAGTCTGTTCGTCATATACTTAGAATATAAAAGAACACCCTTTTAATTACTTTTTTTTACTTGATACTACTTTTATTTTTGTAGGCTTTTACATAAATAATTTCACGGTAAGACAATACAAAAAACAGGAGCTTTCAATTTTAATGTATAATTATTATGAAGCTATGTAGTACATTAAAAAATCTTCACAACTTTCAATGGAATAGATATTTTTTAAAAATTTCCTTGCGTAAAAATCACGGTTTATTACTCACTTTTCACAATTTCTTTACGAGTTCACATTCCAATTTGTTACAAAATTAACTAACTGCACATAAGTTATTTGTTTTCATTTATAAACTTTAGTAGTTTTTCACTATTATAATCATTTTCTATTTTTCTTTTTTGCAAAGCGAAAAAAATATATGTATAATTTTATGATGGTATCCTGTATAAGGATTCTATGCGACGCGCGAATCCGCTTGCGAGCGTAACGTGTACATTCTAATTGACGGGAGACTATCGAATCGAAGTATATTGAATGAGCCAACAAAATTTTAGCTGGGATCCACACACACAGAGTAAGTACGAAGTGCCACAGTGCCACCTTCGTTCTCCTTGAGTAAAGAAATCATCAACAATAACACACTCACTCTATCCTCTCTTTCCCTCTTTCTCATTGCGTGTGAGTAATTTACAATATGCTCTCTTTGCCGATTGTTGTGAAGTTAGTGTCTATGGTTACCGTATACTTAGTATTGCATTTCATTGAAACCAAAACATTATGTACAGTAAGGGAACAAATGCAAATTCATAATTGGTAATTGGTAATATCCTTACAACTTTTACTTTACTTTTGATGGCACAACAGCCCATGGAGGGCCTAGGCCGAGCTTTTCGCATCCACTCATGTTGTGCGTGTTATATTTGTACATGAATGGAAGGGACCTACAGTTTAAAGCCGAATCCGAACGGCGAAGGAAAAGCTTTTCATAGCAATTTTTACTCTTGTAGGTTTGCCATTGCCTGACAAGAGGTGGTGCCGTGTAGAAAAATTATTTTTTCTTCTTTTTTTTTTGATTTTGCCTGTGCCGAGATTCGAACCCCGGACACACTGCGTAGCAGTCCAACGCACTACCACTACGCCACAGCGACCACTACAACAGCAGACATATTTTACATTACATATTTTCACATTTAAAAAAAATTTGTGGCCATATTTCAAACGATATAATTCACCCACATGTTAAAACTATTTTTAACTTACAAATTGACAAATTCAAAAAAAATTTAGGCTACAGTCAAAAAATTTAAAACTACATATATACAAAAAAATAATATTTAGTGCTTCAGGAGGACTTTTAGGAAGGCGGACAACATTTTCTCACAAATTAGGAATGTTGAAAGGAGGACGGTTGGTAAGCCTACATGTGACTTGCAATACTACAAAAACAGTTACATGCATATATACATCTGTGGAACAGCCCCCGTGTTAGTTTCCTAAGCAGTTTTGACTCCAGAAAATTATAAAACATACATTTAGAGTTGAATCTTACTTACTTACTTTTAATGGCACAACAACCCATGGAGGGCCTAGGCCTAGCTTTTCGCATCCACTCATGTTGGCGTGTTATATTTGTACATGAATGGAAGGGACCTACAGTTTAATGCCGAATCCGAACGGCGAAGTGAAAAGCTTTTCATAGCAATTTTTACTCTTGTAGGTTTGCCATTGCCTGCCAAGAGGTGGTGCTGTGTAGAAAAATTATGTTTGTCTGTTTTTTTTTTTTGATTTTGCCTGTGCCGAGATTCGAACCCCGGACACTCTGAGTAGCAGCCCAACGCACTACCACAGCAGCCACAAGAGTTGAATCAGTAATTATAAATCATCACAAGTTACACATTATCGGTTATTGAGTTATGACCAATATTTTCTGATGTCCTTGAGTGATTACTGTAAAAGTCACACCTGTGCTTGTTATATTTGAATATATGTATAGAACAATCAGGAAATCAGGAAGGTATTCCTCGAGAGAGGGCCCTACTCCTCAATTGCCTACTGAGCCCGTAGTAACATCTGTTGGCAAGAGTTAGTCTCCGCTTTATCTCAAAGCTGACATTGTTGTTGGTATTAATGCTGGATCTTAGCTAAACGAAATCCTTGACGACTTTAAAAGTATAATTGCCAACAGTAACATTTTGTCCAAGACGCCGTGACACTTTGTTTGTTGACACAAGGTATTTCGTTTTGTCCTCGTTCACCACTAGACCCACTTGACGAGACTCCATTTCCAGGTTGGAGAATGCTGCACTGACTGCTCGAGCGTTGTTGCCAATGATGCCAATATCATCAGCGTATGCTAGCAGCATGACACTCTTGTAGAAGATAGTGCCAGAGATGTTGATGTTCGCAGCTTGATTTATTTTCTCCAGCATAAGGTTAAAGAAGTCGCACGATAGGGAGTCGCCTTGTCTAAAACATCTTTTTTTTTTGTATTAAATGGCGCGGAGAGGTCTGTCCCAATTTTCAATGCGCTGTTGATGTCGATCAGTGTCATTTTGCAGAGACGAATGAGCTTTGCAGGGATACCTAAATCAGACATTGCGTCGTACAAGTGATCCCTAATCGTGCTGTAGAAGAAGGCTTTATAATCGACGAATAGATAATGGGTGTCGATTTTTCTCGGGTCTTTTCCAGGATTTGGCGTAGTGGGAATATCACAGCCACAACCAGCACTCACAGAAGCGTGATTACAGAAGATGCCAACCTGAATATCTGGTCGATGGTGGATTTACCAGGCCTGAAGTCACGATGATAAGGTCCAATCAGTATGTTGACGATGGGCTTCAGTCTTTCGCACAGTACGCTCGATATAACCTTACATGCAATATTAAGAAGCCTTATCCCACGGTAGTTGGCGCAGATCGTGGTATCACCTTTCTTATGGATTGGGCACAGTACGCTGAGGTTCCAATCACTTGGCATGTTTTCATCCGAACATATTCTGCATAGAAGCTCATGCATGAGTTTTTTGAGGTCTTTGCCTCTGGTCTTAAACAACTCAGCAGGCAGGCTATCTGCACCTGCAGTCTTATTATTTTTCAGCCGATTGATCTCCTCATAGTCGGGTGGCGGTACTTCAACGCCGTCAGTGATACAGAAATGTAAAATCAAAAAAACTATTGCACCACATTTTGGCAGTCAATGGCAAACCTAAAAGAGTAAAAATGATTGCCTATGAAAAGCTTTTCACTCCGTCGTTCAAGTTCGAGTATAAAACTGGGACCTACATTCATGTACAAATATAACACGCACAGCTCCATAACACTCCATGGGCTGTTTTGCCATTAAAAGAAAGAAGAATGATACATAAATGAGTATTTGTTTCTATATGCAGAAAGTATAAGTTTTTGGCAAAAAAAAAAAAAAAAATTTAAAGTAGTTATTTTACAATTTTTATTTGTGGGAATTCCCCACAAGATGCATTTTTTATGCATTTCACTAAATGCATTTCTACTTCACAAGAACTGATATAATAGTCAATTGCAGCGTATCGGCGTAACAGCGACAGCGTATAAAATAAAATTCAACCTAAATAAGTCGCTGGCGTCGTAACTCGGTCCCATTTTATATGTTTATTTGGCAACCTTAGAAAGTAATAATAAAGTAGTAGCTAAGTTGGAAGTACAAAATAAATGAGAGCGCCAAAAGTATTTACCTACTTCTGCTCCAACAATACGTTTCACATGTATGGATGATAAAGTCAATGCGCATGTATGGAACAATCGAACAAGTGAGAGTAGGGTAAAACAGCAGCAGACACTTTCACGGCATTCAAAGTGGGAACAGTAAAAACAATGCAGAGACACACACACTTACTAATACGCATGTAGTACATTTAACTTTATGTCCTTTTGCGACTAGACAAAATCAAACATTGATATGATATACACTAAAACACTGAAAGTTACTACTCAATTTATACTACATAAGTGCCATGATACAAAAGCCAAATCACCACAAAATGAGAACATAGTGGAAAGAACTCATAATAAACAAAACCGTAGTGATATAGTGAGGCGGCAGCTGATCAGGTTGCAAGTGAATGAAGGAAACAAATAAATAGGTATCTATAGAAAATACATACATAAAAGGATAAATTTGTTGTTTTTTTTCTGTTGTTTTTGTTTTTAGACGAATTAAAAGCGAAAAGAAGGAAAAGTAAAAATACTTCTGCACATATGTATGTATTCACAAGACATGAGGCAAGCCGGTAGGCAGGCAGACAGGCAAAGGACATTTTTGCAACAGAACGGCAAATTTTAAATATTTATTTTATGTGACAATTCAAGGACCTACAAACATATAATATATAAAGTAAATGTGTTTGAGAAGGTATGTATGTATATAATGAATGCATGTATCTGCTTAGTTCTTAAAAAAAATCGTTTTGGGTGTGGGAGCTGATTATTTCAACAGTTGCGAATTAATACGGACATACAGATTCATATGTACTACCTCTGTATATGTAATGGTAGACGATGTAGGTATCTCAAATAACTTTCTTAATGATTGAAAGAAGCCCACGATATGCACATACATATGTATGGACATAATATGTAGGTATGCATGATATAGACAAAGGTGTACATACATACATACATAGAACGATGTATAGTAGTATCTACATATCACACGTGCAAATGAGTTCTTCGTTTGGTTAACACATAGAGAACATAACATTACCGACCGTAGCAAATGATGCATTAATATCCTGTTCCACTTTGAAAGTGGCAAGCAAATATTTATTTTTCACTTGAAAATAAGTAGTTTATGTGTGTAATCCAGTTGATGGGGTTGGGTTGGTTTGTTTGGCTCGATGCTACATGTAAATGCAAAACAAATGAATAGTACTTGTTATATTATCCTTATAGGTCGTGAGATTATAAGTCGTTATTGTAGAGACGTGAAGTGATATGTTATTCTCATTACTACTTCTTCTTTACTGCTATTGTGGTAATTATTATGGTAGGATATCACGCCTGGTTTTCCAGATATTCTGGCCTCAGATTGTGAAATGAACATTTGTGGCTACATAAACTTTTTATTTTTGTATGAAAATTGATAACAACAGACTCTGGAAGGTATTGATTATAACGCAGTACATAATTTTAAAGCAGCTTCCAGTTAACTCAAAAATGCTCTCTTTGATAGTCACAGATTATTTTATTCGAATGAATAATTAGATGTTGGAAGCACTGCCTGTTGGAACACTTCCTGCGGAATGAAAGTAACGCAAATTCATTTAAAGTCTTTAAAATATAACTTAAAATATATTTTACTACCCGAATGTAGATCCGAGTTGCCTGAATGCCCTGTACAAGTCCATAGATGAACCGTTATTAAATACTTAAATGTTAGTCTCACTTGAAATGTTAGATACTTGAGAACATTGTCTGCCTTCAGTGACAGAATATTTATGGTACACTGTAAGGGTGAGGATGTGGATGAAAATGTGTGAAAAACTTTTCTGAGGAAATATTTAAACACAGACAATTTTAAGGAATATATTAGCTTATGATAGCTTGATTTTACTTTAACTAATTGAAAATGATTGCAGTGTTTAAAAAAAAGCCTATTAAAGGGTGATTTTTTTGATACTTGGTTTTTGATGCTTATATTTCTGAGAGTTCACACGTAATTCTTGACATGTGTCAAAGAAAAAAATGTTCAGTTATAGTTGCCATTTCATCATGAATAGACTTACGCTTGAACAACGTTTGCAAATTACTGGAATTTATTATCAAACTTCGTGTTTTGTGAAAAATGTGTTTCGCAAGCAAAATTGTCTTCAGCGACGATGCTCATTTTTGGCTCAATGGATACGTGAATAATCAGAATCGCCGTATTTGGAAGACCAGCCAGAGGCAATTCAGCAGCTACCAATGCATCCCGAGAAATGCACTGTTTGGTGCGGTTTATGGGCAGGCGGCATCATTGGGCCGTACTTCTTCAAAGACGATGAAGCCGCAACGTTACGGTCAATGGAGAAAGGTACCGTTCGATGAAGAATTGGACTAGGCCGACATGTGGTTCCAACAGGACGGTGCCACATGCCACATGCCACACTGCACGCGAAACCATTCATCAATTGAGAGGCGAATTTGGTGAGTAGCTAATCTCACGTTTTGGTGCAGTCAATTGGCCACCAAGATCATGTGATTTGACCCTATTAGACTATTTTTTGTGGGGCTATGCTAAGTCTCTTGTCTATAGGGACAATTGCTGCTTTGGAAGCCAACATTGAACGCGTCACTGGTCATTGGTGAGATTCCGGCCGAAATGTATGAAAAAATGTGCCAAAATTGGACCTTCAGAATGGACCACTTGAAGCGTAGTCGCGAGCAAAACTTAATTGAAATTATCTTTAAAAAGTAAATGGCAGGAATTGATTTATCGATGAAAATAAAAATTTCATTCACTATTGGAAAATTTCTGTGTTTTTCTTAATTTCCAAAACCAAGCTCTTAAAAAATCACCCCTTATAAGGTAGGCTAAAAAGGAAGTTCAGAAAAGTGAAATAGCAAAGTTTAAAGTACGATAACTCTGTAAGTACTAGTCTGATCTAGCAACTCTTTGTGGCTAAAGATAGTTGACATCTCTGAGAATCATAAACAATGGTTGATTTTTTCAACAGTTATTCAACAGTTTTTACGTCACTAAAATGAGTGCAGAATCGGAAAAAATTCGTTACATTTTACTTTATTTCTTCGACAAGCACTATACGGCCGCGAAGGCTCACAGAAAAATTTCTGCACATTATGGAGAAGGTACTTTATCGGAAAGGACAGTCTGAAAATGTTTTGATCGATTCCGCTCTGGATATTTTGATGTAAAAGACGCAGCTAAATCTGGTCGACCATGTATTGAAAAGGTGGAGGAAGACCGGTACTTAGGCAGTTGCGACATCGCTACGGATCTTGGCATTGCTCACAAAACGATTTTGAACCAAGTAAGAAAAAAGCTGGCTATTCCAAAAAAAACTGGATATTTGGGTGACACATAATCTGAGTGAAGTTGTGGCCTGTTGAAAATTAGCTTAGCCGATTGGGAACACAACAGTTAAACACGTTTGCTTCAATTCAGTTGTTAGTCCAGAACTGACCTTTATTCTACAAGTGTTTCCTGATCTTACTGATCGCACTTCAGTATGTGAATCTCTTCTGAAACCGAATGATCTCGTACCATTTTTGCTCAGATTGGTTACTGGTGACGAAAAATGGATAATAATTTTACAGCTCTGCTCTGTAAATGTCTCAATTAAAAAAATAAATACCTTGTTCTGGCTTTAGATTGTTAAATTTGAATTAAATGTTTGATTATCTTACTTTTATAGAATCTTCTTTAAATTGAATTTTTCGCCACATATTCTTTCTTCATCTTTTAATGACACAACCGTGCATTGAGGGCATAGGCCGAGCTTTACGCATCCGCTCATGTTGTGAGTGTCATATTTTGTACATGAATGGAAGGGGTGTACAGTTTTGTACCGAAGGTGAACGGCGAATTGAAAAGCTTTTCTTAGGCAATTTGTACTCTTGTAGGTTTACCATTGCCTGCCAAGAGATGGTGCCAGTTTTTTTTACTTTTTGATTTTGCCTCTGCTACGCCACAGCGACCATATGGGGTTTTATAAATTCAACACTGGTTTACAGTAAATTTACTTTACAGACCCTCCGTGGGCTGTTGTGCCATTAAAAGTAAGTAAAAGCCGAGCTTTTCGCATCCACTCATGTTGTGCGTGTTATATTTGTACATGAATGGAAGCGACATACAGTTTAATGCCGAATCCGAACGGCGAAGTGAAAAGAAAAGCTTGCAATATGCAATTTTATTTTTGTAGGTTTGCCATTGCCATAGGTGGTGCCGTGTATAAAAATTATTTTTTCTACTTCTTGATTTTGACTGTACCGAGATTCGAACCCCGGACACTCTGCGTAGTAGTCCAACGCACTACCACTACACCACAGCGACCACAGTAAATACTTGTAGAATAAAGGTCAGTTCTGGACTAACATCTGAATTGAAGCAAACGTGTTTAACTGTTGTTAACTGTTTTGTTCCCAATCGGCTAAGCTACTTTTCAACAGGTCACAACTTCAAGCAGGTTCTAGAACTGAGTCTACCTAATATTTTGCAATTCTTACTGGGTTCACATATACATACACATATAATTCTAAAATTAATGTATGTACAACGACTTGCATACATACTTCTATTCAGAAATTAGTGCACATCAATAAAAACATATTGAAAGCAATCAATTCCTTTTGCAAATTATTTGGTTGTTTATTAGTTCGAGTATACATCGGAACATTTCATAATTATTTAAGTATTTATGTATATATAAGTTAGGTATATTTTCTTAATTTTTTGTTAAATACAGAACATTAATACAGAGAGAGGAAGAGAGAGAGAGAGAGAGAGGGAGGGAGAGAGAGGGAGAGGGAGAGGGAGAGAGAGGGAGAGAGAGGGAGAGAGAGGGAGAGAGAATAATCGATTTTCAATTTAAAAGCAGCAATGCATTTATATAATATACAAGAGCTAAACCATCTAAATGATTATGATTATTGGTCTTCGAGGGCAATTTTTGCATGCTCCATTTCTTCTGCCAACGATAGTCGCACTCAGCATCATAATTCCATGACATCATCTCCTGTACATTATGCCAATTTAGAAACTCAGTATATCCAAAGAGACCGCATACAACATCTAAAATGTGCCATGCCAGATAATTTAATACCACACTAACTAAACTCCACTCCATTTCGCTGTAACTCAATCAGTGACACACTTACTTTGTTCCAAATATAAATCTCTGTACTGCATAGGAATATCGAGATCCCGAATGACTTTCTGCTCGCGATATGCTTGCGTACACTTGCCTTTTGCCAATATCTCGTAGGCTGACTGCGGCCCAAAATTCAGTGAGCATCTATGGTGCATGAACACGAAAAGCAATAGAATTCTAAAAAATTGCACAGAAAAAAAGGAAAACACCGCAAAAGGATATACAAAGAATAATGAAATATTTAAATTTTTAGTGACATCAGCATGAGTGGAAATATCAACGAGTGTAAAAACTCACTGATGCATACGATGATAACCAAAAGTGGGTAAATCCGTTTTAATCATATTTATGCAATCAATGCGCAGATTGCAGTTGGAGGAGTCCAATGTGACAATTGCATGCATGCACAAATCTGTGAATAATATTTTCATGTCACATAGTAAGTATGTGCATATGTGGGTATGTATGTGTTTTTGATGAGCTTGTTTCAGCATCTTACCAGATAAAGTTCTATTCGGTGGTCCAGTATCGACTAACTTCTCGTAGCGGCCAATCAAAGATCTATATTCCATATGTGTATCAATGTGGCCCTGCTGGAGTGCAGGCCGAATTAGAAGTACACCTCGTTGAAATGCATTATCCAGAACTTAATTAATATTAAGCAGCAGTTTGTTAGTGAAATGCTAGTGAATTGTGATTGAAGTTTACTTACTGCTTTTTTGAATGCCTGCGAAATGGCTGTTGTCACTTTTTCGTAATATGGAAGTCAGTTTTTGTAAGATATGATAATATGCTTGCTCCTCGTACCTTGTCGATTCAAAAAAACGCACTTTCTCTGCAATGCCATAATACATGTGCGAGTATATGAAGAATACATACATACATATACATATTGAAAGAATACACAATACGAGTGCAAAATAAGACAAATTCTGAAGCATTTAATATAAAAAGTTTTGGGAAAATCTTTTATTGTGTAGACTGCAAACATACCAGGTGTACAGATATGAAACCGGTATTTTTTTTTTTTTTAGAAAAAACACGGTTATTTAAGAAAAATGGTTATACTTTCAATCTTCAAAGTAATGGTCATTGCTAGCTACACGTTTTTCCCCATTTCTCTGGCAATTTGTGAATGCCTCGCCAAAAAAAAACTGTTGGTTTGAGTCAAAACAGTCATCAAGCCATTTTTTCACATTTTCGTACAAATCGAAGTACTGGTCAGCAAGTGCGTGCCCCATTGATGAAAATAAGTGGTAGTCAGATGGAGCCAAGTCTGGTACATAAGCCGCATGGGGGAGGTCTTCCCAGCTGTACGAGTCTACCAATTCCCGAGTCTGTTTTGTTCGATGTGATGGTGCATTGTTATCAAGAAAAATCACTTTGTGTTGCCTAGCTTGATATTCCTTACGTTTTTGGCGCAAAGCACGGTTCAAATCGTCCAATTGTTGTTGGTAGCGTTAACCAGTTTAACTGTTTCACCTGGTTTCAGAAGGTAAAAGCAGATAATACCTCGCTAATCCCAGAAAACACAGAGCATTGTCTTCTCTCCGAAGCGATTTGGCTTCGATGTGGATTGGGCAGGTGTACCGGGCTTAACACATGATCGGTTACGTTTGGGATTCTCGAAATAAATCCATTTTTCATCGCCAGTAACAATTCAATGAAGATATGACTTTCTTTTGTACCTGGCGAGCAACATTTCACAGGTGGTTTTTCGATTTGCTTGCTGTCTTTCAAAATTAATCCCATGTCTTTAAACGTTGAGAAATGCATGGTTGGGTCACATTTACCATAATTGTTCTGCAAGTTGTTCTTGCGTTTGACCATCATCCTCATCGAGTAAAGCTTGCAATTCGGCATCTTCAAACTTTTTCGGTGGTCATCCACGTTCTTCGATTCTCACATCAAAATCACCACTTGTAAACTTATTGAACCACTAGTTGCACTGTGTTTTGCGTAGAGCATGCGGGCCGTAAGTTTCCACAATAATTCGATGAGATTCCAAAGCAGATTTATTCAATTGAAAACAGAAAATCAATGATGTTCGCATATCGTAGTTTGTAGGCACAAAATTCGACATTTTTACGAGCGAAAAAAAAATATGTTGTTGTATGAAACTTGATTGTTTATGAAATGAATATTGCTGACAGAGCTAAATGTGAAGAAATGACGCCAATGATTTGGTTTGACAGAGCGTATGGTTTTACCTAGCGACACAGAGATGTCATTACCGGTTTCATACTGCTATTATATTCTTATCGACCTGTTACTCGTACATATGACTTTGTACATATGTACTCTTGATAATTAGATATTGAATTAAATTTTTTTTTTCGAAATTGACATAAACCGTATTGGAATCACAAATAAAACCACCACTTTTTTGAAATTCTAATTTTGTTGCACGGTAAAACTGCTCCAAAATGCTTACGTTTTATTAAAAACTCTCCCAACAATAGCGCGAATTTTGTATTCATATCCAATTTTCCATCAGTTTTCTCCAATTTTGTAAGCAAACTTAAAAGTTTCTCATCTAAATTTGCATTTGTTGATGATTGTTCCATGATTATTGATGTTTCGCCACCATATCGTTGTATAATCAAAATTATCAATAATATATTTAACCAGAAGATTTTTTTCAATTCGCACAACATTTCGCTTTAGTAACTCCTCAATGTCTGATTCGAATTGCTGATGGTAAGACAATTTTAACTTGTTTTCTTGTGTACATCAAATCACTGTTTAAATTGTGATAAATTACAAAATATTTATCATTGGTATGTGCATACCGTGCAAATAAATTGATAGGGGCTTAGCAGAGCGTCATAGTGAAAAGTAACACCCAAGGAAAAGTTTTGAAAACCTGTTGAGCAGCAGCAACTGGAAATAAATTAGAATACATAAAGGCTGTACAATAGAAAGTTGAACTACCGCGCTTATATCTAGATGAACCATTGCTGTTTGGATGCGGAATAAAAATACAATTGCCTTATATACAAAGAAGATACATGCAAGCTGGAACTTTTTTACTAGTGTAAAATGCTGAACATTTGGCATATTTATCACAATAAAGTGTAAATCAATGCCGGATTACAATACACTCACGCGAATACACAAATAGAGTAATAAAGTAATTGCATCTCTTTTTTGATTCCTAATGACTATTCATCCGAGATACATACGACTATTTATGGTATGACCTCTAACAATCTCCTCCATCTGGTAGGATGCGAGAATTTTTGTATCATTAGAGTATCAGAACACTTGTGAATTGTTACCAGTGAGAGCGACAAAAAGTGAATATCTTAGAATGTCCATGATTCCAGAACCAATTTTTTAGAATATATACCATAATAAGGACGATATTATGGTTTTGCCCAAAAGATGGCGAGAGGTTGTCAATAAGAATGGAATAAAGTTATTTTGATATATGAAAAATAATTGGTTAAACTTAGCTCACTTTTCTGAACTTTCTTTTTAGCCTATCTTATATTTACTCAGTATTTCCCTTCGGTCTTTTACCCCAGTATAAGAGTCTACAAAGTTTAAATATGATCTAGATAAATGTTGCTCATACATAAGAGTTAATTTTGGTTACTTAACATCAGAAACAAACATGTAATCTGAGTTTCAGAATTACCACAAACAAAAAAAAAAAAAAAAAAAAAAAAAAAAAAAAAAAAAAAAACTAGTGTACAGTCCATATCGGCTACCGCAGTTAAGTACACTTTATCATATCGTATACTAGTTTATTCCCGAAAATGTTATTAAAATGATTTCACTTAGAGCTGTGATGTGTGAGAAATAGCAAAATTAATTATTTAGATTGAATTTCATAATTTTAGTGCGTGATTGTGAGCTTTCAATATAAAGTGTTAATCATTAAAGAAAAATGTATAAATATCTCATACAACAACAAAGATTGCACCTTTCAGACTTTCTAAAAACATGCCTATTTAATTTTGAGAACGGGTTCATTAAATTACACCGATATTAATCTTTTTTTTTTTGTAGGAACTAAAGGGTTAAGCCTTGCTACCTATAATAAAATACAGTGAATGAAGGGTATAGTTGCAATCAAGAATTATGTGAAAAATAAAAGTTTGTAAAAGAAAGGTTGAGGAAGAAAGTGCTCCGACTAGTAGGGTGTTTTGGACGAGCCACGGTGGGGGACCACGCAGAAGAGGACGTCTTAATCTCCGTTTGAAAGACCAGGTACAGGGTGACCTGACTGCAATTGGTCTTATCAACTGGCGACAGCGCGCGCATAGCAGAGGCAGCTGACGAAGCTTTGTAGAGGCGGCCAAGAGGCGATCATTGGTTGTAGTGCCAGCTAAGTAAGTAAGTAAGTAAAAAAAGGTACAATAGTGAACAATTTCCGGGACACTTTCCAATGTGGGACGATAAGGGGACAGTCCTAGCAATGATAAGTCACGAAGTAAAAAAGCCGAAATATTGGCATTTGAAATTTAAAAAAAATAATGGAATGTAAAGCATTCTTGAAGGAAAACTTAGGCCAGATGTTAAATTTATTGAAATATATCTGAAATTTGCTACTATTAGTAAACCCATTTTCGGAAATCATGGGGCTTATTACATTTTTATATTAATCCTTACTTACTATACTTTTAGTGGCACAACAGCCCGTGGAGGGACTAGGTTGAGCTTTTCGCATCCACTCATGTTGTGCGTGTTATATTTGTACATGAATGGAAGGGACCTACAATTTAATGCCGAATCCGAACGGCGAAGTGAAAAGCTTTTCATAACAATTTTTACTCTTGTAGGTTTGCCATTGCCTGCCAAGAGGGGGTGCCGTGTAGAAAAATTATATTTTTTTACTTTTTGATTTACCACTACGCCACAGCGACCTCGGATCCTATCATTCACTTGACAATAAAAATTATTTTGTATTGTTAATAATAATATTTAATTAATTTTATGTCTTATTCTAATTCGGCTATTTAAAAGAATTTATGAAAAAAAAAAATTATTTAAACTTCCCTAAAATCTCTGCTAACAGGCTTCTCAATTTTTTTCATTTAGTTTGGCACATTTAAGTGAAAAATTATCTAAGAAACAAATTCCGTAGTCAGGAAGCTTCAATCTCGACATTACGCGACGCGGGAAAGGATCTAAGATCGGGTGTTCTTATTGTAGAATCATAATTATTGAATCGTTTATCAATTGCACATATTAATCACATGATCTTAATACATTTTTAAGAACAAAATCGAAAATATGTAAGTACACGTCTTATTTGTAACTCTTTAACTCCAATTCCGAAGTCCTGTTAATTACCAATAACCAGATATATTCCAGATACATATATATGAATTTTATACAGGCTTCTTTGAACATTTGTGCCATAGAGAGAATAACTACAATATATATAGCACAGGTAGATCAGACAATCGTTTCGAAACCAGTAATTTTTTTTTATTTTTTATTGATACATTTAACTCACACGGTGTACCCTTATGAATGTAGAGCATTGTGTTGATTAGAAAGAGGAATGATAGGTGGACGGAAGAAGAAGGGAGAATAAGAGAGGGAATGCAGTCACACAGGATACCGATAAAGAGATAGACAGGCATTGTGGCAAGTGTTATGTCTTTACCACAATCAACTTCAGTTTCATCAATGTCAACTATGACCGCATATAGCGCCAAAGGCCGAGCTTTTTTTTTGACTTTGTGTGTGCCTAGATTCGAAAACATATTACCATATGATTTCAGGGAACTACATATTTCCAAAAAAAATTGTACATAGACAATGAATCGACCCGATGCGAGAGGATCTGGGAATTAGAAGTAGGATGATCAAATGATGATTTGTGCTGATCTCTAGTCTTTAAATGAAAAATTTTATAAAATTGGAACGTTTCGTACTTCTTCAATGATATTTTGCTCTCCCACTGTACCATAAATTATGCTTATTTCAAGCTTTCTAGTTGTAGTAAAGAGAATAAGCATGGACCAAACTAGATGACATTGATGAACTAGAAAAAATAATTTTCCAAATTAAAAATAAAAACAGTACAAAAAAACGAGATGTTTTAAAATATCTAAACTGGGCCCAACATAACATAGAATTGTGTATATCTGCTTCTCTAAGCGTGAATATACTGTACTTAAATTATTTATAATTGTCATCCGAACCTAAAATGGTTCACTGGGTTAAGTCGATATTATCACCCTGTACTGACTACATTTTCGTTTCGTTTCTGGTGTCATAAATTCTCCACAAATTTGCTGACTAAATAAAAATAGTGATGTGAATCACTTTTATTTAAAAAGTATTGGGTACTCTTCAAAATAGCATATAAGTATTTATATTTGAATTGTAACAAACAACTAAGTTTCTATCTCAAATTTTTATTTGAGATTACTGTTTCTTTTTTAGTTGGTACATGCTTGAAATGAAAGGGTTATATGCAATGTTGCCAACTTGGTTGTTTTCCCACTAAATCTGGTGTTTTCAAACTAATAAACAGGGAGAAGCATCACTTGGTGGTTTAGTGGTAATTTTTTTAAAATGCTCATGCATCAATTCTCATTGTGGCATTAAATCTTTCTGTACGCTTAGTTTATTTGGCTTTTGATATAAGTTGTCCAATTTAAATTATGAAAGGCGATGGAATTTATTGGTAAATTATTGGAAAAAGTATTTCGTACTAGCAGAACGAGTTTGTGTTAATTTGTATTGTTCGTTTTTGTTACGTCTTAAGATTATATTGAAAAAGATTATAAAAAAAATACCCTAAATATGTGGAGTTTTTTTTGGTAAACAGTAGGTTTTTTTTCGTGTGTTTTCATTTTGAAAAGATGTCATTCCTGGTTATATGTCTGTGTCATAAAAGTTAATAACTTTTGCCATTCGTTGCCTTATCAATTTAAAACTACAGTGACCTACAGTTTAATGCCGAATCCGAACGGCAAATTGAAAAGCTTTTCATAGGCAATTTTTACTCTTGTTGCCATTGCCTGCCAAGAGGTGGTGCCGTGTAGAAAAATTATTTTTTCTACTTTTTGATTTTGCCTATGCCGATATTCGAACCCCGGACACTCTGCGTAGCAGTCCAACGCACTACCACTACGCCACAGCGACCACGACACATTTCGCTGTTATTAATTTCTAAAAAATCTGTAAAACTCGTTGTGAATCTTATCTAACGTAGAGTTCTTTCTCTTTAATAGATTATTTACGTCACGCTATGTTAGGTTACGCTACGTTTGCATAATCATACTTTTGAGTATATCAGTAGGTAAAAAAAAACTATTTCACAACAAATAAAGTAACCACTTAGCTCGTTTGCTGCATCACTAAAAGAACGTACACAAAAGAAACGAACAAAATACTCATTTTGTCTCTTCGAGAAGAAGACAAAGAGGATAGGAAAGAAGAAAGAAAATTGTAGTTTCAGAGTTTTTTCCTCAATACGTCAGTTCAGTTTTCTCCTTCTCGTGTTTTAATTTATATTGAAAAAATTGTTATCGAATTTCCTCGCTCACGGTTAATTTGTGTTGCGTTCTTTATTTAAATCAGCAAATACGGAGTGAATTACAATAGAAAAAACAAATTCAATACGCATTTTATTTGCTTGGAGAAAATTTTCCATCACATTAAATTGTGAACTTACAAACAGCAAAAAATTACGAAAGTTCAAAAAGAAAGAAAAAAAATTATATAGTTCCCAAATGTCTGAGAACAAAGAGGAAATCTTGGCGAATTTTCAGGTAATTTTGTGTATGAAAACGCAATGATGACCATTCAGATAAAAACGGCTGCGGCTGCTACTGCGGCTGCAGAAGTAGAAGTATATTTGTATGAATATGCGTGTGTATGTAGCGCTAGAGATTTGTGTGGAAACGAAAAGAAAACCCTTTGTGCGTGCCCTAGCCACTTATTTTCTTCGTACAGCCGTTCTGCGAAATGTTCAGTAAATGTAGATTGTTGTTTGCTCTTGGCTGAAATGTGACGAAGCGTAGAAAGAAGTGGAAGTCAAGTAAAAATGTAACAAATATTTATACGTAGTAGATGAAACAATTTTCAACACCTTTTTGTTAATGTGACTAATCAAGTTTTAGAGTAATCCACTTTGCTCTTCTATCTCCCACACTGTTTGCAATAAGGCATGAGAATAATGGATGTCATAACTAATACTTAATTTGTTTCCTAATTTTTAGAGTATATCTGGCATCGAAGATATTGGAGAAGCATTTGCCCATCTAGAGGAAACGAATTGGGATCTTATGGTTTGTAATATTTCATCTTGCTCTACTCAATAATTGAATGTATTTAACATTTATTTAATTACATTTAGGCTGCCATTCAGCGGGTCATACCACAAGATGATGCTACACCGTTACGCATGGAAGATGTACCTCCACCCTCTTATGCCGCAAGTTCCTCTAGATTTGCAACTACTCTGAATAATTTCTCCACAAGTTCAGGTTCATCATCAACGAATTGTAATCGTTGGAATTCCAATAATGAAACTGCTGTTGAAAGCGCGTTCGTTCCAGGTTTGTTAAGTCACTACCCCATACACTCTTACTCCGGAAGAATAACGATTTATCTGGAACACTAATAGTCGCACAATTTATATTAAGATTTGCTTTTTTACGAGAAAATTAGTCGCTTCTACCACGATGTACTTTGGGTATACTGCAATCACATTTGGGTAGAATTTCTAAGGCGGAAGATGAAACAGTAGCACACTTAAAACTAAACCATTACTAAAATCAAAACGCACTTCAATGATATAAAATGGCACATAGTTGTCACAAGGTCGGCTTTCCGTCGACTTAAATCTATTGCTATTTTCCTCGTCTTGGACACAAAGTTGAACTTAATTTTTTTTTGGTAAACATTTATATCAAAGAATTATTAAACTATATTTTCGCATTATAATTCTATAATTAACTTTATAAATTTGTATCATATAAAGTTACTATTTGTAAGCAAATATTAACCAACGAAAAGTAATTTTTTTAAAACTAAAAATGGCAACTAATTGCCACGCTCTGACGCAAAAAAAAACTTGTCTCACAGTTTCTCGCCGTTTATAACTGTCGGAACAATAGGCTGCTGCACTTTTATGCTTTCCTATTTGTTATAGTTTAACAAACAAGATATACAATCTAAAATTATAAAAATAAGGAATTAAAAGCCTTCGGAACGGTACGAAAGAATAATTTCTTTATCGTTTTTCGATTTATTCTTTCTCTATCGCAATTGTTTTCGAATACATCTGACATTCGAAATAGAGACATGTTGATGCCAAATGTAGGAATTTTATTTCGTGATTGAATTCGGAAACTGAATATCCATTTCTTTTCTAAAAATACCCAGTGCGAATTATTCGTTTTCGAATAATATTATTTTCGGGACGAAACACAGCGTACCCCCAGAAATGAAATAACTTACCATCATATTTATTTAATTTTTGTCAGCATACAATTTTCTGGTATTGAACAAGAAGCAAATTTATTTGTTAAGAATGACTTAAAGTAACTACGATCGGATTTAACGAAAGCTTTCACACGCCTGATGACCAACAAAAGCGCGTAACTGGAACCTTGACACTGAGGTTATTCCTTAGGTTTGTGCTATATTCTAATTACTATCAATTATAGTTATTAAAAGTGAAATATCTTATTTACTCTGCTTTGATTTCACTGGTTTCCTCATTTCGCAAAAAGAAAGACACACTTTTTGACTTTTATTAACATTTCACAAATATATCGTCCTCCTTTAGTAAAACCCTAAATGGCACTAGGTTTTTGTTTTACACAGAAAAGCGAAAATTGCATATAAAAATATAAAAAACAGTATGTTTTTTCTATGTTAAATATTTTATATTGCTTTAGTAAAACAAAAAAATTCAATTAGAGCCTTTGTAAAAAGTTATGACTATATTTAACTTAAGTTTCGGGAATTACTTGACTGCTTTCATAACATACTTTCATACTTGAAAGCTTTCATACTTTCGAAGCAATTTTAGTTTGCTTGCCTAAAAAACCACTGGGATAATCTAAACATAGAAAAAGTAAACAGTAATGTAAATCAAAACGCAATCTCGTTTTTCGTTTATCATAGACGTGGAATGGGCTCCCTACGCATAAATTTTCCTATTTTCTTTTCTTCCATGATAATGTAGGATTCAGTTTTTAACACAACTTATGCCCTGCAGAGGTCCAGTCTAATACTTAGTCATTAGAGACTCAAATATGGTATTAGAAAACTAAATGGTTTCAAATTGAAAACCACCACTGACAAGTCATTATGTATTTTGTCAGCAGTCAGTATAGCTGACATAGCTGACATATTCATCCATATTTGCAAGGCATTCGTCGAATCAAGAACAAGCTTGGAACACAGAAAACTAAATTACCATGGCAACAACTCAATTGCAAAACAATAGAGTTGATAGATAGCCCAAAAAATATTAAGGCTGACCGTTAAATTTTTTACTTCGGCCCACAGTGACACAATTTTTTATATTTCATGCATTCACATTATTACTATGTATGTGTATAAATTTTGTCTAATTATTAAAATAACAGTTGCTTCAACATCTGCCGATGCTGAAATAATCGATCTCACATCCGATATTGATTTAGATTCCACCAAGCATAACGACGTTAAATCGCTCATTTTCAATATACATTTTAATCAACAAATTTACACAATACGGCTGCCGTCAACCGCTACTGTCGGTGAGTATGTCGAATCGTATTAATTATTTAAAAAAAAAATACTAAGTCTAAATTACCCTTAAAAATTTCCTCACACGCACACACAGAACAATTGAAAGTAAAAATAGCCGATGTGGCAAAAGTACCAATGTGCCGTCAAGCGATCAGGGGTTGGGCTGAAGCAAAAAATCATGATGCACAAAAATTAACTACGCAACTGTGTAATTTGGATTTATCGCTGGAGAATGAGCTCATTCTAATCGATTTAATCGATGAAGGCATTATGGATTTTGAAAAGTGTGTATACAAATCAAAATACTATCAGAAAGCACAACAAAAGTAAATTTTTTTCACGACAGCGATGATATTACGCGCCGCTTAGAAAAAACATTCAATTTGACAATTGTGGAGCAACCAAGTGGCAAGCAAATACAGCTGAATTTCCCCGGACACACTATAATCAAAGATGTTAAAATGAAGGTCTTCTATGTGAGTAACATACCGGTTAGACATCAAGAGTGGACTGGTTGGCCTCATGGATGCGACGATAATTCAACACTTGCGGTTAGTATCACGCAGTATATTTCCTTTGAAGTCAATGTTTTACACATTTTCCTCTTCAATTTCATATTTCAGCAATCTAGTATTGAATTGTCACATAATTTTATACTGCACAATGCCGCTGATAAAGCAAAAAACAATTCCAAGTCAACGAACAACGCTAGAGCCAACAAGTATGTTCCATTGCAAATAATATTGCCAAAACTATTTTTATCAATTTGCAATTCAGTATGCAACGAAACATAAAATTGTGCTACAAGCAATTCAACCTAACTTACTTCCCATTATTACTTTAAATAATCACATTTACTGGTTGGAGATAACACTCAGCGATAAATACCATATGTTCATATGTATGCCCATAATTCCTTTACAGAGGCTACTCACAATAGTGCAAGCATGAAAGACTGTGCAAGAGAGACAAGTAGTAAGAAAGAGTCTTCTATCTCTTTGCGTATTTTTTTTTTACTAAGTACTTAATGATACTCGGTTTCTAAGTTTAATAAAGAAAACTGTAACCACGAAAAGTTGCGATGACTGATGACTGGAAGAAAAATTCTAGTAACAGTCCAAAGATTTGAAAGAAAATGTCCAAGGTCGAAGCGTATGAAATTTTAATTAAGTCTAATGTACCTATACATAAAGGCTTTGCGGATGTTTTGTTTTGCCGTTTAAAGTAGAATTCATTCATTAATTCGTAACAAAATACATTTTAACCTTAGGCTTTATATCGCAAATACGATTAAAGTATCACATAAAAAATGTTCACGATTGGAAATAAATTTTGTTTATATTGCTACTTAATATAAATTTTATTGTATAACAATAGTGCTACAGCCATCGACACTGATAGTTCCGCAGATGAGTTTGAAGATGCATCGGATTTTAATAACTGTGAAGAATTCCCGTTTGATACACCGCCCGTACAACCGCCGGTGCGACAATTAAGTATGACTTCTTGAATTTTGAGTGAATTTAATTAGTGCAATTTAAATTGAAAATTTACATACATGTTTTTCTTCATATGTGTAATAAAGTTCCAAATAATACCGATGACGAAACAACAGGTTCAATACAATTTGTTGAAAATTATAAACAAAGTTTTGGTGAACCTCATCCTATCTTCTTCACTGGCAGTTTAGAGAGTGCTATCAAAGAAGCCTGTCACAAACCAGCTAGAGAAGTATAAACTATAATTAGCGCCCGTTGATTAAATAGCACTAATTTATTTTGTTCTTTTTACTATGTAGCGTAAACTGCTGGCATTGTATTTGCACCATGGTGGAAGTATACTCACAAATGTCTTCTGCGATCACCTGATGAAGCATGAAAGCATTATGCAAACTTTTGCTCAGAATTTTATATTGTATGGCTGGGATTTGACATTCGAAAGCAATAAACATTTGTAAGATATGCTTCACTCTCTTGCCTTACATTTATATGAATAAGTTCTTGAATTTGCGTGAATTTTTCAGATTTTTATCATCTGTTAATGCCTGTATTGGTAACACAGCATCATTGACCATACGAAATATTCCATTAGACAAGTTACCATCGATACTTGTTATTGGAAAAAGTCGCTTATCGGGGCGAACGTCATGCGAAGTATTATCTGTGATCCACGGTCCGTGTAAACATCTGTATTGTATTGAAAGTTAAGATGATTGCTAACCTTGCTGTTTTGATATTTCTAGGCAACATAGGTATAGATGATTTGCTGTCACGTCTGATCGAAGCTGTTGAAATGTACACCGAACATTTGCAGGTTGAAATACGCGAAGAGGACGAACGTGCAGCTAGAGATCAAGTAAAAGCCGAACAAGATATGGCCTACCAGGAAACATTAGAGGCGGATATGGCAAAAGAGGCAGCAATACGGCAAAAGGAGGATGCTATGGCTGCCGAAAGACAACGTCTTGAATCGGAAAGAGCCGAAAAAGATGCAAGGCGCGAATCAATAAGATTGGTTGTGAGTGTTAAAACATAAAAAACTTGTTCGATTGTCCGTTCTCTGCACGTCCAAAATCGTGAGAACAGAGACGGGTTTAGTTTAGAACGCAATTTGTATAGGAAAAAGACAAATTCAAATTCTTGACTTCTCACATTATTGCAGGCGGTGCAATCATTACCCAAAGAACCAGCTGAAACCGAAGCGGACATTTCAAAAATACGCATACGGAAACCAACTGGTGAATTTTTAGAACGGAGATTCTATATAAAAAATACGTTACAAGTAATTGATATTTGTGTTTATTCTAAATAATTCCAAGTATCATTGAACAAATGTTTTAATGTTTTTGCACTGTGCAGGATTTGCTGAATTTTGTTGCTGCAAATGGTTTCCTCATCGATGAATACAAATTAATTTCCAGCTGGCCACGCAGAGACTTAACTTCATTGAATGATGCCAGTCAAACATTACTAAGTCTGAAATTGTTCCCTCAAGAAACTGTCATACTAGAAGAGCGATGATTCCAGTTCACGCCCTAAACAATGAATTGAACGATTGATCGGCGTATTACATAAAATAAAATAGCAAGAAATTCACTTTAAATAAATTTTAAGATTTTTCATAAACTTTATTTTCTAAAAACAAACAAGAACGAAGCAAAAGAAAATGTTAAAAATATAGGATTACAACACAAACATACACGCTCACTCTCAATTTACAAACAGCAGATGCAAATAAAAACCAATTAACTAAATTATTATACAAATGGCTAGAGACCGTGGTAAAAAAAAAAAACAATCATACAAAGATAACGTAATCAAGTAGAAATACCACAAAAAATGTAAGTTAAAATATTAAAGATGCAATTTGAGGAAAGAAATAAAAAAAAGAGAAAAAGATAAAGCAAAATTCAACAGTTTTGAATAACAATTGCACAAATGCTGTTTTAAATTTATGTAATTTGAATTGATATCAATGCGATTCTATCCCGGAAAAAATTTAGGCAGAAACTTGAAATTTCCAACTCTTTACATAGTAAAGATTATTCCTTGATTTAAATTTTCGTTAACTCATAATACACACAGATTTTCGATTGGACAGAATAATAGGTGTGCACAAAAAGCTAGGACAAAATATTGAAATTTTGCTAGTTATGGTCCCGTATGCATTAATACCCAGAATATCCACCATTATTCTTGATGGCTTTCTCGATTCTTCTGGGCATTGACGATATCAACTTCCGACAAGTTTCTACAAATTTTGTTGAATATTTTCACATAACTGCGTTTTATTTTGGCAAAAAGTCTTTGAAATTCCGCGTTTAAGTTCTCCCCAGAGGTTCTCAATAGGATTTAGATCTGGGGATTGACTTGGCCACTCAAAGACGTCTACATTATGCTCTTGGAGCCATGCTTTGCCAATTCGCGATGAAACGTTAGGATCAGTGTCCTGCTGAAATTTCCACAAAATCGGCATATGGTAACATTACCGTTTCCAACAAATCCTTATACATTTTATTATATCCATAACGCCATTAATTTTATGTATCGGAGCAATACCTTGCCAAGAAAAACATTCCCATACCATTAAGCTGCCACCTCCGTGCTTCACCGTTTTCTTTGTGTACCGGACGTCGAATTCTTTGCCTTTCGGGCGACGAATGTCCCTTTACGCATCGTTACCAAATAAATTTATTTTTGTTTCATCGCTCCAGAGAATATTGCGCCATTTTTTTTCTCCCTGTGAACCTCACCATGTTTTATGAACTAATGCAAAATTTTTACTCTTCTTCAAATTTGCAGTTCTAAGCTGAGGAACTTTGCGAGTAATCCTACCGGGTAGATTTGCGCTTACTAATCATCTTGGAACTGTTCGTGATGATACAACATTCCCAATTTCGCTTGCAATTGTTCTGGGCAACTTGAACGGGTTGCGTTGAGCTAATGTAACGATACGATTGTCGGTCACTAATGAAGTTTTTTTTCGTTGCTCCATGCGTTTCAATAGCTTTTTCTGGCTTGAGAGCATTTGTTACGAAATTCTAAGACCGTCTCATCGATCTGGCAATGAGTTTGTAGGGTTTTCCTTTGTATCGGAGCTGACGAACAAGTCTTCTCTCCTCAGTACTGCAATGAACTCCACGACCCATCTAATTTTATTAAAAATTATAATTAAACCTAAATTTAGTTTACTTTCATCGAAATCTTACCTTCTGGAACTAAATAACGCTTTAAATTTATTCACTTTAAATTTTTACCAAAACACACCTATTTTTATTGTCCAGATCAATTTTAAGGTTGAACAAATAAACAAGCCGCAATATTTATCGAAAAGAACTTTTGTTGCGGGGATTCGTCCATTTCATTCCAAAACAGTGCCACCAAACTTCCAAATTTGCCTTTTAATTGTAGACCATGCCGATTAATTTTTTTCGTTCATTTTAAAAATTTTTGGGTTCCCCCCTATTATTTTGTCCAGGTGTGTATGTATGTGTTCCAACTCAAGTTTTAACACTTCTAGCAATATTTCCAGAACAATTCAAGATACATTTATGTTCACTTTTAGAATATAATGAGTTAGAACCTCACCTTAAAATTGAAATTTTAAATTTTTGATTAGAATATTTCATGTCGTTATCTATTAGAAAAACGGTATGAACTTTCATGATGGGAAATGTGTTCTTCGTTCATGTTTTCAGAAACATCAACACATTTTGGATTTACCTGGAGCTTCCTTTCCAAGGGACTCTAGTTGAATCCCCAGTGTTCCTTTGGACGCAACAGAGAAAAGTGGAGTTAGAAAAATTGTTATTTGAGTAAAGATATTTTCGCTAATTACAAATCAATAAAGTTCCCAGGGTCGTCAAGTCAATCATGAAAGGGTTAAAATGGTCTTCCTGATTTTTATATATAGGGATTTTTTAGTAATCCATATAGATTGCTCGCTATTTGTGTTAAAACTCAAAACATTACGAATTATTTGAACTGAATAAATATGAAAATAAATAAGAACGCGACCGTGTTTAGAATGGAGAGTTACATAAGGCAATCATATTTTCTTTTATGATTTGTTGCTGTGCCGAGAATTGAAGCCAGGCACTCTACTGGCGAATTAAAAGAAAAGCAGGAACCGAAATTTCGCAAAATTGTATTGCGTTGGACTTAGGCGGTTTTGAATTGTATCGACTCTAATAATTGCTAATTATAGTCGCTTCATATTATAATATGTACATATGTAGGTACTAGACAGCGGATATGTCTTAATTTACAAAAGCCCTAATACGCATTTTTAAAATTTTCCAGGAGAAGCAAAAACCATTTTGAGACTTCAGTGTTTTCAGTATTGCTTTTTAAGAAAGAGGACGTAACGATTTGGTGTATGGTTCCAATATTTTGGCAGTTATCTGCAGTTAAGGTAGATAAGGTTTTTACAAAAATAAGGCAGCAATTTGAATAATTAAAAAATTTTATAAAAAAAAATTTATTGACACACGTTTGTTGATGTTTTTGTTGCATATTTTTTTTTTTTGTTCTCTTAAAATCAGCTTTTCGTGCTTAATTTTATGAACCCTGCTGATAAGTGTCTCATATTCCTACAGGGTGGACAATTTATAATTTGGAAGTTAATGTTGGATTGCTACGCAGAGTGTGCGGGGTTCGAATCTCGGCACAGGCAAAATCAACAAGTAGAAAAAATAATTTTTCTACGCGGCACCACCCCTTGGCAGGCAAACCTACAAGAATTGCTATGAAAAGCTTTTCACTTCGCCGTTCGGATGCGGCATTAAACTGTAGGTCCTTTCCATTCATGTACAAATATAACACGCACAACATGAGTGGATGCGAAAAGCTCGGCCTAGGCCCTCCATGGGCTGTTGTGCCATTAAAAGTAAAGTAAAGTAAGTTAATTTTAAATGTAATTTTTATTATTCCAAAATTCAATCCTTCCACTATTTCATACAAATGACTTCTTCGGCTGGCTTTGCAGTAGCCCAAGTAAATCTTTTACCAGTACATTTTCGCATTTTCGCCTGTATGTGGCTGTACTTGATCGATGGTTGCAACAATTTCGTCCAAGTGCCTCTATCGTTGCTGGATGGTTCGCGTAACCCGTACCTTTAATGGATTCTCACAAATAATAGTCCAACGGGGCCAAATCGAAACTGCGTGGTGGCCAATGCGCATCACCAAAACGGCTAATAACGCGATTGTAAAAACTTCTTCACGCAAAAGAGCGATTGCTGCACAGCTAGTCTGACACGGCACGTCATCCTGCTGGCCACAAATGATCAATTATAATTGTGCGATAGCGCACACCATTCACCGTAGCGCTTCTTACCCAATTTGCTTAATTGGTCCTAAATATTCACAAATAAATATATAGATTCAAAAGAGAATCCATTGATTTTCAATGGGATGAAAACGTTTTGGTTTTATGTATGTTCTTACAGTAAATACAAATGTTTTATTTGCATCAATAACTTACTTTTAATTGCTTAATCCTAAATTATGTATAATATTAAGTATGAAATATTTATTTTACACTCCTACATGCAAGTACATATATACACATAACATAAAAGTAGGCATATACTCGTATATACCATATATATGTATTAGTAAGTATAAGAAAAATACAGAGAATTTAATATAAAAATACAATGGAGGGAGTGGGCAATTGTAAAGATTATAACAAACTACTAACGATCGTTAAATAGCACTTTAAGAACATAGAGATAAAATTTGAGCCATCTACGCATGAAATGCCAAAAGAACACGATGAAGAAATAACCTTTTCGAGTTTGTTAATTTAATTTTGTTTGAACGGTCTTGAAGGTTTCCTCGATGGGTGCCAGCACAACGATTAATATTAAAGCAACTACGAAAAGAATCAAGATCACTGTGTAAACAGCTAAGAGGCCTTTGCGGAAACCAGCATACTGAAAAATTGGAAGAGTTTTTGAAGGATTTATGTTTGAATGCGAGTCATTTTGAACTTACTGGTGCATCCATTTTGCGTTCAATCTTCATTCCATTGCGCATGGCATGATGTCCCACATCGCTCATTTGGAAGGTATTGACGCGCTGCGCCTGTTGGCGATCCGATGAGCAGCCAGCAATCTGCATACACAAGAATACCTTCATATTAGACGACATAGTATCATAGAGTTCTTACAAACAAATGGACAACAAAAAATTAGTAGGTACTAAATGAGAAATGCATTTTATTCACATTTTGTACAGAGTGGGAAAGGGGAATGTGAATCGAATCTAATCTAATACTTAATGTAAAAGTTGGGGTAAAACTTAGACCGGATGCGATTGTGTAACCAATTGTATGCATATTTAATACTCACTGAATAGACCATGTGCACAACAACATGTACAACAACATAAGCCACCAAAATCCAATCCATCCATTCGGGTAACTCAGCTTTGGTCAATTTCACCGCAAAGAATATCGTAACAACTGAAGAGAGGTCAGAACAGTGAATGAGTTTTCTTCGGTTTCAGATCATGCAAGGCCCAAATTACTCACTTGCCAAAATGTGCGCCAAATTTCCACCCAACCAATGAGCCCAATTGAAGAATGGGCGATTCTTTGAATTTGGTGCCGGCCTGAATAAGGCACCAATTGGCTGTAGGAAACATAAAATTGTTGTAATTAAGCCAAGTATAGCGTGAGGATTGCGTTCCGCTGACCAAGCACCAATTTCCACAAAGATTAAAACAAAAGCAACCATTGTTAGGGTCCAGGTAGTGACCATACATATTCTGTGCCACTGTAAGAGGAGATATGCTCGTTTATTATGATTGCATGATTGCATACATATGTTGTTAATTAAGTATAACACTTACAGCGAACCATTGATCCTTGCCGCATGTTTGACTGCCTACCCATGTTTGCTTGAAATAGCGCGCCAGCAAAATGCCCAGCGATGTTGTCCCAATCCAAGCTGCAATCATGAAAGCACCATGCAAGCGCAACAATATCGTTGAACTGCCCGATATATCTTGTACCACGGCCAAATTTATTGGCTGCGCAGAGGCTAAACGCCCAATATCATGATAGCCAACACCCCTTTCTATTTGGATGAAGAAAACGATACAATTTCGAATCAATAGTTCACTTTCAGGCTCAAATATTCACGCCAATGTACCTTTAAGACTTGATCCACTAGCCAGTAGAATATGATATTTATTGTTGATCAGGTCAAACATTTGGTTGTGTACATTTGTCACTGCGTCGCGTTGTACCTTGCAATAAATGACACCATCAATGACAGAGGACTCCAGGAGTTTGGCGTTATTTTGCGGCTGTAAGAAACGGTTTTGGTATAATTTAAATGCTTAAAATAAGCTGTCATTTGTCTTTTTACTTACCACACCATCTCGGTTAGCTCCATAGTTTGGACTGCCGGATGTGTATGATGAATAAAGATTGACTCGACCGTTTTGTGGCACGCACTCGGTAATCAAATCATCACCCATTCTTGCGTCGTCGGAGAGACCCAGGGCTATATAGGCAGGCGAATCTTTAACGCAACAAACATAAATTATCACAACTTGATTACAATTGTCTAGTACACAAAAAAAACATTAACTTACCTCTTCCTGATCTCAGTTCGAATTCATAAATATCACCGCGCACTGTTATTGCTGATATGGATTGGCATGATTTAAGATTGACGCAACCATCCGGGAAACCGAAGCAAGTCTTATTACGTCCACAGCCCATATAGAAGGGATCGTCGACTGTGGTCTCTGCTCGTGGTGGTTCAGCTTGCGGTACATAAGGAGCACGCGATGTGACGCCGCCTCCTCCATAGGGATTACGAGTGGTTTGTGGAATTTGTGGCGCTAAATCACGTCTTACAACTTGCACTGGATAAGATGGTATACCAACCCAGAAGGAATCGTAGGCCTGGGCCACAGTTGAACTGTTCAAAATGATATGTATGTAGTTTGTAGTTGTTTGTAGGCAGTGTGGCGCTTACTTACTTGAAAACAACATTTCCCTGGAAGTCAACCGGTGGTTGCCACTCCAAACTGACCCCTTGCTTAGGCACAGTACTGCTGTGCGTTGCCGAATTGTTCACCAAATTATCACAATTCATCAGCTTAATGCGCACATCCGCAGGACTATTGAATTGCCCAATCTGCAAGCAATTACAAAGAGTCGAAGAAATTGTCAAACATCTTACATCTTTCATTATTCAACATCTTAACGACTTACAATATCATACGGTGGATTGGTGTTACGCGCTTGTATCATAAATCCGCCAAAAGTCAAACCAGCCGGAACGCCTACAATGTCCACACGCATTGTTTGGCCTTGCCCAACGACACTCGATGAAGTTTCTATTCGAAATGGTGGCACTGAATTGGCAGGTGCTATGCCCCCACCATGAAATGGCAACATAGTGTCACACACTGATTCCGGTGCACCTTGAGGTAAACTGTCCGTCCATGATATAATATGTAGTAGCAACACAATAGCTAATGTGGGCAACATCATATATTTATTCCTCTTTACATACATTTTCTTTTACGTTTTGTGTGTGTATGTGTGTGTGTATGTATTTACAAATCTACAAGAAAGAAGTCATGGTAAAAGAACATGAAAATAAGTTAAAATTAAGTCACGCTTAAGTTTACTTTCATAATAATGAAGTTTTCTAATACATACATACATAAGTACATAAATATATACATATACACATATGTACACACTCGTATATGTATATGTATGTACCTACATATGTATAAGTACTTGCATACATATTTATATTTATTTACAAAGAAGCAAAACAAAAGAAAGAAGTTTTCGACTATGTCGCAAACTTAAGTATACCATGTTGTACTTTGATATACATATTTATACATAAAACCTCTTTACAATGATCTTAATGGAGTCCAAATGCCCTACACAAGATCTTATTAGCATCTGCTACATATGTAAATATATACAAGTACATGTTTGTTATAATAAATATAATCTGGGTTCACAAACCATTTAATCAACCGACTAACAGTGTTTCATCTAGAGCTTGTTATCTGGGCAAGGTGGGTGCTTGGAGATGGCGGTAAGTTTATTCGGTCTTACATTTACCTCTCTCCCTTCAAGGGTAAGTATGTTGGTGATAAAACTTCGCCAGTGAAAATTAATATAGAGCGATGATATATTTTAATCCTCTAGGAGTAGCTTCTGACAAGCTCGGGGATAATTTGTCGCCTTCTCTCGTAATTTTTTATTCTTTAATCTTGCTGCGGGCTATTTAACCCCATTATAGCGCTACCATTTTTTGGCTAACGCATTTTTTTTATCAAACCTCCTAATATTAAGGGTCAAATTATATCCAAATTCTATTATTAATAATCTCCATACAATAAATAATTTCTAAATACTAATAATAAAGACTGCTGCATGGGCTTCTTTGTTTTTCTTAGGGTTTGCTTTATTATAGCCCAATATCTTTCAATAGGCCGAAGTTCCGGGCAGTAGGGAGGATTTGTTCTTTTGAGACCACTGTAACATTATTTTCCCTATGCCATTCCACAGTAGACCTGGAGTAATGACTTGTGACAAAACGGTTCCTTTGTGCAGTCAAATAAATGGTAGAGGCATTCTTCTATATAAATTGTGGAGTCAATTGTTATTGTCGTAATGAACGCTTTGCTCCGTAGACCGCAGGTGCAAATTGCTTCCCAAACCATTAAGCGTTTTGTAAATTTGGTATATTTTACTTCAGAGTATTTTCTGGGTGTTGCATCGCAATTCTTGGTTGGAAAATAGGCATTCCTAGGCAACTGGTTGAAGTCCGCCTTACAGCGGATCTCATCATCGAGAATCACGCAATCGAATTTGGTTAGGTAACTGTCATACCGCCTTCGGGCACGCGTCTTCACTCTTTTTTCCTTTGCTTCCGATCGATCAGGTACTTTCTGCTGTTTGTAGGTCCTTAATCCTTGACTTCGCTTATATCACATTACAGTTGATTGCGATGTACCAGCTGTAGCTACAACAACACGAGTCGACCTCGTGGGATTAGCCCGATATATACTAGCAACCCTTTTCAGCCCTTCTGGGTTATTTGGATCCTTTTTTCTGCCTACTCCTTCGGTTCTGCAGATGGAGTCTCCCGCGTTGTAGTTGTTTATGACGTTATAAACCGTCGCTAAACTCGCTGTGCTTTCCCTTGCAATGCTTCGTCTAGACTTCATCTTATCAGTCAAGTAAATGTCCAGCATTAATTAATTAATCAAATTTTCCAAATCTGTGATATTTTTATCGTTTTAACGGAAGATAAAATAACAGACTTTGTGCAGAAATTATAACCTTACAGGCGCCCACATATTTTTCAGAGAATACAGCTAACCAAACTTTTGTAAAAAACATATGGAAAAAAGGCAAAATTACACAGTATTTATTAAAAAAAAAACCATAACACGGCACGGATGGGCACTAAAAGATGCCCATCCCTGAGGCATGTCTACATACATACGTTTAAATGAACATATTCTAAGTATTTATACCCTGCCGTCTTGATTATACCGTGGTATTTGCAAGAAATGTCATTGTTTCTGTGCTTATGAGTTTTTTGCATGACACATGCACAAAGACACAACATTTTAATTACCCTAACATAAATAATTGCGTATTCTTTTTAATTTTGTGTCATTGAAGTACGTCAACTTCTTGTGTTTTGTTTTGACATTGTATAATATTTAAGCAATGCTTTTGTAATAGTTACATGCAAGTAAAGATCGAAGCAGGAAATGAGATATTTAATTGTGAATGAATTCAAGCCCACAAACATCATTACTGCCGATAACCTAGCATAGTTATCTTAGATAAAATATCTCATCGGATAATTTTTATTACGATCAAGCAACAGTGCCTTTATTTGCAAAAGTTATACTTCGAATTTTGCAGAAGAAGTGCAAAACACAATAGAGTTGGCAACACTGAAATTAAGTTAAATTTCAATTTGCGATATTTACTCTTCTCATGGGAAGAGTTCATAAGATACAGATATAATTTTTTTTATGCATTTTTTACACAAGATAAAGCACTAAATAACAGTTTTTTCTGTATACTTAATGGAAAAGTTTGCGTTTTGACTTATGACTGTCTTGCACAAAACGAGCGATATGAAAATACATAACTTTAATTCATTAGCCATAAGTCAGGCTGCAATTATGTTATAAAATTACTTCACTCATTCGGTTACGCTCTTTTCCTGACTGCTCTTTACATTTCAAAGAAGGGGTCTAAAGTGGTCTCTGTGGCGTAGTGGTAATGCGTTTGACTGCTACGCAGAGTGTCCGGGGTTCGAATCTCGGCACAGGCAAAATCATAAAGTAGAAAAAATAATTTTTCTACACGGGGCACCACCTCTTGGCAGGCAATTGCAAACCTACAAGAGTAAAAATTGCTATGAAAAGCTTTTCACTTCGCCGTTCGGATTCAGCATTAAACTGTAGATCCCTTCTATTCATGTACAAATATAACACGCACAACATGAGTGGATGCGAAAAGCTCGGCCTAAGCCCTCAATGGGCTGTTGTGCCATTAAAAGTAAAGTAAAGGTCTAATTGAATACTAGTTTTTCACATGTTCCTCAAGGTTACAAGTTGTAGCATTTTCGTTTTACATCAAATTAGTTTTAGTAATAAAATTAAATGCGAAAAGCTCAACCTAAGCCCTCCGTGAGCTGTTGTGCCATTAAAAGCAGTACGAAAGATGAAATTAGAATGGGATACATGTGTTTCATTACTCTATTTTAAATAAAATATTTTGTGCTGGCTGATTTCTCACGAGTTGATAATGTTTCTTATTTGTTAATGTGTATCTTAAAAATGATACGAAAATTCAAAAAGAAAAATA
Source organism: Palloptera scutellata (assembly GCA_958295655.1). Classification (NCBI taxonomy): domain Eukaryota; kingdom Metazoa; phylum Arthropoda; class Insecta; order Diptera; family Pallopteridae; genus Palloptera; species Palloptera scutellata. The sequence continues at coordinate 40,804,227 of OY282451.1, forward strand.
TGTGAATCATAATTTTACTTGATTCGGCTTCGTTCTTCTGCACTTATAACAAGAGGAAAATATAATATTTGTTGTTTTCTTTTGTTATATGTAGATATGTATGATATTAACCCCAAACTCTCTTCCCCTTTCGATCTGCTAGCGTGTAAAACAGCATTGCCATCGCGAACAGTTTTTTTTTACTTTCCTTTTGTTATTCTCTAAGTTTATTCAAGCCATGAGTTAAAAAACATTTTCCGATTTCAATACTTAAGTAAAAATTAGTGTAAAGCTGTATATGTTTCAGTAAACGAGTACGAAACCAACCAGGGATCAGGCTGAATAATGATTCGAAACATCATTAGCATACAATGCCATATAAAACTGACTTCTCACAAAATTGCTGCGTTGTATTCGCCACTCGCTCCTATTTAGCTATGTTCAACGATAATTGTATGGGAAACAACAACAAAACCTGCAGAGAGAGCCTGAATAGTGTGGGAGGGGGCCCGGGCAGACGGGGTGATTACCTCCGGGTCAACAGTTTTTTTAGGGACCCTTGCCAGTCAGATTTCAGTTTCGGTCCAGCTAAAGCATGTATGCTCATAAAAATAAGGTGCCTGTGGCTGATCATTCCTAGAGTTATAAAGCAAATATAACACAAGACCTGTTTTATCAGTTTTTAGGTCATACTTGTAAGTCCAGATTTTGCGATGTATTGGAAATTCCTAGTATGGAAATTTTTTATTTCTCCGGACCTATACTGGTCATTGAAAAATTTCATTACAACTGTTATTTTTTTGCCACATTGTGTAATTTATTCAAATTTTTAATTCGCATTAATTTTTCTGAGACGGATCTAGGAGTAAAATTATATTCTGAATTAAATTGATGCTAAGCATAAAAACTTTGACCCGGGATGATATATTTGCTAGCTTGGAGTCGAGCTTTTCTTCCGGAACCAGTTAACATATGTACTGTATTTTTGCATTTCATCATTCACCTGTTGTGAAGATGTAACTTGAAAAACCGAAAATAAGCATATTTTTATCGGTATTTAAAAATATTCGCCTCTATTCCGTAATCCGCCGTAACAAATATGAATTCTTAACTGCAACAATAAATTCAAATTATTTATATTCTGGAATCCAACCGAAATCATTTCGAGTGTCATTGCCGACAGATCATTTATTCATCTTTACATGATTTTTAACTGTTACAAATCATTCTGGAATGTATTTAATTACAATATGAGCGATTGTAATAATTTACCTTTAGATGCCAATTTCTTGCACAAAAAAACTTTGAGGATACACTCACAAAGTAACAGTTTCTTGTTTAAAAAAATGAAAAAAACTCGACTAATGACAGTGCCAAAGTCATTTGCTTATTAAATAAAATAATAAAAAAAAAAGTTATATAATAGGAAACGAAATATTTTTAAATATTCAAGGTTTGATATTAAATTTTAAATTTTTGTTTGTTTCCAACGCCCAACGCTCCCAATAAAGCATTGCAAGTCCAACTTAATCGTTACTATTTTTATATTGAAAATCTTTAGCTCCCCCATCGACGCCTTTCACGTATAAATATCGACTATATTTTATAAATATTAGCATTAAGCTTAACATTTTCAAGGTTGACGTATATGCATTTTGTATACAGTACAGATTGTATACTGAACACACTTATTACATACAAACATACATACATACATACATAAGTATAATGTAGTAGTAGTATTTATCTATACAAAGATTGTTTAGATTGTTTATTGAAATTCAAATTTGATTCAAGTTCTTTATTATTACATATTTTGTTTTGAAGCTGTGAGAGTTTTATTTTTACTCAAATTGTTTTCAAATCGCATAACGTCATTTTGCAATTATTTCACTGTCATTCATATATTTAGTATGTACGAGTCTGTATGACAGAAGGTGTTGTTGCAATACTCGAATCTTATGTAATATGTACAAAATAACTGGAATTATACTTAGATAATAGAAATCTGTGAATGTACTAGAGATTTTATGATTCTATGATTTTACTTAAAATTAGAATGCACTTAATTATTTGCTAATTTCAAATTGTTATAATTTCGAATTTTTGAAGTATGAAAGCTTATGACCTGAATGCAACCTTGAAATCTGTATTATGAAATACTGCGGCTTATTTATACATGCCATACATTTGTGGATTGTAATTCAGATGCTGACCTTTATGATTCATAGGCGAAAATACGTAGGCATTTCGGAATAATTGTGTGCGTGTATGGGTGCGTGATCGTCTCAAGTCAGAGATTTTTTGGAGTTTTAATATTCTTATTTTTTTGTTATTGATTTTTTTAAGAATTTTTATTACGACAAGAATGGTGTCTTATATTATAGATATTGTGATAATTAAGCCTAGGTGAGCAATAATGCTACAGTATGGTAAAAATATAAATATCATGACGTATATATTTATAAAAGTAGATATAAAAGTACAGGGTGTTTTTTTTTAGAAGTGTGGTTTTCAAGAAGAAATAAAACGCATATAATATAATGTTATGGCCAAGAATTTAGCTTTATTATAAAGATAAGGATTTGCCATTATGTTTAAAAATCGATTTCGGGCAAGTGGCCGCCGCGGCTAGTTCGAATAAATTCCAGCCGAGAGGCCCAATTTTCGACCACTTTTTGCAGCAATTGGGGCCGTATGTCAGTAATAATGCGCCGAATATTCTCTTCCAAGGCGTCAATCGTCTCGGGCTTATCTACGTAGACAAGCGACTTCACATAACCCCACAAAATAGTCCAGCGGTGTTAAATCGCACGATCTTGGAGGCCACGCCACAGACCCAGGACGCGGGATAATGCGCTCACCAATAGTTTCCTTCAATAAATTGATTGTTTCGTTGGCTGTATGGCATGTAGCGCCGTCTTGTTGGAACCAAAGGTCATCCACATCAACATCCTCCAATTCAGGCCATCTCGTTTTTGTAATAAATTTGCACGATTTGCAGACGTTGTTCAGGAGTAAGTCTATTCATTATGAAATGGCAAACCAAACTGAGCATAAATCAAGTGCCAACTGTCAAAAAGACCAACTCTGAAAAAAGTATTGCCAGATTGAAAACAAAGGTAAATTCGTCATGATATATTTTTACTGTAGCATTGTTGCTCACCTAGGCTTATATACATGTAAAGCCGAACATTTTTTTAATTAACAATTTTTGTGACAGATATTGAAAAAATTTCTTTTTGTAAAGCGTTACTTACTATTGTAATTCAAAAGGGAGAGTGTTCCAAAGACGTATTGATCTCAAAAAGAATTGGCGTTCAGATATTAGACACATACTCTTGAAAAAAAACTTATCACTGTTTCCCAATTCAAAACATTCAGTTAAAACCTAATGTCTGCAAAATCGTTGTTATTATTTAAAACAAAGCACTATAGTAGACTTGCAGTTACGATTTTAACATTATATTGTACGTTGTTGCAAACTTCAGAGTACCCCCGCCAATTAATAAAAACAACTGCGTACCAAAAATGCCATCAACCTGCCGCAAGGACAGTCGCCGGAGTTGTGTTTCTCATCTCTCAAAGTAAATTTTTCACAATTTCCCAGAATGTAGCATCTTGCATGTGCCTACTTGCTTTGCCGATTGATCCGCCTTTTGATGGCATTCGAAATGTTTCTCAATTGCCATGATAAAGGCACCGGGCAAAATGTTTTAGTAAATAGTGTTCCGTAAAATATTTTCTTCTACATAATATTAATTATTAATGTTGGAGTAAGGCATTCATTATGTAAAAGTTATGTACTACTGCAACTAAATACCGGAAAAGAGACATCGTTAAGCGTTAATCAAAAGGCGACAAATGCTGTGTGAAAGTCAAGTTAGTCATATGTAAATAAATCGGTCTCATAAATATCCGAGCCGGTATAAAGTACGATTCCAAAACATAATGGTTGAAATTTTGAGAATTCTAGTCTCTTAAAATTTATCTCAGTCTGTATTATTATTGTTTTGCCATTTCGGCATTTTCGGTCCAACCTTTTTTTTTGCACAACTTGAAGTTAACAGAAAATTTCAGTGGTCGCTTTCAGTGGTGCAGTTAGCTCGTGGTTATGCTCAAATTTTGCTCGGCTAACACCATGCTATTGTTGTTGCACCGAACACGAAAAGAGAGCTTTTACTCACACTTACAGCGAACACGATATGCTGGGTGAAATGTACAACGAACACGCCGCGCATTCAGGTTGGCAATAAGTTATTCTACAAAAAAGGAACAAAAATGTATGTAAAATAGAAGGAAAACATGCAAACCTGTACATCATTATTTTCATTTGTAGAAAAGCGAAGTTGCGAATGTTTTTAGTGCTTAAAAGTGAATATAAAACATATTATTCATAAAACTATTAACATATTATTTACATAATTTTTTAATTATATTATTAGTTTCACTCTCCATATTGATAAAATTGTTTGAAGTTTTTTGGTATACCATTTAGTGTTGCCGTTGCGAACAAAACAGTATTAAAAAAAACGTGAATTTTGACCAAAAGCAACTCTGTAACGAACTCGAATGTAACCACCACATCGAGCACAAGAGAAAAATATGATGTGTTCGTCGAACAGCGAACACCAGCATAACCACAACCTTAGTAGTGTGCTGGACTGCACGGGTTCGAATCTCGGCACAAGCGAAAATCGAAAATACAGAAAACGACAATTTTCAACCACCACCTCGACGAGTAAAAATGACAAAGAAAAGCTTGTCACCTCGCCTTTCGGATGCACAAACTTACAGAACCTGAAGCGGAAGTGGAACCTGAACTGGAAGTGAAAAGCTCGGCCTACGCTCTCCATACATTCACATTTTATGTTAGCCACGATGTAGTAAATTTGAAATTGATTTTAGTTTTTATTATATTGTATATGAATTATATTGTATATGTGAAAAGCTCGGCCTAGGCCCTCCATGGGCTGTTGTGCCATTAAAAGTAAGTAAGTAATATGAATCGAATAAGGTAAGGTGTCAACTAAATTGGTTTCAATGCATTATTTTTTTTGTATTTAAGATTAAAAAGTAAAATTCAAATTTCACTTGAAAAATACAAAAATGCCTTTTTTCAATTGCTTCGATATTTTTAATTTATAATTAAAAATAGCTATTTTCTTTTGTTTTTTTTTTTTTTAAATACATATATACACATTCAATTATTTATGTGTATGTGTCTATGTAGTATACAAAAACAAAGTGACCGCGCGCCTGTCTGCTTTTTCGACTGTCTATTCGTATGCCATTGCATTGACTAAATTGTGTTACCGCGTCCATGACGGAATTCAACATTTGGACGTGAGACAAAAATACATAATTGACACAATTGGCCACCAGCAATATTATACATGCGCATACCATATGTAATTGCAACACGTAAACATAAACAGAAATGCCAAAAATTTATAGTGAAGTTAGTGGTCGAATAAGACTTTAGATTCAAATATAAGACTTCAATCACAAACAATTGTTAGAAATCCTTCACACGCTCAATGAAGTTGACGTGAAGTTGAAATATTCTCAGTGATTGTATAGTTTTGCAGTTTTAAAATTTAATTATGCAATCTCATTAAATTTTGGGTATACTCGCACGAGTGTGTTCAGGCTTTGTGACAATTGTGAGGTGGGGCGATTTTGTATCCGAGTCAGATATGTAATATCAGAGAGTGTGTTTTCAATGGCACTACTTCTCAAAGACTCCGCACCTCTTACTTTACTTTACTTTTAATGGCACAACAGCCCATGGAGGGCCTAGGCCGAACTTTTCGCATCCACTCATGTTGTGCGTGTTATATTTGTACATGAATGGAAGGGACCTACAGTTTAATGCCGAATCCGAACGGCGAAGTGAAAAGCTTTTCATAGCAATTTTTATTCTTGTAGGTTTGCCATTGCCTGCCAAGAGGTGGTGCCGTATAGAAAAATAATTTTTTCTACTTTTTGATTTTGCCTGTGCCGCGATTCGAACCCCGGACACTCTGCGTATAGGTCCAACGCATTACCACTACAACACAGCCACCACTCCGAACCTCCGCGAATGTAAATTCTCACAAAAAAAATTTGTATACTGTTTTCGATTCGGAAGAAATTAATGTAAAAATATACTTACTTACTTAGCTGGCAAAATAAAATTGGTAAAAATATACCAATCTCTTAATGATTTTTAAATTTAATTAAAATTTAAAGATCGATGTATGATTTTATGATAATTGATTAGCACAGATCTAAAACGATAAGTACATAATGAAGTTTGACCCGAATTGAATGGCGAGAAAATGTTATGTCTACAGGCATTTGCAGTATCTAAAAGAAAAAAAGAAACTACGAGCATTTTGAACCGTGCATCTACACCTGCCAATGCTGGCATGCCAAAGAAGAATACGTATTAATTGTAAAAAAAAACTGTCTATGTGACGTAGGCATCCTGCCAATTATCATGCCAGTTCATTTATAGCAAAATGCCGATTGTGTGAATTTTTCGCGCTTTTCTTCTCTCTTCCTCTTTGTTTCTTCCTCACATTTGGCAGAATCATCAAACATTGTACTCTTATGTCAAATCGCTGGTAGCCTCATTGTGATCAAAACTGGCATGCCAGCCACTCTGCCAATAAAAAAAAATGTAAGTGAAAAAGTGTGAGTGTATTAGTGTTGGCCATGCTAGCATAGGCAGGTATAAACAGTGAGCAAGGGCCACAACACAAATTATGTTCAATGTACACATATTTGTTGCGATGCAAACATTTGTAACTACGTACACTGCGTGCTTAAATAGGTTACATGAACCTTGGGGGGAGGGGCAATGGGGCTTGTGTGGAGGCCTTCTGCACACATTTCTTAGTTTGAAACTTTGTTCTATACAAATTCATTTAACTTCCTTTCTGTTCCTCGACATTAGTACAAGTAAATCAATTGACTAGGGCAAGATTGTAATTTTATTACGTACCTATTAGCCGGCTACCTGAAGTCAGCTTTATGAAGGCATTCATATATACATACTTATACATATACAATACGAGTATAGTACATACTAAGAATAAGCGTAACGTAACGTTTTATTGTGTTGACCAATATAACGTGTTGGGTTTTTCCAAACCACGCAAAAACTTATGCTGTGACTTAAATGACAAAAGTGTATTCGATGACGCACAGTGTGAGTTCGAACTTGAATAAATGAGAACAAGAAAAATGTGTACTCTGTTATTTATTTAATTATTATTTAAGATCTACTTGAGCTACACTTAAATAAACTTGGTTGATATTTTGTCAACAGGTGTTGAAATGAATGAAGTCTTACTTTGGAAATAAAATACATACGTACAAGAGTAATAAAGTAAGTCTGCCAAAATGCTTATACATACATACTTGAGCTTTAGAATGTAGGTCAAAGAATTATGCTTAGGTGCTGGTTATACTGGTGTTCGCTGTTCGACGAACACATTATATTTTACTCTCGTGCTGGGTGTAGTGGTTACATTGGTGTTCGTTACAGAGTTGCTTTTTGTCGAAATTCAGTTTTTTTTGTAATAAGTACTATATTGTTCACAACGGCAACACTAAATGGTATACCGAAAAACTTCAAACGATTTTATCAAAATGGAGAGTGCAATTAATAATATAATTGGAAAATTATGAAAATAAAATGATTTTTCTTCAATAGTTTTATGAATAATATATTTAATATCAGTGGTCGCTGTGGCGTAGTGGTAGTGCGTTGGACTTCTGCGCAGAGTGTCCGGGGTTCGAATCGCGGCACAGGCAAAATCAAAAAATACAAAAAATAATTTTTCTACACCTACAAGAGTAAAAATTGCTATGAAAAGCTTTTCACTTCACCATTCGGATTCGGCATTAAACTGTAGGTCCCTTCCATTCATGTACAAATATAACACGCACAACATGAGTGCATGCGAAAAGCTCGGCCTAGGCCGTCCATGGGCTGTTATGCCATTAAAAGTAAAGTAAAGTAGTATTTAATATTCACTTTTAAACGATGTACAGGTTTGCATACTTTTTACTTTACTTACTTTTAATGGCACAACAACCCATGGAGGACCTAGGCCGAGCTTTTCGCATCCCCTCATGTTGTGCGTGTTTGCTTATTTTCCTTTTATTTTACATACATTTTTGTCCTTTTTTTGTAGAATAATTCTTTGACACCCTGAATACTCGGCGTGCTCGGTGTACATTTTACTCATCGTGTTCGGTGTGTGAGTGAGTAAAAGCTCTTTTTTCGTGTTCGGGCAACAACATTTGCATGGTGTTCGCCGAGTAAAATTTGAATATAACCACAGAATTAGAGAAAAATGAGAGCTCGATACAATTTGGAATTTTATTTGTCTAGTAAATTTTTGCTATTTGAATGAAGCTTGTATTTGTTAAAAAGATTTATTATTATTACAGTTAACTCTCGAGAGGTTACTTTTAAGATATTTACTAAATTGTTGTTGTATTCACATTCTTTTTTTATAAAGAATTTTGTCCCGAACATAAAGGCATATTGAAAATCAAATTAATATTTGTGCTAAGATTAATATTTGTGTGCGTTATGAGTTTTGAATTTGTATTTAAAAGTTTTGAACAAAAAGTTTTCGTAGGTTTTTGAAAAATTCTCCATTTAAATATAATTGTTTATAGAATTTTTGAGAAAAAAATAATCATTTTTGTTTCTGAATGGAAGAGCCGGCCATAGGAATCTTGAAGGAAATGAGAAATCTTTTGAATTGGCTTGCTTAAGTGTTTCTCTTGATGAATCCTCAAGAAAACAGGTTTCAATATCCTTGAGGGTCATCAAGAGAAGCATGCACAGGCACTTTCTGCAACCAGCCAATCGAAGGTGGGGATCACTATCATTCTGAATTAAGTCCTGTGCGACATGGCCCTTGTGTAATGAGAGTAGTTAGGTCTCGTGAGCTCATTAACCGGGATCGCGCAGACACTGCCAGAGAAACTGCGAATCCCATTTAATACTCGTGAGCTCATTAACCGGGATCGCGCAGACACTGCCAGAGAAACTGCGAATCCCATTTAATACTCACTGTAGAAACTGTAGAAACTTACACAAAAAAAAAAAAAAAGAATTACCCATTTTCTGTGTAAAAGGACCAGAAATAGGTTTCTGAGGAAATTTTAAATTGTTTGATTGCTCGACAGTAAATCGACGGGGAATCTGCTAGAATACCTAAACTCTACGGGATGCGTTTAGCTAAAACCATCAATATAGTTCGGTGGGGAAGTAAACCGGCGCTACAGCGCAAGCTGTGATCCATTGCAGGTTACTTTGGATCAGCCACCATAACCAACGAACCAATTTGTGTATCTGTCTAGTTACGAACAGTAAAGTCTCCCAGCTAGTCTCCCAGCTAAAATATTGCATATAGAAATTGCACAATAACTTTATAAAGTAGTAAATTTCGATTCTACATCAAATAAAATAAAATATTTTTAATGCTTCAGATTAATTTTATTTTTGTGATATATTTCCAATAAGTTATTATTAACGAAATGAATTGCAATTTTCTTTGTGAACAACCTAGCTTCTTATCTACACTTATCTAAGACATGTGGTAACGGAAGGAATCTCAAATGTCACGTCTGTAATGCTTAAGACTAACTGAACGATTAGGTTTTTCCAAATTAATACTTATCGTTTGATCAGTCTTAAACGCATGCAATAATTGTAAAATTTTTTAAGATTAAATACATAAGTACTTCAGAATGATACATCGAAAGTCCAACATTTTGAGATTAGAGTAAAACTTGGCATACTTGATGGCAATAACAAATTTTATATTGTCATTGGTTATTTCGGTTCATAATATTCACACTGTACTTGGAGTAAGTAACGGTAGGTATTAAAATATTTGGTATGGGTATGTATAATGAATCATATGTCTGGAACGGGATGAACAACAAACAAGTTCGGGCCTATAAAACAATATTTAAAGCTTCTCGAAAATCTCAGTAACTACATATACTTTTTTCCGATAATTCAAAAAGGATGACACATAAACCAACTCAATATTTTATATTAAATATTTTTTTTTCCATTCATGTACAAATATAACACGCACAATATGAGTGGATGCGAAAAGCTCGGCCTAGGCCCTCCATGGGCTATTGTGCCATTAAAATTAAAGTAAAGATTTTAAGATAAGCTTTTCAAAATGGTAAATCACTGGCATGCGGTAATTCGAGCTATTAACTTCTTTCAAGACATATATTATTTTTTTTTGGCAAAATTTGCATAATAATCGCCAATATCTTGACAATCAAATAATCGGACCCTCATTTGAAAGGATACTCGCTATGAAATATATTGGCAAAGTCCAAACTTGACAGCACTTGAAATCATAATTTTGCGAAAATTATGATCTCTTGTACCGTACGAAAACCGGGGAAAAGCTAAAAACCATCATCATGTATGGTACATAGAGAAGTCATATTTTCCTCACTGGAATAAATTCGGTGCACACAGTGTAATTGTCATATTGTGATTAATGATATCAGCTGCATGATTAATATCAACTGCTCTTTAATTAAAGACCAAATTGTTTGTACATATCGTCATGTTAAATAATGACGTCATCTCTATTTGCTAAATACGCATTTTAATTTAAGTACATACATACTATACATACATATATTTGTGAATTTAATTCATTTCTACCAGCGTATAAAAACATTGTTCAGTTTGATGACTTGAATCATCGACTTACTAATTATGAATGCAAAAAGCATTCACACAAACACGACGGTCCAAATAACAATGCAAAGATCAGTTAACAAAACTTGAGATATACAAACTGCTAATACAAGGTGGGTCAAAAGTAATGTCATAAGGTAAATAAATGTATAATTTTAGCAAATTACGTCAAATGTCATGGTACTTTAGCATTTATGTTGTAGACAGATAGAAAATTGGTCGACAACAAGCAAAGGTGCGATACATAGCTCAGTCAACAATGTAGATTTTGAAACACCAATTTCCGAGCAGAGTGATCTTGCGATTTTGGCGATTTGAACTGGACGGCCAGAGCGCCAGATCTGACGGAGCCAGAGTTCTTCCTTTGGGACTTTTGGAAATCTCGCGTTTACCACAACCGTGCTAGTTTTGAAAGCCAACATTGAAGAAGAAATCAAATGTTTTGCGAGCAACAATTCAAAATGCCGTAAAACGAGCACAAATGTTCATCAACTCAGGAGGTGGTCATTAGATCGATATAATTTTTTTTTTTTGAGCTCAATGTTATCACTTTTACACCTTCAAATAAACTTCCATGAAAACAGAGCGCCAAATTGTTTTAATTTCTAACAAAATGGCAGCCAATTCAAAATATGACATTTCTTTTGCCCCACCTTGTATGTAAGTACATAAATACAGAATAAAAGTTTCAATCAATGTAACACGACTGGTTTATAGCCCTGATTGTACATACTAGTACATTGTGTATTTTAATTACTATTTTATATAAAATGTAAATATTTTAATAACGCATTTCATAAGACAAATTATTATATTAAATATTTATGTCTCCAAAGTTACAACGAGTCATTATTTTCATTGAATATAACGTCAACTACAGTTTAGCATTGTTAAAATATCGAGATTAACTTTCACTAGTGACACGCGTGCCGTCTGGACAATGACCTAATCTAATAATCTGGTTTTCCCTGTTTTGAACAGTTTTTGTTTTTCATACAAGGGCTTAGATTAAGTTATCGCGGAAGATAATTAAATTATGTGCTATTGCTGAAGGTATTAAGTACCTCTTGAAGACCTTATGTAATTGAGAATTCGGTTACTTAATGAACCAATCGTCAATTACATTAACGAAATAATAAGTTTAATATTTATGTATGTTTTTAATCGAACTGAGTAAAGTACAATTATCTGTATAAGAGTCGTCTGTTTACACTGGCGCAAGCATGAAAGTGCTGTGCGAGAGAGAGACAGCTAGTTACCAGTATGAATCCGGTAATGACATCTCTGTGTCGCTAGGTAAAACTAAGTATACGCTCTGTCAAACCAAATCATTCGTGCCATTTCTTCGTATTTAGTTCTGTCAACAATATTCAGTTCATAAACAATCTAGTTTCATACAACAACACATGTTTTTTCGCTCGTAAAAATGTCGAAATTTGTGCCTACAAACTAAGATATGCGGACATCATTGATTTTCTGTTCTGTTCAATTGAATAAATCTGCTTTGGAATCTCATCGAATTATTGTGGAAACTTATGGCCCGCATGCTCTAGGCAAAACACAGGGCAACGAGTGGTTCAATAAGTTTACAAGCGGCGATTTTGATGTGAGAAACGAAGAACGTGGATGACCACTGAAAAAGATGGAAGATGCCGAATTGCAAGCTTTACTCGATGAGGATGATGGTCAAACGCAAGAACAACTTACAGAACAATTATGGCAAATGTGACCCAACAATGCATTTCTCAACTACTGCTGTTTAAGAGCCATGGGATTGATTTTGAAAGTGGGAAGATGGGTGCCGCATGATTTGACTGAAAGACAGCAAGAAAATCGAAAAACCACCAGTGAAATGTTGCTCGCCAGGTACAAAAGTAAGTCATATCTTCATTGAATTGTTACTGGCGATGAAAAATGGATTTATTTCGAGAATCCCAAACGTAAACGATCATGTGTTAAGCCCGGTACACCGGCCCAATCCACATCGAAGCCAAATCGCTTCGGAGAGAAGACAATGCTCTGTGTTTTCTGGGATCAGCAAGGTGTTATCTGCTTTAACCTTCTGAAACCAGGTGAAACAGTTAAACTGGTTAACGCTACCAACAACAATTGGCCGATTTGAACCGTGCTTTGCGCCAAAAACATAAGGAATATCAAGCTATGCAACACAAAGTGATTTTTCTTGATAACAATGCACCATCACATCGAACAAAACAGACTCGGGAATTGGTAGATTCGTACAGCTGGGAAGACCTTTCGCATGCGGCTTATTTACAAGACTTGGCTGCATTTGACTACCACTAAATTTCATCAATGGGGCACGCACTTGATGAGCAGCACTTCGATTCGTACGAAAATGTGAAAAAATGGCTCGATGACTGGTTTGACTCAAAAAACGAACAGTTTTTTTTGGCGAGGCATTCACAAATTGCCAGAGAGATGGGGAAAAACGTGAAGCTACCAATGGCCATTACTTTGAATATTGAATGTATAACCATTTTTCTTAAATAAACGTATATTTTCATACAAAAAATTATCGGTTTCATAGGAAAAATATTCATAACTTAAAACTCTTTTTTTACTGCCTTACTTTTCTACATATCTCTCTCATACAGTCTGTTTTTCATGCTTGCGCCAGTGTACATAAACCTCCACTAAGGATTTACTGACAACAATTGAACCAATTGATTTTATTACATATATATACATACATACATACGTGAACTAGTTAAGTGCATGTGTAGTTAGCTTAAGATCTTAGGTTAAAAAAATAACCAGCAAATTTTAGTCAAATATATGTATGTATGTTAGTATATTATTAAGTATTTCGTGTATAATGATTTGATATGATTTATTATCGAAGTGCGAAGGGCTAAATCCGACAGCTTTAACAACTGTTACTTATACGCCTGGAACGAGCTTTTCGCATCCCAAGCAGGACCAAGGCATTATACACATGAGAATATTTACATATGTACCATACAAGTATATATCGCTCAAGACTGTCGTAAGAAGAACAATTAGGTTAAGCATATACTTAGAAATAACTGTTATTTTGGGCTTTGTGTGTTTATGTGTAAAGAGATTATAACTGTAAATCTTCACGTAAGACGAGTATTTGTCGTTATCAATTGTACGGAATGATAGGCAAATTGAAAAGTTGAAATGCCTTCTATTCAAAATTTATCGTATGTAGACACGTGTACTTGAAGCAGTGAACTCGAAATCACACTAAATATCGAAGCAAACGAGGCCGTCGAACTTCCAACATTTCATAATATTTTCCACTTAACATGTTCACCAAATGAACAAATCTCTTGGTAAAGAAATGCAATAGTCTCATACTTACTTGCTACGGAATTGGGTTTGGAAGCGGTAAATTTGATGGCAAAATGATTCAGCACAACAAAACAATCAAAAAACATAAATAAATGTTTGTTGTTGTTGTTGTTGTTGTTTTTTTTTTGTTCTAAGATTCTCTATTTCTTCAACCGAATATTTTCAAGACGAAGCACAAGCAACAAAGCTTGTGAAGTATTTAAGCTTGAGAAATAATTTCCTGTTAAAGCTACATAATAGCTTCTGAATAAATATTTTTTGTTGTTTTTTTTTTCTTTTTGTAATTAACGTCATGTGGTCACTGTGGTGTAGTAGGGTAGGACTGTTACGCAGAGTGTCCGGGGTTCGAATCTCGGCACAGGCAAAATCAACAAGTAGAAAAAATATTTTTCTACGCGGCACCACTTCTCAGCAGGCAAAGGCAAACCTACAAGAGTAAAAATTGCCTATGAAAAGCTTTTCATTTCGCCGTTCGGATTCGGCATTAAACTGTAGGTCCCTTCCATTCATGTACAAAATATAACACGCACAACTTGAGTGGATGCGAAAAGCTCGGCCTAGGCCCTCCATGGGCTGTTGTGCCATTAAAAGTAAGTAAGTAAAGTCATTAAAATTCTTTACCTAAATCTTAATGAAATACATATTAGTAAAATTGCAGAAATACTAGTTTTTTTGTTTCTGTATTTAAGTCATAAGTAAAAACCGAAATATTTTCGTAATTTCTGTGATGTCACAAAATTGTATGGAAACGATCTTTAGAGAAACATAAATCGTGATGTCATTTCAAGGTTTTTCAATTAATAAAATCGTAGTGAGTTAGACTGAAATGGTTTTATTACTTATTGTACATAAGTACAATACATATTTACATACATTCTTATACTTATATGGTATGTAGTTTGTATGTACATAGATTGTGCCTTAGGCTGGTCTGACACTCCTTTTTTTGAAATTGAAAACACACACCTTTATGTATGCAGTAAACTGAACCCTGTAGCGAGTTATTGAATGGGCAAAACGTCAGAGTGATCGAATATCGTTTTACGGTGATAAGGTGATGAATATCAAAACGTGATAAGGAAATGACACTATTTTCGAAATGTATATTTAATATTTGTTCCTGCTCCAAGATCACGCTGATATTTTACAAGTAGTAGATGCTTAAAATGTTGAATAACTAGGTTTTTCTTTCTTTTTAACAATATTTCGTAATTAGTGTTTTGATAAGTTTACATATGTATGAGAAAATAAGAACGTTTTTACGTCTTTCTGCAGGATTGGGGAGCCAGTCAAACTTCAGTTTGAATTTCGATTTGTTAGGTCTGTTTTTCTTTTGATAATTGTATGACATTTGTAGGATGGAACTCATGGGATGAGATTTGTGTTTTATTTAAATTTATTATTATTTAATGAACATACATATGTACACACACATAGTTACCTTAATGTCGATAGAACCCTAATTTACTTTTTTTATATATGAGGTTTCCAGCACATCCCATTGAAATTGAGTACGTTCTATTCAAATTGCCAAAAAACTTAGGGCCTTTCTACATTAAGACAACGATACACATTCATCTCCACTTAAATATGTACAACACCCGACAATAATTATAGTACTTATTGTAGAAAATATAAAAAAAGGAACGAAACATTTGAACGGAAAACATATCTGTAGAAATTGACTCTTGGCGTTGCTACTTTTTCACATACAGGTAATAAAAGTTTGGAAAAAAATTGCTTAATTTCACACCCTCTGTACATAATGCGTATGTACATTTGAAAGTTTATATGATGATAGCGTAAAATGTAGCTTACTTAAACATATTCGTACTAATTGTTGCTCCACAAAGTCCTCGAGTGTGCAAGCACTAGCGGATCAAAGGGGAGAAAGGCATATGGAGAAATACCCCCATTTTCGATGAGTACCTCTTACCAAACACTCTGATCGTTCCTCATGAATCAAAAAATAAACAGCCGCATTCTCCGGATCGACTGTTTCAATAAGCGAAGGGCAGACTACATTCTTTCAAAATAATAATACTTACAGATTTATTTACACTTTCTTCCCATAATTTGCATTGGAGGAACGACGAATGACCATAAGGCAAACCAGAAGAAAGTGTAAAATTCTTGAAATTAAAATAATGAAGAAGGTCTGAGAGAAGGTCTTTGTGGCTCCCGAGAAAAATAGTGTCCATTTTATGGATTTTTTCTGAAATTCTAAATTTAAAAACTGAAAACTTTGCCAATTATCATTTCAAACAACATAAACAAAATAACCCAACTTAAAAAAAAACTCCATCCAATCAAACTGAGCTCAATGATGGCTGAGAACTTGGCCCTAAATTCTTTTACATCCAATATTGGCAGGTGTGAATGTGCGGCAGCGGCATCGCATCAAGTTGCAGCAATTTAAATGCCGCAAAATGCACCAAGTCCAAAATGATGTTTGTTTTTCTCGTATCCATTAAGAAATTACATAGTTAAATGTTTATTTGTAAATAATGAATTTCTCATTGATGTACATTTGATAAAATCTACTCATTGTCAACAAGTCTGCGAGGCAAGATCTGTGTCGAGAGTGAAATCGAGAGCGAGAGCGAGAGGGAGAGCGAGAGGGAGAAAAAAAAAGAGTATGGGCATGTGATCGAAACCAGTTTCTAAAACTTTTATTTATTTCTGTGAACTTTTCTATTTATTTTTTTCTTGTTCGTATTTTTATGGTGATTGTTTTTAAACTTGAATACTTGTCGTTTTCTCGTTTTTTCGAATTTTTTTTTATATTTTTGTTTTTTAGTATGTATGTAATTTTTTCAGTTTTGTTTTCGTCCATCATCGTGAGCTGCTGCTACGATTTTGCAAAACAGCAGAAAGATCAAGAGATCTCAGAAGTTAAGTGTGATCAGTGGTTGGAATGCTGTTTATGTTGTTGTTTAACATGTGCTAAATACCACCTTTTAAAATTTGTATTACCAATAAATATATTGTAAGTATTACTACTACCATATTTTCGTAAGGGTGTGGTTTGAAGTTATGATTTTTTTTCTTCCAATATTACAAAAATACTTGTGATGCTTTGAACGCTGGTACCAAGAATATGAATGATAATATTCCTTCGTATGTATATACATATATATATGTATTAATTTAAGTGACTAACTAACACTAATTTCAAAATCTGCTTCTTTAAATTTATTTCATGAAATATTGAAAATATTTTATTTTTCTTTAAATTTTATAAAATACTCGTATATCGTGGGAAACGAACGTTCGTATCCACTCTAAGATTATCACGTACACTAAAAACTACCAAAGCGCCAATAAAAACTGCACACAACCGCGCACAACACAAGACCGTATTAAACTGAAGTGGAAAAACTGAAACTTCTGTCTAGTTTGTCCGCGAAAGTGAATATGAGCAAGACTTTTATTATTAATATTTTTTTTATTGTAGAGCGGCTTCTGATATAAAAAGGTGAGTGTTTGGGCTGCGGCAGATATTGATTGAATACACATGTTCAATATTATTGTTTCAATTTGAATTTTGCACAATATAAATGGATTTGCATATAAAATATTAAATAAACACTAAAATTTATACATTCACCCTACTGATTCAATAAATAATTTCAACTATGGAACAGGCAATTAACCCAAAAAAAAAATACATATATAAAATGTGCCCACTGTATAGCAAGCATCCAAATAGAAAATCATAACCAATTCGGTTTTCCACAAATCTATGTAACAGGTGAACTAAAAATAAAAGAAATTTATTTAAAAATCAACAATCTTTTTTCGGAAATGTTTGAGACCAAAGTTGCAACTTCCGAAAAACATGTGAAATTTCATGTTCTGAGCAATGTAAAAGATTTTACCAATTTTTTTTTACTTCTCTTTTCAGAAAATAGATTCATAGAAACTGTTTATACAGGCGTAAGCCTTAAAGACTGTGTGAAGGAGACAGGTAGAAAAGTAAGGTAGTAAGAAAAATACAGAAAACTTGTTGCAACTTCCGAAAAACATGTGAAATTTCATGTTGTGAGTGAAGTAAAAAAATCTACCAATTTTTTTTTTTTACTTCCCTTTTCAGGAACTACTTGTTAAACTCATAGATGCTGTTTATACAGGCGCAAGCCTTAACTACAGTGTGATAGAGACAGGTGGTAAAGTAAGGTGAAAAGTAAGGTAGTAAGAAAAAAACAGAAAACTTCTATCTCTTTCGCACCGCACAGGGTTTCATGCTTGCGCCCGTGTAAATTGTCTCATTGAGTAGTAATTAAGTTAAACGGTAAAAAAATAAGCGGAAATAGTAGTAGAAAATGATAGTAAAATAGTAGGAAAAAAGTAGTGTAGAAAATAGTAGTATAAATGGTAGTGGAAAAGTTGTATAAACAGTAACATCGCCCCCTGTGCACGAAGTCAATACCTTTTCTTAATAATAGTAAAATAGTAGGAAAAAGTAGTGTAGAAAATAGTAGTATGAATGGTAGTAGAAAAGTAGTATAAGCAGTAACATCGCCCCCTGTGCACGAAGTCAATACCTTTTCTTAATAATATTACAATAGTAAAAAACAAGTAGTGTAGAAAATAGTAGTATAAATTGTAGTGGAAAAGTTGTATAAACAGTAACATCGCCCCCTGTGCACGAATTCAATACCTTTTCTTAATAATAGTACAATAGTAGGAAACAAGTAGTGTAGAAAATAGTAGTATCAATGGTAGTATAAATGGTAGTAGAAAAGTTGTATAAACAGTCACCTCGCCCCCTGTGCACGAAGTCAATACCTTTTCTTAATAATAGTACAATAGTAGGAAACAAGTAGTGTAGAAAATAGTAGTATAAATGGTAGTAGAAAAGTAGTATAAGCAGTAACATTGCCCCCTGTGCACGAAGTCAATACGTTTTCTTAATAATAGTACAATAGTAGGAAACAAGTAGTGTAGAAAATAGTAGTATCAATGGTAGTATAAATGGTAGTAGAAAAGGAGTATAAGCAGTAACATCGCCACCTGTGCACGAAGTCAATACCTTTTCTTAATAATACTACAATAGTAAAAAATAAATTAAGTTTGCTTTTAGACGACCAGTCTCAGTCTGTTTTGAAGATGAGACTACTTTCATGAAACTTTGCTAATCTTTCTTATTTTTTAAACAAAAATATAAATCACTTTTGACTTATTAATTTACTATTCTAAATTATAAATAATTATTATTCGGGTGATCGGCGTACTGAAAGTTAAAAAAATTATTAAAGTTTCGAACATGTACAAAGAGAAACGTCAAAATGATTAACCAAAATGCTTCCCAGGAGATTTTGTCTATCTCTGTGAAGATTTCTGTTCTCTTCACTATATTCGATAGAATTTCAAGAGACTAGAGTGTGATATGGAGATGATATTAACACATCAAAAATCTATAGAGAGCTTAAGAGATCGCGGATGAAGTATAATTTCTCACGGCCAACGTGTTCTTTGAAATTTACGTCCAAAAACTATAGTAGTTCAAATTTTTGTTACGAACAACGTACCTAAATACATTGTGCATAGCATTAATATGACTTTGTTTGTTTTAATAATGTAAAAAAATAGCAAATTACAACTTGCATCACTTTTAGGATGCTATGGAAAAATTTAGAACAGAGCAACCACAGTAATGAGCAAATATATTGCATTACAACGAAAAACTTATGCATGCTTTTAGAATTGAATGCAATTACACGGCGTAACAATTAATTTTTACTCCCAACGCTTAAAGTTCTCGAATGCCAGAACAAGTTTCACTTCAATAAAAGTTTTTAATTAATTAACACATTTACCGCAGCGAAGGAAGTTTGTTGAAGTTTACTCAAGAAAAGTTAGATGGTTAACTTAGCAAATATAAACGCGAATGTTAGTAAATTACAATTTTTCAGAGCTAGTCTTTTATTTGCAGTAAGAAAATTAAATAAAGATATTCATGCTAAAGGCACATACGCGAAAATCAAACTGGATTAAGCAAAAATGACATAAAACAGTTTATTGAAACAATTTTATCTTAACTTATTTACAGTGATAGACATCAAGCCATAATTTCCAATTACTTTTTTTTTAGGAATATAATTTTGTCGATAAAGAATGTTTTTAGTCAACTTAAAACTGAAAAAACATTTATATATATTTTGTGACTAACATTTTAGAACATTTTTCTCTTCTGGAATAATTTCCTACTATTTATACAGTCTTGTATTTTAACATGCAACTCTGCAGGATAATAAATTCCCTAAGATTTTCGTAGAGCGGCAACTCTGAAAGCAATGTCAAATTTTGATTGATATGTCAGCTGGTGAAAAGTCTGACTCGCATTAAATAAAATATTAAAATTTTATTATCCCAAGTTTAAAAAGTAGAAAATCGGGCCAAATAAATTTCTACACCTTTTCCTCGGAATAACCTCCAGAGTAACACTAAATAACAAAAAAAAAAAAAAAGCAGGCAGCATCATGTGGAAACAGCAAGCCGCACTCATTACTTTGATATCATTGTTTATTAAACTGAGCTTGGGCGATGTCATCATTGGCCAAGACGATGTGTCTGATGAAATCTCTGGATTGTTCACTATCGAGGGAAGAGTATACTGGCCGGAAATGAATACCGGTTTGCTATCTGATAACAAATGGCAAACGGAGACAAGCTTGTCAATCAATAGTGGCGAATACAAAGGATTTCTACGCGATGATGGCAATTTCATAATAAGTGGAATTCCCTCCGGAAGCTATGTGCTTGAGATCAATAATCCTGACTATTATTACGACCCAGTAAGTTTTATTATTTAATTGAAAGATTTAGAATACCATTTGTTTATCTTAGGTACGTGTAGAAATTAATCCCAAGGGAAAATTCCGTGCGCGCAAGGTGAATTATGTGCAGCCATCGCAGATCGTGCAAGTGCCTTACCCATTGAAACTGAAAGCCCTCACTCGCTTCAAATACTTCCAAATGCGTGAACAATGGAAGGTAAGTCAAAATTGACAATATTAAACTTTGTTTCTAACAGTATTTTGATATTGGAATTTCTGCTCTCTGTAGATTACGGATTTCCTCTTCAGCCCAATGGTTTTGATGATGATTATTCCCTTACTGCTTATGCTTGTTTTGCCCAAAATGATAAACGATCCAGAGACCAAGAAAGAAATCGAAAATTATCAATTCCCAAAAGTGAGTCGATTGTAATTTGCTTTTACATAAAATCATGAATTATTATTTATTTCAGATGACCAATGAAATGCCGGAAATAAGCGAAATGATTACATCGCTATTTTCGGGGGGCGCCAAACCGCCAGAGAAGGAGAAGAAGCCAATATCTGCTAAACAAAACAAGAAGCGCAATCAAAAAGAATAGAGGAGTGGGAGCGAGTTATGCTAAAAATCATATTTAGTGGAATTTTATAGTATAATATTGTTTGACGAAGCTATTGTTCAGAACGCCTTAATCGGTGCGCAAGTAAAATTTATCAAAAGTTCGAAACTAAGTAAAAGCTAAGACTTTTTCGTATACAAAAACAAATAAATTGACATTTATTATTTAAGAAATCCAACAGCATCGCGTCGCTTGTTTCCTATTCGTTTTTCTTCTGTTTTTAAAGTTCTCACCAATTCATCATTTAGTTTTTCTGATGCAGACAAACCCAGTTGTATGCAATTGTACATGGTATTCTTATGTAGAGATCCGTCGCCCACAGTATGCACATTGGATATAAAATCTGTAAAACAAAAGTGATAAGCTCCCAACGCATTCTTTGTCCATTCAATACTAACTTTTGTTATTTCTTTTCGATACTGCAACCACTACACTTGCTGTACTGCATTCTTCTTCTTCAGCAGAAGGATCCACAACACAAGAATCGCCAATTTTGCAGACTGTCACTAAAATTGGTATTTTCTCGGTTTCTATGCGCGTGCAGTCGTAGGGGTCATCAGATATTACGAGATCAGCTTCTCCGGCGTCCATTAATGCTGCAGTAACACGTGGAATTTTAGTATTATACAATGCAGCTTTAGCCGCTAAAGACACTGCATCAAATAGATTACCGCCACATTCCAATATCTGTACAACAATACAAAACAAAAATACTTGTGAAAATTACAAGTTTTGGCTAAATATATCTTACTAAAATATCCACATAAAGTTTCCAACATTGTTGCCCTGGCAAAATGCACAACGCCTTTAAATCAAATGCCATCGGCGATTCATAAGCGTTGCTTAACGTGTCTGCGAGCTCCAAAGCTAATTCTTCGCCACCACGGCCTTCAAATTCTGGAGTTGCATTTGCAGAGCTAAATTAAGATTTTCCCATTTATTTTTTTGTATGAACTTCTAATTTAATAACCTGCCTCCTTCTTACCAATCTACAAAAAACTCAATTTTACCCTGGTTCGGCGTCCAGTGATTGGGCTTATCAATTTCCGTTTTAATCCCAACTAAAATATCAGTGTTTGCCAACCGCAATCTAGCCGATCCACTTGCATTACTAACTAAGTCTGTTTCCAGTTCCATGGGACGATAATCACGCCGTGATCTCCCATCACATCGGAAATCTTCCTACAATAGTAAAGATAAAGTAAAACATTGTGATTAATTCTAATATTTACCTCAACCCCGTGCAATATGTAGGTCTTTTCAGCTTCACTCAATGCTATATTTGCCATTTTGAATTGATTTTTATTTTATTAATTTACATTCAATCGCAGTGGGAAATAACTATGGTTAAAGAGAGAAATTGAAAATAGAATTGCCAACTGAAGTAAAGTAAAGACAACTCTGTCTTAGAATAGATGCAAAAATAGCCGGTAGGTTAAAGCGACTGAGTTACTGAATTATTATTTCCTGTCACAGACTGTTTATTTCCTCTTTACTTTTGATCACCATGTCAAAGTGGTGGAAGTTTCGATTCGATCTTATACATGTATCACCAGTATTCAAGAATTACGATGCCGGTGTATTTGGGGGCGGAGAACACAAGGTAAAATTCGTGATCGTCACACAAACCGGTGAGTCTAAGTTTGATCTTGCGCTTCTTCATCCCAAATCGAGACACAGACTCCCCGTAACGCCCCCTGGATTGCGATCTGACACCTGATAGTGAGCTGAAAATATCTCCATTGAACCCTCAGAAAAATATCTCCAATGAATCCTCAGAAAAAGCCTCGCATAAAGAAACCCCCTAATGTTGATGATCCCCGTAAACGTTCAAAACACAATGATTTACAGATATGCACCTCTACAGGGAAGGTGCCTCTATCCAGGTGGTATATGTCCTCGAGAGATATCGAGCTGACATCACCGCTATACAATGCAACGCTAGCTGCTAAGTAGCGACACAGAGAGTTGAGGAGGGAGGAAAAACGTATTTTCAGGCGCAAGAAAGATACTAGTTGAATAATATCGAGATGTTACAGTACAGGAACGAGGTTCGAAAATTATTCGAAAGAATATGACGCCTGACTAACGGTTTGAAGACCGGGAGGGACCTCTTTCTGCCCTGCCTGCTGAGTTGTTTAAGACTGGACCAGATATTCACATTACGCCAAATCCTGGAAACGAACCGAGAGAAACAATATGGCTGCCGTTTCAAATTACCTGCCTGCTGAGTTGCTTAAGACTGGCCCAGATATTCAAACTACGCCAAATTCTGGAAACGACCCGAGAGAAACAAATCGACACCCACTTTTTATTCGTCGATTATAAAGCCGCCTTCGACAGAACGATTATACGCCACAATATCTGATTTTGGTATCCCGGCAAAGCTCATTCTTCTTTGCAAAATGACACTAATCGACACCACCAGCGCAGTGAAAATTTGGGCAGAGCTCTCCACGCCGTTTGATACCAAAAGATATTTTAGACAAGGTGATTCTCTTTAACCTTATACTAGAGAAAATAATTCGAGCTGTGAACATCGACATCTCTGGCATTATTTTCTACAAGAGTTTATGCTGCTAGCATACGTTGATGTAATTGACATCTTTGGCACCAACGCGAATGGGTTTAGTAGTGAACGAGAACAAGACGAAATACCTTGTGTTAACAAACAAAGAGACTAAATCTCACTGTTTACAATTACACTTTTGAAATCTTCAAGGATTTCGTTTACCTAGTTTCCAACATAAATAAAACTAGCAATAATGTTATCCTTAAAACCAAGCGGAGATTAACTCTTGTCCACAGGTATTACTGAGGGCTTAGTAGGCAAATGAGAAGCAGAGTCCTCTCTCGACCTACTAAAATAACGCTCTATAAGTCGTTTATCTTTCCATCCTAATATATGGCGCCGAGACGTGGGCTTCAACCACCAATAATGAGAGGCTGTTAAGAACGTTCGAGAGGAAGATACTCCGTAAGATCTATGGTCCAGTATGCTTGGACGACGTGTATCGAATAAGATGGAAAGATGAGCTGTATGAGCTGTACGCCGACCCTGACATAGTCAAGCGTATAAAAATCCAGCGGCTTTGCCGGCTGGGCCATATTGATCGAATGGAAGAAAGAGCTCCGGCTAGAATGGTGTATTATTTGACCCACTTCTTATTTACGTCAAAAAAGGAGAGAAACACCATTTTCCGATTGAAGGGTCAAATAAAATTTACATGGTTTTGGGTTCAGGAAACGTAAGTTTTAGTTCAGAAAATTGATTCCAAAACGCTTCAATATGATTTAAAAGGAGCCCAATTGTATTCATTAAAGTGTTAGTATCAGAAAGAGTTATGGTACTTTGAATTCCAGAAATTGATTTTAAAAGGTTTCAATTTGAATTAAAAGGAACCAAATAGAAGTCATAAAAGCGATAGAAACAAGGGTTAAATTAACTTCAGAAAGAGTCAATCTGAATCCAGATAAGTTGAAATGGCTTCAAAAGCCTAAATATGGATCGAAAAGTGTGAAATTAATTTCAGAAAGCGTCAATTTGAGTTCAGAAAAATCAAATTTATCTCGGACTGCATTATTTAGAATGGGGATGAGTTAAATTTATGTACTTCAAACAGCGTCAATTTGAGTTCAGAACAGAAAAATTGATATCAGAAAGCTTCAGCTTAAATTTAAAAGAGTAAAATTGATTTCAGAAAGCCTCAGTTTGAATACAGGAGTTAAATTGAGTTCAGAAATCGCCAAAATCTTTGGATTCCCAAAACGGATTGGATTCTGTTCTAGCTACGAATTCATAACTGCTACGATAGATCTTGGATTAAAGTTAATTAAAAATAATTAAAGTTAATAACGATTCAGTTAAATAAGCCAAACATTTTTCAGTTTCGTCGAATTAACAGGAGTTCTCTGTATAACATACCTTAATTAAAAGCCATACCGAAGCAAAGCAATTCTAAAAATCTTTCAAAGCGGAGCCGCCTCTTCGCAACAATTAATCGAGCATAAATATAAATTCGGTCAGAGTAAATGGACGAATGGACGTTGATGCCATTCAAGAAGAAAGAAAAATTCCAAGGATTCTGGAATATCCATTTTTAAATCTCGAAATTGCCATAGTCCGTAAATAAAGCACTTTTTATACTATATGTATGCTTTTTTCTTTCGACAGGCCAATAAATAAATAAGAAAATTTTTGGTTAATGAAATATTGTACTTTGCCAACTAAATACGAAAGGGTGTAAATGATCCAAATACATTCTATTACTTACCGTTGGCAACACCAACAAACACGATTGTCAAATGACTTGACAGTTTATCATAGAAAACAAGCGAGTCATTTGAGGAAATATACGAATTTGTGTGTTTTCAACATTATTGCAAAAATATTAAACCGATTTGAGTAAAAATGGTTTTTAGCAACGATTATAGTGATGCTGCAGTCAGCACAGGTGTAAGTAAACAGGGCATTGTAGGCTGCACATAATCTTTGACTCAGAATTTCCCTTTTTCTAGACAACAATAATGGCAGTAGAATTTGAAGGTGGCGTGGTCATTGGAGCCGATTCACGCACCAGTACCGGTGTCTATGTGGCCAACAGAGTCACCGATAAATTGACACGCATTACTGATAAAATTTACTGTTGTCGCAGTGGTTCAGCTGCGGATACTCAAGCTATTGCAGATATTGTTGCATACTCGCTAAACTATCATGAGAATCAAACGGGCGAGGAACCTTTAGTTGCTGAAGCATCTTCAGAGTTTCGCAATTACTGCTACAACTATCGTGATTCACTGACAGCAGGAATTATCGTGGCTGGCTGGGATAAGGAGAAGGGTGGCCAAGTTTATTCCATACCCTTGGGTGGTATGTTGAAACGTGAAGGGGTAACTATTGGTGGCTCGGGATCGAGTTATATTTATGGGTTTGTTCGCGAAAATTACCGTCCGAAAATGAAGCAGGAAGAATGTATAAAATTTGTTAAACAAGGTAAATGATATTGATATAAAATTCAAATATAAATAGGGGCTGGTATATAATTAATTAACTATATTGCAGCTGTCAAACATGCTATGTACTACGATGGAAGCTCTGGTGGTGTTGTCCGCATTGGTGTAATCACTAACAAAGGTATCGAGCGTCACGTTTTCTTCAATACAGAATCCGGAGCACCCGTAGTTGAGGGCACAATGGTGATTGAAAATGTTTAAATATTTTTTTTTTTAATAATGTTTGTGTACATCTTATAATTAAATTCAAATATAACACTGGTCTAAAAATTAATGTTCATTCGTTTTCCTAGCTACCAATGACCATTTCGTGACAGGCAAACTATTCCAAATCTGAATCCAGTTTTTTTCTTAGAAATCGTTTTTTTTTGCGGAATAACTAAATTTGGAAAAATTGATGTTGCATAACAGTGTACTTAAAGCGGATGTTTATAAAAGTATAAATTTTTTTGCTTTCCATGGTAGCTAGCTGAACAACTGAAAGTGTGCCCGAAATAAGAACTCGGCACAGTCAAAACAACATAATAAAAAAATATTACGCTTGCAATGTCAAACCTCCAAGAAAATCTTTGTATGTAACTCACTGTTTGGTTTCGGCATAAAACTGTGGGTCTCTTCGCACAACATGAATGGATAAAGAAACAAAGCCTAGGCGTTCATTAAGCTGATGTGCCTTTAAATAATGTGGTGTAGAAAGGATTATAGAATCAATTTATAATTTCAGCTTAAATAACGAGATAGGCTAATTAATCCAATCGGGTTATATGACAGATAAATATATATTAGACGTTTGGTCAAGCCCAATTTAATTTTGGTAACTGGTAATGAAACCAAATTCATCAGCAAGTTTAATATATATTATTTTAACTGTTTGATAATAAAACTTGAAACACTATAACTGGCCATGTGACCAGTTACTTCCTCATTACTTATACTTAAAATTAATTCGTTAAATTTCAATATTGTTCACCAAGGTTTCATCTGGGCCAAACTCTCCTGTTACGAGTTGTGTATACAATTTTTGTAACAAAGTTCGCAGTTTCTGCTGGGAGAAATGATCAATAGTCAAAATTTTATTATTTATTTTAATACCCTAAAGTTTATTCAATTAAACTGGTATATGTACACATACATATATGTATGTATGTAAGTAAATTATAAAATACACTAATATCTAAATAATGGCCATAAATACTAAGTCGATTTTCAATGAAAATCATAAAGGAGTAAACGTTGTTTAGTTTCCAAATATGGAATAGGAAAATAAATTTTTGGTATCAAATAGCAAATCTTTCTTACAACGCTAAACCACAATTTACATTTTAATGGTTTACACTAATACGTCTTATTAAATAATATCAATATCACAAAGTTACAATAAATATATAAAATGAAGATTTAATTGGCAAATATTTAGCACCAATACACCACTAAATTTACGATGCTCTCTTACAACCTCTACACCAATACGTCACATGCAGTCACATGCTTATCAGCATTGATTAATTTTGGCAAGCTCCTCCGGTTTTGCTTCCTTTGCCCGTGTTTCTGCAGCCTTTTTCGCCTCCTTTTCTTTATGTTGTTTTGAAAAGTGGTAATACATCTCCGGCGTCCACAATAAAATCACAAGTAACAGCAAAATATTTTGAGCATGCAAACAAAATATATAAGAATCGGTATAATCACGTATCCAACCCAGAAATTGGCCAATTGTAATGACAATCACTCCTTTTGAAATCATATTCAATCCCAGACCACCGGCAAGTTTCTCTGGACGACAATAACTGGAAATAGTGAGGTTATTATTTAAAACTGTCGCCGACTTTGTCATGCCTGTGAAAATTGACATGACAATAATTGATGTCATATCCGCAGATTCGGCAAGTGCTGCAATAAGTAAAGCATAGACATTTTTAACTACGACTTCGTTAATATTAAACAACAAATATATGCAAATTTACCAGCACGTGATACAAGTAAGCCAGCTGTGCCCAACAAAAATACAACACGATAGGGAATTTTCAGTTTATCTGTAATGCAAGGCAACAGCAAACGGCATACGATATCGGCGCCTGCCACAACAGACATGCATGTAGCAGTAGCCGTACTTGATAAGCTAACAGAGTACTGAAAAGAACATGGAAACTTGTTAGCGCTTAATTCTGAAACAAGAAAACATGGAAAGTTACCTGCAAGAAATTTGGAAATATCATTGTGAAATTGATAGTCGACGTATATACCAAAGCCATGCCAACGATAATGTTCCAGAAGACAGCATCTTTCAGCAATTCCAAGTCCATAGCTTGTACGAGACGGTGACAAATTTTGCTGCACAATTTCTTGCTCGTGGAAGCGCGTGCAGCCGTAACCGTTCCATTGTATACATTTTTTTCACTTTCAGCGACAACATGCTGACACTGCATTGGTTCAACT
Source organism: Palloptera scutellata (assembly GCA_958295655.1). Taxonomy (NCBI): domain Eukaryota; kingdom Metazoa; phylum Arthropoda; class Insecta; order Diptera; family Pallopteridae; genus Palloptera; species Palloptera scutellata. The sequence goes on from OY282451.1 coordinate 40,833,143, forward strand.
ACTCTTATCTCTAGTTTACCATTCTTTCCCTCATCTTCTGCGTCAGTTTGTAATAATAACTTCATGTGTTTACGATTATTGTGTTTCGTTGGCGCTGCGGCAACTGGTTTCAACATCATTGCGCCAAATAGCTGTAATTACCATAAAAAAATTAAACATTTAAGTCTATATATAACATAAATTCGAACACTTACGCCTGTAAGCGATAGCAGGGACATTGCAAGCACAGCTGCACGAAAGCCATAGTTATCTAAAAATAAACGCACCAAATGTGGTATGAAAACTTGTCCCAAACCGGCACCAGCTAAGGATATGCCCACAGCGCGTCCACGTTTCACATTGAAATGCGAATTGATGGCCATGAATGTCGATGGTGCTATGAGACCCAAGCCCAGGCCAACCTGTTGCAGGGAATTTTCATTATTCGTGCACTCATATTAATATAGGCAGTAATACTTACGAAAAAACTGTAGCCAATTATAAATTGCCAACCTTCCGTGGCAAAGGAGCAAAGAAACATGCCGAACGACACCAGGACACAACCAGTTGCAGCAACATTGCGCGGTTTGAAACTTTTTATCGCCGGGCCGATAAATAAGCCCGAAAAATTCAGTGCCAAACTGTTTAAGTTTGTAATTAATGCCGCTGTGAATGTTTCCTGTTCCATGCTCTTCAATTGGCCGCCAAAGAGTAGACCAAAAACTGATAAAATCGATTGATTTGTCATCTGTAGGATGAAAAAAGGTTAAATACTCGCATAATAAACAAAAGAAAACTTAGGGAAATCACAAGTAAAACACACATTTATCAAAGCCACCGCTCCCACCACAACCCAACCCCAGCCACCATCGGGTACATCATCCGGTATGGAATCCATGATGAGTGATCTAATTGATTATCTTTGGTTTTACGTCTTCTGTACGAGTAGTTTCACAAGTCAAGTAATCAAGTTCTTGTATCACATGTATCAGCGATATCTGCAAATAAGTAATAAATACAATTTTTTATGCGCATACATTCAAGAAAATCTTATCACCAATGTCACCATTGGCATACATATCAAATAATGCCTGGTCTGGCAAAACGAAATGACAACTAAAATAAATAAACAATAACAATCTCAATTTATGAACTTCATTTATTATATTTTGTTTTTTTATTTCGATTAATGAAAGTGAAATTTTTTTTCAGTTCATTACATATTTCATTAATCCATTTCAAAAATTGTTCCAGCTGAAACTGGTATTTTTTCTCAATGTCCCGAACTTAGTCAAATTCCAAGTAAAATAAAACAATTAATTAAACAAATAAGATTTGTAAATGTGAAAATAGATTATACCTACAATTTGACGATATTCGTCGTCAAACTTCTCCATGTCGTTTATTATTATTTATTACCCATTAATATTTTTTTTTTTTTTGATTTTGTTAAATTTACACTTAATCTGACTTACATTTACATACACAAATACACCAATCAAATAACAAGGCACAAACAAATAATAGTATTAAACTCGACCTTCCTTGTCACTAAGTACCCTATAGCAAGAAAACCAAAACAAATTTAAAGTATTTTTAAATCTACTTACATGTGGAAGTTATCGTTGGTACCAAGTTTCGTGGAATACTAATTTATATCAAGTTTTATTTACATATTATAACATTTCTTTAGTTGAAAAGATAAGTAGCCTAAGGTCTGTCAGAATACACCATTTACTAAATGATGATTATTCCATTAGTTTCTATTACCGAACTTTATGTATGTACAGGGTGCGCCTTCTTTTATGTCGGTATGTGAATATTGAATAATTTAAGAAAAAAAACAACCGATTTCCATATATGTGGTACTTTTATTTAATATCGTCCTTTACAATTTATTTGAACTAGTTTTTTAATATAACATCAATCAGGTAGCTGCCGTCATTGACCCAAGCAAAATGTTCTCTTTTTACTGCGTTTTCCATCACTTTTTCGTTTTCCATCTTGATTTCGGCACGAATGTTTGCCTTGAGCTCGTCAATGGTCGGAGGCTTTGCTGCAGTACACTTTGCTTTTCAAATAACTCTACAAAAAGAAGTCCGGAGGGTTAAAATCTGGAGATATGGATGGCCAGTCAATGCGGCCATTTTTTGACGTCGGTACACACGTCCAAGGAATTTTCATTGCAGAAACTGCATTGCTTGATTTGCATTGTGGCCTGGCGTGCTGTCTTGTTAAAACCAGTAACAGTCCAGACCTTTTTCACACATTTGTGGGCAGACATGATGAGCCAACATCCACCGATATCGATTCCCATCGACTGTTTCGCCTTCTCTGAAGAAAAATAGCCCAATGATGGTTTTGGTACAAACGCCGGCCCAAACAGTTACTTTTTGGTCATGTAATGTTGTTTCATTGATCTCGTAAGGATTCTTTACTTTACTTTTGATGGCACAACAGCCCATGGAGGGCCTAGGCCGAGCTTTTCGCAACCACTCATGTTGTGTTATTACACCCTTAGAGTGGTCGCTGTGGCGTGTGTCCGGGGTTCGAATCTCGGCACAGGCAAAATCAAAAAGTAGAAAAACACAATTTTTCTACACGGCACCACGTCTTGGCAGGCAATGGCAAACCTGCAAGAGTAAAAATTGCCTATGAAAAGCTCTTCACTTCGCCGTTCGGATTCGGCATTAAACTGTAGGTCCCTTCCATTCATGCACAAATATAACACGCATAACATGAGTGGATTCGAAAAGCTCGGCCTAGGCCCTCCATGGGTTGTTGTGCCATTAAAAGTAAAGTAAGTTCCATAAATGATCGGAGCAGATTTGGGACGTTACACGTAAATCGAGACGTAAATCAATAAATTATTTTACTATATTGGAATATATTACTTTCATTCAATATTCCTTAACTAAAATCTAAACCAAAACTCGAACTATCTATGTATGCAACTAAGTATGTAAGTGTTTAGTCTAAAAATCTGACCTAGGACTCGCTAGGACTTGTAGTTTTAAAGAATTTATAATTCATAAGTTCATGAGTGAACAGGAATGACAGTCAGGAAAATCGCTCTGCAATTTTTTACAATTATGACAATTCCACGACTACCAAAAATACAATAAAATATAACATAAATTATGACGTTTAAGTATATCGAAAAGATATTCCGCAGTACGTTCCGAGTGTAGGGTGCTACATATAAATATGCGTAGATAGTATCTAGGCGTACAACACACATACACACACAACAATCCTAACTTTAGATTCTGCAGAAATGAACGAAAAAACTTATTTAACTTACATTGCTCTTTTCCATTACCTATGTTCTCCTATGTTTGCTTTATTTATTAGTTTTTATTAGAACATAACTTATGTTTGAATTAAATTTGGTTTTTTGTTTACAACTATTTTGTTTCGTACTTGCGAATCCAACGAATTGAAATTTGTACATGGGCCGATTGCATATAATACGATTCTTTCTTTATCTGTCTGCCATGTCAAAATATATGTTGAGAATAAAAAAATTTTAAGAATTTGCAAATAAAAAGGCAATGTTTGTAATTGTGGAGTAATATAATAATATTTATATTTGTGAGAATTTTGAATCCGAATGACGATTTTGCGAAATTCATCAAGCATACATTTATTGTTGTATTAAAAGATGAAGAAATAAGAAGGAATAGTATCGCCTATTACAGAGAGTTTTGAGATTTTTTGTGCGGCAACTTACTATCACGAGCTTGTATGTCACAAAAAAAGATTTGCCGATTTATCGCTTTACTTGCAGTTAAGGACCTTTTTTTTTATTGATACATTCAACACACAGGGTTCACTCCTATGAATGCAGATCATTGTGTTGATTGGAAGGAAGATTGCTAGGTGGGCGGAAGAAAAAAGGAGAATGAGAGAGGGAATGCAATCACAGGACCCCGATAAAGAGATACACAGCCATTGTGGCAAGTGATATATATGCCTTTGCCGCAGTGAATTTCAGTTTTATCAATGTCGACTATGACTACGAGCGCCAAAGGCCGAGCTTTTCGCATCCACTCATGTTGTACGTGTTATATTTGTACATGAAAGCAAGAGACCTACAGACCTACAGTTTTATGCCGAATCCAAACGGCATAGCGATATGCTTTTCATAGGCAATTTTTATTCTTATAGGTTTGCCATTGCCTGCCAGGAGGTGGTGCCGTGGAGAAAAATAAAATTGTTTTTTCTACTTTTTGATTTTGTCTGTGTCAAAACTCTGCATAACAGTCCAACGCACTACCACTACGCCGCAGCCACTACCATATCTTTATCCTATGTTTCACTTTAATCGTTAACTTTTAACACATTTTTATGTTGGAAAATACCAAAAAAAAATCCACTCTCTTTATGTATTATTAAGGGCTACTGAACTTTTTCACACAAAAATGCATTTCAAAGGCAAATAGCCCATACCAGCTGATTTCCCACATGAAATCAAGGCGAATTTATATAAGGTGAGGTGATTGCAGCAGTATAGGAAAATTTCCTAGGGCAACAACAACAGAGTTTTGTTGTTGCGGCCATAATATCGGTATAATTAGAATATCAAAATCAGCTGTAGTAGCAAAACAAGTATTTGTACAATATCCACACATATTTGTTGTTGCGGCCATAATATCAAAATCAGCTATTCACCACAAAGGAAGAAAAGGAGCGTGTTCCTAGTAACACCACCTTATTAAATTCGCCTTGTATGAAATAATTTCGGATGCTGAGAACAGTGTTGCCTACTCCCCTTTATATTCTTTTCTTTGCCAAAATATTTTAAACACAGAAATTTCAGTAATTACATAGTTAGCAAAAAAAAAAAAAAACAAACAAAAAAACAATTTCGAAAATTTATGTTAGAGTCTAACGGCTTGATTATGCTCACGTAACGAACCTTATCGTAACGTTGCCAAATATTAGATATCGATCTGTTATATGATGACCAGTTTGTGTGCAAGTGATCACGCAGCAGAAAGATTTGTCCTGCAGAACATTTGGATGTGAAAGGTGATAGCAGGTAATAGTAGAGGGCGAGATATGGATGAGAGGTACGAATTGTACGAACGTTTTTCAACTTTTCCTTAATATCGTTTGTAGGTACTTACTATGTATTTATTTATGCTCTTATTTACTTAAATACAGTTAAATAATGCAAATTATAATAGAGTTCATATTTCAGATACTTTCCCGAACCAGATTAAACTGCTTTCAAAATGTGAGCTCTCATTTGCGCGCAAAAAGAAAAACAAAAACCTCTGACAACAAGAGGATCCACTTTGAAAGTACTGGCTAGCTGTTGCAACGTATTGTGTCTACTTTTGTATGCATACATACATTCATACATAGTAAGTATCTGTACCAATATAATTCTTCATAATCTTATTCAATACTTAAGCTTACATCTTTATTGATTGACCGTTATCAGCGAATAAGGTCTTCTATAAAAACATTATATATAGCACGGTTCAGAATTTTAATGCAAATTAAAAAATTAATAAATAATTTCATATTGACGAGTAGAGCGGCTGTTTTGGGTGTGCGGACGACACAAGTCGAAGTCGAAGGAGTATTTTTCTTTCGAAACCGGTTTAATCCGGAATCTAAATGGATTTTTTAAATCTGTTGTGCTTTCTGTTATCAATAATTAAAATGAAATAATGTTTGTGTTTTCTATTTTATAAATACATTTTTGACACATTATATAGTTACATACATATGTATGCACATATACAATATGTACATACCCTATATAGGTACGAGTATATGATGTAAGTAAATATGTACATATGGTATGTATGTATGTGGTTGCGAAATGAATGCCTTATTTTACATAATGATTATATAAAATTTATTAACATTTCTTTTTCAAAAGTTCAATTTTCTTCGGTCATTTCATGTTTACTAGAAAAATCGAACAATTTTATTAATAACAATAAACAATGATAATGCACCATTTTTTTCTATTCTGTACTTTTGGGGTCACACACAAAATTTAGCGCACGTTTACTTCTAAATGCTTACATGAGATTAGAAAGGGGACTCTTATATTTTAAAACAAATACTCGTTGCTGGTTTTGAAATACATAGATTATTTCCAATTTCCAAATGGTTTTTCACAAGAAATTGTGAAGTATTTTTTGGGGGGGTTTTTCTATTCCAAGTTCATGACCCGCTGTCATTGACTATAGCCTACCGATCTTACTCAATCAAATGATATTCGGAAGAGGATTATACAAAGAGATAAGTCTTCTGAGAAATTATTTAGTAGTAAACCAACAGCAACATGTAATATGAACAGCAGTTAAGGCATTCACCCACGCATTATTATTATTGACACAAAATAAATAGAAGCACATACTAAAGGGGTTTTTTTTAGAAGTGTGATTTTCAAGCTGGCAGTACTTTTTTCGGAGTTGGTTTTTTGACAGCTGTCACTTGATTTATGCTCAGTTTGGTTTGCCATTTCAAAATGAATAGACTTACTCCTGAACAACGTTTGCAAATCGTACAAATTTATTACCAAAATAATGGTTCGGTTCGCGCGATTTTCACAAGAAAATTTTGTTCAGCGATTAAGCTCACTTTTGGTTGAATAATTAATAATAATAAAAATTAATAAGCAAAATTGTCGCATTTGGAGTGATCATAATCCACAAGCCATTGTTGAGACGTCCTTACATCCTCAAAAAGTCATTGTTTGGTATGCTCTATGGGCAGAGGGAATCGTTGGTCCATATTTCTTCAAAGATGAAGCCGATTATAATGTTACAGTCCAAGGGGAACGCTATAGAGCCATGATTAATGACGTTTTCGTGCCTGAATTGGAGGATGTTGATGTGGACGACCTTTGATTCCAACAAGACGGCGCTACATGCCATATAGCCAACGAAACAATCACAATCAATTTATTGAAGGAAACGTTTGGTGAGCGCATTACCGCGCGTCGTGGTCCTGTGGCGTGGCCTCCAAGATCTTGCGATTTAACACCGCTGGACTATTTTTTGTGGGGTTATGTGAAGTCGCTTGTCTGCGCAGATAAGCCCGAGACGATTGACGCCTTGGAAGAGAATAATCGGCGCGTTATCACTGACATACGAATTGGCCCCAATTGCTGCAAAAAGTGGTCGAAAACTGGGCCTCTCAGCCGGAAACTGAAAACTGGGCCTCTCGAACCAGCCGCGGCGGCCACTTGCCCGAAATCGTTTTTAAAACATAATGGCAAATTCTTATATTTATAATAAAGCTAAATTCTTGGCCATAACATTAAATTATATGCGTTTTATTTCTTCTTAAAAACCACTCTTCTAAAAAAAACACCCGGTATAACTTTTTTTTCAGAAATTTAGTTTACCTAAATTGTACCTACATATACTCGTACATACATATATACCATAAGTACTTTCAAACCGTTTAGCTTAAGAAATCTCACTTAGTTAATTGATCGTTTGAAATTAATATCTCCTGTTTATTATTATTTATTTTGGCAACGGGGACTTTAGCGTGTGGTTAGTTGCTAGGAAAGAGTTCGAAGATTGCTTGTCCTTTCCAAACAACTAGATCACTCTTAGGGAATGAAGATTCAATAAGAATTAATAAATTTAAAAAAGAAAAGAAAAGAAAAAATATATCTATGATCTTGCCATAAATTGGAATCCAAATATGTGGTATGGCTAACGCCTTCCGAAACGTTTTAGTCGATTTTCCAAATTTTGCATAAAGTGAAAGAAGGTTGCTTCTAAGGTTGATCTAAATATTTAGTTCAAGTTAAAAAAAAAGAAACTTTTTATATTTATTACACTAATAAAGGTTTTTTAAGATAAACAATGTGCTTGCGTACAGAAGATAGTGAGTAGATTTAATGAAGCTGTTGCAGATAATATTTATAATGCTTTATATAATATTAATTTAAAATTAGAAACAGAAATCACTCTTTTTTTCACTCTGTTACTGCGCTCATATTTCCGTCATATGAGTTAATTGCTGTGATGACTTTTTTCTTCATATATTATTCCAATAAAATGATACATATCGTATACTGTATACATATCGCTCGTTTTCTGCAAAACTGTCGTCATATATAAAAAATAAAAATAATTCGAGTGAATTGTACCTGCAGAAATAACCGTTTTTTAGAGCTGTATCTTTTATAAAAAAGAATCATTTCGATATTTTATGAACTTTTTAAGTGAGAAGAGTATTTGAAAGAAAGTCAACCGTTTGAGGAGTTATTTCAGATCACAGGGTTAGTATTATGGTCTTCAGTTTAATTTCAAATTCGAACAGAAAAAGTTAAAACACTTCTAAGGGAATTTATATTTTCGTGATTTGCTGCATTAGTTAAAAGATGGTATCGTATCCATCCCAGGTACATACTAACTAACGTAGTCAGGGCTACTATTTTTTATGACAATGGTAACTTATGTATACCTACAAGAAGTTTAAACTGAATTGTGAAGTCTTAGAAAGATTGGAATGAACCTAACATTTTTATATTTAATACTTCACTTGTATACTTTTACTTACGAGTACTTACTTTTTATGGGAGAAATGGTATGTCTCCTATGCAGACTCATTCAAAAAGTTAACACTCTATATAAATAATTCACTTTATTCCAATCTTGTATTTGTCTTTTATTATATTTTACTAGTATCACTTGTTAAACCTTTTTTAAAATTATTTCTTCGAAAAATTAAGATGCTGATCGTGTGACGATTAAAACCTTTGTGAAGTGTTGCTGCGGCGAGTGAGCGATTTTATAAAGGAAAGCGCGATGCTGAAATATTTTATTTCAAATGCAGACTTAAAAAAAAACAGAAAATATAAAGTAAATATATGTATGTATATAAATTATAAGTATATAAATTAATATATAATTAGTATATAATAATATATAATTAGTATATAAATTAATGTATTTATTGCTAAATTTGTTTTAAAATGTATCAGAGCAAGAATTGTGTAAAGAACTATCAATTATTTTTTTTTTAAGTTAGAAATCGCAATAATCCAAAATATCTTACATGATAAAAGTAATAAAGCAATTCATAAAAACAAATATTCTTATCAATTTTAGCATCTTTTCTGCTGATTAGGAAAATGCTCAGCTCTTTAATGAAATCTTGAAAAAAAAGATGTCTAATTTTCATTTTCTACACAAAAGTCAACTGTGTGTTTTTGTTGTACATGTAACACTGCCATCTCTCGAAAATGTAAACAATGAAAATATTAACAGAAATAAGTTGCTTACAATGATTTTTACAAAATAAATGAGATATGGAACGGAACAAGCCAACCTGAATACTCGGCGTCTACGGTGTTCAGTGTTCATTGCAACGAGCATATCGGTCTTAGGCCGTGGATAATATTCAGATTTTGCTCGGCGAACACCATGAAATTTTGGATGCACCGAACACGTAAAGAGAGCTTTTACTTACTCTCACAATGAACATGATATGCTCAGTGAAATGAACATAGAGCATTCCGAGTATTCAGAATGAGAATGACATATTTTACAAAAAAAAGAACAAACATTGTTTTCAATTGCAGAAAAGGCTGCGATTATTTGTATTTTTCTTCCTTTTTTTTTAAATATAATCAAAACACAGGGGGTACCCCTATAAATGCAGAGCATTGTGTTGATTGGAAGGAAGATTGATAGGTGGGAGGAAAAAGGAGGGACAAGTAGTTATGAACGTTTGCTTGAAGGGTCATAATAATTGGGGAAAATTGTTGCTTATTGGGAGCTTATTCCACATACGCGCGGTACGACAGATGAATGAACTTTCTGTGTACCGTGTAGTGCGGTGGAACACAGTGTCTACGTGGAAGGCGTGAGTTCCGCTTGCTGACCGTGTAGTTCTGTTGAACACACGAACTGGCGGCATCAGCTTGCGCATCTCAGAAGAACATATACCGTTAAAGTAACGATAGAACAGTGAGACGCAAGCCACGTTTCGACGATATTCCAAGGAGTAAATAGAGCTGGAAACCCTACTGTCTCCGATTAGCTTTATCGCTCGATGTTGGTTAGAGTCCAGGAGCTCCAGTTGCATTCGTGAAGCTCCAGCCCATAGGTGCGAATTAAACTCCAATTTAGGACGTATATTGGTGGTGTAGATCATGCGGAGATCAGTCGAAGTAAAATATTTTTTACACCGCCTAAGAAAGTCGAGACACTTGGCTGCTTCTTTCGACACCTCAAAGATGAGTTTATTCCAACGAACATCACATTCGATGGACATGCCCAGAACATCAAGAGCCGCTGTCTCCGCAATACCTACCCCACCCATATCTACAAGGTTAACGGGGGGCTGGGAAACACGTTTGTGAGATAACAGAAAACATTGGGTCTTACGGGCATTGAACTCAACTCTATTGGTAAGACCCCACTCGGAGATTGACTGGAAATCTTTATTGAGTGAGTCATTCATAACGTGCCTTTTCCTCTCAATCTCCAAAGAGTTAGATCGTTTTGAACAGGCATATGAATAAGAAATGGTGTTGTCATCTGCAAACGAGTAAATAGGATTTTTCGTTAATGACTGAAGGTCATTAATGAAGATAAGGAAAAGCGTAGGGGAGAGGACCGAACCCTGCGGCATGGCATGATCTTCCGAAACAATACCGTCTATCACAACACGGATAGAGCGGCCGCTTAGAAAGTTCGTGATCCATCGTGTGAAGTTACTCCTGATCCCATGCGCAATTAGTTTTGACACTAGTGCTTTATGCATCACTCTGTCAAACGCCTTTAAAATATCCAGAGCAACCGCGTTGCTCTCACCGAAGCCATGGACACCATGGTACCGGTGCTCAGTGAGAACCGCCATGAGATCGCCCGTAGAGCGATTTCGACGGAAACTGTATTAGCGGTCATTAAGCAATTCGTTTTGCTCAAAAAGTAGAAATTTTTTTTTTTTTTTAATTATTTAAGTGGCCCAATTTCCGACCACTTTTTGCAGCAATTGGGGCCGTATGTCAGTAAAACGCGCCGAATATTCTCTTCCAAGGCGTCAATTGTCTCGGGCTTATCTGCGTCGACAAGCGACTTCACATAACCCCATAAAAAATAATCCAGCGGTGTTAAATCGCACGATCTTGGAGGCCACGCCAGAGGCCCACGACGCGAGATAATGCGCTCACCAGAAGTTTCCTTCAATAAATTGATTGTGATTTTTTCGTTTGCTGTATGGCATGTAGCGCCGTCTTGTTGGAACCAACGGTCGTCCACATCAACATCCTCCAATTAAGGCGCGAAAAAGTCATTAATCATGGCTCTATAGCGTACCCCATTGACTGTAACATTATGACTGGTTTCATCTTTGAAGAAATATGGAGCAATAATTCCCTCTGCCCATAGACCACACCAAACAGTGACATTTTGAGGATGTAAGGGCGTCTAAACAATGGCTTGTGAATTATGATCACTCCAAATGCGACAATTTTGCTTATTAATGTACCCATTCAACCAAAAGTGAGCTTAATCGCTGAACAAAATTTTCTTGTGAAAATCGGGATCGTTGGCCATCTCGTTTTTTGCCTATTCACCGAACATGCGACGCGTTTGATGGTCGTTCGGCTTCCAATCTTGAAATAGCAAACCAAACTGAACATAAATCAAGTGACTGGCAGCTGTCAAAAAGACCAACTCCGAAAATTGCCAGATTGAAAATCACACTTCTAAAAAAAACACCCTTTACAAATAATTAGGTACATCGTTTTTGAATGATTCCCATTTCCATTTCCCATTTCCATTTCATTTTCAGAAATTCTTAGATATTTTTTAATTTCAAATTTGCAAATTCTTTCGACAAACAGAAAACAGGTGATAAAAACAAAACAGTTGATAATTTGGCTCTTTCAACGTATTCAGCCGAAGAAAAAGTACGAGCTATTTCGTGCAAGAAGAAGAAGAACACAATTGCTCTCTCTCTCATTTGGAAGTTTTTTGAGTATAGGAACGGTTGACTTTTGTGCTGTTTGTTTTGGGTGAACGCATTCACTCGCGTCGGAGTGACGGTTGCCGTTTTTGTTAGAATCCTGCTTTTTCTTTGCTTGTTAACTTCGTAACTTTTTTCCAATTTTATTAAGTTTGTGCTAACTTCTGTTGAAACTTCTGTGAAATATGAGTTTAAAGTAAATATTATATCATGATTGTTTTGTTGTTCAGTAATTTGTCAGCTTTTTTTTCCTAAAGAACATTTATTTTCATTATAGTTTTTACCTCATATTATACAGGCGTCGTTTCTCCAAAAAAAAAAACAGCCACGCGATTTTTAAAGTTTTTCCACCATCAAAAATAAATTGAAAAACATGAGATTCGGATTAAGAAACTTTCGTAGCAAAAGCTTAATGATTTTTTGAGAGCATTAATATTACTTTATTATTACAGGGGTTCCCTATATCTCATTAAAAAATCTAAAAATGGTATAACTAGTAGAAGGTGACATCGGAGGTCACTAACATCTGAATACAAAAGGTAGTCCTCGTAGAGAGCTTTCCCACGATATACATATATACATTACTAGTTATACTTGACGAGCGGACATCAAATTAAAAACCAATTATGACAAAAACAAAAAAGGATTTAAAAGCAATTATTTATAAGACCGCAAAAATATCTTCTTTTTTTTTTTCTTTCCAAATAGGTTGTGATACATTCAAATGTTTCCCATAGAAGGTGAATATTGAATATTGGTTACATTATGACGCCTTAAAGAATTTTACTTCTTCACAACGTTTGGATTTTGGGTTTTCAAGTTAGGGTCTATCGCAGATATTACAGGAGTGACCGAAGGAATTTTTAACGAGTATGTTTTGAAATTGTTTATGTGCTGATTTATGCAAACAATAGTTCAGTTTGATGATTCTCTGATCCCAGGTCTGCTACATCTGGATTAACTTCATTTTGATAGTTTCCATTTCCAATGCATGCAACCAACGCCCTCTGTAAAATCATCCTCTCCATCAAAATATACATACTCAAAGCATGTGAATTTATTTGCTATATCATTATAATCTTACCATCATCATAATTATTATTATCATTATAATAATCATCACCGTCATCAAATTATTCAGGTTGTATGATTTCAACAGGTGGAAAATTTGCCACTTGACGGTCTGTTTTTATTGTAGTGATGCGAGTTGATTTATTTCCACGGAGAAAAGATTTTCAGGCAAATTTCCAACTAAAGCTTCTGCCCTTCTCTTTCGTTGAAAAGCTGGGAATTCGGCCACCTCAACAACTGTCGCTACTGTATAATCTGAGATTCATCGTCGGCACTCAATGAGATGAACTCATTTGCGATTCATGATGTCTCTCTGCTTTGGTTTTTGCGAATTGTTTTCCAATGCAATTCGAATTCTGTTGTGCCTCACGTTGCTTGCGAAGTCTACACTCTTGCGATCTCTCGGTGCTGTTTTGTTTTTTCATTATAGCGGAAGCTGAATTTGGTTGGGCTTCCATTTTTCGACGAAGTCTACATTCTCGCTGTCTTTCAACCGCAGTTTTTGTTACAAATTTTATCGCAACACAATCGCCGTTTGTTTGAGCCTCGCGTTGCTTTTTTCAGTCTATACTCTTTCATTCTTTCAGCTTTAGAAATTTCTACCGACTTTTGTTTGAAATGTAAAATTTTACCTTAAAATGTCATCTATTTGTTTCATACTCGTGGATGCCCTCGTGTGAATGCCTATGTGCTGCCCATCATCTATGTGCATATACATACGCATCCTTATTTTATCATACTTGATTGATAGAGGGCGCTTTCCTTCATTTCCGTAACAATTTCCGTTTTGAAACGATCATCTTCTACCCCCTAGTATATATAAAAACGATTCTAAAGCAGTAAACTTATAAAATTTTGGTAAAATTTGGTAACATCTTTTAGAAATTTTGTTTGTAGTACAGTCGTTAACATCTTGATTGTGAACATCAATTGCTGGAAAAAAAATAAAATTAGTCGGCATGGAAAATAAGAGGAAACTTGATGTGATATGGCGGGAGCCTTGTTAAAGTTATAGAAAATAACTTGTGGAACCTGATTACATGATGGTCGCTGTGGCGTAGTGGTAATGCGTTGGACTGCTACGCAGAGTGCCCGGGGTTTTTTTGGCAGCATCGCATTGCTCCTTCGTTAGTTTCTCGTGCAGTTAGACGATTTAAGGAGCTGGGTCATGAGGGTCATCGTCCAGGAAGAGGCAGAAAACCCACCGTCAATACTCCCAGGAATCAAAAACCGTTCGAAAGCGGGGGCAACGTAATTCAACGGTTTCCCTAGTTGTTAACTAAACTGGTATCAATCGTGAATCAGTGAACAAGCGCATAGCTGTCAAAATGACAGAAACTGGTCTACAAGGCTCTTGGGACCATCATTCATCTATCAACATCACCAAAATCCGCAATCCATCATTGTGTGGGGTGGGATTTACACAAATGAAATTTTGGAGGCTATGGTACCGCCCCTGGTACCGACAGCACTTTGCTGATAATAACTGGACGTTCCAGCAAGACTCTGAGCACGCTCACTGAGCTAAAACGGCTCATTTCGCTGATTTTATCACATCTCAAGAATCAATTTTAGAGGCCAGAGTCTGTGCTAAACGTCTTAAAAATTTCCAGTCCCTAAAATCGCCGTTGCGTCATGAATGGCACCGAATAACGGTGGAAGAGCTGCGGCTCATTGCCAAAACTTTTTCCAAGCGTTAGAAGTTGCCAGCTCATGGAGGGCCTAGGCCGATCTTTTTTCATTCACTCATGTGGTGCGTGTTTTATTCGTACATACTATAAATGGATAGACAATTTTATGCCGAATCCGAACGGCGAAGTGAAAAGCTTTTCATAGGCAATTTTTTACTCTTGTAGGTTCGCCATTGCCTGCCAAGCGGTGGTGCCGTGAAAAAAAACTTTTTTTCTACTTTTGATTAACAATCCAACGCACTACGACCAATTAATTATCACAATTGTAGTACATAACAGAAAATATAACATTCCAAAATCAAAATCACAATCTCAATCTTTCACTACTTATAATCCCTTAAAGAATTAGGCTTTTAAATAAATAAAGATAAATTAAATGGCCAGGTCTAGGTCTATTAAATGACTCAACAAAAAACTTTTTCCAAATATATTTTTTTTTTCGTTTTTATTTATATTAATTAATATTCGTGTATTTTATTCACTTAATGTTTTTGTTGTTGTTTATTCATATTAATATTTTTAATGTATATAAAAAGCTTGTGTAAATAATTTTTTAAATATATTATTTTCAATTAAGTATTTTCCATATGTTTTTTTGTTTATGTAAAATTTGAATATCGCCGAAAAATCAAATTTAATTTTTTCCCCCTTCTGTATTTTTTATTTTTATATTTTTTTTTTAATTTTTTCGTTTTTATCGATCAACAGTCATAATTGCAGGAATGAATGCGCAAGTATGTTGTTGTTGGGGTAGGGTAATCAGTATATTTATAAGTAATTCTGCAAATATGTAGTTACGAATATTTGTTTTTAATTTTATTACACATTCTAAATGTAAACATAAACTAAGCTATTAAAAACGATTACCGTTGCATTTTACTGAATCGAAATTGTTTGTTTTTTTTTTAAATGAATTTTTGCTTAAATTGTGTCCACTCAACTTGCGGATGTGTAAATTACAATTTATTTGTCTATGGTTCAACTGTATGTAAAAAATTGCTTGCTAATTACTCTTTTTTAAATTAAATAGATGCCAAATCAATAGTTTTCTCTTTTAATTGATAAACTTAAGGTCGATTTCACCAAATATAATTACATATAATATATTCATACATACATACATACATACTATACATACATACATACGTTGTAATATGTACATAACATGTGTCTCATAGGTTTTGAGACGACATTCAGGCGTTAATTGCATTGTGTAAACAACTTCAAAAATTTCATCTCATACACACTCTGTGCGTGTAACGGCACCTTGAGACTACTGTCAAAAGTGGCCCTTACACGGTCAATAATATTGACAATATTTACAAATATTGACACTTTTAATGATCAATAATATTGGCAATATTTACAAATATTGACATTTTCAATAATCGTGTAAGGCAAAATATCTCCCTTTATTACTTGGAATGATGAGTCATGGGAAATATTGACGGAATTTAGAAAATTCTGACCTTTGCTGCCATCACTTGCAGCAATGCCATTTTTAATGATCGTGTAAATCTGACATGTGGTCACTGTGGCGTAGTGGTAGTGCGTTGGACTGCTAC
This sequence comes from Palloptera scutellata, assembly GCA_958295655.1. NCBI lineage: Eukaryota > Metazoa > Arthropoda > Insecta > Diptera > Pallopteridae > Palloptera > Palloptera scutellata. The sequence continues at coordinate 40,849,416 of OY282451.1, forward strand.
GCAGAGTGTCCGGGGTTCGAATCTCGGCACAGGCAAAATCAAAAAGTAGAAAAAACTATTTTTCTACACGGCACCACCTCTTGGCAGGCAATGGCAAACCTAAAAGAGTAAAAATTTCCTATGAAAAGCTATTCACTTCGCCGTTCGGATTCTGCATTAAACTGTACGTCCCTTCCATCCATGTACAAATATAACACGCACAACATGAGTGGATGCGAAAAAGCTCGGCCTAGGCCCTCCATGGGCCTAAGTAAGTAAGTCTGACATCAATATAATGATGGAAATAATGACAATAGTAATATTGAAATAATGACAATAGTAATATTAGCATTATTAATGACCGTCTAAGGGCTTCTAACAACAGCAATGTGAAAAACATCAAAAAGAATGTCGTACAAATTAGAATTGCGAAAAAGTGTTTCGCACCTCTGTGGCGAACTAAGTACAAAGGAAATTCTTCAAGTGTTCAAAGATAAACCAATCTTATGTGCAACTACGAGTACATATTTATCGTGTTCTTAAAGAGCCGGAAAATAAAAAGACATCTAGTCGACCAGCAAATTTTAGTGACAGAACAACGAAAAGTCTGAACACATTTTTAGGCCGGACCTTGCAAGCAGTCATTATTCGCAAGCAGCAACGAATTGACTCTATGAACAAAATATGAAAATTTTAGCGAAAAAGGAGAATCCTCCAAAAATCCCAAATATGCAAACGAAAAGTGTACGAGATGGGATGGGAAGCTCACAACGAGCAGCAGTTGATGGGTCGAATCAAGCGAAAGTTCAAGGAAGTCCTTATACATATGTATCTGTCTGCCAGAGAATGATTTTGAAAGTTCGAAGCATACTACGAAAAATCGAAGACAATGGTCCATTAAGTGTATTGCAAATGTGCTAAGTATTCGATACTTATTGAATAAATAAATGCTTTTAACAATATGAACGAATTCGATATTGTGTGCTTGTTTTTTAAATCGCATAAGTTTGAATTTTGTCTCAAAACTTATGACACACATGTTAATATCAAATGACACAGTTCTGACACTTAATTACGAATCCTAAGATAATATCAAAATGTAATTTTTTTTCTAATACAGAATTTTATATGTACTTTGAAATTACAAGTATATTTCAAAGGTAAAATTCTGTTCATATCGTATTTTAATTCCAGTGATGAGTTTATTTTTATTGCAATAAATGTGCTCAGTATTGTGTTTATAGTTTCCTGTCCCCATACAAAATACATATGTACATCTGAGAAAGCCCTTAAATATGGTTTTAATATTGTAAAATACAATATCAGGAGTGGTGCACAGATAGCATCTTGAATCACCTCTGCTACGTAGAACAGGACGAATGTTAATGGATATTGATTTTGCGTTATTGCTTATCCGAAAATCATGAGAATCTTAAAAATTTAAAAGTCTTAAGTGTAAACTGTGTGTATGGTATTAAATAGGCAAAAGGTGTTTAGATTTCAACTATGAAATATGGATTTTTTTTATGTAGTACGAGGGTAGATCAATAAGTACCCGTGTCTGAAGACATATGGCGTTGCTGAGGGAAGTTGGCATTACCGTCGTGTACTGCCATCTGTCACACGACACCACACTAAAACTGATTCCTAGGTTAGTTTTTATTTGGCAGCCATTAATATCACACGTGTTTGGTGTTTCGCGATAAAATGGAAAAAGAACAATATCGATCCGTAATTCGCTTTTTATTTTTGGATGGAAAAATATGCGAAAAAATAAAAGCGAAGTTGGATGCTGTCTATGGGGACCCTTCACCATCTATGACTACCGTAAGATGTTGGTTCAACGAAAGTTAAACCTGGTCGTACATCTGTTTTTGATGAGGAGCGCCCAGGCCGCCCGGCGGACGTGGTTACCAAGGAAATCGTTGAAAAGGTCCGCGACATGATTCTCGCTGATCGCCGAACGAAAGTGTGCGAAGTAGCAGAGGCCGTAGGAGTGTCGTACGGAACGGTAATTAATATTTTACATGATAGGTTAAGCATGAGAAAGGTGTCGGCCCGATGGATGTCGCGATTGCTTACGGTGGACAAGAAGCGGATACGGAATTGTCGCGGCCAAATTGCATGAATTGAACTACGAATTGCTGCCGCACTCATCGTACTCGACTTGGCTCCCTGCCACTTCTTTCTGTTCCCCAACATGAAAACGTGGCTCGGGGGGAAAAAATTCAACTCAAACGAGGAGGTTATCGTCGAGACAGAAGCGTAGTTGGAAGAGTTTACAAATCGTATTTTTTGGAGGGATTAAAGAAATGGCAGAAACGTGTATTGTACTAAAAGGAGATAACGTTGAAAAATAGAAAGAAAAAAAAAATGAATGTGAAAAACACGGGTACTTATTGATCTACCCTCGTATTACTAGAATAGAAATTTCGTTTTATTTACAGTGTGCGGAAAAAAATGGTTGTCAACCAAAACGAAAAGTTTTGTCAACTCGGAAGGTATAATGTTGCATATCGCTACGTCTATTTTATAAACTTGTATCTCCAAAAGTGCCATTTTGCTGAAAACGAAAAAACTTAATGTCGGTCTATAAATTGTAGTGTTGAAGTGGAAAGTTGAAGAACTGGCTCTAAAATTTGTTTACTTATTTGTATTATTAAAACTTATTTGTATTTTTAGGTGATTTTATACATAGAATGTAAGCAAAAAAAAAAAATTTCGTCAAAAATGTAGATACGTGGCTGAAAAATAGAGGAAGAATGTGTGATTTGTAAATCTTTACGTATACATCAGTGTCGTTGGTTGCGGGGGATAAAGGGAATGTATCCCACTTATAAAATTTATTTCATATTAAACGATTAAGACTTTTTATGAGCCATTACATGGAATCAGAAAAAATATACCACCATTTCAAAATCCTATCTAGGCCTGTGGTGTACACAATATAAGATACAACAGAACAATTAACAATTCTTTTTTATGTTTTTTGAGAACATTTTTTAAAATTTTTAGAAAACTCGAAACAAAACGGTTAGCACCACTGAATTCCTTGAACCCAAAGAACCCAAAGCCACCAAAATTATTGACCACAAAAAAATTCAAAATTAGAGCACAGTGTTATTATTTGAATTTGATTGAATATCAATCAAGTCTATTTCAATTGCCAATCACTTCATTTTTGTCCAAAATGTTGTATTCAATGAATAATGGGCAAATATTTAACACCACTCATAAGAAAATCCAAATCAAAAATATGTTTTGAGCATTCGATTCTAGGAAAATTTTGCTTACAGCAACACAGCACAGTGGTCAAGCCCAGTGAGGTAGGCGGCAAAAAGACATAGTTGTAAGTTTAAAGAAAATGTTTCGAAGTTCAACTTGAGGTATTCTTGCTTCAACAAGTACTGAACAGCAACTGAAACGATTTGCTTTGCCGAAATGAAATGCTTATAAAGGGTGTTTTTTTAGAAGTGTGATTTTCAATCTGGCAATACTTTTTTCGGAGTTGGTCTCTTTGACAGCTGTCACTTGATTTATGCTCAGTTTGGTTTGCCATTTCATAATGAATAGATTTACTCCTGAACAACGTTTGCAAATCGTGCAAATTTATTACCAAAATAATGGTTCGGTTCGCGCGACTTTCACAAGAAAATTTTGTTCAGCGATGAAGTTCACTTTTGGTTTAATGCGTACATTAATAAGCAAAATTGTCGCATTTGGAGTGATCATAATCCACAAGCCATTGTTGAGACGCCGTTACATCTTCAAAAAGTCACTGTTTGGTGTGCTCTATGGGCAGAAGGAATCATTGGTCCATATTTATTCAAAGATGAAGCCGGTCCAACAAGACGGCGCTACATACCATACAGCCAACGAAACAATCAATTTATTGAAGGAAACTTTTGGTGAGCGCATTATCTCGCGTCGTGGGCCTGTGGCGTGGCCTCCAAGATCGTGCGATTTAACACTGCTGGACTATTTTTTGTGTGGTTATGTGAAGTCGCTTGTCTACGCAGATAAGCCCGAGACGATTGACGCCTTTGAAGAGAATATTCGGTGCGTTATCACTGACATACGAATTGGCCCCAATTGCTGCAAAAAGTGGTCGAAAATTGGGCCTCTTGGTTGGAATTTATTCGAACCAGCCGCGGTGGCCACTTGCCCGAAATCGTTTTTAAAACATAATGCCAAATCCATATCATATATAATAAAGCTAAATTCTTGGCCATAACATTAAATTATATGCGTTTTATTTCTTCTTGAAAACCAGACTTCTAAAACTAAAACGAAAACGAAAACTTTCTTTGCCATTTTTACATTTGCAATTGAAAATCAATTTACATATTGTATTTTTAAATAAATATATTCTTTCTGTATATTGAAATCTCAGTTAAATATTGAATATCTCAGTTTTTCAATTTGTATATTTTCGTATGTATGTATGTGTTATGTAATTATTGTGATTTTGAAAGTGATCTTAGGAAAATAGAAATACAGTTTTTTCTTCCATTAATTTCTGTATTTTTGTTTCTTCTTTCTTATTTATGTGATTTAAAAATTTCCAAGAAAATATGCTTCTATATTTGTTGTTATGTACTTCTCATTCAAGTGGTTATTTATTTTTATATTATCAATTCGAACTTTATTAAATAGTTTTAAAACTTATGATTTCTTTATTGCAGATATTGTTAATACATACGTAGTACCTAAAGTATTTACCTTCCCATAGATTTTATTTGAATGTGTATATTTAAATTTTGTACCTATTTTTTTTATTAATATTTTTCTTTTTTTTTGAATTTTGTTAAAATTAAATAATTTGAATTATTCAATTTTCCATTGGTTGTTGGTGTTTTCACATAGAAAAGAAAGTTAAGACATAAACATTAAGACTATTTTCATTCATGGTTAGTTCTTCGAAATATTTCTAATCGTATTTACATATTTTTTGCTGTTTAGCATCTCGCGTTAGTTCCAATATAATGTTGCTATTTTTATTCTGTTGGTTGTTGGTTGATGGTTTCATGTTTATATAATTATAATTTTCTTTACTTTATTTTTGTTTGTTATAACATCACAGACTAAATACAAAAAGTGGCGTCATAATTTATTATATAATAATTTTAGAAATTGTTTTGTGCCAATATTTACATTTTTAATCATTTATCTCATAAAATATATATTATATAATTATATGTACGAAGGTGGCATTTCAAATATTACACAGATAAATATGTATTATATACTTGTAGAGTACGGTTCAAAAAAAGAAAGGAAATGTTGTAAAAATACGGTAATATCGAAATTAAGAGATCATACATAAAGCTCAAACCCCAAAAATAATAAATACATAAAAGTTATTGGGTTTTGCATTAAAATAATGAAACAAAAAAAACTCGAGATGAGTTTCCTTTTGCGATTTTAGTGATAATTCCATTAAATTATTTCGCAGTTTCCGTAAATAACTTATAGTTACTTGTGAGAAAAAGTTGCCTACAGAAAATTTTTTCCCATACAAAAGACGATTTTTATGGTAGAGGTTTTTTTTTCGAAACGATTCAGCTTACGAACGATTATCGCTAGAACCAAACGTTTTTTTGGAATCATATTAAAATAAACCGAGGTTCACTTTTGGAGAGCTCAACAACATACTTTCTTGTGTTGTGACTTAATTTATGAATGCAAATAGCAGAGACTTGTTTTCTGCACTTGTTGCTCCACTATGTTTCCAGCCTACACGTAAAATTATTATATATATTATACCAATATATATGTATACATATATTTTTTACCTTGGCGATCAGAGACCATGCATTAAATTTGGTACCTATTTTTTTTATTTATCAAGAACTTTACAATTGATTTACCAAATATTGATATAGATTTCATGTTTAATGAACATAAGTCAACGACATTTAGTTGTGAAGTCATGTTTTAGATTTGCCCGACTTCGAGAAATGGCTGCCAAAAATTCTTAATCAGCGATTCCACAAACCGTCGTAAAAGTTAAGAATTCGGAATTGTATTTACAAATCCAGAAAACATCATATGCTGTAGTCGAAAGTAGATAATTATGGTCGCTGTGGCGTAGTTGGTAGTGTGTTGGTCCGGTATGCAGAGTGTCTGGGTTTCAAATCTTGGCGCAGGTAAAATCAAAAAGTACGAAAAATAAGGTAATGGCAAACCTACAAGAGTAAAAATTGCTTATGAAAAGCATTTCACTTCGCCGTTCGCATTCGGCATAAAACTGTAGATCCCTTGCTTTCATAACATGCACAACATGAGTGGATGCGAAAAGCTCGGCCTATGCTCAGCCCTTGGACTGTTGCCCCGTTAAAAGAAAAAAAAGAAGATTTATTTAGTTAGTGATTTTGAATGAAATCTCAAAAGGTGAGAGATCGAAATTATAAAATTTTTTCATTCGTTTAATCTAGAAAGAAAAGCTAAACATAACAAACGAGAATCACATATAGTCAGCATGATTTAGAGATGTTCTAATTGTAATTTTTTATTTTTTTCACAGAACTCCAGAAAGTGACTTTATTTCGTTAAAAATAAAAAAGCATTTTATGATTGAAAATTGATTTACTTGGTGCTTTTGTACCTAAACTGCATCTAAGAAGTATTTAAAAAAGAATGAATTTGGTGTTGTTAAACTTTTTTTTCTGCTTTTCCTGTAAAAAACAAAAATTTCCTTTCTAAATAATATTGACGATATGCAAGATATAAGAAAAAAATTAAATGTTTAATTATAAAATAATTTATTTTTTTTGATAATTTGGTTCATTAAATGTACGTTTCTGGTAATTGATCGTTTGATGCCGAACCGATGCCGAACCCATAATTTTAATGCGATTCTGGCTAATACCGTTGCCGATTAATCGAGCGGACTCCATACATTATGAAATATTTTCTTATTTTCTTTTAAATTAGCCTTCGTTAATTCTCCAAGGTTGAGTATGTGAAATTGTGAACTTGTCAAGTTTCTTACTCTGATTCCAGCACGAAAACCTGAAATGGAAAACATGTACCTACTTTGCTTGCTATTCTCACGAATCAAAAAACAACATAGTCAAAACTAAGACAAAAACACTTATCGCTCAATGTAATCGTTTGCTGGGTATAAAAATATCTGAAAGCTTGAAATAAGCGAAATCATTTCCATACAGTGATAACGTAAAAATAACTCCTGTAAATAAATCATCCCCGCATGTAAAAGTGAAATGAAAAAATGAAGAAGAAGTAGAAACGCTGTGCGCGATCATAAAAGAAATAAAAAACAAAACAATTTAATAGTTATATGAATGTTTGAATGTGTGTGCACACTTGCAGTGTATCTTGCACGGTTTTTCACTTCAACCTGTTACTTTATTATTAGTTCATTTTTAGTTATTGCTAAATACGCAGCATAATTATTTTTATTTGCATTTATTTTTCTTCTTTTTTAACATTTTATAATTTCATTGAGTCTTCCTTTCACTTATGCATTTGCATACATGCAACGTGTGTTTGTGTAGCACATTCGCAATTAGTTTCGTTACTATACTTAAGGTTTTTGCTTTTCATTAAAATTTACAATTATTAATTAATTTTAAGTTAATTGTTTGTTTTATTATATTTTTATTTGTATTGTAATTAAATTTTATGTAGTTAAAAATTTAAAAGCATTTATCACACATCTACATACTTATACATTAATAATATTTATTATGCAGTTTTCTATTTTTCATTCAAAAGTTTGGTAAAGTTTAAAGTTTTAAATATTTATATGCATACATATGTACATATATATGTATTTATAGTAGTGTTTTTATATGTTTTTGTGTGTGTGTATGAGTGTGTGTGCGCGTGTGTGTGTGTGTGCGCGTGTGTGTGTGTGTCTGTGTGTGTGTTCGTGTGTGTGGCTGTGTGTGTTTTTGTGTTTATGCGTGCATTTATTAATGCATTTATTAATGCATCTATGAATATTTCATTGAATTATTTTGCTAGATTGCAATTCGCTTCGCTTTATCATTATTATAAAATTAAAAAAATATATGTATGTAGTAGGTACCTTATGACGAAATCTATTTCGAAGCTAAGCAAATAAACAAAAAGCATTCACGAATAAGTAAACTCAACTACGCGCATACATATATGGTAATATATTAAATCTAAATTTAGTTCTGCTGCTAATACAAAATTTACAATTCGTTGCATGACGCCAATCTCAATCAAAATAGCACAATTCCATTATAAAAACTAAAATTAAAGAGATACAGAGACAAACGAAAGCAAAAATAACATCCTAATAATAAACAATTGAAATTTAAAGGTAAAAATATTATATTTAGAACAAAATCTCATTTAATTATGTTTGCTTTTGTTTAGCATGCTGAACTTCTTTTTTAGTTAATACATATATATATTAATAGTAGTTTTCTTTTCTATGCAAAGGGCACAACACGTGGTTGTCATCGTAATAAAATTATTTAAACACAAATTAACTAAAATACTTAACAGAAAATAGTTTTTCTTTGACATTTATTTTGTTGTTGTTGTTAATAAAACAGACTAATGACAAGATAGAAAAATTTTAAAATAACATAATTTAAAGAACATAATATTTTAAAACAAATTACAAATGAACCAAAAATAAATTTAATCACAAAAGTGTTCAAACTCATATCGCTCAAACTCACTATCGATAACGAAATGCATATACATATAGGAAAGTGTATTGTATTGTTGTTGGTATTATTTTAGATGTTGTTGTTGTTTCATTTGTGAAAATCAAGATGACTGATCGATCATCATTAGCAATTTGATTTTAAGAATTTTTCCATATACTTACAAAATCGTAATACGATTTTTGTTTTTGTTTTCGTTTTCTTTTTTGCGTGTTTCACATGATGATATTTATGATATTTTCAAAAAACATAGTATATCATTGAGAAAAGATATATCAATGTCAGCGATGCCATAATAATCGTCAAAACTATTAGAAATGTACTAGCAAATATATACAAACATCAGTCAGTGGGGCCCTTGCACAGGAGTTTCCTGGCAAAGCCAATGGCCGAATCTCAGAGAATCTCACAGCAACGACAATATCGTGGACGATGTCCAGTGGTAACGGGTGGCGGTGTAACTGGTGCAAAATAGGCATGGACCTTAATATTTGGTAGGTGATTCTGTGGATATGAAACAAACAATGCATTAAAGCAATGAAGACATGAGAAAAAAATGTTATGTCAATGGAAAGTAAATGGTCATTATTTTTGAAAATTACCGTTTTAATGAAAACATCGGAAACATCTAATCGGAATTTAATATATCAATGCCAATGGTAGTTGAAGATGGGCATTATCACTGTGTAATTTTCAATTCAATTCAAAATTCAAATCTATACATAAATACTACCTACTGCCATGACACCACAACCAATGTAGGGCCTCAGCTGAACTTTCTACCGAATCCTAGAGTCGAAGCGAAAAGCTATTCGTAGGCAATTTTTACCCCTAAAAGCATTTCACTTCGCCTTTCGGATTCGGCATACAACTGTAGGTCTCCCTTGTATTCCTGTACAAGTATTAACACGTACATGAGTTTATGCGAAAAGCTCGGCCTAGACCCTCATAGCTTTTTAAGCAGGTGGTAGTGAAATGTGAAAAAAAAACCTATTGGAATCAAGAATTTTGACCAGCAATGGTGACTATCTACAACTAACAAAATAACTTTAATTAAAAGGGAGTCGAAAGCATAGAAAAACTATAATATACATATCACTGCCTTAATTTGCAAAGGCACTAACATAAAATTTTTATAAAACTAATGTTTGATGAATTAGGATTAAGCGTATCCATCTGCTAAAATCATCATGCCTGCTAAAATCTTACGTCTTTTTCTTTAACTTTAAATTAAAATTTGTTTAAAACATTTCTGGAAATATTAACGTTTCAAAATGTTTTTTATTTCTTCTGAGTGCTAGATTGTTATCGATTGTTATTTCCCGAATTCTACATAAACCACCATGAGAAATTAAATAAAGTTCGATACCTACTATGTAAATAATTAAGAGTCTGCGACTGACCTTTAATTTCCGTATTGCTGCTCTTGTTATCATTTGGCAGTCGAATAGCTCGATTCTTTGTAAATTGTGACAAGATATTAAATGCTCTAATGTACGATTGGTGATTAATGGACAATTATCCAATTCGAGGACGGATAAACTCTCAGCTGCACAACTTCCTGCTGCCAGCTGACGTATTCCATCGTCAGTAATAAGATCGCAATGTGATAAAGTCTATAACAAAAATCATTATAAAATTATTATATTTAAAGTAATTAGCACGCATGTTCATGTTCAGTTCACCACTCTCTGGTCAGAAAATTTAGCTTATTCTCGCATTTGTTGGGCAGAGAATGACAAGTCGAGCTCGTATAATGTTACCACAGTCAAACAGCAATCATAATTACCAATTTCTCTAAACTGGGGCAGCCAGTCGCTAAATGGGCCAACGTTAAATCTGTTATCTGATTGCACTCCTCCAAATCCATGCGTTCCAAATATTTGCAGTTCTTACCCAATGCCTGAAAGCCGATATCGGTGAAATTGCGACAGCCCGATACCTCGAGCGTATTTAAAAATGGATTATTCTGCGATAGTGCCTTGAGTGAGAGATCAGTTAAGTCGGCGCATTTTGATACGCAAAGCTTTTGTAGTTTATGACAATTGGATGCTATTTGTAGTATCGATGAATCAGAGATGGTCTTAAATTTTACATTTAATAATAATTAGAAATAATGTGAACCTTATATTGCAGATATACTATAACATAATAAAGATGTTTGTCATAAATCAAAAATGTGATAATAGAATCAATTACAGATGAATACTCGTTTCTACTGAATATGGGTGGAAAGTCATAACAACACCTTAACGTACATACATAAGAAGATATCGATATCACACCCAATATTTCTTAGAGAATTTAAATCTTTAAATAATTCTCTTTAAGAATTACAAATTTTGAGTTATGACGTACATGTAAAACTCTAAAAACTTTTTGTACGCGTGTTATGGCGGAGGATAAATAAGTTTACTTACCTCACAGCTATGTAAATTGAGCACCATTATATCAGGACAGTATTTTGCCAAGAAGGAAATGGCATTATCGTTAACTTGTTTACAACCTTTGCTGCAGAATTTTCGCAGTCTTACACAACCACGTGCAAGGGCTTCAACGCCATTCTCTGTGATAAGATGACACCATGAAACGTTGATTTCAAGTAGATTCTAAACGCACCAAGACAGTTGAACGAATTATATAATTAGTTTAAATGGCTAAAAAATATATTGTTATTCCAAATTGTATTCTATTTTATTTTACACTGGGCTTATTATCGTATTATTATCCAAAGTAAAGGAAGCAATGGTCAGGAAGAGGCTAAAGATTTGATAAAACTTTGCCAAAACTATAATATTTGAATCAGCGCTTCTTCAACAAGTTCCAGAATTTGTTCAAGAAGAGTGTGGTTCTGCTACTAGATCTATTGACTATTTCCCTTCTATACAGTCTTTTAAAAATAACGAAATAAAGTGGCTCCCAATACATGCATTCATTGTGCATCAATCAGAAAGCAAAAAAGAAACCTTCCCTGTTTAGCAAAAAAAAAATTTCATTCCTGAAACAAAAAAAATACATTTATTGATCTACAACAAACGAAAACAAACTGATTTTCTATTAACGACAAGAATGTTGCCCTTGAGCAAAAAGGCTTGACGAGAAAAAAGTGAATATCCCGAACACAAAAGCATAAATATAACTGAAAGCCTCAAGGTATACACACATCCTGATCCGCCATTGTACGAGTAGAAGAATGTTTTAACAAAACATCTTTCAGTCAGGATAATGAAATAGAAACCTCATTACAAAAAAAAATTTAACTAACTAAAAAAATAACGTCGAACGCAAGATAAACTATTGCTTTTTTTAAGGCATTTCGATGTCATTCAAATAACCGAGAAAAGTGGGCCAATGTAATAAAAAAGAAAGCCAAAACAAAAGCAAATAAAAAATTCATGAAAAGGAACAAAACATACACAGATACATGCATGAACACTCAATCGAGCCCACAAACTGACATGAGCTCAATTTAAACATCACCACCCCCCAGCGCCAGTATCATCATCAAAAACACCAGCAACAAATTTTGCAAAACTAGGTCAAAAGTAAAGCATCTTCTGGTCAAAACCACTTACCCTAACTATTACTCGTAAGAGGCTCATGTCTGCATACCATACGCAATAAAAAGGAGAGAGAAAACGCGATATGCATGTGTGAGTGAATGTGTTTGTGTGCTGTGCCAAAGAGCGCTCAGCTTGCCTTAATTTGTTGCTTGTTACGAAAATGTGTAGGGAAGGATATGAAATCAAAATCATAGACCGATTATGAGTAGCGATGCCAAACATTACCAATTATTTAGAGATTTTGGGCGATTTTTATTTCTTATTTTTCTATAATTTTGTTATAAAACTACTTACTAAATATAAACAGACTTTAACACAAGATTTTTTTTATAATTATGAAAATAAAATCTGGCAACTCGAAAGTTGAGAATGTGGTGTAAAAAGAAATGAGAATGCTGAGAACAAAACGGATTCAGAGTGCTGTAGAGCAGTTCAAGTGTTTATGAATCAAAGAGAGCCAATTAAAGCCATTTCGCACAATACACAAATGGTAGGGTATGTATGCATGTGTATAGACTTTGACGGAAATGTGCAAAACGGACGAAAATTTCATTGAGTACTTTTTCTCCCAAAGAGTGGGGTGCAAAAACGAGAGAAGGTTATTTGAAAGTAAATCAATGGAATGCAACAAAAGAAAAATAACAGAAAAATATGAGAGAGAGAGAGAGAGAGAGAAAGGGAAGGAAGAGCAAGGAATTCATTCGAATCTGAAGATAATTTCAGTAGACACATTCATAAATTTTACAATAATTTTTTTTCAAACTTTTTATCTTTATCAGGGACGAATTAAATATTAAAATCTCCGCAAATTCGTCATTTCTTAAATGCTTTATTGTTGGTTTTCGGCCCAGCACAAGTTTTCGCTCAACTCGTTTAGCTTGACTTAAAATTAAACGTTTTGGTTAGGGTATTAACTCTTTCGCACATTGAATAAAATCTTTTTTGAAATATGTATCTTGAAATAATTTAGTCACAATTATAAGAACATTTTCGGAAATATTAAAGATATCTTATCTGAAAATTTGTCGTACAATTGTGGCTCAATATATTAATAGGTAGGTACAATAGATCGATTTACGCATACATTCCATCAATGCCATAGAGAAATATTCAATTTGTTAAGCTGAAAAGTATCAATCTGGACAATATTTTCCAGGAAATAATGCAATAGTTTACTTACCGAACAGCCATCCGATATATTTTTCATACTATTGTCTGTTATGTTAGAACACGAATCTAAATTAATTGATGTTAATTTTGAACAAAAGCGACCTATTGACTGTGCCGATATATCGGTGATTTTCTTGCATTCGGATAAGTCCAAGTGTTCAATATTGTGGCAGTGGTTTGCTAAAGTTCTACGAAATATATTAGAAATATTGATGACAAAACAAGAACTTTTTTTGTAAAATCAAATATATGAGTTACCTTATTGATTGATCTCCAACTGATTGACAACCACGCAATGAGAGATATTTCAAAAATCCACCACATCGTTGGGATATATTCTCAATAACAGGACCCTGTGATTGCAATAGTAGTGGTATAGAATTACAATGTCAGAAATTTTACGGTATACCTCAATATCACGTTGAAAATCGAATAAGTTGATTTTTTGCCAGCTCGATCCATCCAAAGCGAGTACATTCCAATATTTACAAACCTAAAAGTATAAACACCAAAAAAAAGATTTATGTAACTAGATATTTATTTCCATATAAATTTTTACGTTTCGATATTTTACAACATGGATACCATGAGGAGAAGAAAAAATCCATTGTCAAGGCTTAATTGATCTTCGTGGCAATCATTTTCTAATTTTCGCATGACATCCGCGTTTGAATTAATTTACGCTAAATATTTTTCCCGCTCATAATGAACGCGACAAGTTTTTATTAGATGCAAATATTCAACGGTAATATCAGTACAAAGATCTCACAAAGAATTCACATGAGTATTTCGTTGATGAGCGTAAATTAAAAATTGTTCGTAAAAAAAATAAATTCCAATTAAATAAAAATGAATTCGCTTATTTGAAAAAAAAACAAGAATTAGTAAAAATTAAAGGGGTAAATAATGGATGTATTTTAATACCGGGTCGATTTGTTCGAGCGAGACAATCATGACCAATGGGGGGCGAAAACAATATTTAACTGATAATTTTAAGGATATTTTCAGAAGGAAGCTTAGGTTTTGAAGACGGGGGATTTTTCTAAAAAGGTATTTTAGCGTATATTATATGGATAAATGGCAATAAATCTGTTAAAATTCACTGATTTTTATGATCGGGTGCCTATTGGATGATTTAGAGTACTACGAAATTCTGTTACAATACAAACCTTAGAGATAATAATTTATTGCATTAAATTCAGTTTTTAAGAGAAACAATATAAATTTGGTACTTTTACACTGTTGCACAAAAATATATACATACTCGTATATATTTTATTTTGCTTTAAAGTTTAAAGTCCTAAAGTTTGCCCATTTATAACAACTTAAGTTAATATAATAAACCCTTAAGTTAACTTGTCCATTTTCATCTCAGGTTGTTTGTGTGTTCAGCAATTTATAGTAGAATTTTAGGTACAACATTTGCCTCGAATGTATTAACCCATTAGATACCTTCCTTAGGTAGAACATTTAGCTCGGACGTATTAACCCATTAGGTACATTCCTTATGAGTGTTTTTGCACTTATCGGGAGAAATCGGTTTTTTAGACCCATTTCGATGGTTTACAAAGTTTCAAGTTTCTAGAAATAAGTTGCTCATTTTAAATTCGTTTTATTAAAAATAAACCCGAACTTCAATGTTTTAAATTTCCATGTATTATACGCAGTCAACATATTTGCATCAAATATACTTAGTAGGATGCTTCACCACTTAACCTTTCAAATTGCATAAGTTTCATGCGAATATGTTGACGTTAATATAGTATATTATAGGTAAAAAGGGAGGTAACCAGTTTTTGCTTAGCGTATCAATATAAAGAATATTAAAAACCAGAACGAGATTTAAAACGAAACCGCAACCTCCCCAGTGAAAGTCTAGTGTTCTACTTACTAGACTATCGCGGTCGACGTACTTCATTAATTAACCACAAAGTAATTAAAACGATTTGTAATTTGGGGTCAGTTCCCCCCACTGCACAAAAATATTTATTTTATGGACCCGAAGTTATAAAACATGCGTTACTACTAATAGGTCAAATATCTAATGAAGCACAATAAGTCTGCAATAAAGAATTTACAACAATTGGGGAGAACTTTTCTCGAAAATGGCAATGGGGACATAATATGTATGTAAGTAGAAAATATATTTTTTAATTTTGATCCATTAATCTCATGTGAAAGACAATTGCTAAAATATAAACCGAAAAGTCTACCCAAAATGGTTACAGATATTCTGTTACCAGCCCAATATGAAAAGGAAGTTTTTGAAGATATTGATAAAGAATTTTATATCAATGATAAAGCAACTATGGGGAACAGCAAAGAAAAGCAATATTTTAAAAATACAACGTCAACAATCATCAATACTAAGGTGCATAGAAAACGCGGACTGGTACATCACAAACAATAACATTCATCATGATTTAAAAATACCTACAATCACCGCTGAAATTTCAAACTACAGTAAAAAAAACACCACGAAACAGTAACACAACATATCAACAGTGAAGTATCGCAATTACCAAATAGAGAAATCGAACAACCGCGAAGACTGAAAAAAACAAGACCAGTAGATTTAATCTAACAAAGTAGAATGAAAATCCAAAAATTAATAGAAAAACGATATATTGATACTGATCAATTGATTAAATTTGATTGATTAAAATCTAAATAATTGCTGTGAGGAAATGTATTAAGTGTTGTATATGAATTATCATATGTAGACAAATGTACACATACTATTGGAAATTAATAAAAAAAAAAAAAAAAAATATGATAAAGAATAAATTAATTAAACATATAAAAACAATCATAACAAATATTAAACTAATAATAACCGCAAAAAATATTAATAATAGATCATAATTTTTAAAAATCACTTTTAGTTATATGGAAAAAAAACATTTTTTATTGGCTTTAGGAGCATATGAATCAAAAACTAAAAAATATCAATAAAAAAAATGATTCCATGAAACTTTTGCTGGAAATTATTCAGATAACAAAAATTTAAATGTTATAGGTACATATTTCGAAATATTTATTTTGTGTTGAAATTCGTAAAAAACGTTATTTCACTTAAGTAACGTGATATCTTTTCACAAAAAAATATTTCCCATAGAAATAACTAACGTGTCGTATTCAGTATCGAATCCTCTCAATTGTCAAAATATTTTCTCATTTTTTATAGAAAGTTTAACGATATTATAGCCATACGACAAAATTAAGACACCTTACCTTGTGAATACCCCATATATTAATTTTATTTTATAAACATAAAAGAAGAACTAGAAACGAGAACTCTATTAGGTACATACTCATATACATACATATTTGTAGTTAAATGTAAAGATTCTATTGTTAGGATCAATTAATAATGACAATTACATTAAGAAATAAGATAATTATGAGAAACGAGTAAACACACGATGATAAAATAATAGTCCCCTTTGTAAACATATAATGACAAATAAAGGGTTTTTTTTAGAAGTGTGGTTTTCAATCTGGCAATACTTTTTTCGGAGTTAGTCTTTCTGACAGGTATCACTTGATTTATGCTCAGTTTGGTTTGCCATTTCATAATGAATAGGCTTACTCCTGAACAACGTTTACAAATCGTGCAAATTTATTACCAAAATATTGGTTTGGTTCGCGCGACTTTCACAAGAAAATTTTGTTCAGCGATGAAGCTCACTTTTGGTTGAATGGGTACGTTAATAAGCAAAATTGTCGCATTTGGAGTGATCATAATCCACAAGCCATTGTTGAGACGCCCTTACATCCTCAAAAAGTCACTGTTTGGTATGCTCTATGGGCAGAGGGAATCATTGGTCCATATTTCTTCAAAGATGAAGTAGGTCATAATGTTACAGTCAATGGGGAACTCTATAGAGCCATGATTAATAACTTTTTCGTGCCTGAATTGGAGAACGTTGATGTGGACGACCTTTGGTTCCAACAAGACGGCGCTACATGCCATACAGCCAACGAAACAATCATTTTATTGAAGGAAACTTTTGGTGAGCGCATTATTTCGCGTCGTGGGCCTGTGGCGTTTCCTCCAAGATCGTACGATTTAACACCGCTGGACTATTTTTTGTGGGGTTATGTGAAGTCGCTTGTCTACACAGATAAGCGCGAGACAATTGACGCCTTGGAAGAGAATATTCGGCGCATTATTACTGATATACGGCCCCAATTGCTGCAAAAAATGGTCGAAAATTGGGACTCTCGGTTGGAATTTATTCGAACCAGCCGCGGCGACCCCTTGCCCGAAAATAAACATAAACATTTTAAAACATAATGGTAAATCCTTATCTTTATAATAAAGCTAAATTCTTGGCCATAACATTAAATTATATGCGTTTTATTTCTTCTTGAAAACCACACTTCTAAAAAAAACACCCTGTATTACGATTAAATACATACATATGTACATTTGTACACATTTGACTCTATGTACATAGGCATCATTATAATTGTTTAATATAAAAAAAATAAGCACTCTAAATAAAGAAGTTAAACTGATAGTTAAAAAGTTAGACATACGTGAATAAATTTAGGCTTAATACTACATAAAATTAGCATTTTTAAGCGATAACGATTCAATCTACAATCACTATATACATATTTTTGGCAATAAGGAAACAAAAAAATACAGTTTTTTAAAACAAACAAGACATGCGATCTTATAAATGTAGAAATTAAACATGACTTATAGGTTAGTAAACTCCTAAAATCCTATTGCAAACAAAAGCCAAGCCTCTTTGACAGGAACACAGTAAATATTCATACACAATAAATGGACGGGTTTTTTGAATGCATGCCCATATTAATCCATGTTAATTAGCTTAACGTAATATTTGTTATTTCATATTACAAATTCAATTTGAAAGAGCATTCAACCCACAGCTTCAATACAATTAATAACAATAAAAAATGCAAAAATAAAATCCGATAAGACTAATAAGAAAGCGCTCATTTCAATATGATCCATTGAACAATAATTCCTTATGAATATGAAAGAACTACACCAGGCAAATGCAGTCGGTCGGCCGGTCCAATACAAGTAACGAGAAAGTAAGAAATGTACACTTACGATGTTGAATTAAAAAAAATTCAATACATCACTAGCTAAAAAGAAACCGAAATAAAAACCTCGCAATGAACTACGGACGAACAATCAACATTATCCATGCACATCGCATTGGACGCTTGAGGCGCTTCAGTAACTTTCAAATTTAAATGTTACAAACTCTTTCTTCAAATTTCTTCCTCCATTGCACATTAGTCAGCTCTTTTTCTATTCCCGTATTCAGCTACGAGTATATAAATTATGATTAATTAATTTACATATTGAAAAGTATATAAAAATATCAAGTATGTATGAGTTCATATGTTAAAAACGTGTCAAAAAATACTCAATTCAAAGAATGGAAATCTCAACAAAAGAACGAATGATTCTAAATCTTTTACTTTTAATGACTTATTGTTCAAACTACGATATTTTTTTAACTTATTCCGATCCCTTCTTGAAGTGAAGGTCTCAACTTTTCGACCGAAACGATACTTTTGTTTGGTTGGTTCCGCCTGAAACATCTCTTTCGGAAAACTGTTCGACGTGACACATACTCAACCCATACAGTAATTCCCGGTTATTGGAACACGCTTAATTGCGCCTGAAATATTACGTTTTTAGTTCAAAATGCACTCAAATTACTCGGTTTATCACATTCCTCGGATAATTGGTGGATGTAAATTAGCAGGGATTGCTGTATTACACTGTAACTTAATACGACCAGGATATTTCTGGCTGAATACTATTAGCGATAAGTGAAGTATGAAGAGCAACAGCAACAGAGAATTGAAAAATTCTCTAATTCGTTGAGTGGTGTTATGGCTATCCTACAAACTCCCTACTCGGATTCATACTACGACTGTGGAACGATGAAGAATCAGTTTTAAATTAGCGCTACCACATTACATTCGGAGGTCGAATTATCTGTAAATATTTTGAATAACTTTGCTGGATTGTTGATTACGTATTGTGTCATAGTTTCTAAATATTGATTAACTTTTATTCAAAATTCCCTCATTTACATCTTCACATCTTGAAAAATACGAGTATGTGTTTGCATGTAAAATGCTTACAAAACCAGCCAGAGTCATAAGCGAATGAAGTCTTTCCTCGTCACGGAAACTTCGTTGCTTTGAATTAAAGAAACGCGATAACAAACACCATAAGTTCAATGCACTTCAATGTGAACTGAAATCCTTAAATCGCACAGCGAGTCATAGTCAAGTCACATTCCAAAAAATATGTCGATTGAGTCATTTGCTGTAGCTGTAGCTGCTGCTGCTCCTACTCCTCCTCTTATTGTTGTTGTGCTGATGTCGTGTTCTCTTAAATCAAGTTTAATTAAAATAATTAAACTCTCGTAAAATTTATGAGACATTTTCGCAATTTGTTGTTACATATGCTATAAGATTTTTACAGTACAAAGAAAAGCTATAATTGTGTCTTCGTCTCATTTTTTAAGACAATATCAATTCTTCAATTTTATCATTTGCAGAAGTGCTCCATGGCAAAGGAAAATCTTAGCTCCAGACATGTTTAGGTATTATTCTGTAATCTTTTATAGTACATATTGCAATAGAACCTTTCCCTCCTTCATCTACATCTCGCTCACTTCCCCCCGAAATGCTATGGCGTCTGTTGAGATTGCAAACGGCGTCGTCTGTCAGCTGAATGAGGCGACACGCTGCTGGTGACTTAATGCAAGGGAATGTGCCAATGGAAAATGAATTTGCAAATTTACGACTTCTTGCACAACACCATGCTGTTGGCTGTGCAAATGACGGTCTTGCACCATCTGTCCCTACACCCGTACCTACCTAGTCGTACACATTCATCGCACTCTTCATCATTGAATTGATTTGAAATCCAGTATTTGCGTGTGCTGGTCGTTGGCAGCGCCAAAAACTGAATCAACACAATGCGGCGACTTTCAATATTTTTTTAAATATAAAAAATTGGGAAAGATTATTGCTGTTGAAGCTGTTGTTTGTTGAGCACATACTGATTCAAGTGAGGCTTCTAAAGTTGCATGCTGTACATCATGAATTACAATATAAGACTTTAATTTCAATTACATACATCAATACAATTGCAATATTAAAGGTAAAATGCGCATATTCACTACCATGTAATTGCACATCATCATCACATCAGCATTATAAATGACTTTAAATTTCATTAATGATACATACTACATACATCTAAAAATATTTATATGTAAGTAGTAAATTTATTTATTTAATTTAATGAATAATTCGCACGCTCCACGCTACAAAGTGGGAAGAACAGAAGGCTACGTTCTGTTGAAGAACTTTTGGTCAATCCTTAGCCTAGACTATTCCATAAAATGTGAGATTGCGTGAAATAACAAACAAAAAAATTCTGACGTCATAAAAAGGACGGATTAAGCAATTTTCGGGCATGCAGTTTTCCATACGGAATGGAAAGGACACATACCCAAGATCAGTACTCTAAGCTGGAATATTTTAGGTTGGCTAAAGTTTGAAGTTGGCATTTTTCATTAGTTTCAAAATCATGAAGTTACATATCGATTTATATCATCAAGAACTTAAATCGAAGGTAATGGGAGGAAAAATATGAATTAATATACATATATATTTATTTATTTTCGGCGCTAGAGAGCGGACAATTCACAATAATACGATACATTTATGAGAATAAATCATTGGATTGCATTTAAATTTGACCATATTATTGTCAATACCAAACAATTTATACTCACAAAAAAATTATAATTTTCGCTCTAATCGTTCTCTTTTAACAAACAATTAAATTTATATTTTCAATAATTATAAATAAATGTAAATTGTCTGTTAAAAGAGAACGATTAGAGCGAGAATTATAATTTTATTGTGACTAAAATTTATTTGATATTGGCAAAATATTTCCAAATTCAAATAAAGTCCAATGATTTATTTCCATAGCTACCATATAAATGTATCCTATTATGGTGGATTACACACCCTCTAACGGAGAATGATATACATTGATGACGTACATCGTATAATGGGTTCATATATTAAGTATTTTTCTGAAATTAATGAAAGATGTACAATTCAATTGCTGAAAAAGCTGAAAAAATCTATTTAGGGTATTGATCCTAGATACCTCTTGACTGCCATATGAAAAACCCCATGGACGGGAGATGAAGTTCAAATTTGTCGCATAGTTTAATATGTGGACTCTATTATATATTCAAAGTGTTTAATACTTTGAAGCGAAACGCCAGCGAAACGAATTTTATACCCCTACTTAAGATTACAAATGAACCACGACAATCTTAACACGCATCCGTTGTTCATTTTGTCAATCAAATCAGTCAGTGATGTACGAGGAGTACGTATTAATTTTATACAATTAATTATCGAACATGTAAAACATTTAATGAGAACAAAAACAGAAAAGAAACCAATTAAATTTTAAAAATAAACCAAAACAACAATTTTATGAGGAAAGCAGTGAAATAAGTCAATCAAGTCAAAAAAAGTTAATTACACATTTTTCACAAAATATATATATATAGATGATAGGGAAAAATTCCCCGTTCACAACCGAATTTACACTTTCAAATTCATCTCATTTTCAACATATATGTACCATCTAGGTTTCTGGAAGGTGGCTTCTACGTTGGAATAGTCTTTTACATGTCGTTGGGTGATTATTTGGTGGAATATTTTCTGTTTTAATTTTTAGAATAGGGTTAAAGGCATTTATCGCATTCGCTTCTCGTGGCATGCAAGTGCACGATCACCCAGTGAGATCCCCAGCTGAGTAAAAACAAAGCGATGACGATAATTCAAATACGATTTGATATATGATGTCAAGCATATTGCAGAATCGTTCAGATAATTTCAACCGAAATATCAACGCCGCATTTACTTTTATTATAGCACTTAGCTCACCATTTAAGGCATCTTCTTATCAATTCTATCGATTTTAGGTATTTTATTCAACGTACAGAGCAATGTCAATGTTTTTTTTCCTCTATTTTTTGAACATATGAAACCAGAGTGGCACGCTCCATTGAACCACAACAAATTCTGAATGAAACTATTGTTTTGACTTAATATCGAGCAAAATAAAGGGTTGACCAAATGAGGCGCAGGAAAGTAAACGTCAATTTGACAGGGACGCCATCTTTATGTCATTTTGTTAGTTGAATGTTTGCCATTTATCGCTATGGAGTCGTATTCGATTAAAGACCGCATTAAAGTTATTAAAGAACATTTCAAAAATGGTAAAAAAAATAAAAAACACGATTCGCATACTTCTATGAATTGCAAGGTTTTTTCGAAAATCGCTTAATTTCGCGTAGAGGAAATGTGAATTTGCCTTAAAGATTTAACACCATTGGACTTCTTTTTATGGGGATTTTAGAAAAGTAAAGTCTACGTAGATAAGCCAGCCAAAAACAACATCTTTACCGAGATAAATGCCATACAAACGTCCCTATTGGAAGATGTCATCAAATATTTTGACAATCTAATCGACGTATTTAAAACTACCCGTGGTGAACATTTTGAGTGATATCATTTTCCATACATAAATGGCATTGATGAACCTTCAAAATAAAGTACCCAAAGTTGATTCAAAAATAAGATTTTATAGTTTTAATTTGCGTTTTCTTTCCTGCGCCTCATTTGGTCAACCCTATATTTCTTTCTGATTTTTCCGAAATGTTCGAACAAGTGTCATTTCATTACCTCAATTCTGTTGCCAGACGATGGAATGTAAAGAAATTGTTCCACCTAACATTCACTTATGCTCCAAAGTTAAATCAAATATAGTACGTTTACAAATGAATTCACATTTTTTCGAGATTTGTTACGATGACTCATCGATTTGATGGCAAAATCTGAAGCTATAACTGAGTTTCTCTTACAATTTCCCTATCCCTGGTTCAAATCTGAAACATTTCCTATCTTCTCTTTCATAATCAAGCCCTCTAATACAAAAAGAACAGCATCATCATTTTAATAATTTGTACACATGTAAAATATGTACACCACAAATTGAACTTTCATATCTTTCATTGACCTACCACAAGCATTTCATGATTAACTGTGCGAGCGAGAAAGTAGCTACTAGCTATCGGGTAGGAAACTTAAGTAATATGTAAGCATGTATACGCTAAGAAAAAGAATCATCATCATCAGAAGCATCTGAGTGAAAAAAAGTCTAAGCATGGAAAAGTTCCACGACCTTTTCGCAACGACGATTAGTAAACGAATCAAACAGCAAATGGACGGGACGAAGAAAGCAACACCAAAAATGTAAATTATACTCAGTTGAACTTAACGCAAGAAGAAGAGGCAAAGGAAGGTTGAAAAAATGTTCAGTGTCTGTACATACTCTTGTCGACTGACTTGTGTATCCGAATTCTGCTATGTGCATGGCAAGTTTGAAATTTACACAATAAGAAATTCCGGTACCCTGTCGACGCTGACCAATTACTGGCAAGCCAAGCAAGTACTGTCAAGGCCCCAGTAAGCCAGCTAAACTTTACATACAAGGGATCGACGAAATTGAACGAGATTGGATTGAGCGCTTCTATTGAACAGTCTACACTAGAACAATCACCCATTTCTTATGTGGTAAATATTTCTATATCAATTTTGTGTTGGTGGTGGCTCTACGATATGTACATAGTTAGTGAATAAGATTTTTCAGCACGTTTACGAGTTATCATGCTACTCGTAAAAATTCAAAAGGGACTACAGACCAATTCACAACTTAATACCGCGACAATTTTGAATAACTTCATACTCTACATCAAACTGAATATACTCGTACCTTTGTGCTTTAAATATAGCTTTCGTACGCGTAGGGCATGTGAAGATTCTGCATTGTGTACACTACTTCGTTGGAAGCGACTTGTGGGAGTCTTATGATACATAAGTAAATATTTAAAATTAATTTAATTTTCGCTGTGCAATGTAAATTGTGAATGCAATTGCAGCAAATAATTGAATTTTTTTATTTTCACGGGAGTTCATGCAACTACACATACATATTCACATCGCTGCATACATAACGCTGCCTTAATTTGCTAAAGGCCTTACATCAAGTTTCTCAAAATCGTTTTTAATGTAAAATTTTTGAACCATACACCAAAAACTTTCGTTTATGGCGGAAACGTCTCTAGAGGGTGTTTTTGTTTCTAGAGTCGAATTAAGTGCGACTTTTTTCGGTTTTTGGCCTATAACTTGTAAAAGCTAAGGAATTTATATTTACTGTCTTCAGCATAGTTGTAGCTAATATCTTTACGCATAACTATATAATATCCAAGATATAGGGAAATTGTCTCTAGAGGGTGTTTTTGTTTCTAGAGTATGCGTATATGCGGGTATTATCCGTCGGATATCAAGAGCTCTTCTTTAAAACAAACAAAACAAAACTTTCACAATCCAAAAAAATAATAACAAAAATTTATAGACAAAATTCAAATATCGTGGGAACGATTTTTTTTTAAATCGAATTTTTTACTTCAATTCCAAATATTCAACCGCCATGTGAACATACTCACATTGGCGATAAAAGTAGTGAAGAGCAAATTTTTATCACAAAATTTCCGGTCTGATTTTATTTTCCAAATTTGGCAAGTTCATAGTCTTCATTTAATGGCATAAACAGCACATGGAGGGCCTAGGCCGAGCTTTTCGCATCCACTCATGTTGTGCGTGTTATATTTGTACATGAATGGAAGGGACCTACAGCTGTGAAAATATCTGTTGAATTTTCCATTTTATTTTGTTGATTTTTATATGTACCTGGTGCGTCAACCTGCTGCGCCACGTACATTTCTGTCAATTAATATTCTAACAATATCCTTAATAAACAGCGTGTATTGTCGCCTCTTCCATTTCTTTTATCGTTCATATGGTATTTACAATTTACTCGTAAATGCACACACCAGAAACAAACGAAGCAACCAAAACGTGTTTATATATGCGCCGAACAAACTTTTTAAATTCCTAATTTACAAGCTTTAAAAAAGTTAAGTGAATATCAGAGTTTAAAGCAATGTTTAAACTCTGAGATATAAATGCTTTTCCATCCTCTTTGTTCTTTCAAGCGTAAATAAAGTGAAAACGAAAAAATGATTCTGCAACAATAAAAAATACCGCAACGGAAAAAGAATGTTCCATGCTTCCCTGGTTTTTGGTGGAAACAAAGAACCTTCTTCTTCTCATTGCTTTGTGTCTATGGCATGTCTGAAAATACAACGTCAACCTTCAATACTTTGTGGCTGCAGAAGTTTCGCTCTTTGTGTCTGGAATATTATGTTGCAAATTGATGGATGCAATTGAGTTGAAATGGTTATAAAAGAAAGCGGAACAGAAAGAATAAGATAGATGAGTGAGTTTATTGGACGAACACGGAAAGTCGAGAGTGGAGTTATCCTTAAATAGATTAAATAATATTATAAAAGTGTATCAAGAACTAAAATACAGCAAAGGATTTTCACAAGGGCATTGCACTTTTGTTTAATTTACTAAATTTACTATACGTACCCGAAAGTCTTCATTCATTCTAATAAATGGCAAAAGAAGTTGCCATTGAGTTGAACTTTTCTGTAAAAATTTAAACTACTGTGTTTCTGCACTGCGCACAAGCTCTCCAAACTTGGCATACAGGTAGCCCTTAGTAAATTCACGTATAACTATTTAAATCATATTAAAGCAAATAAGCTTTTGCAATTTTCATTTCTATGAGAGGTAAGAACCCGTCCACTTGATCTATTGTGCCCATCATTTAAGAATTTAACTTCGTTCTGATCTCAAGAAATGTCTGGTTTACTCGAGTAACTATGTCAACAGACAGATTGACGGACATCTAAATCGGCCTGGTTATATACTTTTCGATCAAAATCTTTTCAAATCTGTGTGTGTAGAGTTGGGCATAAAAAAAATACGACCTTATAAAACTATTTCGCTTACATTATTCGAAAAAATATAAATGTGAGTGGAATAAATTTTCCTGATTGAGTTCTGCTATAGAAAAAAGATGATTTTTTAAGTTTGGTTTTTGTAAATTCAAAAAAAACACAGCAATTTTACAAAAGTGAATGAAATTTTTAATTGGATTGATAAATCCATACGCTTCAAGTGGTCTGAAGGTCCAATTTTGGCACACTTTTTCACACATTTCGGCCGGAATCTCACCAATGACGATTATTTCAATGTTGACTTCCAAAGCAGCAATCGTGTTTGGCTTGTCGCTACAGAATAGAGACTTAACAAAGCCCCACAAAAAATAGTCTAACGGGTAAAAACACACGATCTTGGCCAATTAACTACACCACAACGTGAGATTAACTGAACTGCTCACCAATTCGAAAGGTACCTTTCTCCATTGATCGTAACGTTGCGGCCTTCGTCGTCTTTGAAGAAGTACGGCCCAATGATACCGCCTGCCCATAAACCGAACAGCACCATACAGTGCATTTCGAGATGCATTGGTAGCTGCTGAATTTCCTCTGGCTGGTCTTCACTCCAAATAGGGCAATTCTGCTTATTCACGTATCCATTGACCCAAAAATTTCCATCGTCGCTGAAGACAATTTTGTGATAAAAAAACGGATCTTCATCCAGCTTTTCTAAAGCCCATTCAACGAAAATTCGACGTTGTGGTATGTCACCTGGCTTCAGTTCTTGCCCCAGCTATATTTTGTATGGCATTAATATGAGATCTTTGCGTAATATCTTCCAAGTGGTCGAATATAACAAACCCAATTGCTTCGATCGGCGCCGGATGGACATATCGTGATCTTCTTCAACACTGGCGGATACAGCAGCAATATTCTCTTCGGTACGCACTCTATGGATACGATTTGGTGGATTGATGTCCAATAAAGTAAAACTAGTGCGTAATTTGGTTACAATGAGCTGAATAGCCTGCTCTGTGGGTCGTTTATGACGACCATAAAATGGGCGTAGCATGCGAAACACATTTCTCACAGAGCACGAATTTTGATAATAATTTCAATAATTTGCAAACGTTCAGGAGCAAGTCTATTCATGATGAAATGGCAAACCAAACTGAGCATTTTTTACTATGACACATGTCAAGAATCACGCGTGAAGTGTCAGAAATATAAACGTCAAAAACCAAGTAGTAAAAAATAACCCTTTATAAAACTCAATTAGAAATCAATTCGATATTTATAAATAGTTTGATAGCTTTTATCTACTTATGTATTGACGATCGGACTAACTCTACCATATAATAAGCGTATTTCTTTGACGTTTGTACACAATTAGTTATAAATTTGTATGAAGAGCTAAGTGGTGATAATCATCCGTACTTAGCTGCTAGTTGTGAATAAAAAGCAATATTGGCAAAGTATACATAGTTTGCAATTGGTTATCGAAATTTACAAAAAAAAAGTTCCATCTCCAAACGTCAAGTAAAAAAATGGTCGAGCAAGAAAAAAGGTTCATACACAATTAATTGAAATTTAAATTTATTTAAAGTATTTATAAAAAAAAAGTAAACGGAGACGTTGTAGCTGCTGAAGTGACATTCTGCTCGAAACGATGAGTTTCAGCATACAAATATAAATATATTTATTACAAGAACTGACGATAGTAGTGGCAAATTTGTGATAGTGATGACACATTTTTGATATGTACCTAATTGAGGATGCGTGTTTTGTTTGTCATGCATTCTAAATTGTGTATAAGTGCCAAAAGAAATACGCCTAATATTATAATTTATACATAGTAAAAGTATTAGAAATAATCGTGAAATTATAAATATTCTTTTATATTATGTATTGCTAATAACACCTGTGTGGCAAAACAAAAACAAGTCGAGTTATTTTGCCCGAGACATAGTGCAGACAACAACTGTATACTGGAAATTTCTCATACGTACACCCTCAAAATATGGCCAATAAATAAACATTTTTGCGAAGTCCAAGTATATACTTTGGTCATAACTTTATTTGTTTTAGTCGATCTTTAAGTTTTAGAAATATGGTAAGAGTTATGCTCCCTTATAAAACGTTTTTCAATAGGGACATAACTTTGTATTTAACTACAAACGCGCCTTTAAATTTTTTATTTTACGTAATTCATTATTTACATTTTTATCATGGTGGAATTCACAAACGAGCAAAGTTTGAAAATTAATTAAAATTACTACCGAAATTCTGAGTCGGCGGTGGTTGCAACTTTAAGAGAGCTTACTCCAATAATCAGTCGTAATAATCGTCCCACCAGACACGCTGAGTGTGCTTTATTTCTGCTTTTAATGGCAAAACAGCCCATGGAGCCGAGCTTTTCGCATCTACCCATTTCCTGCGTGTTATATTTGTACATGAATGGAAGGGACCAACAGTTTTATGCCGAATCCAAACGGCGAATTAAAAAGCTTTTCATAGGCAATTTTTACTCTTCTAGGTTTGCCATTGCCTGCCAAGAGGTGGTGCCGTATAGAAAATTTGTCTTTTTTACTTTTTGATTTTTCCTGTGCCGAGATTTGAACCCCGATCACTCTGCTATAGTGCAATAGTGGATAAATTCGAGTCAATATATTCGCTATTGAATGTTCATGTGGCATAAGTACTTCAGTTCAAAATGTGTCAAATCAGTCGATTCCACGCCGTTCATCACAGGAATTTGAAATCTCTCAGTCCACATTGTGGTGAAGTGACGAAACTTTCTCCGATTGGTCTCTGCAAAAGTTTGAAGAAAATACTGAATTTCAACGAAAAATCATGAAGCTAATTTTTTGCGTTAACGTCGTTGCATTTCTTTTTATGGGGTTATGTTAAAAGTCGTTGGTTTATGCCAACAAGCCAGCAACAACGTTAGAGGAGCACAGGAACAGTATCAAAAAAAAATTTATACAAATACTATATGTAAACAAAATGTGAAAACTATTCATCTTTTTTTTGCTGCTAAGAAAAGTGCACTCAATTCAAGAAAATCATGAAGTTTTAACTTTTAATATGCAAGTACGTCTGACAATCAGTTTTTTTTTTTTTGTTGCCATAAATCTAGCTTTTGAGGGTATATCCAAATCTACATAGTATGCAATTATTTTAATATCAAATTCAAGAGTAATTTTTCATTGTAAAACAGTATAATTTGAATGTGCTAAAAGCGTAAAGGTTCACTTGTATTTTTAATTAAGGAGTGAGATTGAAAAAATCTTAACACACGTTTTACCTAATAATTTTTTTTGAGTGTAAAATTTAAAAATTTTTTTGATCTAGGTATCTTTGAAAAATATGTCAGTTATTATTTTGAATGACAAACATGTCGATTTATTGTGAGATTGATCAACATGAGTGAAGAAAAAGAAGTACGTCTTAAAATTATAAAAAATTTACAAAAAAACCCAAATTGGTCAAAAATTGATACAAAAAATTGGCCAAAGAATTGAAGATCTGCCGTCAAACTGTTTCCAATGTTATTAAGCAGTTTCAGAAGAATTTGACCATAGAAAGGAAAGGACCACATGATATTGGGAAAGCCAAGAAAATAGAAAGCATATTGAAAAGATCTCCTAACACATCTGCTAGAAAAGCTGCCCGGTTAGCCCAGTGCTCTGACTATTTGGTGCGAAAATGAAATCATACAAAGTCCAAAAAGTTCCAGACAGGAATGCTGCAAGAAATTTAGACGCCAAAACTAGGGCTCGGAAATTAAAAGCGAATTTCATGCAAAAATATTCATGTTGCATAATGGACGACGGCAGATTTTACGCAGCTTCCGGGTCGGTCAACATTTTTATGTTGCTGATGCTCGAGGATATGTCAAAGAAAAATTTAGAATCCAAAAGCAGACAAAATTTTCTAAAAAATTCTTGGTATGGCAAGCTATATGCAGTTGCGGCAAAAGAAGCAAGTCATTTGTTACAGTGGGCTCTATAAATACCGAAATATACATCAAAGAATGTTTGAAAAAAGGCTTCTTCCTTTCATAAGAGAGCACAATGTGTCCACATATTTTTGGCCCGATTTGGCATCATGTCAGTGGTACCAAAGTAATAACATAGTTTTTGCACCAAGAGAGGCCAATCCTCCAAATTGTCCGGAGCTAAGACCAGTGGAGAGATATTGGGCTCTTGGGAAAAGAAACTTAAAGCTCACAAAAAAGATGTCCCAAAATATCGACGATTTTAAATGGAGATGGGCAAACTGCTCCAAAAAGGTGTCTGAAACAACCATCAAATCTCTATTGAAAGGCTTACCAAAAAAGGTCCACGAGTTCATAAATAGTGGTTAGAATTATAAAAGTTATATTTTTCTGTAATTTGTAAAATATTATCAATTAATAAAAAAAAAATCAAAACTCTAAGATCAACCGTTTAAAAAGTATTAAGTTTTATATATGTAAAATTTTTTCGATCTCACTCCTTATATCATAACGTTCTATTTGTCTAGTACACGTTTAAGTATATATGTCCATATACAATAATATATATGTATATGATTATACATTAATATGTATATTAGGAAACAGATTGTTATCTCACATCAATAAAAATTATAATTCATGCATTGAGTGCATTTATGTATTTATATGAATTTTCACTACATAAAGGTAATTCCGTTGAAAAAGTAAGATCCATTAACACGCATACCAGTACTAGTAAATAGATTGGTAGGTACATATATATGTACAGGGTGTTTTTTTAGAAGTGTGGTTTTCAAGAAGAAATAAAACGCATATAATTTAAT
This sequence comes from Palloptera scutellata, assembly GCA_958295655.1. Lineage (NCBI taxonomy): Eukaryota > Metazoa > Arthropoda > Insecta > Diptera > Pallopteridae > Palloptera > Palloptera scutellata. The sequence goes on from OY282451.1 coordinate 40,880,589, forward strand.
GTTATGGCCAAGAATTTAGCTTTATTATAAAGATAAGGATTTGCCATTATGTTTTAAAAACGATTTCGGGCAAGTGGCCGCCGCGGCTGGTTCGAATAAATTCCAGCTGCGAGAGGCCAATTCGTATGTCAGTGATAACGCGCCGAATATTCTCTTCAAAGGCGTCAATCTTCTCGGGCTTATCTGCATAGACAAGCGACTTCACATAACCCCACAAAAAATAGTCCAGCGGTGTTAAATCGCATGATCTTGGAGGCCACGCCACAGGCCCACGACGCGAGATAATGCGCTCACCAAAAGTTTCCTTCAATAAATTGATTGTGATTGTTTCGTTGGCTGTATGGCATGTAGCGCCGTCTTGTTGGAACCAAAGGTCGTCCACATCAACATCCTCCAATTCAGGCACGAAAAAGTCATTAATCATGGTTCTATAGCGTTCTCCATTGACTGCAACGTAATGACCGGCTTCATCTTTAAAGAAATATGGACCAATGATTCCCTCTGCCCATAGAGCACACCAAACAGTGACTTTTTGAGGATGTAGTGGCGTCTCAACAATGGATTTTGGATTATGATCACTCCAAATGCGACAATTTTGCTTATTAACGTAAAGGAAAAAATAAATCAACCAAAAGTGCGCTTCATCGCTGAACAAAATTTTCTTGTGAAAGTCGCTCGAACCGAACCATTATTTTGGTAATAAATTTGCACGATTTTCAAACGTTGTTCAGTAGTAAGTCGATTCATTATGAAATGGCAAACCAAACTGAGCATAAATCAAGTGACAGCTGTCAAAAAGACCAACTCCGAAAAAAGTATTGCCAGATTGAAAACCACACTTCTAAAAAAACACCCTTTATATGCAATTTGGTTCGAAAATCTATAGCTTAGCTTACTAACTATTGAGGTTAAATTGAAGACGGTTTCGCTGACTGATTTCATTCATTTTTAATACAGCAACAATTTGAGGCTTCCATAGAAAACATGCTTATGCAAATTGATGCGAGATTACATTATTCAAGTACATACCTACTTACTATTTAATATGTATCTCATGCATTGAGAAAAAATAATTATTTATACATTAGTTATGATGAATTGTATCGAGGAAATATGCAAAATTTACTTATTCTTTGTAGTTATACTCAAGTACGTGCTTGTATACTTAACACCAGAAATAATAAGTTTATAAAATTCAAAAAATCAGCACTTCAATACAAAAATGTATATGTATGTACTCGTATATTAATTATTATTATTAAATAAATAAAGAACTTGATTTCCGAAACACAATTTATTGAATTTTAAGTACTTACTTGTGCACATCTGCATAGCGACACCACATCCAAGTATGAGAAAATACGTAAGAGAATTTCCTTTGGCAGTTGTTTTATAGGTTCATCATCAGATTCTGGTGAACTAAGGAATGTTTGCTGCAATTGCAAAGAGAGAAAAAATCAAATTAAATAAATTTGGTATTAGAAAGTTTAAAATTAAGGTGATAAATCAAATGAAAACGGTATGAAAATGTGATATTTTTTCTAATTTTGAGTTTAAATAATTTCCAAGTTGAAACGTCAGATCCGACAAAAAGATCGAAGTCCAATATACTGAGTGATTACGTTCTAATCGCCAAATACGAAAGGATGTACGATTCGGGATACGTCCAGATAAGTAAAAATCGGCAAAATCTCATTTCGTAAAATTAATTCATTCACATTTTGAATTAGGAAATGCTATTAGTTTTGCAATTATTGACCTTCAAATTCCAAAGCGTTCTTATAACGCCTTCACCAAAACGAGTGTATGTAACGGGCATCATAAGAGTTTGTAGTAAATTGGTCAGGATTAGTAAGGAAATTCCTTCAACAAATTCCAATAAAGAATTAGACTATCGAAATATGGAAAAAGAATTATTTACAAAGATTGAATTTTATGAGAGCTAATGTTAAACAAATAAATAAATGAAACACTTTCCATTATTAAAATAAATTATTATACTGTTCACGTTTCCATTGCAACTACCATCATCTCATGACGGTCCTCACGAAGCACTGGTACCATACTGTCCATGGCTTAGGTAAGAGCAAGGCGTCTGAAGGGTGTTTTATTCGCACCACGGTGGAGGAACACGCAGAAGGGGACGTCCTAATCTCCGTTGGAAAGACCAGGTGCAGGGCAACCTGACTGCATTTGGCCTTATCAACTGGCGCCAGCGCGCGCATAGCAGAAGTGACTGGCGAAGCTTCGTAGAGGCGGCCAAGACCGATCATCGGTGGTAGTGCCAGCTAAGTAAGTAAGTAAGCTATAGCGGAGACAACGACTCTTGATGTTCTGATTATGTCCATGCAGTGTTCCATGTGATGTTCGTTGGAATAAACACGTTTTTGCGTGTCGAAAGAAACGGAAAAAAGAAAATATTTCACTCCAACTAACCTCCGCATGATCTACACCACCTATATACGTCCTAAACTGGAGTTTAATTCGCACCTATGGACTGTAGCTTCACAAACGCATCTGGAGCTTCTAGACCGATAAAGCTAACAGCAGACAGTAGAGATTCCAGCTCTTTTGACCCCTTACAACATCGTCGAAACGTGGCTTGAGTCTCTCTGTTTTACCGTTACTTTCACGGTAGATGTTCTACGCGAACAGCAAGCGGAACTCACGCATTCAACATAGACACGGTGTTCCACCGCACTACGCATTACAAAGAAAGTTCTTTTATCTATCGTACCCCGCGAGTATTTGGAATAAGCTCCCTAAAAATATTTTCCCCGATTATTATGACCTATCAATCTTCCTTCCAATCAACACAATGCTCTGCATTCATAGACGTACCCCATGTATGTTGACTGTATCCAAAAAATTTTTCTTCGGCTTAGCATACTTTGCTATTGTACGATGTTTTGGGACTGAGTTTAGAAATTTTAAATAGTAATTCCAGAGAGTTTCGACCACAAATCTGGAAAACGGTATCCTATACTCTGTCCTGGCCACCACTGGTATCTGGACAGCCACCAAAAATAACTTCATGAAAAATGGAAGTACATATGGTATATCAATATAACAAAAAATGCGAAGATAATTAATGATAATGACGATAAAAACATTTTATTATATGTACAGGGTGTTTTTTTTTAGAAGTGTGGTTTTCAAGAAGAAATAAAACGCATTAATTTAATGTTATGGCCAAGAATTTAGCCGTCGCGGCTGGTTCGAATAAATTCCAGCCGAGAGGCCCAATTTTCGACCAATTCGTATGTCGGTGATAACGCGCCGAATATTCTCTTCCAAGGCGTCAATAGTCTCGGGCTTATGTGCGTCGACAAGCGACTTCACATAACCCCACAGAAATAGAATCTAGTCCAACGGTGTTAAATCGCACGATCTTGGAGGCCATGCCACAGGCCCACGACGCGAGATAATGCGCTCACCAAAAGTTTCCTTCAATAAATTGATTGTGATAGTTTCGTTGGCTGTGTTGGCATGTAGCGCCGTCTTGTTGGAACGAAAGGTCGTCCACATCAACATCCTCCAATTCAGGCACGAAAAAGTTATTAATCATGGCTCTATAGCGTTTCCCATTGACTGTAACATTATGACCGGTTTCATCTTTGAACAAATATGGACCAATGATTCCCTCTGCCCATAGAGCATACCAAACAGTGACTTTTCGAGGATGTAACGGCGTCTCAACAATGGCTTGTGGATTCTGATCACTCCAAATGCGACAATTTTGCTTATTAACGTACCTATTCAACCTAAAGTGAGCTTCATCCCTGAACAAAATTTTCTTGTGAAAATCGGGATCGGTGGCCATCTCGTTTTGGACCCATTCACCGAACGTGCGACGCGCTTGCTGGTCGTTCGGCTTCAATTTTCGAAATGGCAAACCAAACTGAGCATAAATCAAGTGACAGCTGTCAAAAAGACCAACTCCGAAAAAAATTTGCCAGATTGAAAACCACACTTCTAACAAAAAACACCCTTTGTAATTCCCATGTAACATAATTCGCGAACCTTGAAGTCAACATAATTACTTTCAGATTTTTCAGATTTTCGTTACATTTTCAATACATAAAAGTCGGGTGTCGTAGATATCTTGAAAACTTGAAAAGACAGAATAAATTTAGTGCATTAAGTACATATAAACAATTGAGTTCTCCTGAATAATGGAAATTTCACGAACAGACAGCAACATTGCCGGCGATTATGGTATGGTAAATAGGGATTTTGTCGGCAGATTGCAAAAGCATCTTCCGGGATATATGTACATATGTAGTCCATAAGTAAAATGCTGGCTGGGTTTGATTTTGTACTCAAGTATGACGACATTTTCAAGTTCTCGTTTAAATATAGCCAATCAAAATGAATGCTACAATTTCATTAATTTAAAAACATTAAACAAAATCACATGAAAGCAATTTTCACATATACGCGAGTTTGTTTGTACAAACACTTTACAACAACTACATACTACAATAAAATATTCACCCGAAAGTGATTGCAAAGCAAAATAGACAACGGCAACGATATTGACGACGGTGACAACAACAATGCATAGTAACGACTACGACCTTGAAAAGGGTTTTACTCTGAGAATACAATTATGTAGATATCTGTATTATGTATGCAAATAGGTGTGTGTCTATGCACAAATACATATGTACATATAAGTAAGTACCATACGTGTATGAATGTATTGATTAATTTGGAATTTGTCATTAAAATCTATACCTCTGTATGTGCCTCTGTATGTAGTATGCAAATATTTATAAGACTGATACATTAGGCTTTTAGCGCATTTAACGTATCTAATTAGGGAATTGATTCGCATATTATGAGTTCAGTTTAGACAGATAGTACATATTGAAATAGTAAACCAATCATATTGTTCAACATTATCATTTGCCCAATACACGATAAGAGCACACAATACGTTGACTGTTGAGAAAGAGATGTAATTTTCGTTAAAAATCTAGTTTGACAATCAGTAAGTATTTGATGAACATTATTTCGTGACGATCTATTTCATTTACTTTCATCCGTACTAAGGGAGTATCCACTACTAATCCAACAACAAACACTCGATTTGATATGGAATAAAGGGCATTATTTGTAATTTTGGATGTTTATATTATTATTATACAATATTTCCAATTAATTTAATTCAATTAAACTTTTACGTCATTCGTATGGATTTAAAAACTATTTAGTTGGATGGATGTGAAGAAGGCCGAGAACCTGACCTACGAGTGCAGGACAGTTCCTCAAGCACTCAGGCTATGTAGCCCATTGTACTTAAGGCCTAGGAAAAGAAGAAGGGGGGCTGACAGTAAGTAAGGGGTTAGAGAAAAAGAGGGAAAAAGTTGAAAAAAGGAATTATAGGGGGAATACGTTCTTTTCCGCAAATTTTCCGAATTCTCTCACAAATCTCAGAAGATCGCAGAAGGGGAAGGAGTAAACTTTGACCATTCCTGTGGCATCGAAACCCAAAATGCGCCATATCGTTCTGGCAAAGGAGGGACATGTGCAGAAAAAATGCTCTGTGCTGTCCACCTCCTCCAGACAAGATGTGCAGGTCGGGTCCTCGGTGATGCCGATGGTGGCTTAGTTACTCAAGATAATTAACTAGCTTAATGAGAATAAATAAATTCTATAGCAGAATACTCGTAAGAATAACACTGTGCAACAAAAAATTTGAGAATGAAATCGGTCAAAGTATTTATATGGATCATGGTTCACCAATATATTTTTACACTTCAAAGTTAAATAATGATACTCATATGGAAATATTTTTTACTTATGAACTCCGCTGTCTTTGGTGTCGGAGAAAGACTTCTTAAGGAAACTCCACTTTTTTAGCCTTTGTGGTCATATTTCTACTAATTTCTCCTTTCATAGCTACACTTTTTTAGCCTTTGTGATCATATTTCTACTAATTTCTCCTTTCATAGATGTTTTTTAAGAGTTTTGTTTGAACACCATAAAAAAAAATCAGAAAAATACAAAAGGAAAATTACCAATACGGGGGAAAAAACAAACATAAAAAAATTAATAGGGTCCCCAAACACATGAACTGTCTCCAAACCCCTGTTTTGGATACAGGAACTCCACAAATGTAATACATACTTAAATTTTTTAAACATTTTTCCGAATCATTGTATGCACCGATATGACTCCATAGCAACAAATATTTTTGCTTATGTGATTTTTTTGCTACTTGCTACTTGGTTTTTAACGTTTATATTTCTGACAGTTTACGCGTGATTCTTGACATGGGTCAAAGTAGAAAATGCTCAGACTGGTTTGCCATTTCATCATGAATAGACTTATGTACGCCTGAATAACGTTTACAAATTATTAAAATTTACTATCAAAATTCGTGATCTGTGAAAATTATGTTTCGCATGCTACGCCCATTTTATGACGAGGCACATTTTTGGCTCAATGGATATTCCGAATTGCCGTATTTGGAATGAAGACCAGCCAGAGGAAATTCAGCAGCTACCAATGCATCCCAAAAAACTGCACTGTTTGGTACTGTTCGGTTTATGGACAGGCGGCATCATTGGGCCGTACTTCTTCAAAGACGATGAAGGCCGCAACGTTACGGTCAATGGAGAAAGGTGCCGTTCGATGATAACATATTTTTTTTTTTGCTGAAAATGCAAGGATTGGGCTAGGCCGACATGTGGTTCCAACAGGACGGTGCCGCATGCCACTTTACTTTACTTTTAATGGCACAACAGCCCATGGAGGGCCTATGCCGAGCTTTTCGCATCCACTCATGTTGTGCGTGTTATATTTGTACTTGAATGGAAGGGATCTACAGTTTAATGCCGAATACGAACGGCGAAATGAAAAGCTTTTCATAGGCAATTTTTACTCTGTAGGTTTGCCATTGCCTGCCAAGAGGTGATGCCGTGTAGAAAATATATTTTTTCTACTTTTTGATTTTGCCTGTGCCGAGATTCGAACCCCGGACACTCTGTGTAGCAGTCCAACGCACTACCACTACGCCACAGCAACCACACGAAACCATGCATCAATTGAGAGGCGAATTTGGTGAGCACTTAATCTCACGTTTTGGTGCCCCGTTAGACTATTTTTTATGGGGCTATGTTAAGTCTCTTGTCTACTTATAGGGACAAGCCAAACACGATTGCTGCTTTGGAAGCCAACATTGAACTCGTCATTGGTGAGATTCCGGCCGAAATTTGTGAAAAAGTGTGCCAAAATTAGACCTTCAGAATAGACCATTTGAAGCGTAGCCGCGGGCAACATTTAAGTGAAATTACCTTTAAAAAGTAAATGGCAGTAAAAAGTAAATTGATTTATCAATCCAAATAAAAATTTCATTCACCAATCTCTTAAAAAATCACCCTTTATTATGCCATTCGAAATACAAATGACTTCGGAATTTTGCGCATACAAAATGTAATTTTTTTCGCTAAATTCGATTTTGTTAAATATGTTGGAGGTTTTTCTCCATTTTTGGACAACGAACCCGAATCCAGTGAACTCAAACCCACATAAATCCGTAGACCGATTTCATACTTAGGCAAAAAATTCGAAATTAGTGGCACAGTGTAATTTAACTTTTATGCTTGAAAAGATGTTTTCAAGATAGCTAAATGTTTCCTATAAAATTATATCATTGTGACTATTAAATAACCACAAAATTTTGCATAGGATTCAAAGAGATGCGACTAGATTAAATTTAATTCAAATTTTAAATCCAATAATCAGGTAATTACCCACGCAGGGAGGGCAACAGGTACCAGATACTTCTTCCAGATACATTCCCATGGATTTATTCGAAAACACTTTCCTTTGTAAATAAAACTTTTAAAAAATTTTACACGTTTACGTATGGGACTTCGTAGCTTCATATATCTCAGATCTTGACCGGTGCCTTTTATTTAGAAACACACATGTTAAAAAAAAACGATAGACTAAAAACTAGTTATTTGAAATGAAATTGCTCAATAAAAACAGTAACAGTATAAAATATTTTTAATTTAAATTCAACTTTCTAAAATGATTCACTTATTTACTTGAAATTCACATGTATATAAAGGGTGTTTTTTTTAGAAGTGTGGTTTTCAATCTGGCAATACTTTTTTCGGAGTTGGTCTTTTTGGCAGCTGTCACTTGATTTATGCTCAGTTTGGTTTTCCATTTCATAATGAATAGACTTACTCCTGAACAACGTTTGCAAATCGTGCAAATTTATTACCAAAATATTGGTTCGGTTCTAGCGATTTTCATAAGAAAATTTTGTTCAGCGATGAAGCTCACTTTTCGTTGAATGGGTACGTTAATAAGCAAAATTGTCGCATTCGGAGTGATCATAATCTACAAGCTATTGTTGCTATTGGGCAGAGGGAATCATTGGTCCATATTTCTTCAAAGATGAAACCGGTCATAATGTTACAGTCAATAGCGTTCCCCCTATAGAGCCATGATTAATGACCTTTTCTTGCCTGAATTGGAGGATGTTGATGTGGACGACCTTTGGTTCCAACAAGACTACGCTTCATGCCATACAGCCAACGAAACAATAAATTAATTGAAGGCTGTGGCGTTGCCTCCAAGATCGTGCGATTTAACACCGCTGGATTATTTTTTGTGGGGTTATGTGAAGTCGCTTGTCTATGCAGATAAGCCCGAGAAGATTGACGCCTTGGAAGAGAATATTTGGCGCGTTTTATTCACATACGGCCCCAATTGCTGCAAAAAGTGGTCTAAAATTGGGACTCTCGGCTGGAATTTATTCGAACCATAATGAAAACATAATGACAAATCCTTATCTTTATAATAAAGCTAAATTCTTGTTGGTCGATGTTTGGTGTAGTGGTAGTGCGTTGGACTGCTACACAGAGTGTCCGGGGTTCGAATCTCGGCACAGGCAAAATAAAAAAGTAGAAAAAATAATTTTTCTACACAGCACCACCTCTTGGCAGGCAATAGCAAACCTACAAGAGTAAAAATTGCTATGAAAAGCTCTTCACTTTGCCATTCGGATTCGGCATTAAACTGTAGATCCCTTCCATTCATGTACAAATATAACACGCCCAACATGAGTGGATGCGAAAAGCTCGGCCTAGGCCCTCCACGTGTTGTTGTGCCATTAAAAGTAAGTAAGTAAATTCTTGGCCATAACATTATATTATATGCGTTTTATTTCTTCTTGAAAACCACACTTCTAAAAAAACACCCTGTACATGTATACACAATATGTATGTGTATAAGGTGGGGCAAAAGTAATGTCATAATGTAAATGTGCCATAGTTTTTGCAAATGGCTCAAATGTCATTATGCTTTGACATTTATATTGTAGACAGATAGAGAATTAGTTGACAACAAGCAATGGAGTGATATTCACCTCCAACTCACCAATTTCTGGCCAAAATGTAGTAAAAGTAACACAAATGTGCATCAACTCAGGAGGTGGACATTAAATTTTGCAACTTAATTTCATCAATTTTACGCCTTCAAACAAATTTTCTTCATTTCTAACAAAATGGCAGCCAATTTACATTAAGACATTACTTTTGCCCCACCTTGTATTTAATTATAAATCAATATTAACAACAAGGAAAAAAGTAGTTAGTAAAAGATATAGATTAAAGTAAATAAATTGAATGCTGTCCACACACACAGCATGTATCTGTGTATGTAAATACATAAGTGCATGATGGAAAGAGGCATATATTTTGCACTGTTGACATTATAAGCAGGCACTTACAAATATCAATACGACGATAATGATCGAACCCCCCCAGCTCAAATTCATTGCAATTTTCTTGAACAGTGGGTAGTATGTATATTAGATTTGGTTGTGTTTTCTTGATTTGAAAGGCTGTTTTTCACAGGCTTAAATTTAAGATTAATGAAAATTTCTATAATGTAAAAATAATAAAAATTCTGAATGTAATTATTTATGAGCAAGTTTGAAGTATTACTGCAATCTAATCAGAGAATTTAATTACTCAAACAACTATACATTTCCTGATTTCACACAATTGCGTATTTTTAAATAAAAATCGCATTGGTCATTTACTTGTTTTTGTTCTGCGAAACAAAGAACTCATATGTTTGTGACAGCCATGCACTCTCCCACCACGGAGCACTCCCTCGCGCTCTCATATACATACATATGTCCGTACATACATACATATACCAGACTGTTTCAGCACACCTTTTTAAAAATTAAAATGAACGCTTAATAAAATTTCAATTGCATATTACTGAAAACCGGTATTTTGATATACATATGCTTATGTGCAGATGTATAAAAACGTTAAAAACATAGGTAAAATAAGGAAAACAAAATGCAACAGTTACGAGAACAAAGAAATTTCAATCAATTTATACCAACCACATTTTGGTATTTTTTTTTTTTAATTTCACAACAGAATATGTAGGGCCTAGGCCGAGCTTTTTGCATCTACTCACGTTGTGCGTACATGAATGGAAAGCACCTACAGTTCAAAAGTGACCCAAGCAACAAAATTTTCAAAATCGGGTTAAATGGTTTAATGATTTTCATATGAAGGGCCACACATAGATCTACCACAGCACTCAGTCCATTGGACTAGTGTACGGCCAAATATTCGGCTTCAATTTTTCGGCTAATAGGCTTAGAAAATCATATTCGGCTTCTGCTTCGGCTTCGGCAAAATATGGTCGAAGATTATGATAAATTTTACTGCAAATTGGCCAAACGTGCAAACACCTCAAAAACCGCATATCCTTATGAGCTCGTAAATCATCTGACAAAATTTGTATGGAAAATTCTTTAGAAAACCACGTAAGCAAGCTTTCACGAAGAATTCAATGCGCAAATGACTTCGTAAACTTGCGCGATTAAATATCCAACCCTGTGAAAAACTGTGACTGATTTACTTTACTGCAAAATGAAGTGAAAAAGAGTGATAAAGTGAAAAGCTTAAATAAGTATTTTATTACTTTAAGCAGTGTACTTGTACACTTCTCATCCACTTCATATCTATATTAATATAAAAAGGTTATGAATGACCGACGTTATGGTTGGTTAAGCCAAAAAAAAAGTAGCATATTTTGCATTTTCCAATTTTTTCTATCACTTCGATTCTCAGGTGGGCCTAAACCTGAATGATTTTCGTTTTTTTTTTTTTGTATAAACTTTTTATCGAAACTAAGTGTAAAGGTATTTTATTCTTAAAAACTTCTTCGGATTGAATCTACATATAACGAATGTTACGAAACATAGAAAAGTTTTTAAATTATGATAATCGGTAAAAAAAAAAATTTGGAGGATTAAAAAAATAAATCCGATAAATTTTTAATTTAGTGCTAATGTTTTTCTTCGCTTGAAGACACTGAGGTCTGTCGTGGAATCCGATTTGAATCCGGAAAGTGCGGGCATTCGGAGTTTATCAGCTTCATGTTCGAATCGGATTTGAAAGCCAATTTTACAAGAGTTACCATATTTGATTGGTCTTTACACCGGTATGCTTAAATGTGATTTAAGCCGGTTTTAGCCAGTTTTAACAAAAAATGCCGGCTTTTTTTTGGTTAAACTTAGTTTAAACACATAATTTCGTAAATTATGTATAGCAAATTGTAACAAATGTTTACTAATAAACAGTATTCTTCTTGGTAGTGCTAATGATCATGATAATGATGAGAAATAGATTAGATTCAATACTGAAATAGTGAATATTTACTGGCGCCTCCTCCTCCATGGAATCCTCGTCCATTTTAATAATTGCTGCACGCTCGCCGCTGCCGTTTCCAACGATGCTACTATATGCACCAGTGCCTCCACCACTACCAATACCTGCACCACTACCGTTCGTAGCGCCACCGCCGCCGGCTGCACGGTCGTAAACACTTTTTAACAAATGTCTAGCAGCGGCAACGCCCGAAGTGCTTGCAATCGATGTCGATGTAGAAGTTGATGCAAATGAGATTGGTGACGTCGATGACGCAGCTGACGATGATGATGTAGACGCTGTAGAGGATGTTGATGTTGTGGATGCAGCTGAACGCCAAATACTGCCACCAATACCGCCAATTCCACCAATTAATTTTTTTGCAGTACTAGCGGCAGTAGTACTAGCAGCACCAGCACCACCACCACCACCACCACTATTCGTAGTGTTATTATTATTTAAGCTCAGATTTAAATTTAAATTTCTTTTTGAATTAATATTGTTATTATTTCCGCTGATTTCAACGTTAGCGGTTGTTGCTGTTGTTGAACACACGCCACCACTGCCCGTTGCAACGCCAACACCACTGCCGACACTGCCGCTGCCACTACGACTTGAATTGCTGCTGCTACTACTGCTGCTTGGTGGACAGAGTAACTCTGCACTGCCACCAGCTTCACCAATGCTGCTTCTACCGACACCGTTGCTGCTGCTTGTCCCACCAACGCCACCACCACCACCGCTGCTTTCTAAAATTGCTTTGTTTTTGATGAACATTTATGAGAATGTCGTTAGTTTTAACGATTATACTTTGGTGTGTAATTGCGGATTCTTTCCCTAGTTTTCTTCGCTTATCAATTTGTTTCGGATCAATTTTCTTCTTCTTGTCTATTAAAATAAATGCGTTGGACTCTTCACTTGCGAAAAGCGCAGCAATAATCTATTTTTTTTTATTTATTGTTTTTATTTTTATTTTTTATGTTCTTTCGTTTCCCTTTATTAAAAACAATTCAGACACACATGCTAAATGTTAAAGATTTTTGGGTTTTTGCGGCCGAGACAGGAACTACTCAAGCGCGCGCACACAATTAAGTAGCTGCGGAGTTAATGTTCGATTAAATGATCGCGAAATTGCGTTGATTAATATTTGCTACCATCACGGCTGCGGCGACGATACGACAACAACAAAACCAAAGCACTGGCCGACAACGAACTGACAGCCTCTGCCTTTTGGCTGTTGAAATGGATACGATAACAAAGCACAACAACGCCAACAACAACAACAACAGCAACAATAGTGACAACGACAACGACAAACAATTACAGCAAATAATCACAATACAAATGAACAAAAGCACAGGCACACACAAATTGTTCAGAAGTCAGCTGTGAATATGCGTCGCGCTGTTCCTATTAAAATATACACATACACACACACATCCGTAGGTGCATACTATATTTATGTATACATGTATGTATTTTTGTTTGTATTTATTTATTTATTTATTATTGTTTTGCTTTATAGAATTTTTTTATTTTGTTACCAACTTCATGCCAGCTGATTGTTGTTTGTATCCGAAACCTATTTTGGAGAAGAGAGAAAAACAAGAAGAAAAAAGAGAGAAAAGAGAACGAAAACAAATTTTAAATATAGAACGTTGAGCTCTTTTGATGTTTTTGTATTGACATGGCATTAAATGAAAAACATAAGTAATTCAAGAACGCATTCGAATTTTCTATTATGAGAACTCAGTATTGGTGAAATTCACTTCACTTTGTAAAAGCTACATACGTATGGTAAATTGTTAGTCGTCGCATTTGTCGTTTTTTTCCATATTTTTGGAATATGAAATTTCGTATTTATGTAAGTGAAGTGAGATACCGAAGTATGGTAAAACTGCTAGTGCTATATTTAAATATGTACGTGTGTATGATTAACATTAATGATGGCCAAGTTAGTCTAATCGATTAAGAATGTAGGTAAATATGGTGCATCCAGATCCAAATACTAAACATTTTAACATTTGTGTGCATTTACTTCATGCATAATACGCAAAAAGGTGAATTGTATACAAGGTTTCTAAAAACTGGGTCTTTTTCTTCTTATTTTGTGTTGAAAGGAGAATGATTGGGAAAATAAATGTTGACGTTTGATTGTTCGTTTACTCTTTGACCATGTTCACATTAGCCTCAGAGCGCCAACTCAATTTAACAAGAGTCGACTCTATCATGTTCGGTTCGTACTAAAATATGGTCTGAACAACGTCGCCACATTTTTGACGATTACCAACTCTTCTTTTGCGCAGCACAAATATTTATTGCAGGAGAAAATTAAGCAATGAACGATAGTGAAGAAGTTCCAATTACTCATTTTTACAAGTTTCGATTATTTTTCATCATTCTAGGTAAATAAAATTTTTTACGGTTAAATTATTTTTTCGCAGCTGATTGAAATGACATTTCAACAAATGTCGAAATGAGTCGAAAATTTTTTAACAAAATAAAAAATCCCGCCTCACGTAACTTTTCCTCTCTCCCCGTCCCCCTTTGTCTGTAGACGTAAAAATTAGTCGGGTCACGGAGGCTAATGTTTTACACAACCGATTTTGACATTCACTGAGTGGCAACCATAAAAATGTGTTGTTAACTGGTCCTTAGCAACAGAGAAAATAGTGAATTTAAAATTTAATACTTAAATATCTTTATTTATGACTTTATTTTCTTAATTACATTGTCGTTCATACTTGTTGTACTGCTGCTTTCGACAGCTGATTTTGACATTCAGACTTTTCCACAACAACAAATATTTGTTGCTACTAGGCTTGCCAAACGTTCTCCTTTCGGTAGCAGTCCCCTTTTAAAATAAAAAATCTCCACCTAAAAGGCTGAAAAGTCAAATTTAAACGCAAAAAGCCCCTCCTCTTTAACCCTAAAAAGGTAAATCTAGGAATATCGTTAAGGGGGTAAACCTTGAAAATTGTACGACTAAGTACTGCTTTTAATGTTAAAAGCAAATAATTTTTTATATATAGTATATACATATGTATGTACATATGTATATTAAGCATTTTTCAAGAACTGTTTGAGATAGAAAAGTAAAAAATATTAATTAAGAGTAACTAAACACTCACGAGTTCTACCCATCCCAATTGGATGTAGTTAATTAAAAAATTGGACTCATAAAATTGACGTGCTTTACTTTTTCTGGTTAAAACAATATGTAGTATACTTGTAGTTTTAATTTTTTAATTAATTCCATGCAGTAGTGCATATTTTGAAAGCGCTTTTTCTGTGTTGAGTGCGCTCTTTCTGTGTTTTCTGAGTTGAAGTAAGGAGGATGATTTTCAATTAATCTAATAAAAATTATTACTTAATTAACTTGGATATTCAAGAGAATTGCACCGGATTTTATGGTTATTAAAGATAACAAATATTTGATTGAAACGGCATGGTTGTACATATAATACGAATACAAATATTTATTTTGGTTGTTTTTTCTTTTTTTCTTTCAAAATAGTTTAATAAGTTTAAATTTATTCCTTTAGCGATGCGATTTTTTTACCCTCATTCTAAAAGCAAATTTTTATATAGAATTCATAATGTCCTCCTAAACCAAATTGTCTCTAAATAAAGTAAAACACACAAGTTTCTCCAGAAAGGATTTTAAAATAAGGCCAGCCTAATGGTTATTGCCGTGTAGAAGTTGTGTACTGTCGTCATCACTTTCTATATAATTTCACTATGATACGCAAGTTGTACTTGTTTCAAGCGGAAGGTGGAGTAGGTGGAAAGTTATAGTTGGAATGAGTTGATGCTCAGTGTAAAATAAAGAAATTTGGGAATGAGTTAATTGCATGTGTATGTTTTGGTGCTCATGGTAGTTAATGTCAACTGCTACAGCACAACAGCGATAAAGCAGGCAACGACTTTTATATTATATAATATTATGTACATATATTAATTTTCTTAACATTTTCATAACAGAACATAGATATATAATATAAATGAAGAACTGCATTGGAACAACAAAGAAATCAAAATATGTAGAAAACTGAAAGTTTACATATTGCATAAATGTAATAAAAAAAATCAATTGTATCGCTTCAAATGTAGCATTCACGATTTAACGATTTGATTTCATTTCACAAAGAGGAAAAATAAAATATAACAACAAGCAATAAATAATACGCAAACGAGGTTAACGATGATAACGATGGAAATAGTCTTATACATAGAGAGCGCGATACAAATATTATTATAAAAAGATTCTTGAAAATTTAAAAAGAGAAGGCTTCAAGAATTTTTAAATTATCAACACTTCTATCAACAGGAGAATAAATAAATACATATATGAAATATTAAGGGTTTCGGGGCAATTTACAACTTAGAGGAAAGACAAGAGGGGACAGGTATGACATGCTCGAGCCGGCATCTGTTCTTTTATGCTGTTCATTTTTTCAAATTTATTTTATTCTCATTTATCAATTTAAGTTGGCTGCACATTGATTTGAGCGTGTTATTGGAAAACTTGTCAAATGAAAACAGATTTTAAGAGTGAATATTTTTTAAATGCAAATACAAAAATTCATAATTTCAATGTTATTTAATTTAGTAATCTTAAATTATTTTAACAAACAGTATATCACAAAATTTATTTTTTATTTTGTAAATCTTGCTGTGTGGAAAACCAAGTGGCAGGACCAAAAGATAATTGGCAAATGGCTTTCAAGAAAACTTGCCGTGTGGAAAAGGGAACTTGGACGATTACCACTGTCACTGTTCCAGTTAGCATTCGGTATAATTCGTAGTCGTAGTAATATTGGTTAAGATCTATAAATTGGAATGGTGAACGGAAAAATCCTTTCCAAAAACAACGAGAAGTAAAAGTATTTAGTAAATTCATCCACTAATGACACTCGTTCTTTTTTACTTATGAAATTATGAAACATCATTAAAATGTAATACGTTTTTGCTCTATGAATGAAGGTATTAAAAGGTAAGTGTTAATAAGAGTGATTAGGTGCAGAGTACTCCGTTTCGTTTTCTTTTGGGCAGAAGCGGCAATTAACTGGGGTGTTCCTACCAAAAAAACCCTTATGTTATTTTTTATGTATGGATAAATTAAAACATTGAGCTGATCGTACAGGATTTAAGGATTTTAACATGAATTGTCTAACCTTAGGGTTCTGAGTAGTAGTCCTCTCCCTTTAATCTTAAGATTTAAAATGAGAGTATTCAAAATCGACTGGAGCGAATGTGTCAGTGATTCTTTCCTAATTACATAGGTACATACATATGTACAAACACACATATTTACACAGATATATTCGTACGTGCATATATAAGAGGATATACATATGTATGTACATATCGTACTTGGAGAATATAACTACACCGAATTAACCAACGGTCAGTGGTCTCTTGAGTATATTTTCCTCGTTTTGTTTTTGTTTTATGTGTATGATGCTGTTCTTCCACAAAACCACAGCACACAAGGCAACAACGCAAATCTCAACAAAAAGTTATTACCCCCATTCTGGGGAGATTGAACTTAGTATTCTGGCTGATGTTAAGAGTGTGTGTGTGTGTGTGTGTATGTGGTAACGAATAATGACTGGATGCGTGTATGCAATGGTGCACAGCTTTATGTATGGATACAGCGGTTCGCCAATGGCACTTAATGGATATATTAATATTATCATCGTTATGTACCTATACATATACCATATGTAAATATGTATGTACATACATATATATGAATGTAATGACCGTCCTCGTCCATGGTGTAAAACATTCAGTGCTTTAGAGTAATATGAACATTTAATGATTATAAACAATATACATATGATAAATGCACTGTAAGAATTGCAGCCAAACAAACAAGTGGCAGGACCAAATGGGAATTGGCAAATGGCTTTCAAGAAAACTTGCCGTGTGGTAAGGGAACTTAGGACGATTACCACTGCCACTGTTGCAGTTAGCACTCCGTATCACGTTTTATACCAAGCGTAACAGCAACCAAGCAGTTTTTAGGATATCACTGATTACTGATCGTGATCTTAGATGATATACATATGTATTATTATGAAGAGGAGGGCAAACATTTGTACAAGGTGGAGCTTTGACAATTATGCTGTAGACAGACAGAGAATTTGTTGACAACAAGCAATGGAATAAGACACACCTTCAAATCATAAATTTTGAGCCAAAATGTCGTAAAACAGCACAAATTTGCATAAACTCAGGAGGTGGTAAATTTTACCGATATCAACGTAATGCTTTCATTTTATTTCTTAATGTCATATTATGACTTTACTGTTGCCCACCTTTTGTATATAACGCAGATATACCATATTTACTTATGGAAAGCAATGGTCGGTATGGCCTAGTGGTAGTGCGTTGGACTGTTACGCTGAGTGTCCGGAGTTCAAATCTCGACACAGGCGAAAAGTGGAAAAAAAAACAATTTTTCTACACGGCACCACTTCTTGGCCAGGCCTGATAAAAATTGCCTATGAAAAGCTTTTCGTTCGGATTCGGCATAAAACTGTAGGTCATATACAACATGATTGGATGCGAAAAGCTCGGCCTTTGGCGCTACATGCGGTCATAGTTGACATTGGTAAAACTGAAGTTCATTGTGGTAAAGGCATAATGGCTATCCCACAATGGCTGTCTATCTCTTTATCGGTGTCCTGTGATTGCATTCCGTCTCTCATTATCCCTCCTTCTTCCACCCACCTATCAATTTTCCTTCCAATCAACACAATGCTCTGCATTCATAGGGGTACACCGTGTGTGTTAAATGTATGAATAAAAAATAAAAAAAGGTATAAGCTAATTGCAGAATTACAAGCAAATTGCGAGGGAAATTATTATTTATAGATTTGCAACAAAAAAACAACAATAAAAAAAAAATTATAACGTTCCAGCTGAGTGGAAAATCTTAGATAATAATGATCCCCAAACCAGGCAAAGACCCTACACTTGTTGGCTCGTACAGCCCAATATGGATTGGTGCCCATACTCTTAAAATTTTTTGAGAAACTCTTAATTAAAAAACAACTGTAACTGAAGTACGAAAAGCATGCATTTGAGGGAAAAAAGTATTGCTTTGCTATATGCGTAGATGTTACTTAGTCGTTTGACAAGGTTTGGCATGAAGTCCTTTTGTACAGAATTAATAAACTGTTTCCCCAAAATACCAATGTTTTACTAAAAACCTATCTGCCAAACAGAATTTTCTGTGTTAAACACAAAAACTACACATCAAAAAGATACCGAATTGCTGGAGTCCCACAAGGGACTTAGTTCGCTACTCTACCTATTATTCAGCTCAGATTTGCCAACAGCGATTTTAAGTACTCGTACTGACTCCATAACAGCGACCCAATCTCTACAGTATTACCTTGAGAAACAATAGAAAATTGGTTAGCGACCTGGAGAAAAAAAAGTAAATGAATCAAAAAGCGCCCATCTTACTTTTGCGCTAAGAAAAGGAGCTTGCCCAATCTTGATTTTCAATATCTCTTTCAATTATCTTTGACTCTTAAAGATTGTGTTAACTACCTCGGCATGAACATTGATAAAAGATTGAACTGGAAAAAAAAATTTAAAACAGACCCTTCAAGATAACTCTAGACAACAAATTGCTCCTCTATAAAGTGGTTATAAAATCTATCTGGACGTATGGCATTCAACTATAGGGATATGCGTCGCTATTATTGTCAAAGATAATTCAAAGAACGCAATCCAGAACCCTCACATGAGCTCCATGGTACATAAGAAATATCAATACTTATATAGTTCTCAATATGGGTACTGAATATAAAATTTTTTTTAAAAATATACTCTAATATTGAAGACAAGAAGTCTGGCAAGAAGCTTACTACAAAGCCAATACCGTAAGCGGTTAAAAAAGTATAGATCTACCATAGGTCTTGATATACAAAAACCTTTAGTGTAGTTCTACCCTGAGCAGGAAGGAGGCTGAACATTATTTCTCCAGCAGAAATAATTTTTATACTTCGTTCTAGTTCGGTGTAAATTCAGTCTACTAAAATCCACGCGAGACCTTTCACACTTGTAATACAGCACTAAATCCACACAGTGGCTTTTATTTAAGATTGAAAAACTTGTTATTAGTTTCTAAGTATAGAAAGATTCAATACAAAATAAACGATAAACAAATTTTTGGGTACTAAATACGTGGTGGATTTACACTTGGCATTTTTAAAACATTGAAAACGAACTGTAACCAACTTTTTAAATTAATTAATGCATTAGTAATGTACATAATTAATAATAATAATAATACTTAATGTTAAATAATCTACCATGTTAATAATCTAAATAATCTACAGAAGCGAAATATTTTATGAATCCTCATAAAATAAACCGAGGTTCATTTTGATATGGGACATTAGGGGGGAAGGGGAGGGCTAGACTTGAATATTTTCTACCCAAAAGATTGGAATGACAAATTCGCAATTGACTTTTCAACCTACAATTGATCAGATAAATACTCAGCCATTTTACCGGGAAATAAAATATATTTCTAAAAACCACACTCCAAATATATAGCAAATTTTAAAAGTTTTTATTTTTCTTTAGCCAGAAATCATACTAATTTTTTAAAGCAAATATACGAGAACAGTATCGAGCACGAATGGATACATGAGAACATTTTTGGGTTACTATAAATAGCCATGTGGCCGCTGTGGCGTAGTGGCAATGCGTTGGACTGCTACGCAGAGTGTCCGGGGTTCGAATCTCGGCACAAGCAAAATCATAAAGTAGAAAAAATAATTTTTCTACACGGTACCACCCCTTGGCAGGCAATGGCAAAACTACAAGAGTAAAAATTGCTATGAAAAGCTTTTCACTTCCCCGTTCGGATTCGGCATTAAACTGTAGGTCCCTTCCATTCATGTACAAATATAACACGCACAACATGAGTGGATGCGAAAAACTCGGCCTAGGCCCTCCATGGGCTGTAGTGCCATTAAAAGTAAAAAGTAAGTCAAGTATAGCCAAGAATGTTGAGATATCGACAATAGGAAAATTTAATTCTGAAATCAGTTAATATTTAATTTTAAATTTTGATCATAAGGCTCTGTTACGGTATTTTATAAATACAAACATAATGCAAAAGAATTTTTCAAATCAAAGAGGTTCAAAAGCAAAGAAGTTTTCCAAATTTCTTCAAAAATTTCATTTCTCATAAACTTCTTATTCATATTTCTACGCATATGAATTGAATAAGAATTTTAGGAATTTATACATGTTCACCTCTTGGCAGGCAATGACAAATACAGCAAGTGATAAGAAATTGTCATATCGCCGTTCAGAACTGGCGTTAAACTGTAGGTCCACCTATGTGGTATTACAATGGGCCGGTCTAGCATAAGTGTTTGTTTTCGGAAAGCCATTGACTTGACTGTGCCGAGATTTGAACCCGAGCACAGATTTGAACCAGCATACTACCAACTACGCGCAACGGCTACAAGACCTAAGTATTATTTACTTATATGCTCTTCAGGTTCTTTTTTATTAAATTGCAGTTTATTGAGTTCAATGCCACTCTTAACTATTTGGCTTTGCTTTATTTTATTTTATTTTCAGTACCACCTTATGTACATATTTGTCATTTGCTAACTTTACATTTCTTCCTTACTTATTGCTGCTGCTGCTGCTGCTGCTGCTGGTTACAATTATTATTAAAGCTGGTTTTTGTTTGTTTTTGTTCTTGTTTTTCTTTGTTCGTCTAAGCTTCTCATGCATGCCCCAACATATATGGGTTCATTGATATTAACAAGAAATTATGGTCTTGACTGAAGCAAAAGAATGTGACAAGTTTATAGAAGTTAAGTACAAATCAAATGATGTGGACTTGTGTCTCGGACATGTCAACGTCACTGAAATTGTATTTAAAACCATACAACAACAATAACAGCACACATACATCACATGTACATAAATGCAAGTTTTATGCACTTGGCAGTGCATATGACGTAATATACGAGAAGGCGAAGAAGCCAACGAACAAAAACTTTAAACATTGGTTGTGAAAACTTTTGTGCTATGGTAATAAGCGTCATCTCAATATGGTTATTTCTTGTCTGGTAAAGAAAAACAATGATGCAAAGGAAGAAAAAAGAGAAAATCAACTCTATTAGAAGAATTTTGTTGTAACTGGGGGTACGAGTACGAGTACATGAGTAAAACTGGAAGTGGTGACATCTTGTTAGAAGCAACTCGCATGATATTAAGTGAAATGCCGTCTAGTCATTATGACGCCAGGAAAACGACAAAATAGTCACAGTAGTAAACGGAATTGTTAGGATATGTAGCAAAGATGTAAAGTTCAGTTGCATGCACGGTGTAAATAATTAATGTAGCTAATCCGCACAAGGTTTTTATGCTCATAGAAGATAAATTTTTGCTGTTAGTCCACGTAGATTACAACTCACAAAGGTTTTTTGTACACGGCAACAATCAAGTGGGATAGATTGAGAGTATAACTCCTACCCCGTTTCTAAATGTAAAACGCAACCCAATTCAGTGGCAAGTTATGCTATTTATGGTAAGAGTAGTTTACAATAGTGATCCGCACAATTTTTTCTATTTTAAACCTTTATTAGTCAATATTGCGAAAAAAAAACCTTCCTTGCCTAAAAATCACTATTTCTATGAGAAAAACAGTTATATTTTCCAAAAACTTTGAGGTGGTTATAAGTGGCCGTCCAAAAAGGAAGAATATAATAAATTTTACAGCAAAAAATACAACAAAAATACCTAAATTGAAGTTGGTAGTGTTGGGGCTGGAGTCTGCAAATGAAGATTTCAAAAAGCCGTAACAATGGAAAATTCGCTCCATAAGTACCTATAGCAGAGGTTCATAATAGATGAATAAACGGTGCCCAAATTTACATTCTCGCGGACAGTCGAGCAGCTTCAAAAGAGAAAGATCTAACCGCATTCACCATAAAAACCAACAGGAATAAAATTATACTTGTCTTAGATACCGGGTCATTAAGGATTAGAGGGAAGTGAAAAGTCGGGCAGCCTAGCGATATCTTCAAATCACACCCAAACTACATATAATAAAGGGTTGGGCAACAAAAGTTCTCCAAAGACTTCTGGACTAGACGTAAAGGTCTCTGACAGGCTAAAAGATTTATTAACCCAATCACCATTAACTCTAAACATATTTATAATCGAATTAAAAAGAATGGAAATTCGAACCCTTACATGGCTTCTTACTTGGCATTTTTCATCTCTAGCATCACCTTAAGAAGTTAGGTATATCGCAATGAGATTCATGTAGACTATGCAATGAAGACATGGAAACAGCTGAACACATACTAGGCGACTGTCCGGCGTAGATCGCTTTACCTCGGGAGGAAGACGTGTATAGAATAAGATGGAACGATGAGCTGTATGAGCTGCACGCCGACACTGACATAGTCAAGCGTATAAAAACCCAGCGGCTTTGCTGGCTGGGTCATGTTGGGCGCATGGAAGAAAGCGCTCCGGCTATAAGAGGGTTTTTTTCGAGCCACGGTAGAGGAACACGCAGAGGAGGACGTCCTAATCTTCGTTGGAAAGACCAGGTTCAGGGCGACCTGACTGAACTAGGCCTTATCAACTGCCGCCAGCGCGAACCTAGCAGAGGCGCCCAAAAACGATCTTCGGTTGTAGTGCCAGCTAAGTAAGTAGTCGTACATATGTATACGAGTATGTCATCGTATATATATGTACAATACCATACACAATATTTTAATATGCTTCATTATATTCGCGCAATGCTTATAAAATATATATTGTAATTGTTGTTGTTGCAACGATTTATCTTTCATGAGTATGTATCTGTGAGATACACAACTGTGCAAAAGCGAAAAAACAGCTGAAAAAAGTGAAGGAAAAAAAACATAACAAACTGAACAAATCGAGAAAAAGGAAAAGGTAAGATAATACTACCGACATACTGAAAGCAGCGTACGCTTATAGCGTCTTGACTTTAATCCTTTAAGGTACGTTTTTTGTTGCATGTGCCTCAATACATACATACTTACTATACATTTAAGTTAAAACTTCATAATTGTTCAATAGAATTTATAGTTAAAAACTCGTCTAGCGGTATACCATATAACATAGGTATTATTGGGAAAGATCTCGAGGCTGTACTTACGACACCTAATTGTAGACGTTACAAACAACCGTTGCTCAATCAAAACCAATATACGAAGTGTAGAAGGTACAAACATTTAACCTGATAGAAGAATGGGTTAAAAGTGTATGTATGTACAATAATATTTTGAATTTTATAAAAAATGTGAAATTTTTATATACTATTTCTTTTCTTAAAGTCACCCCACCCCGTTGTTTTTGTTGTTGTTGTTGATATTTTAATAAAAGAAAAACAGAAAACAAATGTTTACCACAACAACGTGACTGCCTCTGTTGCCCGGCTGTAGTTTGTGTTCTTCAACGAAAAAGCAACAACAGCAGAAAAACAAAAATGCTGCTATCAACAATATTCTCAATTTATTTTTGTCATTTCACTCAATTAAATAAATTTTAATTTAAAACACAAGCCGAAAAAAAGGAACTAAAGGGAAATACTAAAATTTAGTTCTGATTGTTGCTTGCTTTGCTCTTGTTTCGCTTTTAGCGCTCATCATAAGAATCGAGTAGCTCGAGAAGTAAAGGAGCTGATGAAGACACACCAACAACAGAGAGGAGTAAAAACAGAGAATGCTTGGGTATCTGTCAGATACAGCAGCAGCAACAATAACAATGGAAAATAAAAAGTAATAATAAAAGCAATAATAATAACCAGATACGTGTGAATAAAATGAAAGAAAATAACTACGAAAATAACTACGAAAATTGCTACGACAATAACTACGAAAATAACTACGAAAATAGCTACGAACAAAAAACGTGAATTCACATTTGTATAATTCCAATTAGATTCCCTCGTTTCCCTCCCCAATGCTGTAATATTCTAGATCTATTTGGTATTATGTTTATTGAACTATTTTTGTTTTAAGTTTATTTAATAATTTTCATTTCTTACACACACCAACACACATAACAACACAAACGGAAAACAAAATTGTAATTTTGACGACGACGATAACAAATCGAAAACAGCAACTTTTCGACCACTAAACACTGAAGCCACATACAGAAAATAATGGAGCAACTGATGAGAAAAACGTCCAACCACGAATACGAAGAGGTCGCAGAACGACGACGACGATAACCAGCAGCCCAACGAACATTAACCAACAAATGCCGAGCAGTAATAAATAATGTCGATATTCTAGTGGGAAGGCAAAATATGCTGTTGTCGGAAATCCAAACACAAAAGGAAATATGTATTTACTTAACCGTATCTAGTTCCACGGATCCAAGTGCAAAAAGTTCAAAATGACATTGCAATATGCATATACCACTTATAAAATGCATTTTTGTCTATTATGTTCTCTTTTTTTATGGCATTTTAAGGCTCTCATTGTATATTTCTCATTAAAAAGCAAATAGAGGTTGAGCACATTGCAGTGTTGCCAGAGGGGATGCCCAACAATTTCTCAAAAAAATCGAAAACATTTAATAGAAAATAGAGACAAATGTTTAAAGCACGTGATTGAAAATAAGAAATGCATGAAATGACTTTCAGTTAATATGATTAAGTAAAACATATCTAAACGAAGCAAATCAAAATATCGTCATGCGAAGTTCTAGGGCTTATACAGCCCTGGCTTCCATCAGCCATCTTACTTAAACCTGGTTCAAAATCACCTTTTAAACTTTAGGCTTTTACTTTTTCAGCGATACACAACGGTAGTTTTATACTAACGCTAGACTACAAACTGGTAGATATTTTTAAGCATTCATTTATATTACAAAAAAAATTTAAATGGAAAATAGTTTACAGCATTTTTATATTACTATTTGTCAGTATAGTCGTTGATAGAATTGGTTCTCCTGCAAAGTTTAAACTAACAAATATTTTCCAACAGAAGGAAATTATCGTTTCCACGGTGCTGACCTCGAAGACGAAGATTACTTTCAATTCAGTAGTCGATATTGTGAGCAATTTATTATTAACTATTTTCGTTTAGAAAATCGCTGACGTCTTGGAAAAATGATACCACGGTACTGACTTCTTATATTGTATCACGATGTTTTTCATCTGCTTATCACACATCATCATTTGTTGATGACTAATCTATTTATAAAAATTATGTTATTTGATAGAAAATTATTACTATTATGTATTCAAATTTCAAATATCTCCAAATCTCGGGGACAAAGTTTAACTATGTACTATTTGTTAACTAAAAATTTAGGAGCCATTGTCTTCTTCATGATATTATATGATATAGATTATATATCTTCATTAAAAGCGCAGCAACCCATGGAGCGCCTAGCTTTTCGCATATACTACATATTCATGTTGTAGCCGAATCAGGCGTAGCAGTCCAACATACGGTACTGACAATTGAAGATTTTTTACAATGTCGTGTCCTGATGTCTCTAATTCTTTAATTTATTTCTATGCGCTTAGTAGATTTTTTTAAAATTTTTTTAATTATATTGAATTTGAGGGTCAGCTTATTATAGCTTATACATGAGACTATTCGCCCCAACTTAGCATTTTGTTGAAATGCGAAATTTCGTTATCGTCAAATGGAAATTTGGAAATTCAAACAAATGTAAGCGAAATTCACTTAATTCTTTTGTTACTAAATTTTAATTACAAATTCAACATTTAGATGAAATTCTATCCCGTGTGAACATTTGCATTCATTCAAATAAACAAAGTACAGTAAAACCAGTTAAGTAACACAGCTGAAGATATCAGTTTTTGAGGTACGTAAGCGGGAAAGGCACTTAAAAGGGACAATTTCTATGGAAAATTTTAGAAAAACTAATAAATTACAGGTACTTAAGCGAGGATGACTCTTAAGAGAGAGATATTAACCGAGGTTTACGTACAAAGGCACTATTTTAACAGGCCATCAATGAGTTGGTGGTATTATTTCAATATTATAGCTCTTCAATTGGTTGCATCATTTTCGCATTTTTACCTATATTTGCCAAAACTACCAAGAACATTTTTGAAAAGTATAATGATTTTGATCGAATGAAAGTATTTCGCCTTTTACAGCGACTTATTTTAAATTTCTTGTATTTTAATTTTCTTTGTAGAAAGAAATGGCATTTTGTAAATTGTGTTATTAGTACTGACCGCTCATTTTGTCCGGTAAACTTGTACATAAGTTATGACTTAAATTAACGATTTAATTAATTTAACTGTTAAGTAACTGTTAAACACCATAATTTACATAATAACTATGTAAAGCAATTCAGTAAACATTCTTCAAGAAGCTGCGTCAAAGTGGCAACTCCGCAAAATGTAATGTAAAGCAAAATGAGAAATAGTGGAAAGAGAATAACACTAACACCTTGTACAAAACAGATACAAAATCTCTCAAAAATAGAAACAAAGTGCATATGCATATACAAATAAAAAGTGAAAAATATGCATAAATTGCAAAGTTCTTTTCAAATTGAAAAGGGTGAGCTCGGCTTTCTGCAAACGCCAATTTATGAAAGCAATTGCGAAAAATATTATAAAAATAAAAATACGATTACAACTCTGTACACTAATTAAATAAAAATATTATTTGGCTATCGTTCATACCGCTCATTTTGTAAGTTATCATTCTATCATCATGTAAGTTATCATTATAATTTTTGACAAATATGTATTATAAAGATATGTATATAGAAATAGATTTCTTTCACCCCGATTCAGTTTGTGAAATTTGTCACTAAGTGGAAGTCGCAAGAATTATGGAAACGTTGGAGAGAACTCACGGTACAGGAGTGTTGTCGAGGCTGTATGACCTACCGGGAGCTAAAGCACATGGAGAAAGATGAGAATTGACCCGCCAAAGTTGTATAAAGTAATGATGAGAAACTAGTCAGCAAAGTGCTTAAAATACGCATAGAAGCCGTCGCAGCAGTTACAAATTTGTAACTCCATTAATAAATCCAAAAATTTTCATATGCTAGAATTGAAAACGGCTCAAAATAAAGGAACGAAATCCATTTTTAATAAGGCAATTTTTACGTAAAATTATTCCGATTATATTCCAGAATACAAATATTTTGAATTTGCAACTGTTACAACGGATTCGGCAATAGGAATGACTAAAAAATCAAATATTAAGCGTCGTAGCTAGTGTGTATTGATTTCTTTTTATATAAATATGAAGTAAATTCTAATTGCTGCCAGAGTTATATATGTATACAGTGATATATATATATACTTACAGTGCCGGACAATTAAATAAGAACACCTTGCACTATAAAACTTCCATTGATTTCTTTTTATCGGACTACTTATGGCAAATAATTTTTTAGAGAAGAAAATGGTATGGTAAGTATATACTTTATAAATTTCTAGGTGGCAACACTACATTTAAATATTTTTTTGTTGATTCCCAAACAAAAAAGTAGAAGCGAAGCATTCGAAGGCGGACAATTATTAAGAACAGAAGACGAAAAAATTTATATTTTAAAAAGAAAACTTAAATTTGTTTATAAGTAATTTGTACTGGTAAGCATTTAAATGGTAGCATTGAGGGTAATTCAACAAATTAAATGTAAACTATTCCGTAATGTCACAGCAAAATGGGTCGAGCAAAGCACTGTAGAAAGGAGGAGCGTGATTTGGTGAAAAAACTGCGAAATGAGCGATAAAGCATCAGCCAAATAGCTAAAACTATTAGCAGATCCTCGACATTTGTCTACCAATCTTTATTACCTCAAAAATTTCATTGCAAGAGAGGTAGTGCAGATGATAATCGCATAAAAGTTTTGGCTGCACGCGATTCATTTAAGGCAGCTGCCGCAATTAGAGAGGAGACAGGGGTTCAAATTTGTGCTCGATCAGTAAGGAGACGTTTGATGGAAAAAAAACTGTATGGGAGAACAGCACGAAAAGTACCAATGTTGACACAAAGACATCGAAAGTGCCGCATAGAGTTCGCTAAAGCGCACATTGAGTGGGATGGTTCAATTAATACAAAAAAATGGCGTAACGTATTATGGACAGACGAAAGCACGGTGAATCTTGTTGGAAGTGATGGCAAACGTTGGTTTAGACGCCCGAAAAGTGCAGAATTGAGTTCAAAATATACTAGGAAGACGTTTAATCACATATGGGGATGCTTCTCTTGGTATGGTGTGGGCCCTCTGTATTGGATAAAAGAAACTATGGGCAGATTTCTTTACGTAAACATCCTTCACGAGGTGATGCTTCCTTATGCTGAATGGGAAATGCTCCTGAAATGGCAAATGCAACAGGATAACGACCCAAAGCACACCTCAATCCTTGCGCGAGATTGGTTTTCCCATAATGGAATTCCCGTTATGACCTGGGCTTCACAATCTCCTGACCTTAATCCAATCGAGAACTTGTGGAATATTGTCACAAAGAGAAGATTGGCAGTACCAGAGCTAAAACCAAAGACGAATTGTGGCAAAGCATTCAAAGATCGTGGAATTCCATACCCCAGGCTACTTGCGCGTCCCTGGTGGAATCAATACCTAGAAGGTGTAAGGCGGTTTTAATTAACAAAGGCTATTGCACAAAATATTTTATAATTTTTTTTTTAATTGAAGTGTTCTTATTGTTTTGTACTTTTGAAATATGATTTTATGTATAACTTTTAATTTCTTTTTTTACACTGAATTGATTTTGTTTTTGTTTTAAGAAAAAATTAAACTTATGGAATAAATGAAGCCTCATAAGCCTAGAGAAATATTTTTATAATGTTTTTGGTTTCAGAACAAGGTGTTGTAATTTAATTGTCCGACACTGTTTATACATACATACATGTATGTTTATTAATAATATGCTAATGGACGCCAAAGTGCGCCTCTGACACATTAGCATCCCAGCATCCCAACGACACATATGTACTTGATGTTTGCATTATTGAAAAGCTGCTAATATTGAATGCTCGATATTCATGTTTTTAAATAAGAATATGTGCGAAAGTTAAGTCGACAACAAATATTTTTGTTCGACTTGGTAAAACATTGTTTTTTCATTTTTCTCCAGCGGGTGTTAAGTTCTATTTAATTCGGAGATTTTAATCCGTTGATTACTTTCTTTTTCTATACCTTCACCACATACTATGATAATAAATTAGGATCATGTATGCAGTTGGCGTCCAACAAAAGAATAATAAGGGAAAATTCCAAGCAGAAAGGAAAATCAAATTGCAAAAACAAAACCAAAAATCTGACAATAACGAGTGGGCGAACCAATGGGGAGATAAGGATGAAAGGGCGTTGTGTTATTTATAAATAGATAATATGGTATAAGTATACGTATGTATAGTACATAATTATGTAGTATATAGATATAATGCAACCTATTACATACAAGCTGAAAACCCAAAACTGATCGAGTTATGTTTATTTTGATTATATTGTGTGAAATGTTATAAAATAAAATTAGCATAGATTTCATACATACACAACAAAAAAAGAAAGGGGCGAATGGGGCCAACTTACGTCGTCGTAACGTTGAATATGTTCGCAATTAGAATTTGTCATTTCGTTTCGGTTCTACCCAAATATTTATTCACAATTTAATAGGTAAATATTTTTATCTGCATAATATTTTCTGCGATGTTAGCTGAATTTCTCGTTTCTTTTTTGTTATTCTTAAAACATTTTTCTCTCTAAATTTCCAAGATAAAAAACACAAAAAAACTAAATCGTTATAGTCAACGAAATGCGTAATTAAATTTTTTTACACATACATTTTCATTTTGCTTTTCAATATATTTCCCCCTAACTTTACACACTTTTATCAGCTTTTTCGATTTATGCAGTGCATGAATTATTTATATTTTCACGTAATCGCACTTATTTCTTTCCCCAATACATTTTCATCAGTTTTTAAGCGAAAAAGAAATACATGAGAACGATTGATTTTCTCTTGCAATACGGATAATAACAATCAAAGTGCATCAACGAACACCGTACCGAAAGTGAACTGACTTGCAGCTTAAATTAACAGCGAATAAATGAGAATGTCAACGGATCAGTGTTGCCAGATTTGTGAATAATTTCTCTGACCCTTGTCATACGCAGTAATACTTGAATGA
This sequence comes from Palloptera scutellata, assembly GCA_958295655.1. NCBI lineage: Eukaryota > Metazoa > Arthropoda > Insecta > Diptera > Pallopteridae > Palloptera > Palloptera scutellata. The sequence continues at coordinate 40,911,505 of OY282451.1, forward strand.
CAGCTATTGGCGATTTTCTTTTTTTCGCACAAGGATTGCGCTAGGGCGCTGGGGAAAATTCGACGCGGCGCTATTTTTTATGTAATTGAAAAATAAAAGACTAAAACAAGTTTGAGTTACACAAAAATAACTGTTTCGTGCTTTATCGTGTGTAAAAAAATCTTATGAACTGTTCATGTATGAAGAGTATTTGTCATTGTCATTTGTATGAAGTGATGGTTAAATTGTAAAGTTAAAATACGTTTTTTTTCCAGAATTTATATGTTTTGAGTTATGATAGTCTTGCAGCAAACGAGCTATATGACTAGAATCTTTCTAAGTTCCCGACAGTTCCAGTCTATTTCAAGCTGAAATAGAGGCAATATAAGTATGTGGCAACTGAAAGTATCGATGTTAGCGCAAATAATTTCTGAATAATTATTTAATCAAACAGTCAACATGTTCTGAAGGCCATACTATAGGTATAAAGTCTAGTAATAAAGTGATAAAACTCCATTTAAAAGCTTAGTACTTATAATAAACTACAACTCTGTTGGGTCTCAAGAGATTCTGGCATAATGGGAAATAAGGTGGCGAACGAACTTATAAACTTATAAAGAAAGGTAGAGCTCTGCAACATCTACCATCACTCTGTTTAAAGTATTGTAGAATGAATGCAAGATATGCAAGATACAATAACACTGTAGGTCAAATTAAAAAAAAACAAACACAACGGAAAGCCGATACCCGTAAACTTAAGTTGTATTCAATTTTTTCCTTGTAAAATGGACGGCCATCATTGTAAGTTGAGTTTTAATTGATAAAGAATAACTAAAGACATTTCATAAGAGATTTCAAAAACGAGCAAAATTTAACAAAAAATAAGTCAAAAACGGCCAAAAATACTGAACACAAATTAAGTTTACCTGTCTCGGCTTTCGAAATAAATAAGTAACGATTCTAAAGAAGTAAACTTAAAAAAAAAACCATTTATTTAAAAGCAAAAAATATCTATGTATGGATGTGTGTATGTAAAAATGTCATTTGATAAAATTTCATTTATTCCTTTTCGATTTCTATCGCATTAAATTGCAAATTTTTGTTTATTTTCATGTGAGGAAACAACACTTTTTCGTCAATCAACAACTGCCGATCGAAACGCGTGACGGCATTAAAATCGAGAACTTTATTGACTAAGTTACCAGAACGCATTAGTGGTGCAAGGAGACTAAGGCTCCTATTACGCAATTGATTAAAATTACTCTCTCTATTTCCCTCTTTCGTTTTCCATTTTACATCAGAAAACCACAGTTTTGTCCCTTCGGTGGCAACTGTTACCAGCGTGATATCGGTCGTGCACAATTGCTCTCGTGTGGCCAGACTCACTAAATGACCCACCTTCATCCACAATGATATGAAAGTTTCGCTTTTCTTGACAGCGGCTGGGTACCGACCTTGAATTGTTAAAATTTACAGTATCCCATAAGCTAGAGCAGCGTACCACAAGAGATTCTGTTGCTGGCTTTATTCATCAGCTTCAGCGAGTTGCAGTAATTAAATTGTTTCTAGTTAATACAAAAATACCCAATAATTTTGTTTTGCTTTTATTTTTAATTTGGGTAATTATTTTTCCGCATTTCTGGCAAGTTCATCAATTAGAGTTCTTAGTTCTACGCAAGAATTTTTACAGGCTTCCATGAACATTAAGATTGCCATGGAGAGAATGACAACAGGGTATATAGCACAGGCAGATCAGACAATTGTTCCGGTACCAGCCATAATTCCTCATCAATGATCTTAGTCTTTCTTTGTGTTTTCAATAATCTACATATATAAGTTCCATATATTTGCAAATGTAATCGAGAATTATACAATTACCATTATAATGAATTTCAAATATTTAACGTACAATCTATTGAAAATAGAAACAGTGTTGCCAAATTAGTGCTTTTCCACCATATCTGGTGGATTTTTAAAAATTAACCTGAAATACTTTTCAGATGATGGCAGTGCTTTTATTTAATACTTTTTTTTACTTGAAAGCACTCCTTTATTTATTTATACACTAGTTGGTATAAAACTATGGTGAATTTTTTGTTTAAAAGCCGTTTTGGTGGGTATTTAAATACAGATTTAGCAAGCACTGATAATTGTTTCGGATTTCACGAAGAAATCAACCCTGATGGAATGTATCGGAATAAACTTGACGAACGATGAAAGAAAACATGTCAAATAAAAAACGAAAGAGGCTACCAAAAAGAATTTACTAGTGACACATTCCAAAGTGCTAATCTACTTTTCTTTTGCTCGATATTGAACCTTTGTAATTCCTTTTAAATAAAATGGTAAACCGAATGTTGCATTGTAAATAATAATTTGTTGTAATATGGAATTTTGTTTTTCAGGCAAACTATACAGAAGATCAATTAGCTGGTGAGTGTTGTTGTTGTAAAAAAAAATGTTGAATCCAGCAATCAATTGTGATGAACTAAACACATAGATGTATTGCAGGAGTAAAATGATAAAGGACTTCATTATTTTAATTTACAAGTATCATTACGTTTATAAATATGAAACGTAAAAGTGACTCAGGCACACACTTCTAGAAGTAGCACTTAACTTCAGACGATGACTCATAAACGAAAAAGAAAAGAAAATTCAAACTTCGAAATGCCGCAGTTATAAACGCTTTAGCATATGATTTCGATAAGCTTTCGTAGAATAATTTGCTGAACAATCACTTCAATTGACCTTTTTGGTTTTGCTGAAGAAATCGCTGCAAACCCTTTCTTCATCTCTGCTCTGCATGAAAAATTTTGATGATCTTTGTAAATTGTTGAATTGCCAACACAAGCAACTTTAATTGCTTTATTTTATTCGGAACATATCATCAAATGATATCAAATTAAGCAACTATCCATCTCTCAATCTCTTCTGCCAGTATTTGAATTCATGAATTTATTTGGATCTTGGTGTGTGTTTCGTCTCGCTGCACTATTTTCTTTTTGCTGTTACTATTGCAATGAAATTCAACTGACAATTGTTAGAGCACACCTTATCTTTCGTAGTCAACAAAGTATTCGTTAGATAGTTCTATTGAAGGCGACCTTGATAGTCTACTTACACCCTAGAGGAGATTGGGTGTTCAATTCCCTCCCTCATTGGTCTGGTCGTTAATTCTCATAGACTTCTTACATTTCTACGGATATAAAGTGAATGAGGATTACTTGGCAGGCATTGCAAAACCACCAAGTGACAACATATTGCAAACACTCTCTTCGGAACCGGCGTTAAACTAGTGTACCGGCGGAACTGGCGTAGGTCTAACCGTGTATGACCTCGTTACTATACATACCCACCTAACCTTTTGCCTATCCCTATCCGGTTGCACAATATATCAACTATGGTCGAAGTGCAGTAAAGCATAATACTAAATAATAAAGTTATAATGGTTTTGATTTTTAGTGTTATATTTATTTACGATATTTTTGAATACCTTGGTTTTTTGCTCCACAAACTCATAATTTCCAATTTCCAATCAAAAAGACTTACATAATTTTAATTTATCTATGCCTGCAATTGAATCCCAAAATAAAAAATTAATCGTTTCGTTATAATCTCATAAGAAGAAGCCGATAAGAAATTCATATAACCAATAATAGCAACAACTTGCAAAGTAAGAATTTAGATTTGTTAATATCAATGACGCAAGTAAGATTCGCGGTATTTTGCACATTTGTATAGTTCGTTTTAATTGAGTCGATAAGCCAGTTAATAATAATGCACATTATACAACTTTTTTACTCCATCAGGGTGTTATTCCAAGCACGAGATACAGTGCTGTGCAAATCATTTGCAACTGAAAACACATAGAGCTAAATCATCGATTTTCAGTCACTGGAAAAGATGCAAATAATGAAGCTTGATATGAAGTTTCATGTCATATACATACATATGTATATACAAAATCTAATTTGGCATAAAAATTAAATTTTTTATTCGTAAAATTCTGAATTCAAGCGTTGTCATGTTTAGACTAAGAAAATATATTACATGGTATTTTATAAATTGTAGTTTCCACTAGTATTGCAGTATTGAGTCAATAATATTGATGCAAATTTTGGAAAAACAAAAATGGGTCTTGAAAGAAGTTTAATAGATCGGAAAATAAAAGCTCTCCATTAAAAATCTTATCTTAAACCTTTCAGACTTAGCCCATGCGTTATCTACTTCAAGAACAAAGAATTTAAATTTATATGTGCTATAGTTGCTTTCCACAGAATTTTCTAGTGTAGTAAAAAGTGGTATTCAAATATTATATTTGGAATGGGTGTATATAATAAGCCATATCTCTCGAACCAGGTGAACTAGGAGCAAGTTATATGTATCATCCTGCACAGCTTATCACAATTTAAAACAAACATATAATTTTTTTTTTTTTGAGATTCCTATAAAATTTCGGAAATCTCAGTAACTCAACCTACGATAATTCAAGAGCAAAATGCATGAACCAACTCAATATTTTATAGTAATGAAATAGACATAAGCTTTTCTGTTTCACAGCCATGGAGTAATTGTAGTTGTCCGAGCTATTAAATTTCTCTCCTGGCTCAACTTTCCTTAGCAACTAAATTTAATAGAAAGGAAATGAAAGCCTTATTTGAAAGGATACTTGTTGTTGAATATATTTGCATAGCCAAAACTTGACATCACTTGAAATCAAAATTGTGCGATATAAGTTTTTTTTTTTTGCCAAAATGAATCTCTTGATCCGGATGTATGTAAACTGCGAAAACTAAAAACGAAATAGTGCTTACCGCGACTTGCAAGATATATAAAGAAATCATATATAAACAAATTTTCTACACGGCACCACGACAAGAGTAGAATTTGCCTATAAAAAGCTTTACACTTCGCCATTCGGATTTGCCATAAAATTGTAGCTACCTTCCATTCTTGTACAATTATAACACTCACAACATGAAAGAATGCGAGGAGCTAGGTCTAGGCCCTCTATGGCCTGTTGTGCTATTAAAAAAAGAACAAATAAAGTCGGTGCACAAGGTAGATTAGATATTTAAATATGACCAGAAAGTAATTTTGAGGTATTTGGTTGGTATATTCCCAATTTTTAAACAACAATTTCTGAAAACTAAACCACATGTTACTCAATTGTCATAGCTTATGATATTCTATTGAATCCTTCACATCTTCTGCGCACATTGGGAAGATGAACCTGATTGTAATTAAAATTTAATGGACACCAACTACAATTAAGTCGTAGTATAGGGTATCTGCTACGGCTACGATACACCTAGCTTCAATTCTGCCAAGTCTTAATCTCTGCTCATCATTGCTATACATCTTTTAACATTTTTAAAACTATTATTACATACAACCTGAACTCTTGAATTAAAAATTCAATGAATTTTTAAACGGCACCACCTCTTAGCTCGCAAAAACCTTCAATGATAAAAATTGTCTGGGAGCTTTTAACTTTGTCGCTCTGATTCGGCATAAAAGTGAAGGTCCCGTCCCTTACATTCGTGTGTGTGTAAATGTAACCCGCACAACATGTAAGTATGGTTGGTCCAATTCTTACAAACTTTCTCCTTGTTTTTATTAATACTGCATTCAATGTCAAGCAATTTATGTGTCGAGGCCATATACGGTAATGTATAAAATCCAGTTTAAAATCATTACGCTAAAATCCTTTGAATCTGTCAAACAATGAATGTTATAAACTTAAGCAGTAACTAGTTTTTAGCTGATATTACTTTATAAACAACTAAGCACTGAAGCGTAGCCACATTTCGAAACGCATATGTTTTCTTTCTTTACCAAATTGAAACACTAAGATATATAAGTAGCATAGCAAAAAGATGTTTTTACTATATACGGATAAAATTGCAATCTGTGGTTGAGCATTCGCTCATACAGGGTGATTATGGAAAATGCTGACAGCGATTTTTAGTGCTACTAACGATGTGCGTCGAAGATTACATGGATGGCGCACCCATTTTATGTGCACACGAAGTTGGGTTTTTGTTTTTCATCACAAGATGACATGCATAGATACATCATCAACATTCAGCAACTCGTTTCAGTTGCTTTTAGGATGTTAGCCAATGGTGTCTAGCTTTGAAATTTTCCTTTAACAATATTTTGAGCTTAAATTGAAATTTAATACGGCAATATGTATATGTATGAAGTGCCGAGCAAAAACACATTCACCACCGTCGAAGGTTGGAACAATGCGCTCTTCTTCTCAACTACACATTTTGCTTTTAGTTTTGATATTTATTTTAATTTAAAATCTGCTGTTATTTCTGTTTTCAGAATTCCAAGAAGCCTTCAATCTGTTCGACAACCGCGGCGATGGAAAAATTCAACTTAGTCAGGTTGGTGAATGTTTACGTGCCTTGGGCCAAAATCCCACCGAGTCGGACGTAAAGAAATGCACACATCAATTGAAACCCGATGAGCGTATCTCGTTCGAAGTGTTCTTACCAATTTATCAAGCCATTTCGAAGGCCCGTTCCGGTGATACCGCAGACGATTTCATCGAGGGATTACGCCATTTCGACAAGGATGCCAGTGGGTTCATTTCCACTGCTGAATTACGGCATTTACTTACCACACTTGGTGAGAAACTCACCGACGAAGAGGTCGAACAATTATTGGCCAATCAGGAGGATTCACAAGGAAATGTGAATTATGAGGAATTCGTGCGAATGGTTATGAATGGTTAAAATAAATTAATTGAAAAACAAAACAACATTACCTTTTCCCATTATGCTTTCGAAAAAAAATTAATAAAATAAAACACAAAAAGTATTTCTTGAAAAGATAAACATTTTATATTGAAAAATTGTTTTTTAACATATACATCCATGCATATCCACTTGTAAATGGGTATTATTACTTTTACTAATTTATAAATATTTGTAATAAAAAAACAAGTAAAATAATTTAGTATTTTCGTTTTTTTTTTAATGTATGCAATTAAAAAATTTCTGTGTAACAAAACTTTTCCTTTTCTCTTTTTCTACGAACACTGCAATTAATGTAAGTGGAAAGCATTTGTGAAAATGTGAAATGTATTAATTTCATAAATAATAAATAGTAATTAAATTTTGATGTGTTTGCTATTGCGTTTATACATTTCATTAACATTCAAAATTTATTGTACTTATAAAAAACACTTCATTTTTGAGAAAAATTACTTATTCGCATATTTACTCGTACATAGTATACCATATGTATATGCCAGCCCTATGTATAACTTGTATGGCTAAGTAGGTAAAAACTCGACTGTAAACTGTTTAAGCTGCTTAGAAATCCCAATCCCATTCATTGCCACGCACGCTCAAATCTCCCAATTCATTGCAGATAGCCAAACTTTCATCTAAAGGAAATAATTTAATTAATATAAATTAATTTCTTGTTCTCGATGTATTATACCAGCAGCCATATTTGGCCGTCATGGCTTGGTTTCATTTAATGCAAATAAATGTATGTATGGGTGACTTTGAGCAGAAGTGAACCAACCTCAGCAATATCATATCCAAACGATGGGCCGTTGATTTTATAGCTAAAAAGTATTTACTTTACTTTACTTTTAATGGGACAACAGCCCATGGAGAGCTTTTCGCATCCACTCATGTTGTGCGTATTATATTTGTGCATGAATGGAAGGGACCTACAGTTTAATGCCGAATCCGAACGGCGAAGTGAAAAGCTTATCATAGCAATTTTTACTCTTGTAGGTTTGCCATTGAATGCCAAGAGGTGGTGCCGTATAGAAATATTATTATTCGAACCCCGGACACTCTGCGTAGCAGTCCAACGCACTACCACTACGCCACAGCGACCACAGATTAAAAGTACTATAATAATTTAATTTCAGTAACGAGCCAGTGATTCTCGCAAATAATAAACTATATATACAACAATTTATTAATTTTTGTAAGTGCCCAAGTTAAGCTAAGTTAGAGTGGCTATCCTATAGTAGGACATACTAAGGCCAGTGAGGACCGTTGTAATACAATATGGGCTGTTTCCACAGATACACTAATTTGTATTGAACCTATGTGGTTTACTTCAGAATCCCTAACGTCAGCAGATTAAAGGTAAGCTAAATAGCTGAAGAAGAGTTGAACCATATTGTAGTTTTAATAAAATCTTCTAAATCACTGATGTCACCATATTCGAGGCCAACTAGGTTGCTGAAGAAGAGCCTAAGGCTGCTGGTCTACGCCTGTCGAGTCCTGGACAATTGCAGAGAAAGTGGAAAGCACTTTCCTCCCTCGAGACATGTACTACAGAAGTCGTTTGCGCATGTCTACCAATGCCCAGTGATATCTAAGGAAGTACCCAACAACAATCTGTGTTTATCATGTTTAAAGATACTTGCCTCTGAGCTGAGAGTAATCCGATGTTTCCAGGCCAAATCGGTGCAACTGATCCAGAATGCTTGTATTGCGACACTGTTTAAAGAAGGAATGACTTAACAATTGCATTGCACCCCAACGACTTGAAGGCCGCTTTTCCATGCAAATTTCAGTAAATTGATGAAACTCATCGGAGAACACACGTTGGCAGTAGATTTGTTGTGCTTGTGCAGTAATAACAGATTCTGGATGTTCAGCGTTTGCGGCCATTTCTAAACGTACATATTAATATTTTGCAAAAGTTACCGCTTAAATTATCTAATATAATTACCAATCATTTCCTCTCTTGCTGGGCATGTTGAACGATCCAACAGTGTGGGCACATTCCCACGTATTTTCTCTGTAAACATAAAAGTTGGCTGTGCATCGGCGAACGGTTCGACACCATTAGCCAATTCACAGCACGTAATTCCAACGGAGTAAATGTCGGATTTTTCATTGTAGCCAACGATATTCTGTTCTAAAACTTCTGGAGCTAACCAATTTAGACTACGTGCGCTGTGCGTTCCAAGCTGGTGTAACGCACTGACCCGTTTACCATGGACCATAAAACAAACACATTCACGAAATCCGGTCAACACTGCTTTCGTTTGATTGAGCAGAATATGGCTGGCACGTATGGAACGATGTATGTAGCCCCGACGATGCATATATTCGAGACCTGACAGCACATCACGCATAATGAGTGCTACAAAAATTTCCGGAAAGCCTACAATATACCAACAACAAGGGATTTGTTAATTGAACTTCCTAACCCAGTCATAACCCTCACCTGTATGGAAACAGTTTCTTATTGTATCCTTGCAACTTCCGAAGCACATGAGTGGTGCAACCAAATGCATTTCATTGCCATGCACAAATGCTGTGTGGATCGTATGTATGTTGGGATGATTGAACTGGCGCATGGTTAATATCTCGTCACGGATTAATTGGCTCTCCTCCTTGCTAGCTTTGTCCATACGATATTTTTTAACTGAAATATGTTGGCCGTTTGGTAGATACTGTGCGAGATAAACTGTAGCGACGCTATTGAAACATCTGGCCAACTCTACTTTTAGGTCGTAGTCTCGTAGATTGCAACCAAACATTTTTCCTTTTCCTATGTATTTATGAAATAATTTTAAAAATTAATATTTTTTTTTTTTTAAGGTTATTTCATAGGCTTTTTCTGCGGAGCGGAAAGTTGTGTCGATTTGTTTGGCTGATTTCCAAAGGAAATTATATCGCCATGATTGATTATGAATTTGTTACAGTCCCTATTATCAATTTGTATAATATGTGTAGTGGTCAATATTACTTTGGATGAGTGACTGGTATTTAGCTCTTGCTGTGCTATATTTGGAGCATTTGAATAGTTTTTGGTCAGTTGTTTATATTGAATTACAATCTTCGCAGGTATTGTTGTTCTCTATGTTCCGACCAGGATTCTATTTATTTTTTGATGTTCACGGCTACTTTTTTTTATTGTCGTATATTTGCTAAGCCAGGGTTTCTTTCGAATTCTTGGGAACATTCGGTGCTAGTTTTTACCACAGTATGATTTCACTATGGTTTACAGTTGCCACACTCATTTTATTTTGTACTATTATTTACAAAAAAATCTACCAAATGGGGGAAAAATTTACCAATTTTTTTATATAGAATAAATAAATTTACGAAAAATTTTTATCAGTTTATAATATAAAACACTGTTCATTCATATAAACAAAATAAGATGAACAATAAATAATACTAATTCATATCTAAATTAATAAGGAATTTTTTGTCTCGTTCATTAACACATTTCAGAGTTGTTTTTTTTTGGCATAAGACATTTTGAGCTTGGCCAATGACTCCTTTTTTTTTAGTATTTACTTACTTTACTTTTACTTTTAATGGCACATCAGCCCATGGAGGGCCTAGGCCGAGCTTTTCGCATCCACTCATGTTGTGCGTGTTATATTTGTACGTGAATGGAAAGGACCTAGAGTTTAATGCCGAATCCGAAATGCGAAGTGAAAAGCTTTTAATAGGCAATTTTTGTTCTTGTAGGTTTGCCATTGCCTGCCAAGAGGTGGTGCCGTGTAGAAAAATTATTTTTTCTACTTTTTTTTTTTTTTTTAATTTGCCTGAGCTGAAATTTGAACCTCGGACAATGAGCAGCTGTTTAACAAAACATTCAAAAAAAGAACTTCTTTGGAGTGATCATAATCCACAAGCCATTGTTGAGACGCCGTTACATCCTCAAAAAGTCACTGTTTGGTGTGCTCTATGGGCAGAGGGAATCATTGGTCCATATTTTTTCAAAGATGAAGCCGGTCATAATGTTACAGTCAATGGGGAACGCTATAGAGCAATGATTAATGACTTTTTCGTGACTGAATTGGAGGATGTTGATGTGGACAACCTTTGGTTCCAACAAGACGGCGCTACATGCTATACAGCCAACGAAACAATTAATTTATTGAAGGAAATTTTGGTGAGCGCATTATCTCGCGACGTGGGCCTGTGGCGTGGCCTCCAAGATCGTGAGATCTAACACCGCTGAAATATTTGTTGTTGGGTTATATGAAGTCCCTTGTCTACCCAGATAAGCCCGAGACGATTGACGACTTGGAAGAGAATATTCGGCGCGTTATCACTGACATACGAATTGGCCCCAATTGCTGTAAAAAGTGGTCGAAAATTGGGTCCCTCGGCTGGAATTATTCGAACCAGCCGCGGCGGCCACTTGCCCGAAATCGTTTTTGAAACATAATGGAAAATCCTTATCTTTATAATAAAGCTAAATTTTTGGCCATAGCATTAAATTATATGCGTTTTATTTCTTCTTGAAAACCACACTTCTAAAAAGAACACACGATTAATGTGAAAAGACTGAAATTTTTTTTTTTTATTTTTTTTTAAATTTGTGGTGAATAAAAATAAAGTACACATTGAAAGGAACAACCAACCAAAAAGCTAAATGAAATAAAAAAAAACAACTTCCAACAAGTATTCAATGCGGTCAGAAAAATAAAAGGTAAAAACTGGCACCAAATGTTCCCAAAAATTCTAAAGAAATCCTGGTTCAGCAACAAATACAATAAATATAGTATCTACGATTTTATAAAATGTCGAATTTATTTTCATTCTTAATAGTGTTTCTCGTTGATCTTGTGTTCGATTGTCTTGAGACCTTTGGGAGAGTAACACGGTTAGTTCTACTGCTGCAGCGCTCGTTATGCGTTATGCACCAACTAATGCTTTTCTGTTGACTCTTTGTTTCTTTCGCTACTGGTAATCTCATTCCATTTCTGCATTATTTTATCTGGATTAGTTAGTCGTTTTTCATGGATTAGTCCTTGTTTGGCTACTTTAGAGTACGGTAAAATGGAGTGCAAGTGGCTTGCGCCTTCTTTGCTATTGTTTTTGGTTGTGATTGTATTTTTAGTAGTGGAAACTCATTATCAGCGAGGATATCGAATCGAATTGAAAAAACATTAGTACATTTGATCTTACTTCTTTAATTGGTCAGGTCTTCTACAGTCATTATGTTTTTTTAAGGAATACGTTTTTACACTACCAAGACAATCTTTATTCGTCGCGGTCTGTCATTCTTTGCATTTAATGCAAAACACATTTACGCATTTTTCTTCTTTGGAGTGTGTTTCAAAACAAAACTTTTTGCTCATAATTGTTCCTTCGATTTGGCTGAATTAAATAGTTGATTTGAAAATTAGTGAAATATTTGAAGAAATACGCTTTGTGATGCTTTTTCATTACAGGAAAGGTAAAACTGCTGCAAAAACATGCCGAAAAATTTGTCCGGACCCAGGAATGGTTTGCTCGATTCCATTGTGGAAATTTTCTGAGTCACTGAAAAGGTAGATGAAAATTTGCAACTGATGGAGCCAGATCGACACGCACGTTGTCAGGAGATAGCGGAGGCACTAAACATCATATAATAACAGATTTGTTGGATACAACTGCGGATAATTTTTATATGACCCAATATATAATATATAAAGAAACGGCATCTACTCTCCTTGAGTCGGTGTTGTTAGATGAAATGAATAATTTCATTAAAAATGTTTTGCTCGAACAAAAAACGGCGTATAATCTCCTCGAGTCAGTGTTGCCAGATGAAATTAATGATTTCACTAAAAATGATGTCTGGCAAAAAACGCCGTCTCTCTCTATACTCCTCGAGTCGGTGTTGCCAGATGAAATAAATAATTTCAATAAAAATGTATTGCGCGTAAAATACAGCGTCTACCCTTTACACTCCTCGAGTCTGTGTTGCAATTGCTATTTTCACAAAAATTTGTTGTGAATATATTAATTTTGAAATTAATGGAGTCGACTCTTCTCGAGTCGGTGTTGCCAGATGAAATTAGTACTTTCTGTAAAAATGTATTGCGCAAGAACAACGGCGACTACTCTCCTCGAGCCGGTGTTGCCAGATGTTTCTCACTTTTGTTATTACGTTAAAACTGTTTTTTTGACGCGTACTGTGAGGAACAAAAGTAAGAAAGTAGGAACGGAATGTAAAATAGATGGATGAAAAATTGTCTCCAGGCGGAATACTGGCAGATTAAATAGACTTAGAAAATACCGATAAATTGCTAGCCCATTTTAACATTGTCATATTTTTAATACTGATTTTTTGGCAGATACTCATGACTAATCGAAATAGCCCGTACTTTTTCTTCAATGACAGATTATCTGCTGTTTGGTGTTAATGACCGTTTCCTTACGACTGTTTTCAACTTTTGAGGTTTTGTTTCGAGCAAGAAATTATGCTTTTTAGCCTTCATAAACTACATTGTTGATGGCAAGTGTTGACTTTAAATCTAATAGTGATATTTTGTTTTTGATTTAAATTAATTTTGAAAAAAAAGAAATTCTTTACAAACACTGGTATTTTAATAAGAAATTTACCAAATTTTGTATATATATATGTAAATGATTTTCCAGTTTACATAAAAAATAATATGGACAAAATTGTGTTTTATAAACTGTTTTGCTAATATCGAATTAATAATTTATATTGTATACTTGGAATATATTTTGTATAATCGAAAACTCATGAAGGATTTGTTTGAATGCATAGGCAGTAAAAACACACGTTGTTTCAAATAAGTACCATATTTATAATTAATTAAAATTATGCTTTTTGTAGTTTTTGGGTAAAAATAAATACTTTTTCCCCCAACCTTGTTAGCCATAACTTCCAAAAATGTCTGGCAACTCTTCAACTGAAATGAATGGTTTCAATTTTGTTGTTAAGCTGTGCGATGGAGTGTTTATGTTGCTGCCAAAACAATGGAGAGTATATTAAATCTGTGTAAAATTGGTAAAGAAGTCGATAAAAATGAAGCGGAAACTTGTGAGGAATCATTTCGAATTTTCGAGCACGAAGGGAAATACTGGGAGTTGCTTGAATTCTTTGATCATAACGATTTAACAAAATTAATTGAAGTGCTTAAATGTAAGTATTATGATATTATTGTTGTTCCAAAAAATTCCAAGTAAGCATGCTTTGCAGTAAAGATGAAACAAAATTGGAAGCGTCGTGAGAAATTTGCCTTTGTTGAAGAGAAACAAAATGGAAGCAACTATCTGGTGGTAATTTATAATAGCGCTAATAAATTATCATCAGAGTTGGAACAAATGTTCTTGCTGCAGAAACTCTTCCCAATTATATTCAAAAACTTTAAGAATCATTTAAATTTGGGATCAAACAACTACGCCGGGATTACCGAGGAGGCCGAGGACAAAGATTATGAAGTGCCTCCCGTTAAAAGGCAAAAACTTATGAAGAAATATATAACTACACAGCTATATGACGCCCTTTACCACAAACATCTTAGCATTTCTAGAACTGGGAAAACCGAGAATATTTTAGAGTTACCCTTGCAATTAAAACCAACATTGCGCCACTATCAGAAACGTACATTAAATTGGTTACTTAGTCGAGAAAGAGAAATTGAACGTTTTCCCTCCTTCTACATGACCTTACAAGCGAAAGATAATGAGCACAAACCATTATATTTGCATAAATTTTATTTGCGTATGCAGAATGTATTGTCGCCGCCAATAGAATTACCGCCAGGTGGAATTCTTGCAGATGAGATGGGCTTAGGAAAGACGGTTGAAATGCTGGCGCTAATATTATGCCATCCAAGATTAAAATTGTCATCTTTTTGTTTGTCTTCGGAATCAAATTGCAAGCAAATGGAGAAAACAGTATTTTGTATATGTAATTTAAAGTCTTCGGAGAAAAAACTTGTACAGTGCACAAAATGCTGCTTGTGGCAACACGTGGTTTGTGTGTGCAAATATAATGATCAACACGGTGATGAGATAAACGATCCGTATTTATGTCCTAGCTGCTGGAATGATATCACACAGAACTCTCAGTATGTAGAAACACGTGCCACATTCATTGTTTCACCGAACACAATTAAGATGCAGTGGCTTTCTGAGATACGGCGTCATACAAGTCCATCTCTGCGAGTCCTTTTATACGATGGCGTCGTAACGGGAAATTGGATAAGTCCAAGACAATTAGCCGACTACGATGTTGTACTCACCGATTACAACGTGCTGCGTAATGAAATTTATCATACGTCGGAATACAATTCTGATCGCATTACTCGAAATAAGCCACGATCGATGCGAATGTATACGCCCTTATTGATGCTGCAATGGTGGCGTGTGTGTCTGGATGAAGCACAAATGATTGAATCGGGTGCTGCAAAAGCGGAAACTTTAGTTCGTATGCTACCAGGTAACTGTAAAGCTGTTATTGTCAGTATTTTTCTCATTTTAGAATTGAAACTCGTATGTTCATTATACATTTTTTTTTCTTCCATCACAAAAGCTATAAATCGTTGGGCAGTCACTGGAACTCCAATTTCTGCCAATATTGATGACTTGCATTATTTATTAGATTTCATTGGGTTCGAAGAAGTCTGCTATCCTAAAAATGTTTGGAAGAATTTAGTACTGGACTTTATGCTTAATAACGGTGAAGCCGAATCGGCGCAGAATTCAGCGCTCATTTCTGTGTTACAGAAATGTATGTGGCGTACATGTAAATCTAAGGTCATTGATGAATTGCACATTCCACCACAAACAGAGGTAGTACATCGCATTTATTTGAGTAATTTGGAAAAGCTTTACTACATGGAACAGCATGCACTCTGCGAGACAAATTTTTATCAACTAGTAGACAAATATATTGATAGCCAAGAGGAAGAACTGTTGTCAATTTCACCAAATGTTATGAAAAACGTATGTTTGTTAAAAATATTTCTTGCCAGTCATATAAATGTTAATGTTTGTAACATGTTAACGTGTTTCAGATATTGCAACCGCTTTTAAAAATTCGACAATGCTGTAGCATTCCAGTGGTAATGATAGCCGGAAAACTAACCAAAAAAAATGTATTAGTTTCACAAAAACAGTTCCTACATCCAAAAGACTTACACAAACATTTAAAATCAGCTAATGAAATTGATTGCAAATCAGAACTACGAACAATGGCATCGTCCTATAATGGTTAATGGCTTTATTTGCATTATTATTCCAGAAAAAATTTTGCTGATTAAAAGATTTCATATTTTTAGGTCTTGCGGCTATATATTTTATAAGGAAAAACTATGATGACGCTATTAAGCATTATGAGCTCGTTTTGAGGCTAGCTTATGATTATAAAGACATTAATTTATCGTAAGTTTTTATGAACAAAACAGAAAAGAAAATCGATAATCGTATATATATGTGTACTTATATCTATATGTAGTACAATATTTTCATCTCGGAACACATTTTTTTCAGTTTGGACACTCTTTTACAACTACATGCTCTGCACAATATTCTTCAAGCTTACTATGCCTCACCGAAGTACGCAGAGCAACCAACCACTGAGACAACAAATGTATACGAACAAGAATATAATGTCTTGGAATGGAAATACTTAGAACCATACGCATCGACAATGGCAACTGCGAAATCTGCTTTCCTAGCAGCTAATGAAACACTCTCAAAAATTCGGATGCAAACCGAATCAGATGTAATGGAGTCTTTAAATGAACTAGTCCCAAATATTATTGGTGATGAGCAATTGCATGGCCTACTTATGAATAAAATTTGCGATGATTTATTTCCATTATTTTCGAATAATGCAAAAATACAGGAGCTTCGTTCCATTCATGGTGTTCTCTATACGCTTGATGTATGGTTCACAAAAGTTGGATCGGTTCAGCAGCAGTTGATGTTAGAGATTCAGAATTTAAAATATTTCACTGACAATGTTCGATCACGAAATGAAATTGAGACAATAATATGGAATCAAATGATGCAGTTTGTTGCAAGCGTTTATGATTGTCATCTTAATGGTTTACGTGTTAGTATTTGAAATACCTAAACTGAACGATACATATTTTCATTGAAATTTCAAGAGAACATATTTTTATTACTGTTTATTTACAGGACAATAAAAAAAGTTCGACCAAAAAAGCGTCAAAGGAAAAGAAAACACTCTGTAAACTGTGCATAATCCAAAGCTTACTCAACAAACTTGAGTGTTTATTATTTAATAAAGTAATCGATAAGTCAACGAATCTTACAGAAGGCTTGGAGAATCCTTCTATGGAAGTTGCTCTCATCAAAGGTACATTATAAAAAAAATTTTAATTTTATATTAGGTGGAATAGGGTTTTTGATTACTTCATCGTTTGACAATTTCGAGACCATTTCTGGTTGATGGCGAAGCCCTTAAACTCCATTAAAGATTTTATATTGTATATATGTAGAGCTGGGCATTGTTAATTACCAAATTGACGCCGTTAATTAGAAAAGCTTTATCAAAAAAGTGTAAGTCGTTAATGTTAATTCCGAAAAATAATTAACTAAAACTTAAATTCTCCAAAAACATTTAAAGAAAAGCTTTGCGACTATGCATAAAGAATCGACGTTCAACTGCAGCTTTGTAGGAGATGACTGTGCTATTTTATGAACAATAACGCCAACGCTTTCTCGCTCGAAAAGGCAGCATTTGCCATCAATTCCGTGGAGTTTCTCTTCAGCCAGTCATCAAGCAAATTGTGGATAACTCTTTTTTTAAACGACCTGTTCTTCTTGATTTTTTAAGGATGGGTGACAGCACTGAAAAAATTATCACCAGCTTCGTTATTTGTGCTTCTGTTGCACGAAATATCGGTCTCGTTCTTCATCGATATCATGGCTTTCTTGACCGTTCGCACCATAATTTTCTTTTCCTTACCGACCTTTTACTTCTCTAACCACATGAGTCGGAACTTGGTTGGAAGGCAGTAAACATTTCCAGTAACGGACTTAAGTTAGCGGAAGAAGTTTAAACAAGTTAATCAAATCATTAACGGTTTTCGAAATTAACGTAAAAGATAATCGTTCAGCAACAATTTTAACGTCTTTTATTATTTCTTCCTAGCTCTGTATGTATGCATTTGAATGCGCTTATCAGTGATAAAAATAACTAGCATTAACATTCAAATCAAATCGTCCATTTTTTAATATTCTTGCTTATTTTTTTTTTAGTGATTTATACTTTCACGAAAGGAAAATATAAACTACAGAATTTCATTAAAAATATAGAAAAAAACTGGGAGTCATTAGAGGCTATGCAAATCGTTTGCAAAAAATTTATCAAATTCTGGATTGAAATCGAGTATACCGTGAAAGCATACGATGAGCTGAATATGTGCAAGATGCGTATATCCATAACGACTGACAATGATGAGAAATCAAATTATCGAATTCTTGAATATGAAATAGATGATATGTTTACTGAACAACAATTGAACTTGTATGAAGCTCAGCGTAAATTTTCTTTGAAGTTAGCCCGCCTTAAATATATAATGCACTTGGAAGCCGATGCCGACCCAGGTCCATGCCCTATTTGCCGATCAGAAGATGATGAGAGGTATGCAGTACTAGAGTGTGGGCATCCTATATGTTTGCCCTGTTTAAGATCAATGCGGAATTATATGCCCAATCACCAACAGAAAATGATATGTCCCATTTGTCGTTATCAGCAAAACTCCAAACAATTATACTTTGTCAACCGCGCACCAACCAATGTCCTCGAGGAGCAAATTCAAATTGCGGGCCACTATTCATCAAAAATAACTTACATAGTACGTTTGATTTTGAAACTTAAGAGTGAAACTGAATTTTTCACACCGAAAATATTAATTTTCTCGCAATGGTTAGAGATTCTTAATGCTATTGCTGCAGCTCTACAGGAAAACGATGTACGCTATCGATTACTGAAGTCACCGCAAACAATTGAAGAATTCAAGAGTTCAGAACTGGGTATTACATGTCTACTTATGCCTCTATCAAGGGGTGCCAAAGGTTTAAATTTAATTGAAGCTACGCATGTCTTTCTCGTTGAACCCATATTAAATCCGGGCGAAGAGCTCCAAGCCATTGGCCGAATACATCGCTTCGGTCAAACAAAGTGAGTGTTGAAACCTATCACATAAAATACGAGTTATTATCGTTATGATTTTGGATTTATTTTTCAGACCAACTACAGTTCACCGCTTTATTGTTTCCAACACTATCGAAGAAAATGTGTTCAACGTTGTCGCAGCGGGCAAGCAATCTAAGGTTAACTGGGAGTTTAATAATATGACAGTTGAAAGCTTGCGGAATTTATTTAAATTAAAAAATAATATTACCGATGAATACTAATATCAATCGCAAGTTATTCTATAAGCTGCATTTCCCCATTACATTTTTTTATTACTATAGAAATAAAATATACTAAACAGGTAGCGATCCGCAAATGACTACTTTTGTGATAAAATGAATTTAGCTTTACCGATTATTGACAGATATTAACCGTGGCTTAGTTCATACTATGCTGGATTATGACGGGGTTTTCTAACCGGAAACAGGGAGGCAGTTTTTCAATTCACCGTTCGGCATGAGACTGTAAAACGAAGGGAATCTCAAAACTTGTACCTAATTTACTAAAAACATTGTACCTAAATAATATATTTTATTGGAGTAAAAAAAAAACAAAGTAACCTAATATTTTCTTCTTCTAATCGAGATTGATGTAGGGGTCGAAAACTAAGTCAGCAAAGTATAAATATACCGATTTATTGCTGGCTGCAGTCAGACAAGCATGTTGATTGTTGCGTTTCTTCAGCAGACTTTCACATTCAAAATACTAAGGTCG
Source organism: Palloptera scutellata (assembly GCA_958295655.1). Lineage (NCBI taxonomy): Eukaryota > Metazoa > Arthropoda > Insecta > Diptera > Pallopteridae > Palloptera > Palloptera scutellata. The sequence continues at coordinate 40,931,137 of OY282451.1, forward strand.
TAGCTAAGTTGAAACTTTTGCTCGGCGGACGCTTTGTGATCGGTGTGCGAAACACCAAGAATATCATGTTCGGTGCAACAACAAATTCATGGTGTTCGTCGAACAAAATCTGAATATAACCATGACCTTATGGAGTTTGTCCTTGAGGCCGTGGTTATATTGGGCTTTGGCTCGGCGAGCACATTTTGCGCGGTGTACGATACACCCAACACATGTGTTCGGTGCAACAAAATTAAATTAAAAATTCAAACACAAATACAATTATATTATTAATTTCACGCTCTATATTAATAAAATCAATTAAAGTTTTTTGGTATGCCTTTTAGTGTTGCCGTTGCGAACAATATAGTAATACAAAGAAAAAAACTGAATTTCGACAAAAAGCAACTCTGTAGCGAACTCCAATGTAACCACTACAACGAGCACGAGAGTAAAATATGATGTGTTCGTGGAACAGCGAACACCAATATAACCAGCACCTAACACGCGTTTCAGAAGCGAAACTTTTCTTGTATACGAGTGAAAAGTTGAATCAGGGTGCTTTGTAGAAAACAAACTCCAAAGCATGCCGTCGAAAAGCGCAGAAAGCGTTAATAGTTTAATTACTATCAACCTTTTTCACGGATTTTTTTATTTTTTTTACTGATACATTCAACACACAGGTGTACACCTATGAATGCAGAGCTTTGTTTTGCATGGAAGGAAGATTGATAGGTGGGAGGAATAATGGGAGAGGGAACGCAATCACAAGGACACCGATAAAGAGATAGACAGCCATTGTGGCAAGTGAACTTCACAATGAAATTCAGTTTATCAGTGTCGACTATGACCGTATGAAGCGCCAAAGGCCAAGCTTTTCGCATCCACTCATGTTGTGCATGTTATATTTGTACATGAATGTAATGTTGCGTCGGCAAACATCTGAAAAATTGTGAAATATGTTATAATTTGTAGGACAATGGCATAATCGATAACAGACAATTTATATCGGAAAGATTTAATACATTTTTTTTTTGTGGAAACTGCTGAACATAACAAAAAATATTGTAAATATAATTATTTGACCTGGGATGATAAATAACCTAAAATTAACCTAATACTCTGGCAGATTAAATTCTGTTCTCGCTGAATTCTACTGCCGATTATTTGTTATCTAATAAATTGACTGCAAATAATTCTGAAGAGAAAAAAGAATGGAAGAAAAATTAATAGAGGAGATGGAAAATACAAAGCCATATATCTCTCGATGTGCGACCGATGCTTACAAAATTAAAAATAGTGGATTACAAGAAATCTACAAAATCCTTTAGTTAATTTTTACTTTTTTTAGCGTCCTTAAAATTTAAAAAATTAACATCAGCTGATTTTCAAAGAAGACGCAGACAGGTACAGTGGTCGCTGTGGCGTAGTGGTAGTGCGTTGGACTGCTACGCAGAGTGTCCGGGGTTCGAATCTCGGCACAGGCAAAATCAAAAAAAAAAAAGTAGAAAAAATAATTTTTCTACACGGCACCACCTCTTGTCAGGCAATGGCAAACCTACAAGAGTAAAAATTGCTATGAAAAGCTTTTCCTTCGCCGTTCGGATTCGGCTTTAAACTGTAGGTCCCTTCCATTCATGTACAAATATAACACGCACAACATGAGTGGATGCGAAAAGCTCGGCCTAGGCCCTCCATGGGCTGTTGTGCCATCAAAAGTAAAGTAAAGTAAAGATTTTCAAAGAAGACGCAGACAGGTACATACAATATTGCAAAACGCCGAATGCCTAGAAAACGCAGATACGAGAAAAGCATTGCGTCCGAAACGCGTTTATGGAGTTTTTCAGTTTTATATAGGGTGTCCCAAAATTCAACGTGATTCTTTGGAGGGTTGATAGGACAGCTGTTAACTGACTAGAACATCGAAATATAGCAACAGGAAACATATTTCTGGTGATGGTAATTCTCGGTTACCTTTTCGTATATGAGTAACTTATATGGATTAGTGAAACGTAAGATTTTCCACTAAGACCACTGATGAGGAACTATGACTGGTTCTGAAACGATCGATTGATCAGCCTGTTCTATATAAATACATACATTGTTTTTATTCTCTCTATGGCAAACCTAATGTTCATGAAGCCTGCTTAATACATTAGATATAATCTCACAAAATGAATTTGCCAAATTCGGAAAAATAATTAATTTTCTAAATTAAAAAAATTAAATTTTTAGTTATTAATATTTTGCAACTTTTATGTATTTCGGGAAAACCGAAATCAATTTATCTAAAAAAAATTGAAAGCTTTATACTACGTGATAAAAGTTAAAGGTTTACATATTTCTGCAGAAAATTATTTCGTTTGCATACAAACGGTTGTTGGCGGAAACCAATATTTTTGGCTAAAATAGACAAATTAACAATAATCGGTCGTTCTCTTGTTATATGTTGATACTATTCTAATTTTTCAATTATTTCATACTACACTTTGATGCAACATTACAACTGTTTGAGTTTTTATGCTATTGTGAATAGCAACGTTGAAGAAGAAGTGATTGTTTTAGTCAAGGCTTTTTGTAGTTTATCTTGAGGTTTTTTAGATTTTATTTATTACGAGAATTAATAAATACTTTTATAATAAAATGGCTGATGCTTGGGATGATATTAAAGCAGTAAAGACGAAGCGGAATACTTTTCGGGAAAAGCTTGAAAAGCGAAAGAAAGAGAGAGCTGCCGCTATCTTGGCTTCGCCCAATAATGATGTGGATGCGCTAAAAGATTCACCGGCACTGAAAACAGATTTAAATGGTTAGTTCTAATGTGCTTTAAAAAAACAACAAATTAATTTTTGTTGATGTATGTATGTATATCGCCAGAGTCCGATATTGAAGTGGAGAGAGCAGTTCTGCAGACACTCTCCTCCAGGTCACTCGTATTGCCCATAATCTCAACTCAGCTCATTGAAAAAGTGGCGAATTGTTTGGAAAGATTACCCTCTTCAGAAGTGGTTAATTACATACTGGGAAAACTATCAGGTCAAGGAGCTGTGAGCATTAAAAGTGTTACAATTGGGAAAGATGTTGGCAGTGAGGTTATTGCTGTAGAAGCAAATGTCGTTCTGGATTTGTATAAGGAATTTGTGAATGATAACTTTGGTATTAAGGAAGACCTGAAACGGAAGTGTAAGTTCTGAGTGATTTTGTTTTACAGCTTTAAACCGTTGTATTTTTTGTAGATTTGGCCGAAAGCGAAAATAGTAATCCGAGCAAAACATTAAAGATTGAAAATCCAAGTGCTCGCAAAGATTCAGCTGCTACAAATGATGCTTCGGACGACATCATGGTATGAGGAATTATATTCGAATTAAACATGTGCATATGAAAAATTCTTATTTCGCTTGCAGTCTCTTCTTGCGATGCCTTCATCACGCGAAAAACAAAATAAACAAGTTGGCGAAGAAATACTCGAATTATTGACAAAGCCCACTGCGAAAGAGCGATCAGTTGCGGAAAAGTTTAAATCGCACGGTGGAGCTCAGGTAATGGAGTTCTGTCCACATGGCACTAAAGTCGAATGCTTGAAAGCTCAACAAGCGACCGCAGAAATGACAGCGAAAAAGAAACGGGAACGAAAATTGGAAAAGCAAAACCATGAAATTAATGATTCGACCACACTCAGTAAAAGGATCAGTGATCTCGATGACGCAGTCATAGATGAAGATGGTACTAAAATCATAGAGAACGATTCTATAGAATCAGGAGAAAAATTAAGTTGTGAGCAAAAAGAATCGGATAAAACAGATGAAATGGAAGCCAAGGCAACTGACTCAGGAGCTGAAGATGGCGAGATCGTATCAGAAAATATTAAGGAAGGCGAAGCAGATTCACAGCAATCGACTGATGACAGAGAAGACAGCACTTTGGACAAGTGTACCAAATTGCATTTCAAGAAAATCATACAAACTCACACAGATGAATCGTTGGGCGATTGCAGTTTCCTAAACACATGCTTTCATATGGCAACTTGCAAGTAAGTAGCTATACGCATTGGGTTGGGGGAAATAAAGCAATCAATTCTATGTATTCTAGATATGTTCACTATGAGGTGGATACCCTACCAAATATAAATACTAATAAACCCGTTGATGTCAAAACGAAATTATGCATAAAGCGCAGCATAGATCCCAGTGTGACATTGTATCCCCCCCAATGGATTCAATGTGATTTAAGGTATTCGTAAACTACATAGAAAAGTTTTAAATTTGTTTTGCTAATAAATATGTTTGCAAATTAGATATTTAGATATGACTGTCTTGGGTAAATTTGCTGTTGTAATGGCCGATCCACCATGGGATATTCACATGGAATTACCCTACGGTATGTTTGAGTTCTAAACCAAATGTATCAGTTTTTATTTTTTAATTTTAAAGGAACGATGTCCGATGATGAAATGCGTCAATTGGGTGTGCCTGCGTTACAAGATGATGGTCTCATATTTCTATGGGTTACTGGACGCGCAATGGAATTGGGCAGAGAATGTCTTAAATTATGGGGGTAAATTGAACGAATCAAAGGAACTATTAACTATCATATTAAATAAGCGAACGGATTTTATTTAAGGTATACACGTGTTGATGAACTCATTTGGGTGAAAACGAATCAATTGCAACGCATTATACGAACCGGTCGCACCGGCCATTGGTTAAATCATGGCAAGGAACATTGTCTAGTTGGCATGAAGGGAAATCCTCAAAATCTTAATCGTGGCTTGGATTGTGATGTCATTGTGGCTGAAGTTCGTGCAACCTCTCACAAACCAGATGAAATTTATGGTATTATCGAGCGGCTCTCACCGGGAACACGTAAAATTGAACTATTCGGACGTCCACATAATGTACAACCAAATTGGATAACATTAGGCAATCAATTAGATGGAATACGCTTAGTTGATCCCGAACTAATAACACAATTTCAAAAACGATATCCAGATGGAAATTGCATGGCACCAGCAGCGGCTGCAGCTGCTGGGGCAACGACTGCTAATGCAGTTAAAAATAATTAAAAATATAAATTCCGTTGTAACAGTTACGAATTCGTAGATCCATTTATAAATTTAAAAAATCATGCTGGAATCGAAAACATCTCAAAATGTAAGAGCGATCCGTTTTTAAAAAATTCCAATTGGATTCTAGAATACAAATAATTTTAATTAGTAAATGCAGCTGCGAATTCGTATCTGTTACGACGGATTTTGAAATAGAAGGGAACACTTTTGTAAATATACTATGTACATACATACAAATAATTAAAAACAATTTTGATTTCTGTTTTTAATGTGGAAAAATTGTTTTTTTTCCGAAGTTTGTAAGTTCATCTTGTGCGATTACATCTAGTGTATGAACAGGCTTAATGAACGTTAGGTTTACCATAGAGAGAATAACAACAATGTATGTAGATAAAACGATCGTTTCGGAATCAGCCATGGATCCTCATCAGTGATCTTAGTGGTAAACCTTTGTGTTTCAATAATCTAATAAGTTACTCATATTATCGGATATCTTGAGAATTACCATTACAAGAAGTCTTCAGACATACCACCCTGTTCTAAACAATTTTATTTCAGTAATTAAATTTATATTTCGTAATCTATGTAACCGAAGACAATAGTCATTGAACAGTATTACAAAAAAAAAAGCGTCAATTAATAAGGATTGCGAGCTTAACTTTATTCCAATGGTTCATTATTTATATGATTTCGGGAAAACAAGCAAAAACAGCTTCAGATTAATTTTTAAATGCAAGAACGCAAATTTTGTCCAGCCCAACTAGTTGGCTCGTTGACATAGTGAGATATTACAGGTATATTGGCAGCTAAATATATTAGAAAAAAATACTAGAATATAGATTGCAGAAAAATTCTGAAAAAAAGTAATTATCTTTATCATAATTCTGTACTAAAAAAATTATCATCATCATTTTGAGTTTACCATCAAGTTGTGATTTATTTTATTTAAGCGTAAACCCTCAAACAAAATTTGTCAAGGGTATTCTTAGAATGCCGAAATGTAGTTTCACTAACCATCATCAGCAAAGGCGTCTAAGTTTAAAGTGTGGTTTTTACAGCTCAAACACACCATAAATAAATTTGATATACAGAAATCAAAAGAATTGAACAAAAACATGAATATATTTAAAAAAAAAAAACACTAAATAAATGAAATCTTTGACAGCGAAGAGTGGAAGAGAAAATGAAAAAAGACTTCGTACCCTACAACAAGTAAGTAGATCAAGTTCGTTTGTGTAATGAAACAAATCTGGTTCCACGTTGCCTCTCCTCTACCATATCTGCGATAATTTTTTTTTAAATTTTTTGAATATACCGACTTTTACGCAACATTATTTTTTCAGTATGAGGTTATTTACATTGGCGCAAGCATGAAAGACTGTGTGAGAGAAACCTTACTTTTCGACCTGTCTCTCTCGCCTAGCCTTTCATGCTTTTTTCTTTTCAGTCTTTTATAATTAAATTTTGACTCAGTAGTGTGCTGAAAATGAAACCTATGATGATTTGGCCAAAATCATGATGACTACTCGACATGACTCTTGTGTTGGTTCCCACAAATATTAAAACACTAGTCCGATTATGTCAATACTCGGACAATAACATTTCAGACTGCATATTGTATGAAGACAGTTGTGTAATTTGTCGCCAGTGTAAAAAGTAACATTGATTTGAAAATGAGTGAAATATGTGAATACGGAAGAAATGAAGTAAAACCGCTGCAAAAACATGCCGAAATGTGCGGTTTACGGTGAGGATGCTGTGAGTGAACGCCGGACCCAGGAGTGGTTTGCTCGATTCCTCTCCGGAAATTTCGATATCAAAGATGTACTCAAGTCACTGAAAAAGCCGATGAAATTTTGCAACTGGTTGACCTTTTTGGTGATTTATATCCTTTTCTAACTAATCTTGCAAGAATTCCAATGCTATTTTTCAAATTTTAACGCACCAGAGGAACAATATATAAAACGAAAACGTGCTGCCACTTGACCGTTTGGCAGCTTTTTTTGGTCGTTTAAACTTTATCCGTTTCGATGACCAAGTAGCTCAAAAACAAAAGTATTAGACAGGAACTCTGTACGTTCTCTAGTGCTGATAATAAATCTGTTACACATGCTCCTATCCGCTTTTGAAGTCGTGGCACTCTAACAACCTATGCTGTGCAGTCAGGCATGACGAGGATGTATGTATATTGGAAAATGATAAAGTCCATTGGGTGGTTACTATTCTCAGTTTAAAATACACTTTATATTTTTAAATTAAGTTCTTTTTTTTTATTAAATTGATTACATACTTATGTTTGTATGTAGTCTGCATGTATTTATGTATGTGGAGAAAATAATGTTGATTATGATACATAATTTACGTATTCAAAAATAAAAAAAAACGTGACGTTTATACTTTTATAAAATCAAAAATTCATTTAAATCATTCTTACATTTCTGCACAATATGCTGTCAAATTTAGTTGAAAGTCTTATTAATTTACAGTACATTATGATTAGGCGCTTTCATATGATAAACAAATGTATATTACATAATATTTACATGAAGAATCTTAAAATGTTTGCTTCTCATTTACATACGAGTATATTCGTACAGATGAAAATAAATTGAAAAATTAAAAAAATATACATTATTTTGTCAAATTTGTGAAATTTTTAAATTTAAATTCAATATGCTATACTCAAGTGTTACAGCAAATTTTATAAATATTAAATCTATGAACTGCTATTTTATTTAATACATACAGATGACAAAAAAAGGTATTCATACAGTTGTGTTTCTATGTGTGTGCGAGTGGTCAATATGATTTGATTTTATTGGACATGATCGGCGATTATGGTGGCGTTGGCGTTGATAAGGTGCTTCAATTAGTAACGCGAATGCGAGCTGGCACCAGTTAAAGCTTTTAAAACGACAAAACCAAGTACTGTAGCAGCCGCTACACCTAAACCAGCTTTCCACCAAATGGTCGGATCCTCGGTAATAAGTCCAAATTGTCGTAGATGTCTGTGATATTGAGATAATTGAGAGAATTGAAAATGGTAATTAATTATTAAATTTCCATTAAATTGTTGCATAAAGCATAAGGCAAGCAATTTAAAACTAAACACGTTAATAGAAATAAAGCAATGATGATCTATGTAAAAACAATACAAATAACAAATAAATAAATACTGCATACATACTGCGTCTCTCACGTCGTTTGAGTGAGATATAAGAGAAATTAGAAACTATAATGTAACAATACAAAAACATGAAATAACAATATGATTGATGCTCCGAAATGAAATTGAGAAACTATAAACCATAACAGAAAGAGTGCGATAATTGAATAAAAGGCGTGGCAGTTAAAAATGCAACAATGTTAAGAAATATTTGCATTGAAAGAAGAGAAAAACATTGATTTTTGGTATTATTAGTTATTTGTTCATTGGTTTTGGCATTAAAAGAAGTCACACTTACGCTGATTCCCACAGCTGTACCAACCTGTGCTTGTAAAATAGTATCCATGCGGCTTGAAAGCGTCTATTTAATTGTAAATTGTTTAAGATATGGTTTTTGGTTTATTTGATTGTATTATATGTAGACAACAACACCACCACAGCAAATTTGCGAGTACAGAAATTGAGTAGAAGAAAATATAGGGTGAAATTATTTCATTATTAGTCAACAAAAAATGGAAAAGATCGAAACATAGTCAAAGTAAAGTGAACGATTTAAATCTATAATTTCCAAGTTACTTGAAAGTCCTCCACTTTGCATTCATTGTAAACAACATTCTACTGTTCGAATTTTGTTGCATATTGATAAATCGCAAATATCTGTGAGCCTTTAAACAATGCAGAAGAATCAGATTCACAAAAACTTATTTGATCATGCTTTATTTTGTAGCGCTTGCTGTAATTTGCGAGTTGTTGAAACGTTCAATATCTTTACTACTGTACTGTCCTATTTCAACTACATACCAATACTGATTTAAAAAAACGTTTACAATGTTAGTACTAAAAGCTAAAAGCACCGAAAATATACGCTTTAAGATTGTTAATGCTTGAGCGACTGAGCAGCGCAGAACTGAGGACAATACCAACAGAGAACAACAAAAGGAACACTTGCACAATGATTGCCAAAAAAATTATATGTTACAGGAATGGGGAAAAAAATCTGTTTAGTTGCGTTAAACGCTTAGGAATTATTTGTAATTAATATCGTACAACAACCCGCGCATTACACACATTCCTTGCTCACTGTGCCAATATTTATCAATGGTAACAACATACACCAGAGTGTGGAGAGTTGTACTTAGGCTATAGCAATTTCGAATAAAACCAAATGCACGTGTGAGTATGCTTGTGTGTGTGTGTGTGTGTAAGGGATGTTATGGAACAATCATTTAAACTATACTTACGGGAAAGCCGCCATGGTTGCCAATTTTGTATACATTTCTTTTTTGCTGTTTTTTAAACTGAACAAATGTGGTGGGAGCAATTTATATTTCTGACAAAAATCTTCTGGTTGCAATAAATAATCCTGGCGTCGCTCATCCAAGTCACATTTGGTGCCCACTAACATAACTGGAATTTTACTCTCTGCATAGTACTTAATGTAAATACGTGCAATGTACTCGAATGAACGCGGATTGGAAGAATCATAGACGAGGCATGCCACATCGCAGTTAACTTCTTGCGGTTGCAAAGGATCGAGCGCATGCTTCAAATCGATGTCGCGCAAAATTAGGTGTTTCTCTTGCCCATAAACCTGCAAAACAATATTTTCATATCAAAAACGAAGTTTGTATTTGGTTTTACACGATAATTTAAAAATAAATTAATACATGTTCATTCCTTTCGCCCTGGTTCGCTTCTGGTTTAACATGTTAATTCTAATTAGTAATATATCGTGTTGTCTCATGAATTTTACAATTTATGGCCTCAAATTATCTTTGGTATATTTTCCATAAATTTTAATTTCAATTTCAGTAAAAAATTTTGCTGTCGGATCGTTGTCCAGTTGGTATCGTAAACAGTGGCATTTACGAGTATGTTTCCCTACAGGTATAAAAGTTACAGGCATGAAACCCATATTTTTAGCTGCAACTAAATCTATGGTTGAACGTAATTGTGGTGTAATATGGAATCCTGTCTAATTTAGTATCGGATGCTATGTATTTGTTCAAAGATTGGATTACAGCTACTACTGAATGAATTCCTATTATTTTCAATTGTTTAATTAGAAAATTTCGTCGTCTTCGGTACTAACCTGCACAGTGTTTACGCAATGCACAACATTCGTTTTGAATTCCTTGCCGATTAGATTTTTCATGTCGTCCACAAGGAAACCGCGACATAAGCCTGTTTTTCCTGCGCCCTTCGGACCGATCACATGACACATATACACCGAACGACTGCTCTGGCGTTTGGCCAAGTCTATACGTCGCTCACGTGTCACATGTATTGCTGCCAATTGGCTGTCGTTTTCGTGTACATTGAATCCCAGATAAGCTAAATATTCCAATGTCTTAACAACATCGATTAGTGTCATTAGTGTCCAGCGACACAACCATCCATGCAGTGTTATCCACCCAGAATCGTTGATAGGGCATGATTTGCGAATGTCTGTCGAATAGGACCATGGTGCTGTTGGACAGGTACTAAATAACATTTTGTGCTCTTCGGGCGATAATGCACCATCACCATCCTTGTCGTAACGTTCGAATAATGCTACCAGAAATTGTTGCCCTCGATGTGAGAGTTCAGTACTGCTGCCTGGTGGAATTTTCAATGTAGGACGTAAGTAATCCTTGCACATTTCCAGCTGTTCATTATAGCCAAAGCGCCGCAAAACCGCCCATGTTGTTTCGTTGCGTCCGCGCTGTATGAAAAGGCAATGCAGGAAAAGAAAACCTTTGAGGGTGACAGCATCGTGATATATGCCATCTGGTATATTCTTCTGTATCACCGCCTTAACCTCATCGAGTATTTGCGGCTGTAATGGTGTGTTAAAGCAACGTCGCTGAAACAGATTCAATTCGTAATCGTTGAGTAGATTGTCGCCGTCTATATCGCATATTTTAAAAATGCGCACAAGAGATTTTTTACACGCCGGTGTAAGCTACAACGACAGGGGAAAAACGATATTTTAAATGTTTGCTGCATGGCAATTAAATAGCATATTAGCTATACTCACATCTTGTTCTTCCATTATGTACAAGGGAGAAGTGGGATGTAAGACGGCCTTTTGTGCGTAGTAGAACATTTCCGAAATGTTGTGCAAAGTCTTTGCGGAGCATTCAACGCAGCTCTCGACTTCTGGGAAATCTTCCATTATTGTTAGAACGTTCTGCGATGGAAAAAGAGCTTATTATATGTATTAACTATCTAATAATGTGGCTCAAATGCCCTACATTTAAGAGAAGATATGCAAGTATACAAATAATGTGCCTTTGAGTGGTTCTAAAAATGAATATACCGCTACCAAAAAGTCTATATTATGTTGTTGCTCGAGAGGTTTGAACTAACGTTATTTAAAGCGGCAAAAAAAATTTTTATATTTAACTATTTTATTAATCTACAGTCGTTTCAATAATGTTTCGAAATTATACATTTAGCGAAAACTTTTATGTACATTAGAATAACGTTCAATTACTTATTGTTGACGTGAAAGCAGCTTAAATTATTTAAATAATTTCTAATTACTGCTTTGTCTATTTTACTGTCTTTATCCGGACACAACTATAATCTAGCCAGACACTTACCACTTTATTGTGGGATGCAGAGGGTACACAAACAGAAAGACCGTCAAATGAACTCACATCAATGGTTGAGTATTCCACAAGATCAACTTTATTTCCCACTAACACGATCGGTTTACGCTGCTGATCCGCTCCAACGGCGTTACGTATCAATGGAAGCCAATGTGATGTAATACGATCCAATGAATCGTCGTCATCAACACCATAGACAATGCAAACAACATGCGATTTTATAATCTCTTCGTTAAGAATTTCTTCCGAATGATCAATGCCTTAAAAATGAGACAAATGTTTCCTTCGGATACTCTCTCATAACTACATATTTATATATACTCACTGGAATAGTCTACAATATTTGTAGGCACCTGCTCAGGTGTCACATTAGCGGGTATTGTTATTTCCTCGGCTTTTGCTGGGACATCCTCTGGGAATTCTTCACTAACCAACGAAAGTATAAGTGATGTTTTCCCAACTCCACTATCGCCTACAAGCAGAATACGCACATTTTTTCGTTGTGCCACACTGTATTGAACCATAACGATGTCGCAGGTAACAGGCCAGTAAAATTTTAAAAGTCACGACTTTATGTTATTGAATTCTTAAGCACCTGCCAAAATTTTAGAGGTTGGCGTTTTTTGTATCGTCTGTCAGTTGATGCCCACTGCAAATATAAAAAATGTATGAAATTTAATAATTCAATTCATCGCTCGAGATAGCGGAAACTACCACAAATTCTCTTTGTTGGAATTTGTATTTTGTTCTTGTTTTATTGCTAATATGATAGCTGTAAGCACGTTGCCGCTTTACTTCACTGTAAAGCGGCAACGTAATGGCTGCGAAACTGCATTATTTCGCCATTGTGCAAATTGCGCCTGTCGTCGACTTCAATCCATTTAGCTTTTTTCTTCAAAATAAATAATTTAATGAACTGTTCTATTAAAAATTATTGTTTTTACCAATAACAAAAATGTAATCTGTGGCAATTGTGAATATTAGAATTAAATATTTGTTCCAGTCGTTTACAACATGACATCATTTGCTGTGGACAACATCTTGTTGTGATGCTATGTCGATGCCGAGAAATTGTGAATATTTGAAACATTAATAGATCTACTTAAAGCAAGTGTCTACTCAATGCTTTTATCAAGAAAAATCTCGTGACTCAAACCATGTCGCACAGTTATTCGCAAAATCAATATTGAAGGAAAAGCTTTACTTGATCCAGCAGAAGCCAGGTACCACATCAAAAAAAAAAAAAACAAGCAAATTTTTGATCCGTCAACGATTGCACTGCAGGGGACCGTGTTTGTTTGTTTGTTTCAGTTCTTTGCTGGAGGTAATATTTTCAATTACATTATGCTTAAAATTCTGCAAATGCCTGCCGCCACCAAACACAATTGTAAAGTACAATTTGTTTTTTTTTAGCTATTATCTACGTATACACACTCGCAATACACTTTGTAACATATATTTCTACACTTCTTTAGCATTAGTTTCTATGGAAATGTGCGTTTTTGGATTAAAATAAAAAATTATATAAACTTTGTTTTCGTTACCTGATAAAATAAAATTATCCTCTACCGACGTGAGTTTTGCATTGAAATTATTAGAGCAAAAACAGGGCTGCCAAATAACTTTTTTATCATGGTAGTATTTAAAATGTCAAACTTATTGCACCGAAGTATGATACTGGCAACAGTTGCCGCGGGACAAATGTGTTCCGCACTCTTGAACGTGACCAAATGTACCGCCAGTGACAAAAATTACTCTCTTCTTATTTCTTTTCCTTTTTTTCATTTTACATGGGACACAACAACAATTTATATATTTCTAAGGTGTTGGTTATATTGTTGTTCGCTGTTCGGCAAACACATCATATTTTTCTATCGTGCTCGGTGTGGTTATTACATTGGTTATTACATTTCGTTACAAAATTGTTTTTAGTCAAAATTCAGGATTTTTTTAATACTATATTGTTCGCAATGCCAACACTAAATGGTATATCAAAATACTTTAATTGATTTTATTAATATGGAGCGTGAAATTATTAATATAATTGAAAAATTATGAAAATAATATGATTTTTCTTCAATAGTTTTATGAATAATATATTTAATATTCACTCTTAAAAACAAAAACATTCGCAACTTCGCTTTTCTGCATATGAAAATAATGATTTACAGGTGTGCATTTTTTAAACTATTTCACATACATTTTTGTTCATTTTTTGTAGAATAACTCATTCACACCCTGAATACTCGGCGTGCTCGGTGTACACTTCACCCAGCATATCGTGTTCGCTGTGAGAGTGAGTAAAAGCTCTTTTTTTCGTGCTCGGGCAACAACAATTGCATGGTGTTCGCCGAGCAAAATTTTAATATAACCACAGCCTAATACTTACGTGTATATTTGAATTCAATACTTATGTATATATTTGGTCATCAATATTTGGTTCATCGTGTAGCTTTTGCACGATGAAATTTGTCATATGAAACTCGGACAAATGTAGGGAAGAGGAGAGAAACTTCAGGAGGATAAGCAAAATCTCTCAGGCCGCATTAAACTTTTTGAATTTGCTTTTTGTTCAAGTGTCACTCGCTCCTAGATAATTTTATGCGAAACAACAACAAAAACTGATGAAATAATGCATATAATTATAGCTGATATGTATTATTAGCATGATGTATACCATCTCTGGTTTCTTTAACAATCCCACTGCGAATTGGAAATAATGAGAGTAGAAGAAAGGTTAGGTTTTGGTTATGTTCAGATTTTGCTCGGTGAACACCATGCAATTGATATTTGCACCGAACACGAAGAGAGAGCTTTTACTCACTCTCACATCGAACGCGATATGCTGGGTAAAATGTGCACCGACCACGCCGAGTATTCAGGGTGTCAATGAGTTATTCTACAAAAAAGGAACAAAAAAGTATGTGAAATAGAAGGAAAACATGCAAACCTGTACATCATTATTTTCATTTGGAGGAAAAAAACTGAATTTCGACCAAAAGCAACTCTGTAACGAACTTAATGTAACCACCACACTGAGCACGAGAGAAAAATATGATATGTTCGCCGAACAGCGAACATCAGCATAACCACAACCTTAGGCAAAAACAAAGAGGAAATGTGTCAATTGTGTAAAAATGCCCAACGGCGAATAAATGAGTTGCAAATGCAATAAGTCACGCAAGGAAGGGTTGCACCATATAATAAAGAAGAGAAATTACTATGCTGATGAGTTGGGAAATTACTTCCTTCTGCCAACTCCCAACCGATTTATTGTGAATGAAAAAGAGAAGTTAGCAACTTAATCGTTTTATGCGCGGATGCTAAATGAGTTGGCGAATAAAACACACCTACTAGCTTATTACTTTAAAACACTCAGCACACTGATTGCATCGAATAATAATTATTTAGTGTTTGAATATTTGAATTATTGAATTAGGGCCCTCCCTCTAGTTTGAATTATTTAGAGTAAATTAATATTATAATTAGTCAAAAGAGTTTGAAAAATGTTTTTTTTTTTTTGGCTAAAAACTAAAAAGAAATAGTGAAGTTTCACGAGACTGGTTTCATCGAAACTTCAAAGGAGAATGTAAAAAAGTCTCATTGTCTAAAAGTGGTCTAATGCTCTGGTTATAACAGACGTGAAGTAATAAAATGTCAGTTTATTGCAGAAAAAAGTAGGGAAAGTTATAATACAACCTCTAGCCACATAAGCAAACCGCTTATTTTTATGTGCAAAATAAAAAATGTAAGTAAATTGTTAATGGGATTCATACAAACCCATAAAAGCCTCACAAACCGTATAAAGTTATAAAATCGTAGAAAATCTTTTAAATTTTATTTATCCGTTTATATAAATTTCCCTACAATATATAAATACATGTTTGAAACAATAGCACATTTATTAAAATAGGTACTGGTTTGAACTGTTATTCACTTTTTTTTCCTGTGAAATTTATATTGTCAGAAATTAATAATTTTAGCTGTCAAAGTCACGTAGTCTTGAAATCTATGTATTATCCACTGATACTTCACGTCTGTTATAACTGCTTCTATTACTTTTGCGTATATCAAAAATTAAGTGACAGTTTAATATTTCACGTTACTTCACCTCGCGGTTATTATAACCAGAGCATAAGCAAAATTCCTCATAATCCGCTCCGTGCTTATTACTAAAAGTTTAACTATGTACTTTTCCAAGGAAATGTTTTCTTGAAAATAAATTGTTTGAATTAGAAAACATTTAAAATAAACCCTGCTCTTTACCTTTGTACTATTTCTTCTTATTTGCCTTCACGCACACACAATAAGATAAGATAAATGAAAAAACTACGCCGCTGACAGGACTGTCAAAAATTAAAATCTATGACTTGGCTTTACTTTTTTATCCCGGGATAGATATTACCTCGATATAAGCAAATTTAAGTCTCATTTCTAGTACAGAACTTTGTTTAAGCCAGTGTACGTGACATCTAGAGAGTAATTATTACTAGATGGAAAGAGTAATTTTAGTCAATCGCAACTGATTTGCACAAGTTGAAGAGAGTAGAACTCTTTTTCCTCGTCGGCAATTGTTACCAGTGTGATACCGACCTAAGCAGAAATCGACAACTGTCATTTTTTAAAACAATGAGATTCGTTAATAAATAAACTGTTGAAATACCATGAACAAGTTCTTAATTCTACAGGTTATAAGCGCTTGCTGGCGTAATACCGGAGGTAGATGTGTAAGGATCAAAGATTGCCAATAACCAGATAGTTCAGTCTATTACTGAGGTAAGATTCAATCCACAGAAGAAAAGTAGAGTGTAACCCATAATAGTAAGTTTAGCCGTTAAAATTATTATGCTGCACTTTATGTACTTTACTTTACTTTTAATGGCACAACAGCCCATAGAGGGCCTAGGCCGAGCTTTTCGCATCCACTCATGTTGTGCGTGTTATATTTGTACATGAAGGGCCTACAGTTTAATGTCGAATCCGAACGGCGAAGTGAAAAGCTTTTCATAGGCAATTTTTACTCTTGTAGGTTTGCCATTGCCTGCCAAATGGTGATGCCGTGTAGAAATTATTTTTTCTACTTTTTGATTTTGCCTGTGCCGAGATTCGAACCCCGGACACTCTGCGTAGCAGTCCAACGCACTACCACTACGCCACAGCAACCACGCACTTTATGTAAGGCTGTTGAAATCTCCGTATAAATGGTATTAACTTGAAACCCATCAGGGAATTCTGATATGCAATAATTCGAGAAAACTAACAGGTTTGTGACCGTAGAACGCCATGAAACAAACTCATGTAAGCTAAATCTGATATTTTAGAGTAATAAATTTTAATACCATATATCTATTCAATGAATATTGAATTAATTTCTCTATGAGACTTTAAAGGTAATGCCGCGCCCATTGTGTTTGTACCTTATAAAAACGAATGAAGAAAATATTATGAAATTATACAATATCATGAAATTATTTATCGATATAAAATTAAATAATAATAATAATCTGTGAAAATAGTGAATATTAGAATTAAATTCATTTTGTTGTTGCCGCGTTCATTGTGTTCCAGTCGCAGACAACATGACGACATGCAAAGAACCTGCCGCAGCCATTGTGTTCGCACCTAACTTAAACTTTAATACTTGTAGAGTTGAACTGAAATAGTATCAAAATCAAAGGTAAACAGAATAATTATAATATCATTTTCCTCCTCAATTTTGCGATGAATAAGGAAAAATGCACTTTTTAAGCAAAGAAACTGAGGAAAGTGTGTTTAAACAAACAAGTATAGTGTAAAGTATTCGAAAAACTATGATTATAGCGAATAGAATTTTATTTAGTGTTGTTAGTAAATGGCACAGAATATTAAAATGTCAATTAAGTACAAGCAGTGGGGCAAAGTATCAAAATACGCAAAACGCAAAGAGAATCTGCATAGTTGGTGCGGGTCCAGCAGGATTTTATGCTGCACAATATCTATTAAAACATCTGAATGACTCCACTGTGGATATGATTGAGAAGTTGCCGGTGCCATTTGGATTGGTACGGTAAGTAAATTAATTTCTGATACTGGAAAGGGCAGAAGTAGAGGGTTGATTATCTCGTCCTACAAGTGGACTTAATATTGAGCGAGCTACCCCTCCAAAGTAATCTGAAAGTTGATAAAATGTTCGTTTGCGATAAACCAAAACACAAAACAAGTTTAGACTCACTTCCAAAATCATCGAGATTCCAAAAAGGTTGTGCGGTAGCAGTGCAGATAAATAAAACGAAGGGTACCAAGAACAATAACGTGCCGAAAAGTCTGGCAGTACGATAACTTTGTACAAAAAACATTGTGAGCGTGTACTGGATGTGAAATTTTCAGTTACGTGCTTTGCGCTTTTATATCGAAATTTCTTAAAAAAAACAAATGTTTATTAGTTCATTCATTAACGTTCATTTGAACTAATTACTGTCGTTTTTTATCTTCTAATGACCTTTGCCATTATGATAAATTTAACCTTGTAATATTTGTGTATATGTAAATATTTTATAGTTTCGGCGTAGCACCAGATCATCCCGAAGTGAAGAACGTAATTAATACATTTACGAAGACCGCAGAAAATGATCGTTTCCGTTTTTTGGGCAATGTGAGTTTGGGCAAAGATGTTAGTCTTCAGGAATTGCGAGACAATTACCACGCTGTGTTGCTTACATATGGCGCTGACCAAGATCGGAAACTCAACATTCCCAACGAAGATCAATCGAATGTGTTGTCAGCGCGTGAATTTGTTGCATGGTACAATGGATTGCCAGGCGCAGATAAGTTGAATCCCAATTTAGGCGGCAAGTCAGTAACAATATTGGGTCAAGGTAATGTTGCAGTCGATGTTGCACGTATGCTTTTGAACCCAGTAGAAACATTGAGAGTAGGTAGATTAAAAGAAGGAACTCTAAGTTTGGAATACAAACAAAAACTATTTGTGTTATTCTTTAGAAAACAGACACTACAGAATATGCTCTAGAAGCATTGTCACGCAGCGCAATTGAACAAGTGTATTTGGTGGGTAGGCGTGGCCCGTTGCAAGCAGCATTCACCATTAAAGAATTACGGGAAATGTTGAAATTGCCGAATGTAAAAACGCTATGGAAACCGCAAGACTTTATTGGTTCGTTAGTTTGTTTTTTGTGGATACATTATTAATAAATTTTTATAAAACAATTCTAGATGTACCTGCGCAACTACCTTATTTGCAAAGACCACGTAAACGTCTCATTGAATTAATGCTTAAAAGTCTATCAGAACAGAATACACCAACATCAACAGATAGCAGAAAACAATTTTTGCCTACATTTCTTCGCGCTCCAAAATGTGTTAACAACAATGAAATCGAATTCACAGTCACACAACTACAAAATAATGTTGCCATACCCACAAGTGCTACTGAACGGTTGCCGGCAGATTTGATTTTGCGTAGCATTGGTTACAAATCGACCTGCGTCGATGGTGGCATTTGTTTTGATAAGAAAAGAGGGCATGTATTCAATGAAAATGGTTTGTTCATTTCAATCAGTCAAGTCAACGTACAGATTGGGGTTGTTAATTATATTTATTTACAGGACGCGTTCTTAAAGACGCAGAAAAGAAGATTGTCGACAAAGGTTTGTATGTTGCTGGTTGGCTTGGCACAGGTCCTACAGGTGTAATTTTAACAACAATGAACGGAGCTTTCTCTGTAGCCAAAACTATTTGTGATGATATTTTATCGAATGAAATTGACACGTCTTGGGCAAAACCAGGCATCGCACTGAAAGGTAATCGTGTAGTCACTTGGAAGGGTTGGCAAAGAATCGACAAAGCGGAAGTGGAGACCGGCAAAACTAAAGACAAGCCACGAGAGAAGATTGTTGATATTGAGAAAATGCTGGAGATTGCAGGAGTATGAAATTAAACATTATATTATCTGTTGTTTCCATTAAGAAAAATTGTGCTTATCTGAAACTTGTATAATTCTTGCACTACGATTATATGTACAATTTATTTTCTGTTAAAATGTAATATACTTACATAGATATGTACATATGTATATAGATTAAAAGTTATAGTCTCTAATGCAATGCGAGTTCAAACTTAGTTTAAAATGTTAATCAAAGATTCACATCGCACTGAAAAACGGATCCTTAATGATTCTTCTGAAGAATTACTTGGCACTGGAATCCATTGATATAATATTTGTAGGAGCGCATAAAAAAAATTCTGAATAAATTGAAAATTAAAAAAAAAATTTTAAGATTTATATTTCATATAATAAAATTAAAACTTTCTAAAATATTTGCAAATTTCCAAATTATTAGTGTAAAATTTCGTAAAATTAAAGCATGGATTTGGTTATTACACCACAGCCACATTTTATACCAGGGTAAGCTTAGGACTCTCTTTGGTTCAGTTATTTTCAAATTTTCGGCTTTCTTAGTTATACTGGTCATTGTCCTCAGTCCCGTTTTCGGGCTGGCAAAACGTATGGCAAACTAACCCATAAACTGCTTATCGATCCATGTGTGAATCATGCTCCCGAGCTAATTGTTATGCCAACAAATATGAAAGCCAATGCATTGGGGTATCCTACATCAAAGGAATGTGCAGCTTTGCATTCCCGGGAGAAATTCGTTGACCCCATTTATCGTTATCCAATTATTCCCGGATATGATGGTTTCATTCCAAAACTGTCGTCCAAAATTGGAAAGCGTTTCATTGCAGCTGCCACAGCGGGAATGGCAGAGCATGAAGCTTTGATGGATCGATTGCGTTGTGAACGGCGGAACTTGATACATCGCGACATACTGGCAAGTGGATTTGGTGTGTTTCCAAAGAAGTTGGGCGAACGTCTGGTGCGGAAAATAATACATAAATTGTCATTTCCATCCGGTGTGATTTTCAATGTACATCTTTATTTCTAGATGCCAACGACAATATATCGTGCCCCTTTACTGCCCGTGAAAACTAGAGCTCAAGCCTTTAAAATGTACGATTGTTCATATAAGGAAAAGAAAGAACTCTATTCGAAATTTACTGTGCCACACTTCATGGAAGATGATGATGAAGAGAAATACATTGTTAATGGTAAACATTTTGAACTTCGCCTCGGAACTATAAAATAATAATCCGACTAAATGCAATAGTTTACATCCAGAAACTCTTTGCTAGGTTAAATTTTTTTATTCAAATTTAAAACACAGCGAAAACTGTCAAATTTCGAAAGTAAAGCATATCAACACACAAATTTATATTTCTTTATTTAAAATAGCATAAAAATTACATTAAAATTGTTAATATACCAATTGTACATATTGAAAATCTATCCGTATACAACAGAATTAACACCGTAATTTGTATTTCATTGGCGCAGGATACAGTGGCCACATCCCAATGGCACATGCACGTTTTGGTCAAAGTCACAAACAACTAACAAACAGTGCACTTTGCGAGTTCACCAATAACTATCATCATCGTAAAAGTGCAGAATGGTGTCCAATCGAAAGTGCGGGCATTGGTTCCTCATGCCCCAACATTGGTCAATTCGTAATCTATCATCGTACAACTGGCATCGTACCCAACTATGCTGGACACGTACCTGGTGAAGCATTTACGTTTGGGCGAACTTTTGGCAATGCAACTGTAGATGCTAAAAACTGGCTCGCAAAGCATAAAAATTAATTCAAAGAAGAAAACAATTGTGGCTTTACGAAGTTTATGTATTCATTTTTTGTTGTAATGTTATAAATTTGTGGGTAAGAAATAATGAAAGAATAATAAGTATTACTTATCAGTGTCGTCATATTGAGCGATTTTATCTTCGAGGTTAGCTATATCCGATTTTAATTGTTCCAGTTCGTTAAATTTACATTGCTCTGTTTGCAGCTTGTCAAAGATTTTGTAACGAAGCTGCTGCTGTTGCCTTCTTTTGGAAATTAAAAAATAAGTAAAGACAAATTTCCAAATTCCCAAAACTAACCTGCATTCTTCTTTGCAAGCTTCAAGGGAATTAATATCCTGTTCCAGTTCTGTAATTTGATTTTGCAGGTCCATGTACTTGACTTGCGAATTCTGATAAATATTATGTTCCTTCTCCTTTGTTGCCGATATTTGCTCCTTGTAATTATATATTTCCTTCTCCAAAATATGATACGGCTTCAAATAAACATTGAACAGAACAACTTACACAAAAGCATAGTCAAATGCATAACTTACCAATAAAGTGTACGAGTCTATGGTCAAATTGTCCTCGTATTTACGCTTTTGCTCATCAATAAACTTGGAGCTCATAATAACGTACATATTAGTGTATTTAAGAGCTAACGACCGCCAGTTTCGAAGAGATTCGCTGAAGGTTGATAAATGCTGATAAGTGCATACATTTTCATCAATCGAATTTCTAAGGTTCGACTTCATTTGCGTTTGCTGCATATCTGAATGAAGCTGTTGATTTTTAATAGCGAGTATGGAACAGGATTTCGCAAGGTGTTCGTTTTTTTTGTTCTGTGAAAAAGTTGTATATGAGACCGAATTATGAAAGGAAATTTAACTAATGCTTGAATTTGTACCAAAGTGGAAATAAAATTTTCCAGAAACAATACAAATTCGTTATTCTCCATTTTTAAATATTCAAAAGAAAATTTACGAACTACATTAACCATTGAAAAAAAAAGGAAACAGTGCTGCATTTGCTAAAAAAATTTAAGTACGCACTTTCAAAGTGTTCAAAAGCTTTCCTTAAAGCGTTCAAAAGCATATCTCAAAGCGAATTTATATAAGGTGATAGCAACAGTACAACAAAGTTCACCAAGTCAACAACAACAGCACAGTAACAATACATGTTTGTTGTTGAGGCCATAATGGAGGCATAATTAAAATGTCAAAGACAGATTTTCACCACAAAGAAAAAAGAGGAGCATGTTGCTAGTAACACCACCTTATTAAATTCGACTTACCATACATATAAAAAAATCAAGAAAAAAGAAAAGCGAATGAAAAAGTGTAATAGGCAAAATTGTCAGTTCTAATCAACAATTCGATGAATAAATATTTCCGTATCAGTTATTTCTGAAAATGGATAAGTTCGTGGAATCGTAAAAATAAAGTAGTGATGTAGATACTGTGTATTTATTAAAACTGTGTTTACCATGAGGCATGTGATATTTCACAAGTAAATCTTGAAACTTCTTTAAAGTGCATTTTTCTACCTGATGCAATGGCGCTAATAAACTTTTTCGTTTATGTTGTTTTAGTTATTTGTATTAAAAAAAAAATGGTAAGTAGATATATATTTTGCTTTTACTCTTTTTCTATTCGTATTATTTTATACCCTGAAATCATTAAAACCTACTTCATATTTTTATTAAATAAGTAAAGTTAAAAATGTAACATAAAAGAGAATATATACGTGTGTGACCTGAAATTGCATGAATTTGTTGTCTCGTTTCAACATGCACTTGTTTACGTTTGTTGCGTTGCAATATGCAAAAAGGTGAGTTTTTTTTATTATTAAAATGTGGAGAAAAAAAGGAAAACAAATTGGAAATCGTTAAAAATGAGAGAAAGAGATAGGTATTACACTTTTTGAGTACTTGTGTATGGAGCTGCCGTGTTTGTTTAATTGTAAGTTGCAACAGTGTTGCCAGTTTCCCTATTTTGTAGCTAAATTTTTTCTCATTTAGCTAGATATTTTTCAGTTTAAATTATTTTTTAAAACGGATTGTTTTTTAGTACAAATTAAATCACAAATTTCGAACTTATTGTTAAGCGAAAGAAAATTCCATACATGCTCAGAAAAACAAAAAAATTTTCAGATATTAAGTTGTTTTATTTGTTACGTAAAGATACGACTTGAAAAATATGCATTCTTATCAAGACGAATATAATGGATGCGACATTGCATCATCACGCCATTGTGCAAATTGCACTTGATGCAGTGACGTTGTCGTAGCCATTCTGTGTGTACCTTAAGTTGCAGCTGTAAAGTTATGATGGTTCCTTTGTCAGCTCTTCCACGGTGAAAATAGTTCATGGTTAGTTTTAGAAATTTCGACGAATTATTTAAGGGTACTGAGAAGATGCTTTTAGCTTCCATAGAAATGTGCCATACTTGTTCATACCAAAAACATTAAATGTCCTTTGAGTTTTTTACTACAAGCAATCATTGTCACACTAGCTTTAGCTAGTAGCAGACTATTGGGAATTAAAATATAAAATCTTAGGCAATTTAGTTGTTGTTCATACAGAAAAGTAAATTACTATAAGGTGTTAATCACGAAATATACTAGAGCTAATATTTGCTTATTCGACATACGAGTATAACAGTATTGAGTTATTGAATCGATATTACTTCCTATGTGGTATTCTTAGTCCCCGTTTAACATTGAAATTTTTTAAAAATTTAGTTTCGCATATTCTATTCTTCAACCACGTATGTAATTCTAAAAAAAAAAAAAATACCATTTCGCAGAAAATTATAATAACTAAATATCTTTCGATAATCTTTAGTTACGAGGTGAAGAACTGGCAAACTTTTTTCTATCTGGATTCTTAAGTGATTTTATACAATGTTAGCAAAATCTCAATTTCGTTAAAATGGAGCTAGCTAATAAGCTAATTTCAAAACGATGTTTTTTTATGCAATTATGCGTAATATTTTATAACTTTTAAGGCCCAAAAAATCAACTCTGTTACGAAAGCTCGTTGACTAAACTGCAGAGAAAAACAAAATGGAAAAAATCTTTATCGCTTCGTAGCAGATTTCTACGTAGTATACGTGAAAATTATTTTATCCCGCTTGGTGTTAAAAAATTTGCCTAAAATGAAAAGAATATTCTCCAAGTAACTTTTGTACGTATTTATTTAAAATATGTTTAAGTGCATATTCGTTTAAAACGTGAAAATTGTTTAAATAAATAGTGCATTTCCCTATAATAGCTAAAGAGGAACTAGCATCATTTTGTGAATGACAGAAAAATCGTTCTTTCCCCCTTTAATACATACCATTTGTATTTGTGCGAGGGAGATGACGTAAAAGAAAAGAGAAAATTCTTATATTGTGGTGGCGGCGGCGCCAAAAACACTCCCAATAAAATTCAACACAAAGTAGTAAAAAAAAACAATAATAGATAGAGGAATTAAGTAAATATTTTGTAAAGACTTTTTTTTTGGTGAGTGGATCAAAATTGAGGAGAATAAAAAACAGGGGAAATTGTTGAAAATAAATTGTTACGAATGAGATGATGTAAACAGTGAAGAAAAAAAAACACGAAAGTAAACGCGAAGCTGCAGGTGATAATAAAATAACAATGCAATGTATTTCTGTTTGATTATTTTATTTTGTGTATAGCCGGTGAATTTTGTATATGCTTCCATTGTTGTTATCGCAAATTACATTTGGCATAATTTTGCTTCAATTATTTCGTCTTATCAGTTAATTCATTGCTGTTTGCAGGTTTCACCATAAAAATCAGCACTATATTTAAAGTGAATATTTAAAATATTTATAAGAATAAGTAATATAATGGAGTCTGAATGTAAAAGTGGACAAACTGAGTTGGTAAGCGGCATCGAGGAAAAGGCACATCAAGTAGAGAAGAACAAGTCAAGCGAAGAAACCGTAGCAAAAAGATTAATAGTATCTAATAATTTAGCGTTTCCTGGCTTAGAAAAATCTCAAATCTTAAAAAGTGTAGGGGAAGCAATTGCTGATTGTGAAACAAAGCAAACAAAAACCGAAGCTGTTAATATTTCGGACATACGATTAGAAAATGTAGCAACTACTGAAATACAGAAAGCGAAATTTGTTGAAAAATCAGGGAAACCAAATACAAAGGGAAATTCAGTTGACATCAGAAAAGACGAAACACCTCCAGCTGTTGGAGAAGATGGTCAAACTACTTCGCAATTGGGTGTTGCAATGATGGGAACAACTATTCCGGAGAATATTCTATCACCGCCTAAATCTGAAACGCAAACTGATGAGACCAATACCGCAACATCGTCGTCACCCGCTTCAGATTCTCAGCTATCTCCCATTGTAGAGCAAGATGCTACAGCAACTTCCACACAAGAAGATT
Organism: Palloptera scutellata; assembly: GCA_958295655.1. Classification (NCBI taxonomy): domain Eukaryota; kingdom Metazoa; phylum Arthropoda; class Insecta; order Diptera; family Pallopteridae; genus Palloptera; species Palloptera scutellata. The sequence continues at coordinate 40,957,036 of OY282451.1, forward strand.
GCACAACAACACCAGTCTCTGCACAATCAACGAGCGGCAGACGTGTAGTGCAGCCTATAAATGTTGTAGCAAATGGAACAATACCAAAATCGGGTAAACCTCTGCTGTCGGCAATGAATAAGAAACTAAATAAATCGTCACGTTCGGTACGTCCACGTAAACAGAAAGCTTTGGTGCCTATATACGAAAGCGAGGTAGGCTTGCAACTCTATTATGATCACTTAATCCTTAGTTAAGCACTTATTCTCCTTTTAGATTAGCGACAATAAAATTGGAATTAAATTGTGCATTAAAAAATCGGATATTTCGGGTGCAACAGCAGCTACAACTGCAGCTGTAACAACATCTACAGGTGGTGTAAATCCAAAAGCAGCACCATCAGCTTCGACTGCAACTTCAACGTCGAAGCCTGTGCGCAAACGTTCCCGGAAATCGAAAGCGAAGCCACGCATCGATAGCGACGATAGCGAATACGAATCGAAACGTAAAAGAGAACGAGCATCCAATAACAACAGCGATCGTCAGAAGAAAGTATCATTCAGTGGCGTAGCGTCGAATGATGACTCGAAGCAACGTATCGAGCAGAGCGATTGGGGTGCAAAGTTGCCAGAGGAATTGCTCCTTCAAGTGAGTTAATTTCATGTTTGGTTGTTTTTGAATTAAATTTATTTGTAACACATTTACTATTCTCAGATTTTTCAAATAGTTGTTAATAAGGAAGGATCTTTGCCTACACTGTTTCGCCTGGGGCGTGTATGTTCGCTGTGGCGCCGTGTCTCACTGACGTCGAAGCTGTGGAAATCTTTGGATATAAGCGCATGGACCAAAGAAAAATATCGTACCGAACTTAAATTAAAATGGTTCGTTGATAATCGATGCAGCTCGTGCACGGACTTGAATGTTTGTAAGTTGCTGTTCTTTATTGTTAGCAATTCGTTAAAAAATACGGTATTTATCAAGGCGGGAGACATATTTTTGTTTGTTTTGCAATTACAGCCAATTGGAAGGTTTCAGACGTGAATTGTTTCCTAACCAAATTAGCTGCTGGTTGTCCCAATTTAGAGGGGATCACACTCGCCGGCTGGAAAGCTTTCACTTCGGACCATTTAACATTTCTAACGGGGAATATGAAGAAGCTTCGGCGTCTTGATTTGAGTTCAGTAAACGTGAGTTTTTGACGAACGTTTTCAAGTTTTAAATTTCATATTTTTTAATAATAAGCAAATTTGTATTCTTAGGTTGAAATGAATGCAAGCAAAACTGCTGTCGGCTTACAATCGCTCTGCAGTGCATTGCAAACAATGGGCGGACGTTTGACCCATTTGTATTTGGCACATAATCGTCTGGCCGGAATTCCGCAAATTGTTAATATTTTATCAGTGCGTTTCACTTTGTTCATTGCTCGTTTTTGCTTTTAACACAATACATTCCTTCTTTCCGCCAGACACACTGTCCAAATGTAATGCTCCTGGATCTCTCAAATGTAACAACACAAGCAACGTCACATGGCATTCTGCACATTGAGAAACTGCAAAATGGATGTCAAAAACTAAGAGTTTTGCGTGTGACCAATTCGCATGTAACCCTCAGCACGGCCACCATGCAGGAAATGGTTAGTAATATTTAACAGTTTATTTATTATTTGAAATTTACTTTATGCACTCGTTATATTTTCAGATGGATTCCCTTGGTTTTCCCGATTTAGAAGAACTTTCAGTGGCTGCTTTAACTGATGAATCACGCGTAATGGGCGATGAGCATTTGCAGCGTATTTTAAAGACCAGTTCCAAGCTAAAGTTGCTCGATGTGCGTGGTTGTACGCGCCTCACACATGAAAGCTTGATACGTCTGCCTGCATGGGACATAAAGCATTTATTCTTGTCTGGTTGTTCAGTGACGCGGGACGTAGGGTAATTATTAATGTTTAGTCAGCCTTTAGATTCGGGGTAGAGCTGATATAGTCTATATATATGGGTACAGACATGTCTCGGATAATAATCTTGGCATGTCCCAGGTCCTGAGTGGCACTGAGTGTGGCAGATGAGCACTTAGTTGCCACCCAGTGAATGATAGCAAAGAGATCTTTCGTAGAGGAGGTGCAGAGAGCTCCAGTATTCAATATAGCCACCATTCTTCTGACCGACCTTAACCAGTAATTACAAGTCGACCGCATTTTCAGTAGTTGACCACGAGAAGACAATTCGAGCTTACAATACCCCATCTTGAACCAAACGCCCTCTTACAGCAGGGCTTAGCTTAACTGGGGTTTGTTTAAGCGGTACAGATATTTGCAGTCAGATTATAAAAAAGAGTTTTTTTTATATAAATTTAATTAAATTTGTTAATTTGTGATGAGGTATTTTATAATTGTGGAATTTTATATTTAGTGCTCCCGGTTTTGTATACGCTATTCCACACAAATTTGTGTTATGAGTTGCTGTTTTATATATTACAAATTAAGTAAATATCTGATTTATGATGGTTGCATTAGCTCTCCGTTTATTGTAAAGAGTATCATTTTTCTTTTTGCTTTATTATTAAAGTTGTTAATTTATTTGCAACAGTTCGGGCTTGGAGCTAATTGCATCAAAGTGGGCGCACAGTCTGATTGAACTGGATCTAGCGTGGGCAAATGTACAGCAACCGCTAGATAACGCGCTGCGCTCTTTGGCGGAGAAAGGCGCCGAATCACCGTTAGCGTATGTATCCCTATTTATTTATTTAATTTGTTTTAAAAACTTTTATTCGTTTCAGGCACTTAAATCTTTGTGGTTCATCGGTATCAGAAGACGCTGTTAAAGAAATTCTGGCCAATTGTGCGCATATGAGCTCCATAAATCTTTCATCCTGTCGTGGTTTACCGCGCGGTGTCAAGCGCCCTATGCAAGGACCGCAAGAGCTGCAGGAGTTACGTGATGTGCTCAAAGTGCAAATGAAAATAAAATTACCTTCACAAGTGAAAAAGCAAGACGATAAAGAACCGGCATATTCAAATACTGTTGCTGGCGCAGGCAGTGGAAAAGGAGGAGGTGGGTGTAAAGATGATGAGAGTGGGAAGGAGCAGTCAATCTAATTGATATTATTATTATTAAAATACATTTTACAAATTTAATTTTAACCGAAACAACAACCCCAACACACGCGCACGTAGTTTAAATGCTAATTATGATAATTTTAAGGCGCTGGTGTAATAATATAACAGCAATTTTGTTAATTGATCGTGCCTGCTGCTGGTAGCAGACGAGAGATGAGTGCATGTGGTTTAAGGTTATATAAAGATCGTTTTGCATGTGATGAACTTCCCTCTCCTACACAAAAATGTATGCAAGCACTCACGCACATACAGCAAGCTTACTAGCGCGATTGCTTTGAGGAATAATTTTTAAATTTAATATAATTTATAAACGTTAAATAAACTAGTTTCTTAGCATCATCTTCCTGAGATAAACAAAAACAAATTAATATCTAAATTTTCTATATTTGTAAGCAAGATTAAGTCACACTTTTTTGTACATGCAATATAACTATTATATATTTTAGAATTAATTAATTAATATAATAAATTCATTATAAAAAATTTAGGTTGTAAAACACACATACACACGTGCAAGTTTTGCTCGATTTTGTAAGAGCTTTGTTACAAATTTATTTATAAAAAAGTAAAGAAACAAAATTTCAAGCTTAATAGAAACAAAAAAAACAAAAAACAAAAAAAAAAATCGATTTAAATTAATTTTTGTGCAAATGTAAAGTATTTATTAAGTCAACTTAATAAAGTGGTTACAATGTCAATTTGAAAAACAAAAATTGGTTTTTCAAAATGTATAAAGAATCAGATATGGAGGTATTTAAATCAATTTTAGGATCATTCGAAGCAGCAAATATTTTTTTATGTTCGTGCAATCGGTGTTGAAAATACCCAAGCTATCTGCATAATTATTTCAATGTTAAATCATCATTTATTTCGTGTGTTGTATTTCTGGATTAAGTCTAGTCCATTAAAAAAAGTTAATTATTCATGTTTTTTTTTGTTCTTTCCCAAGCATTTACTGCTTTTTTCATTAACATTTTAAGAACATTCGATCATTTTGTCGTTTGCAGCACTTTTCTTTTTATATTTTAATTGTCCAATTAAAATAAATAACAATTCAATTGTTAAGCATAATTATAAAAACTAAAAAGGTGAAAATTGGAATAGTTTTAAGAAATAAATATAAAATAAAATGTTTTAAATACAGAAATATCATATAAGAGATGAAGTTTTAAACTGGGGGTCCGTACAAATCTGCAATGTGAGAGGACAAATAATGAAATAAAATAATAATTTTTTTGGTTGAATCAGTACTAAATCACAACAACTAACTGATAAAATCCTTTAATTTTGGAGAAAAATTACCGTGGCGATTTCGTAAAAGCGGCTTTCGAACTTAAATCGGGATTGCCAAAAAAGCAATAATTTATCCAGGCGAACATAGGCGCACATAGGTGCGGATAGAATGAAAATTCAAAAGTTGAAACTACCATAAATGGAGAAAGTATTCGATTTACTATAATTCGCAAGCTTAACACTATTGTGAAGTATATACATATGTAAATATTGTTGCTGTTTGCTATACTATATACACTTGCTCGGGTATATGCTGAACTTCAGCTAAAGCTCTGTTTATCAGTTGGATAAGCGATTGGATAGCATTGAGTACTTCTCATTTTGGGTTTCTGAAACAATTTCGTGGTCGCTGTGGCGTAGTGATAGTGCGTTGGACTGCTACGCAGAGTGCCCGGGGTACGAATCTCGGCACAGGCAAAATCAAAAGGTTTTTTTTCTACACGGCACCACCTCTTGGCAGGCAATGGAAAACCTACAATAGTAAAAATTGCTATGAAAAGCTTTTCACTTTGCAGTTCGACCTAGGCCCTCCATGGGCTGTTGTGCCATTAAAATTAAGTAAAGAAAAGAAACAATTTCGTGAGTTGTATCAATTATTGTTGAATTCCACGATGGTGTGATTGCAATACCCGTTAAATTATCTGAACATACACAGATTTTCCACTCGCTACTACCAAACCTTATTTAAAAAATTATTGTCATACCTTACCTTCTTTTCCGTATGAGATACTAAAATAAAAGTAAAATTCTAAATAAACAGTACCGACTTTTAAGTATTACTCCTCTACAAACATCCATCTAAATATACATAATCGAGAAATTGTGATTTGATCGAAATGTTATTTATTTTATGTTTTATGCTCAAAAACAATTTCAAATGTAAAGGTAATTTCTGCAATATAACTTTAAACTTCCAGAGCTGAAACTTCAGAAAACATAATTTACACACTTGAGTCCTTCGCATATTGTGGCAAATAGCTAACGTTGGAGGCGAGTAGAACACAGTCACATTTTCTCCAAATAAAAAATAATCTTTACAATATGTATTTTTATATATAAGCATAGCAGAATACAAGTGTAAGGAAAATAATATTAAAGGCTACAGCACTGCACAATGCATCTTGTAATTTAGTTTTTGGTTACCAATTTATCGCACTCATTGAGGTAATCAGTGCTCAATTTAACAATGGCAGCACCTGAAGCCAGTCCAACGATTGTAGCCAAAGCAGCATTATTCCCCGGCAACACAGATTTTATAACAGCCCAAGCGAGCACTGACCCCATGCTGAACAGAGTACCCCCAAGAACGGCATATAGGCCGCGACGATTATTGGGCACAGAACTAAGATGTGGCCGCCCGTAGATGTAGAAAGCTGTACCTGCCAAACTGCTCAGCAGCAACACATTTGTCATATCCTTTTTGGGCACCAGCTTCGATACAAACGATGGATTCATAACGTTCACAGCCAGTGCCGAATATGACACCAATCCATGAATTGGGATGTAATAGTGGAAAACATTTTCCTTGGTAAACGGCTTCAAGCCTACTTTGTCGCACAGCGTGCACGCCTTGTTCTTTGATTCGCTGGCCATGTTTTCGAATTAATTTGTCGAATGCTTCTCCCAATTTATTTAAAACTGATGAAATCTAACTTATAACTTCTTAATGCTGCGAAAAATGCAAAAGAATTGTTGGTTGCCACTGCAGTTGCTGATATCTCCACCGGTGCTGCTTGAAATGTCAAAATCATGTTATGTAAAAATTTAGTAGTGCTCGTCATTTTATTTTTAAATCTTTTACTTCAATAGTGATCATGATTACTCGGGTTCCTTCCCTAAGTATTTGTTTTACATAAAGCTTTGAAGGTTCGTTGAGTTAAGCGTTGTTTATATGAAGCTATTTATTTAAATTGAATTTACTCAATTTTCTTATTTGTTTATGTTTCGTTGATTAAAATAATTGTTATCCGATTTTTCTACAAAACGTTCTCTTCATCGCTTTCAAAAATTAAAATAGGTATCCCAGAAAATTTTCATGATTTTCGGCAATTAAAGAGTAGTTAGAAGAATACTAATCGATAAATACATTTTTATATCGGAAAATTATTATTATTAAATAATGATGAAATACCGTGCAAAGCATATTGGAAAGAAGCCGCAACTGTACCATTTCAATTAATTGCGTTGTTTTAATTTTGACAGCGGGTACACAATGGCAACAGACGTAGCTATTAAACCATTTAAAATATAATTAAGTGGCAGCCTTAAGGCCGCTGTCACTGTCATTTCGTTATTGACATATGTGGGAGAGTGAGCGTGTGAAAAAGGATAATTAAGTGAAAATAGCGATTTCTACTTTATTTGCTTTGCGTTTTTGTCAATAGAAACGAACGTAAAGTCTATAAAATTTATATCAAATAAAATAATATAATAATAAAATAAATGAAAGTCTATCGAGTGCGAAAGCAATTTAAAGGGTTTTCTGGTTGAAAGAGCAAAAACAAAACGGCTAGCAAAATTTTTCTAAAACTGCTTCAAGAATGTTGTCGCACAAAGGTTGTCAAGGAGGACGTAAAAAGATGCAGGTGAGATATGGTAGAAACGACCATAGACAAGTAACTATAAATCTAAAATCACATAGACTTGAAAAGTATGAGTATCCGTGAAGTTTCATTACAAATTCGAATCGATTTCCTAGGTCTCCTTTACAATACGCGACGCAGAAGAGAAGCAACATCGAAACGGCATTAACGCGCTGCAATTAGATCCGAATAATGGCAAGCTTTATACAGCGGGACGCGATGCAATTATACGCGTGTGGAATACAAGAACAGAGTCTAACGAAAAGTACATACAATCCATGGAGCATCACAACGACTGGGTCAATGACATTGTGCTCTGTTGTAATGGAAGAAATTGTAAGTGTAATAAGACAGACACAAATATTCTGCATACATATACCATGAACTGATAACATTTTTATTCATGGTGATTTTATTGTACAGTGATTAGTGCCAGCTGTGATACCACCGTTAAAGTATGGAATGCCCATAAAGGCTTCTGTATGTCAACGTTGCGAACACATCGAGATTATGTGCAAGCTTTGGCTTATGCTAGAGATCGTGAGCAAGTTGCTAGTGCTGGACTCGATAAGGCGATTTTCTTGTGGGATGTGAATACACTTACCGCACTGACTGCCAGTAATAATACCGTTACAAGTGAGTTAGATGATTTGCCTTATCCATGACCTGAAATAAATTTCAAACCTTGCTTCACAGCCTCTAGTCTCACCGGCTCCAAGGACTCCATTTACAGTTTGGCCATGAATCCTTCTGGCACAGTAATTGTTAGTGGTTCCACAGAGAATATCTTACGCATTTGGGATCCTCGCACATGCACGCGTAGTATGAAGCTTCGTGGACACACGGAAAATGTACGAGCACTCGTAGTCTCACCCGATGGAAATCAAGTGGTGTCGGGCAGTTCAGACGGCACAATAAAAGTATGGAATCTCGGCCAACAACGCTGCATTCAAACGATACACGTGCACAAGGAAGGCGTGTGGTCGCTATTGATGAGTGAAAACTTCCAGTATGTAATCTCGGGCAGTAGAGACAAAAATATTATTGTCACAGAATTGCGTAATCCAAGCAATACAGTATTGGTGTGTGAAGAAAAGGCACCTGTTTTAAGTCTTGGCTATAATATCGATAAAACCGGTGTGTGGGCGACCACATGGAATTCAGATATACGCTGTTGGAAGCTGCCACTGTATGATAAATGCACGCTTACCTCAAGTGGTGGCATGGATGCGTTGTGGACAACATCGGGTACCGAATTAACATGCATCAAAGGTGAATGTCAAACTATGTGCAATTGAAAATATTGTTGTTCTGTTGTATTTTCTATAAGGTGGTGCTGCTGTTAAAAAATGTGTAGTACTGAACGATAAGCGTCATATTATCACAAAGGATACCGAAGAAAATGTTGTAATCTATGATGTTTTACGTGTAGTAAAGAAGGAAGAATTGGGAAAAGTTGATTTCGATGAAGAAATCAAAAAGCGCAATAAACAAGTTTACATTCCAAATTGGTTTACAGTTGATTTGAAAACTGGCGTGAGTATTTCCAGAAAAGCTTTATAAATATCGATAAATAAAAATGTTTTGAATTTCTTGAACAGATGCCAACTATAGTTTTAGGTCAAGATGAAGTTGATTGCTTTTCGGCATGGGTATCCATTGAAGCTGGTCTTCCAGAATGCGCAGAACCAACATCAGAAATCAAGGTATGCAATGCAAATTTGATTTCACAATAAACGTTCTTTCAGTTCACTGAATATATTTTTTAATGTGCAGGTAAATTATGGTAAATTACTTTTGGAAGCTATATTGGAGTATTGGACACCACCGCACAGTTTGCCACCAAGCGAACTGGAACCCGATACTCATGGAAACTCATACTTTCAAGTGCCCAAACATACACCGGTCATATTTAGGTAAGCAAAAATAATTACATTTTTGTGTAACTGGAATGAGTGTTTTTTTGGTGGCTTATTTGCTTTACAGCGAAGTTGGTGGGCGCACTGTGTGTCGTCTGCTGGTGCGAGATGCTGCTGGCGAGAGTGAAAGCTCATTGTTGCATGAAATGGTGCCGCAATGGGTGACTGACGTGGTCATCGAGAAAACAATACCGAAATTCTTAAAAATACCATTTTTCTTACAACCTCATCCACAAATGATTAAACCAGAACGAACTAAGAAGGTACAAAATACATTCATAGTTTATTTCAATTGTTATTTTATGTGCGAAATTGTTTCTTTGAGCAGGATCGCCTTGTAGCTAACGAATTCATACAATGTCGTAAAGTATGCGAGCATGTTTTGGAGAAAGTTCTCGGAGCTGAGACAACACCCAGTGGTGGAGGTGGCAACGCTTCGAACTCTTCACAAAATAGCCAAAGCGATGCAAATTCCGAGGGTTCACAAGTACCTGCAGAAGATCGCATTGAATTGTGGTGTAATGATGTGGTAAATGACTACAAAGTTCTTGTAAAAAAAAATATTTTATTACTTATTTATTTATATTCAGGTTGTTGACCCAAATATGGATTTGCGTACAGTGCGCCACTTTATTTGGAAACAATCGACGGATTTAACTTTTCAATATAAAACTAAGCCAAATTTTAGCTATGATGGTAAACTATGAACGTAGTTGCATCATTATATCAATTATTTTAATTGTTTTACGATTACAAAAATACGAGTACTTTATAAAATATTGTGGTAAAATAATTTAGTATACAGCAGCATTACAACAAAAACGAAAACAAAAATTGTCAGGTCACGCGACGGTTTTCCTCAATGTTATGATTGCTGTGAGACACTATTATCAATATCGTTATCTAAAACATCTTTAGACAACTTTAACATATTCATTGTGAACCGAAATTGTTTTCAATTAAGAACAGATTAAGCGTGCATTTACTTCTCTCCACTTCATCATTTCTAGCTTTCAGTACCAAAAGTGCTAAAATCGTTATTCAAAATCAGGCTGTACGGAACTGTTTCGATTATAATAAGCAATAAATATGTGAAATACTGAAGCCGGAAGTAAATCTTGCAGCTGTAAATGTGTTAGTGAGCGCATCCTTGATGTTGCACTATGGATTTTATAATAATTAAACAAGTATATTTCTCCAAGACTTTAATCTCATCAATCAAAATTAATTGGGTATGTACTAAGCTATGAACATGATATGATTGTTTTTAAATTTAATATTGTATTAAGATTTAATTCCGAAACTAGAATATGGCGAATGATATTTTTAAAATCACGAGAATTGAGAGATCACCGATCACATTTTTCATTGTCTGTGCATTTTACTAACCATTTCCAAGTAGTCGCTTGTTTTATTTTGTTAATGCGCGTGTACAATTAGTTATAGTTTTATTGTTAAATATTTTAATTTGATTATTTTTCTAGTTATAGTTACAAGGATAACAAATATTGTGAAACACATATTAAATGTATAATTTTCATTTATTTTGTGAAAAATAAAATTTCATGTCATTATCATTATTTGTCGAAATTAAAAATAACGAAGGGCGTATTATCAACACTAATTCTACAAGTTACATATACAAAATTAAATGCTAATGAATTATCATTACAAAAGTAAAGAAACACAGCTATAAACTAAGTTTTGAAATTATGCATTCAGGCCAATAAAGAAAAAATTTGTATATATGTGATTTAATTTTCCATTTAATATAAAGTCGGCAAATTCTCATTTATTATTTATGTACATAATTTTAAAAAATTTAAAATTTATCTAAATTTTGATTGTAAGGAAATCTTATTACGGCTCCATTAAATACATTCATACATACATACATATGTATATGGATCATTTTCAATTTAAATGCTCTTGTTTTTTATGAAACGTTGAAACTGATCAACTTGAAATAATTTAAATATCAAGATTCTGATACTTTGCTCCATTGATGCAGAACCCCTTAAAAACAGTTGGACGTGAAATTTGTACTGACTTTTTGTAAAGGGTGTTACATGAAAATTCTAAGCAACATTACATTTTGCAAAGAGTGAGGGATGATTTTCTTCAAGTTAATCCTCATTGCTTACGAAAATTTAATTAAAATCAAGATATGGCAATTTATGCGAGTGTATTTGCTTTTTTAAGGCAGTTAATTCAGTTAATAAGTAATCATTATATCTATTTTTTTCACTTGCCAGTGTACACTGTTCAAATACTTACAAATGTAGGAATTACGTACATACTTTTATAATTGTTTAACTTTTATATTAGTGATATTTTTATCGTATGAATAAGTAAAATTAACATTTTACAAGTTAAAGAAAAGCAAACATTGAACACTTATCGAGGACCAATAGCATTAAATGAAAAATATTACATTACAAACATGAAAAAATATAACAAACTCAAATCTAATTTCGGTATCGAATACAATGCAGAATCATTTATTAATTTTCCATATATTACAACAATAACAGTTCATAGCGGGAACAAAATCGTTGGTCAAGAAATTTTTAAAAAAAGAAAAAATTTTATTTGTAAATTATCCACACTTTGTTCTTAATATAATTTTTTTTAATGGAAGACTATTAACTGCAAGGTCTAAGTAATATTGATTTGTTTGCATTCGATCCATATCCTGTATGATATACATACATACCTAGGTACATATAGAAGGTAATAAATGGAATATTATAAAGATTGCATGGAATCTAAGTAAAAAGCTTTTTGCTGAATGCAGGAAACGAGTTTTTACCAGAGTTATACGTGATTTTTATTTTAAAGCGGCTATTCAATATTCACCTTTAATGATAGTTGAATTTTTAAAATGTTGGACGTAAGAAAAAAGCCACTGAAACTTTGCACTGGCTCACGATAGAGAGCAAAATACATGAATACCATAGTTAGATATAAATGGTGCGCTAGTCTTCCTTATAATCAGGTAGATACTCAGGACAAGGTCAATCATGTGTTTTACTGCTTTTGTGTTAATGCAAATAATGTTCTAAATCAGGCTGTAATTCTTTGCATTCAATAAAAATTAGTAGTTGTGTACACCTACTGTAATATTACTTTTACTCGTACTTATTTATTAAGAATAAATCAACTGGTTTCTGACTCAACCACCTACACAAATTTTTAAATTTTATGACAACACAGTTCTTTACCGCTCTCCGAATTTCTTCTCATTCCAAAACATAAAGTTGAATAATTGGTGTTACATACATATGTGTCTGCGTCAGAAACCGGTCTAAATATATTTGAAGTAGTGCTAGGAAAGTGCACGTAGACATTCCTGGCGAGGCTGCGCTTGACGGCTAAAGTAACGGACACAAGAATCAAACTCTAATACCTTATTTCGAATACCCGTTATTGCATCCTTATTTAACTATCTATTTCAAGCTCCCCCCACTTATGCCGTTTAATTGAATGCAACAACACCTTCAATTCTAACTTTAAGGTTCGTGGTATGCGAAGATCGTCTATTACTTTTGGTATCAATGCCGATTTCATTTTGCGTGAAAATTCAGCTACCACTTTCAGAAGACAAGCTGCATATAACGTACGCACTGGTAAATGTATAGAAACTTCTTTACGACACTGCACCAATTGCTCGGGATTATTTGGATCGCGAATCTTATATGATTCAGGCCAGAAAGTGTATTGATTTGCCACCTATGTAAATTGTAATTGGAATCAAATTTAATCAGCGGCGCCAATCTGAATAATTGAATATCTCATACCTGCATTAGCTCGCCAGTATTGCGATCACGAAATACCCATGGATGACTACGAAAAGTGCTTATTTTCAATGACCCTTGTGGACATAAAGTGCGATAATAGGTTTGCCGTCCTTGATAGTCTATCCAAAAAATACTAACGTTGCATTCTGTGGTATTCTTGAAAAGCACAAATGAACTTTCCGTACAGTCAACCGACCGCAGTCCTGGCATGTTGAATATTACCATTGCCATTAATTAATGATAAAAGAAAATATTTTTCGCACTTTACGTCCGAAATCAAAATAAACAAACCGTAAATTCATATCGTTAGGGATGCAAAAAATCCGATACGTGAAACCAAATGAGTGATTTTCTATGTAATAAAATCGGATTTTATTGAATACTTTTCAAAGTAAATAAACCGATAGACCAGCGGAAAGCTGAGTAACAGGTGAGAAAAATAGGAGAAACAAATTTAAAAATTTGCACCTACTGTTCTGTACGTCACCCAACATTTTACTCTATAGCGTAAGTAGGGGTATTGTTTATTGTTTGTTTTATTAAATAATCTAATTTAATCTACATGTCTTTTTTTTCGAGTACTTTTTCATTTTTTTGGGTAATTACTAGTTTTGTCAGAGCTTTTTAACCACCGTTTATAACATAGCGTCTTGATTATCTACAATTCAAGACATTTCATTTTGCAATGGCTTTGAGCAGCAAACAACAAAGATGCTTTCTCGCCCAGTTCAATTTATATCCATTTTCCGCTTACGATTTTCTTTTTAAATCGGTTCTTTTATACTTTTCACTTTCAGAGGAAAAAATCACCGGTTAATCGAAAACCGGGTTTTTTCTTCTCTGTGCATCCCTACATCTCGTATAGATTAAAGAAAATGTTGCCACTTATGTCAATTCAAAGTTCTGTTCGTTGCTACAAATTCTGAAGACTTCGAGGCGAGCTTTGATTGTTTACATACTAGCCGACATTGCGGGGCTATCTAACGAGAGATTTATAAGAGAAAATTATCATGTACCGTCTACAGTATGCCAACGAGTAAATTAGACAACATTAGCAGCTATATTATTTTTTCGTTTAGTGTAGAGAGCATAAAGTAATGTTTAGGTACATCAGCTAAAAGAGAATTGGTATATTGTTTTACATTTGTTAACTCTTCAAAACTATCTTCCAGCTTCATGGCGGTAACCCTCAAACTCAATAGTTGACAAATGTAAAATGGCATTTATATTGAAAGAAATCATTACTTTTACTAATTTTGGCCTTAAAAGCACAACCAAGTAGCATGATCGCGCAAATTCTTCGAACCAAAGATTAAACTTCATAACACGTGCTTTAGGCTTAAGGTGGGACTGCATAACATACATAACATAATGCGGTTGACAGCTAACTTAAACTATAAGCTTTTGTATGTAGTGAACTCTATTACCGAATTTAAACGCCAAAAGTTGGGCAAATTTCAACTTTTCAATGCGGTAAATGCGGTGGAATATGTTTTGATAGTCAGTTGTTTACCATTTGCCGCAGTTGCACGTGTTCTTAAGTTATGGACCTCCACTTTTACACGCATTTCTCGTTTAATAATTTTATCAGCGGAGCGAGAAAAGCGGGAACAATGTGGTAAATACTTCAATTTTAACAGCGTTGTATGTTCTTTGACGGTAACCGTAAGAGTTTATTGCTTACAAATATAAGCTTTTCTCGCGTACGTTTGAGTTTGTCATAAACCGAATGGAAAATGTCCCGTTCGTTCGTAAGTAATAGCGTCTAAACTCATGACAATTCTATTACAAATACGAGATTAGGAGCCCTGAAAGGTAGGATAAACCAACTCCATATACAATACATTGTATGAAAAGTAATGATAAGCTGGCAGCATTGTAAATATTTCCATTGAGCCATGGCTGTGTGTATTTCCATAATTGGGAAAGATGTGAGTAAATACTATAAAATTTAACAAAAAATGCTTACAAGCATTGTTAAAGTTAAGCAAATTGTGTGATATGTGAGTTTTGTTTACATATCTTTAATTTGGATTTAGAAGAAGCTGCAAAACAAAAGGTATATAGTATATGGTAAGCAAAATTGTCAAAATCGTCGAAAGTGATGCCAAATCAAAGTAAACACGTTGCCAACTTGTTTTCATAAGGAAAGTACATTGAGGCTGCCACATTGTGTTCTTCCGCAAACATTTAATTTAAATATTTTATTTATTTGGGAAAAAATTAAATAACAGAAATGTCACAAGAAAAAAAAAGATTAATAAAATAAGTTTAAACTGTAATATATCGCACAAAAAAATTTGTCCATAAAATATTAAAAACAAAGTCCGCTTCTGTAACATTCTTCATTTCTTATAACTATTCAGTGGGTTTTCTTTTACTCCTGAACTTACTACATAGACTTATAAATTAAAAAAAAGTAATATATAATATATTTATTAAATTGCAGAACTCTCCCCTCTATTTGGCTACAGCAGATATGGATAAGGAACTAGATCTACAATATAGGGTACATGCTGCACTTGATGTAGTCGAAGAGAAATGCCAGCCATTAAATAAAGGAACACCTGAATCCAAGGAACTATATTTGGGTCTTTTATACTCCACTGAAACACATAAAATGTATGTTTACGGATTAAAACTTAATAGTCGAATTCATGTAAACTCGTTAATGCCTCTTAAACCTTATAAACTGTGTAAACACGTAAACAAACTGTGAAATTTCTTAACAATTTTGAAAAGCTTACAACCTACATATACTTAGAACTACAATAAGTTACAAGATTTCCAAAACAGTAGTTACAAGATTTCCAATACAGTAGACTTTGAAATTTTAAATTGACTGGTTCCGTTATTCCATTTTTTAAATTCAAATCACTTTTTCACTTTTTGTATTTTTGTAAAAGGACGTACAAACTGGAGCAAAGTATACCAAGGCGTGGAGAATTTAACAACAACCCTCTTTAATGGTATTTCAACAAGACTCTGCACCGGCACAGAAAACTAAAAAAAAACCTAAGAGTGGTTACTGAATGCAGAATATTTCATTTTTTATTTCTGCTGAGTATTGGCCCTCGGGAAGTTCAGATTTAAATCCTCTCGATTACAATTTATGGTTGGAGTTAGAGAGTATGGCCTGCAAAGTTCGCCACCGAAATTTGAAGAGTCTCAAGCAAGCACTTATTGCAGCAACGTCATTCATATATATAAATTTTTATTTTCTCAGAAACAAAATCATTTAATAAAAAACAAAAATTGCAATACAATCTAAAACCTCGTTACTTAAATTTCTACACTATATTTAAGTTGGAACTGAACTTATGGCAGCTCTAAGTAAACTATGAGGCATTTTTGAGTTTCTATGAGTCCGCTTAATAATTAAAACTAAATCTATTTAATTTATATTTTTAATCTATATTTCAGATATGGGTTTGTGACAACGAGCAAAATAAAATTTATCATTGTTGTTGATTCTGGTAATATAGCCTTGAGAGAGAATGAAGTGCGCTCGGTAAGTGTTTCTTAGGGATCCTTGTGTTAATTATGTATGAATAAACTATGTAGGTGTTTCGTTCTCCATTGTTGTAATCAATAATTTGAATTGGTAAAATTTTGTTGATGTGTAGTTTTGTACGGCTTTTGTACTATTTTGATCTTCGAAAAAGTTGGTCACGTTCTGTTTACCTAGGTTAAAGTTAGGTTGCGAATAAGTAAGTTTGTGCGGATAAGTAAGTATCCGCCCTTCTACTCGGTGACAACTATGACCATTGTGATTGCCTTCAAGCAATTTGCAAGGAGGAGGCATATTTTCCTATCCGTTATTTCCACTTAATGTCAATGTGCCACTTAACCACTTGGTTTTTCAGATGACAGCAAGGAGATCCGATAGTTCTACTTCCGTTATCTCTGTTAGGCTTGTAAAGAAACGTGAAGACAGGCAATGTAGCCGTTTCATCTGTTAACATGGACATCGACAGAGAAAGAGGATGATCTATTCTACATCTTCTTCTTCCTCGTGACAACTTCGGCAGAGTGCCGCTCGTCGGAACCCGTGCTCAAAACAGTACGGAGACTCAAGTTAAAAAACAGTATAAAAGCAGTACAAATATTTCTAATAAAAGTATGCTTTAAATAAAAACTGATATAGTATATAAGAGCGAAAACAGCGGATACAAACTTTTTCAGCGATGGTTTAAAAGCCACTGGAACAACGGAAGTTTAGGACTTTACATCTTTTTACAGGACACTACTATCATGATAATTTTATTCCTTTCCACGGATTCCCTAAAATATTAAATTTCATTATGTAAATATCAGTGTGGTTTTAAATCGATTTGTGATTCAAAGATATTGTTATAAACACAACTTAACAAACGTCAAGTGGAAGGTATACAGGATTTTGGACAGTTTTATATATTGACTAAAAACTACACTAAAAAAACACTGTGTTTTCTTGTTTAACTATTTCTTCAAAGTTTTATCTTTCTCGTTAAAAATTTTTATATTTTAATTTTAGATGTTTCGCAATTTGCACATCCTATATACGGACGCTGTGTGCAATCCATTTTATACACCAGGAGAATTAATAACTTCGAAGTAAGTAGTTTTATTAGAAACGGGGATTACATAAATAATTCCACATTATTTAAAAAGTGGAACGAAATTATATGTGAGATCGAGAATCAAAATTTGAAAAAGTAGCCTAAATGGTTTGGAAATATGACAAAAAATGAAAAAATTTACTCTTAAACTTTAAAATTCTCATATTTACATATGTATCTGATTGAAAATAGACTATAGATATAAGATTTACAATATACTTTAGACTAGTGCAAGTCTATTTCTTCTGTGAAATTATTTATGAAATACGTATAATCTTTTTATTATACTTTTTAATAGAAAATTCGATCGATCAATCCAGAAGATTATGTGCGGAAATTCGTAGAAATATCACACTTAACTCTACCTTGATATTTAAGAAGAATCATTTCCACATGACGTTAATTAAGACACAGTTATGTAATTATAGTTTACTAATTAAATGTATTGAATTAATTTAATTATATTGATGATTTTTGTTAAAATATATATCTTTCGTATGAACTCGGCCATTCAATTACAAAGCTGTAATCTGGGAAGCTGTTGATAAAACTTTGAACAGAAGCGTCACGTTTATGCTCCAAACTTATATAATGCGCAGAAATACCAATTTCGAAAAGAGGCACATCGAATTGACCACTGGGGACCTAAAATTTTGAATAGGAAATAAATAAAAAGAAAATATATTAATTACAGCGATATCTCACCATAAAATCCAAATGGAATAGCAATGGTGTGCTGTCTATCCCATATGCGAAGTAAATGTGATATGGTGGTGGCCATTTGTTCGGTTTCTCCAGCATTTCTTTTATGAATGACCAATCGTATACTGTCACGTTTTTCATTGGCTGTAGAAAAATACTCATATGTGGTGGACCTTTCAATTCGAACTCATAGCGAACACTTGCAGTGGCAGCATTGATTGTTTTACGCAATAGTATTAAAGTTGGTGTACCCGGTAGTTCAATCGCCACTTGGCTCGGCAGCCACTGGCCTTGTTTTCGTGTATTAAACCAACGAAAATTGAAAACGGGTAATCCACACATCATATACTTATCGCAGTCATCACTAATTTGTCGCAAACCTGTGAGGTTGACCGTTGCTAATAGTGAAGACATAGTATACAGGATTTTTGAATTTAAAGAAAATACATATGTAGGAAACTCATTCTTAAGACACAATACCTAACGAAAAACGAAACAATTTACTTACATTCAATTGGATAATGTAATCGTCTATCCTGAACATCGAAGTAGTACCCCGATTCATTGCGACTTACCGTACCGTCATACTCGTAAAATATACGACGGACATGCTGAAATTGTTGGTATATTTAAATAGAAAAGATTTAAAGAAACTACTTTGAGACCTTACCAGAAAGTGAGTACGATGCACATGAGTTTTCGGTCGATAGGGAAAACCTAATGGTGTCAGAGCCATCATGGCGAATATAAATGTAATAACTAGCAAAGAAGCTAGAATCATTTTTGCACGCCGAAAAATATTCAGTAGTGGTATCTAAAATATATAAATATTATAAATGCTATACATCGCTATCTTAATTTGCTAAACACACATTTTTCCAAATTTTCAGGAGGAGCAAAAAACATTTTGAAACTTTTATATACAAACTAAGGAGTATTGTTTTAAAAAATTTTAATTTAAAGTAAAGAAGATGGTCTTAAGTTTTTTGTGGATGGCTTAAAATTTTTTGGTAGAGAAGCGGATCATAATCCATAAAAAAGTGGTTTTTGGAAAATTTGGTGATAGAGCTTTAGCGAATTAAGGCAGCGATATGTATGTACATACAATACATAGATGTGCCCTGAATTCAAAACTTACCAAGAAACCCATAGAAAGCACAGTACCAAAGGCACAAAATATAGCTATGTATAAATCAGGGTTAACGGCGCTTCCAGTACGACCCTGCATAGGAACTAATGTACATAGTAATGCATGAAACAGATAGGTGAAGTAAAGGAAAGGCATTATTTGGCTTAGTTTCACGAATATTGCCCAATAGTAATCTGGAAAATGTGTTCGAACATTTACATGCATAAAACTGAAATGTTAATGAAATTTCAATAAAATTACCTCGTCCATGTAAAGTTGAAATCATATTTAAAATTAAAGAGCAAACATAAAAGAACAGTGAAATCATAAGGAAATATGAGCTGCGTATACCATTGCTTGAGCCGACAATGCAGAGGAGTGCAAGAATAATACTTTGAGAGTGTAAAATCATTTGCAGCTGAAAGGGTTTTGATATTTTGTCCTAGAAAAGAATTTGCTGCTAAAGAAATTTAAATTGAAATGAAATACAAAGATGTCAAATTACATTTCGATTCAAACTCAAGTATACTAAAGTGGGCGCGCTCAATCCAAATAAGCAGGGGCAAATGTACAATCCTATTACTAGCCATTTGTGGGTAAACCAAGTCATTGAACGATTGCCGCTATCGTAGAGTACGGCTATTAATAAGGGCAGACCGAAAGCCAAAACTAATCCAATAAAATGCAGGCCAAAAATTAACAGAAAATGACGTGTAACATGCCAAATCGACATGTATGAAGCGGATGCCATAAGCCATAATGAGACACCAACGATTACAAAGGTCCCGACGGCAATGCACATGTTTATGATTGTTCCTTGCGTTTCGGTGTAGTACACGAGAAAGAGGCCCATAAAGTCATAAAATACAGCTTGCCCTTCTGCGTGTTTCTATGATGTTAGAAAAAAGATAGAATTTCAGTTCAAATTTCTATAATAAATTATTTCTTTAAATAACAGACTGATGAGTCTTCAAGTTCAGGTGCATCGGCAAAAGCACGAGTCAGCGCGAGTATATTATCGCCTGTGACTTGCAGTGTGCCACGTGGTATAACATCAAATTTATCGAATCCGGTGTGATAGACATATCCATTGTAGGAGTGCGCAAAGTCAAATCCTAAAATATCAGTAAAGATAAAATTAAAAATATCCTGTATTAATATTATACATATGTATTTACATATTTACAAAATCTCTTACCAGGTATATGTCCAAAATCTATAAATGTTTTAAAGTCTGTAGCAGATGGCAAAACATCCGCCTGGAAAATCTCCTCAGCGAATGTGTTAGCAAAGGGGCGCTTGATGTACTTATTATAGTACTGCAAGAGAGAAGTCCATTTAATGTAAATAAGTATGGATAATGCAATCTGAAGTACGTGGGTAGTACTTGAAAAATAAGATGTTTTTTCAGCAACTTTGTAAATGAGAAACAATTGATTGTAAAGCAGGTTGAAAGCATATATGTATTTGAAACAGTGATCTTCAAAGAACATAGCGAGCTCTAATCTTTCAATTTAATGTAGTGCATAATGTAATTATTCAACACTGGTTTAAAGACTTAATGCAACAACGAATCGATGAAATGGTTAGCAGCAAAATACAGTGAGAAGTTGGATGAAAGAGGAACTTCCTGTTATTGCTGGAACCAGATTCAGAACTAAACAAAACGTTAGAAAATAATCTAACTCACATTCTACATAGATAGATATATTAATATTAAAAGATGAATCCGAACCAATTAATAATGTTTGTAGCCATAACCTTTTCTTTCATGTATCCTCTGATACCTTATAAAAATAAGTTTATGTAGTTTGCCAAACAGCATATAAACATTGTCTACTTAAATGAAATTCACCCAGTGTGGGCTTAATATAAGTAATTTAATAAATCAGGCATGTTGTACATATATTTATACTGATTTCAGATATTTGTAAAATAAATCAAGCAAATATTCAAAAGTATACAAAACAACATGGATTCGTATCTAATTCGTATCTAAAACAAAATTGAATTTTTTCTCCTTATCTGGTCAATTTTCAATTTCTTAGTTAATAATTAAGTGCATTTTATCTTTGATAAATCTATGATAAGTTCTGGTGAAAAGTGCTCCATTTGAAAGGGTAATTAAGTAATACGTAAATTATTCTATAAAAACGATATAATGAATAAATAATATAAATAAACAATATATTTTTCGTACAGCAAACTTTCAAAATTTGACAAAAATAGGTTAGAAGGGGGAGTTTTCGCCACTGGAGCAGACATGCTACACCCACTTATCTCCAAATTTACGAAATCTTTCTAATTCAAACCAACGACAATTTGTGCTTCTATCGATCATCCTTTATCTCTCCAACAGTCTAACTCTTCAAGAATGTAGATAAAATAAAAAAATTTCGATTAGCGGGAGCATTCCCTACATTTATAAACTTTACTCAAAAGAAATCGCTGTTTAATATTATATTTCAACAAATGCTAGCTATTTACAAAACTTAAAATAATTAGGTCTCACCTTGCTCAAAGTTCAGGTAAACAGGTATGGTTTTTTGGAAGATAATTTTGAAAATCAACAAAAAATAGTAAATTTAGTTATTTTTCATTTGAAATGTGAAATTCAGTTGGACAAAATAAGAAACTTGATGAAAAAATTGTAACCTCGCAGGTTCCCATCTATTTTTCAGACTCCAGCTGAACAAACTTAAAAAAAAAAAATATGGAAAAATAGGCAATTTGAAGAAAAATGCAAATTGAACTAGGGATTAAAACGTTACCCTTACCGATTCCGGTTCATAACCGATTAATTTTCATTACCGGTAAACAAAATTCTTATTACTCAAAATTAAATCTCTGTAAAAATTCTTTGAAATGCAAATATCTCTACAAGTATTTTTCTATAAAACATTTGTGTTGGTATAAGAGTTCCATACTTTTTAATTTTTCGTTACCGGTAACTTATCGGTATACCGTTACCCATATTACTTCGTTACTGTTACCGATATTCGTTTCAGTTTCAATCTCTGAGTTTTACACATTTTCCTGAATTTAAGTTTTAATAACTTCTAAAATATTATAATATTTTAATATTATTTGATATTGCCAATACCTATTGCCAACTAAGTTACGTCTTAAGGGTCTTAAGACTTTAAGATATTTAACTTACTTTCATTAGCCATGCATGATTGGGACCAGATTGGAACAAAATTTCACGGTTTCCACTGCCAGCTGAATCCAAATTGATGAGAGCACTTTAAAAAACAATTATTTATATAAGTAAATATGTACATATGTATGTATGTATGTATATAAAGAGGGTAAAGAAGTTCACTGTAGGGTAAGCTGAAGCTTCCTGGAAGGCGGCAAACGATAAGCTATATTGTTTACCGAAACAATTAGTGCATGTTGATTAGCCTCAATCAGCCTATTCTTACAAATCACTGGAGAATAGTAATAAAACGCCTAAACCAGTTACGGATTCTAGTGCCTACCCAATCCATATAATTCATATAACTAGATCAATTAAAATAGATACGAAGCTACCTAACGTGGTAACATTTCATGAGCATACTTATTTTATGGAATCTTTAAATAGTAGAAAAGTAGGTAGTAAAAACAGTAAATACTTAGTAGAAGTAGCACTGATAGTAGGAAAGTAGTAGAAATAGAAACAGTAAAAAGATGTTATCACATCAATAGGTACATATACTATGTACGAGTACATATAGAACCTTTACACAATAATGTCAGTTACCCTGCAATACTTACTTGCAATTTTTCGCCCATTTATGCTGTGTTATAAAACCATGAGATGCTCGTAATCCGTTCTCTTCGGCTCCGTTGAAAAGGAAGATAATGGGATGTTGAAAAGTTTGACGTGTGGTAGCTAGTACACGTAGAATTTCTAACATAATCACTAACATAGCACCGTCATCGCCGGTACCTTTATTTCAAATTAGTTGTAAATGCCATAAAATTAGATTTAATTGGATTAGATTAGATAGTTATGCAATATTTTTCTAACCTGGACAACCTGGCTTCGTATCAAAATGACTATTAATCAAAAGATATGATTCACTAGTTGATGATCTCGAACTGAATTTAACTGCAAAATTCTGCACACCTTGATATGCGCTCAACATTGTATATCGCATAAGAGCTCCGGAAACTACTTGCACATCCACTTCCAGCTCAAATAGATCATCATACATTACTCGCCGTATTTTCGTGATCTCATCATGCAGCAACTGGACTGTTAGATTCTCATTTGCAAAACTTCCCACCACTTTTGGACCAATCAGATCAAACTCAAACAGTATACGTTCTGCACGTTCGCCTATGAATTCGCCCGGATTGGAGTTTTCATTTGCGATATTTAAACTATCTGGCAGATGAAAAAAGACTGGAATGCATACAGCAAGAAAAAGCACTAGCCAAAATAGTAAAAATGATGGACCATAATACCAGGGAACTTTAAGTATTGGCTTTTTGTTGGTCATCTCGTTGGTGGTTTCTAGGCTTTCATCTGCCGTAAAGGTAATCTGTTGAAGAGATATAACCAGGATTTATTAGAAGTGGAAAATTTAATATAGCGACGGCGAATATGATAATGCGCCTTACTAGTTCTTCTTTTGTTGACATCGTTTAAAATTTTGAGTCAATTTAAAAATTGACATTCGAGTCCGAACCCCAGCAAGTGATTAAACTTGAAATTCTTTGAGTTTGTACAGATAAATACGTGTAGAACATATTTAATTGGGTAAAATATCATTTGAGGGGTTTCTCTTTTATCCAATAAAATGTTCTTTAAAACACTATCGAATAATTGGTAGCCACAGGCAAATTGATAAGTTATTGAATACATAAAAGATACCGAGTGTTATTTAAGCACATGCACCTACATATGACGAGTACATTGCCTAAGGAATTAGTTTAACTTAGAACAGTAATTTTTTGACTCATTCTAATAATAAATTTCCATCCAATCTGACACGAACGTTCCTAAGTATGAATGGTTTTGTGTAAATTCTCTATACGCAGAAGTGCAATAAGTTGCTTACGAGGTGCTGATTACGGGCTTTCAACCTCGACTTTCGACTGATAAATTTACACGTATGAGGTAAACAAGTTCTCATAAAAAATTGTGGAAAACTACACGGTAAGAGGAACTTACACTGTCTACCAGTTTTATATGGCTGAGAAGAATGCCCTCAGTAATTTTCTTCATATCGTTGTCGTAGACGTCACCGCAACAATTGAATAAATTCTTATACGAAGTTTTTTGAATTGGGTACCTAGGTGCGACTTCTGCAAAACTCGTATTTTACAATGTTAGGGTTTACAGTTTTCGATGCATGCATAAGGGGGCTTGTTGAGCTCGGTTTTTTGATCTACTGCCACGTCAGCGTTGCTAATAACAACATTATACTTTGATGGGGGGTAGAAGAGTAGTATTTATAGAGACGATTTACGGGGAATAGGCATTTCCGCGCTATTGCACCTATGGACCCAATTCCAAGGGCGATATAGCTTGATATAAAGCTTACTAGCTTAAAATAATAGAAATATCCGAAATTCTACTATCACAAGTAGGGCTTCCATCTTTTAGACAATTCTGGACATGTTTAGAGAACGTGGTGCCCAAACGGAACATCTATCATTTATATTTATATATTATGTGAAATCTGTCTAATGAGAATAAATTCTTTTTGTTTCATAAATTCGTTTGTTTTTATAGAGATTTCTTATGAACCCTTCATTTTGCCTTTTCATTCGAAAACTTGTAATCACGCTTTAATTAGTTTGTATCTAAATAACAGCAGATTTATATACAACATTTATGATGCATTTATGACCTGTTTTATCGGCATATATGTATGTATGTGGGAGTGTGTATTGGCAATACAAGTGCATTCCTTCCGACATGGCTTTTGCTTCGATTTTTATCAATATTTGATTTTTTATTCACTTGCGAAGCTACTATAACTATGCGTTCTTACATATGTTTAAGAATTTATATTAAATTCACGATTGTATAAGGTAATATGTACTAGGTAATGGAAATATCTAAAAATGAATTTTGAAATTTGAACATTAAACTTTGATACTTCCTTCATTGGGTTTTTATGTAGTCTGAATTAACCCTCTAATGTATGTACATATATTTCTGCCTCTAATCGGGCTTTAATTGTGTGAAGACTATTTTCTATTTATTAAACGCATGTGTTTCGATTGACGGTTCCGAAAGATCTGATCTTAACTTGTTACAGAGCACTTCAATCCTTCAGCGAGATATTTCTATTTTACATTTTTAGGATCAAATCAGTA
This sequence comes from Palloptera scutellata, assembly GCA_958295655.1. NCBI lineage: Eukaryota > Metazoa > Arthropoda > Insecta > Diptera > Pallopteridae > Palloptera > Palloptera scutellata. The sequence goes on from OY282451.1 coordinate 40,982,477, forward strand.
TTTTCGGATTTTTGTGTTTAGATTACTCGCAAACTGATTCTGATCGAACAAGACGTGAAATTAATATTTCATTTTATTTTTTTAACATATCGAGTCATGATTGCCAAAATACCGTACTTTTTCGAACAGACACACCACTCATATTTCTCCTGGATCGTGAAGTATTCCTTTATCGTCTCCATAATTACCTTGCTTGGTGTAAGAAAGTCAAAACCACGTATTTCTGCTATTTCTGAGGTATATTACAACTGCTGATTTCTTACAGTGTTTCTTTTCATCGCCGCTTGTTTGTTTATGTTTAGGCTTATAATTTTCATTTCTATCTTATTTCCTTGTTTTCCGCCAATCAGATTTGTCTTTGCACATTTATTTTTTTCCCTTGTTATTATTCAGTTAAGGGTCTATTTCTCGCACATTATTCTGCGTTTAATCTTGCCGTTTGTTCTGAAGATGTTTGCGGTTTTTCTTGTTTCTGCTTGTTTAAGTTTCTAATTATTTATTGTTGATGAGTCCCGCTTGAAGCCACTATCTCCGCTCGTTCCACAGTCGAATCGATCCCCGTGACTGTTTGTGCAAAGCAGGGAGGTGATATAAGGTAGTGGTTATGTTCAGATTTTGCTCGGCGAACACCATGAAATTGTTTTTGCACCGAAAACGAAGAGAGAGAGCTTTTACTCACTATCACAACGAACACGATATGCTGGGTGAAATGTACACCGAGCACGCCGAGTATTCAGGGTCACAATGAGTTACTGTACGAAAAAGGAACAAAAATGTATGTGAAATAGAAGGAAAACATACAAACCTGTACATCATTATTTTCATTTACAGAAAAGTATGTAAAAGTGAATATTAAATATATTATTCATAAACCTATTGAAGAAAAATTATATTATTTGCATAATTTTTCAATTATTTTATTAATTTCACTCTCCATATTAGTAAAATTGTTTAAAGTTTTTTGGTATACCATTTAGTTTTGCTGTTGCGAACAAAATAGTATTAAAAAAAATCCTGAATTTTGACTAAAAACAACTCTGTAACGAAATGTAATAACCACACCGAGCACGATAGAAAAATATGATGTGTTTGCCGAACAGCGAACACCAGCATAACCACAACCTAAGACTTGACGTAGGTTATTATGGGAACTTGCGATCCATTTTAAAACACTGCCACAGTTTTTTAAATACTTTGCAATCACTAGCCACACTTTTATTTACATATTTTCTTTCATTTCATTTTGTTTGGGTTTCTAATCAATTTTTGACTTGCTTCCATGTTAGGTAAGATAAGATTCACAACATGTTTCTGGCAACTTATCATCTTTGTTTGACGGTTGAAGATTTGTTTGACCTTTGGGTGTTAGTTGATTCTAAATTTAGTTTCTTAGCGAATGTAGATTACCTAATTCGGAAAGTATACTCGCTTTTGTACGTCGATATGGAAGGAAGCTCAAATATCCTTACTCTATTTTCTAATTGAATCCGATGTGAACGATTTTTCGTGTACGAATGTCGAATACAATATGTTTTTGACAACAAACTGCAGGCGTTAAATGATGCTGTACTAATTAAGTACGATATGACGACTGTCGTATTCAGTCGTGCGCGACATTTGAAATGGAAATGGAAACGCTGAATGCCGAATTGAAAACCGAAAGTGTTTGTGTAACAAAGGAGATACAAACATGAAGATAAAATATTTTCAAATAAAGAATGGGAAGAAATCGAATTTGATTTCCAGTCGTTCGACACGATGTTCTTGTATGCGATACAGAAAATTTTGCATCGCTCGCATCTGATTCAAAATTTACGTGCTTGGCTCAACATTTCTCCCTACACTTTGCTAAAAACAACTCTGTCTATTATAATCGTTTATGACCTTCTTTGTGGTAAGAACAATCAAGTGCTTGCTTACTTCAGAAAATTAATAATAATGTTCCTCGTAAGTCCGAACGGTTCATCACGGATTTCTATGGTATATCAAGGCCGCCTAAATGATAACACTGTGCAGGCTCAAAATCTGTTCAAATGTTTTTATGGCTGATCTTGCCTAACTCGGGCCTAAGGATTTTAATGGTACCAAACCGTTTTTGAGGTAACGGTAATTTGAATGATTTCCTTGACACCTCTTAGATTTTATTGAGGAACGGCCATTTATCATAATTTCCAAATGTACGTATAAATTAGTTGTTTAGGTAGGGGGAGTTGAAGACGATGTATTCTTAATCGTCATCGACTTTTGAAACCAAAAAGATATGACACCCCACCTCCATCTCCTCTTCTTCAGTTATCTAACTAACTCAGAGGTATATACTACAATAATATACGACCCAAAAGAACAATTTGCAATCCATTTTAAATTTTATCAATTTGCTCAAAAAATCCGGTATCAAAAATTGTGATACCGATCTCGAAAACTGGGATCAAAAGTTTGGCACCATTGAATTCCTTGGGCCCAAATTGGGTAAGGTATGCTATCACAACCTTTGCTAAAAAGAAAAACTTTTTTGAAAATCCGAGAGAGCACAGTGTAATTATGTTTCTTCTTCAGCAACAACAAGGGTGTTGTCAGAGTTTACCATAATAAGATCTCTAAAAATGTAAAGGTTTTTATATTTTTCGTTGAATAGAGTTTGTTTTAAAAATGTACTTGATCACACTTATTCATAACAAATTTTTTCCAATTTAAGTAGTATCATTATATTTTTTATATTATGTTATTATTGTTACTACTTACTTAGTCGTATTTTAATATTCTTTTACTTGGTCTTAAGTGCATTGTATATTATGTATATAATATTTGTAGTTAGACTTTTCGACTTTTCTCTAGTCAGGAGATATTTGTTTGATTTAAATACACAAATAAAATATATTGCGCTTTTTAAGTAATCTATTCTGAATATAATCAAAATAACAAAAATGAAGATATTATGATCTTAGTACAAATCTACAGTTGTACTATAAAGTACAAAAAAAAGGGAAAAGCTACCAGATTTATTATGGTGCGATGCGGGATACTTTCTACTAAAAATATCACTTGAAGTTTAATAAAACATATGTGTGTTAGCTGATAATTTTTTATCTAATTACTTTTACTTAATAACTTTTCGAAATTAACCGTATTTTACCCACATTATGAGAGTCTATAGAGATATAATAAATAAGTTCTGGATAATTTTCACCACTTATTTATAAAATTTTTATTTTGGTTATTTCATTTTTAGATTTTATCTTACTTTGCACATATATGGATAAAATAAGATTTAAATTTAAATGTATTTTTTAAATGTAGGGCAACAAGGTCATATGTATATGACAATTTGTTATTAAGGAGTGATATCGAAAAAATCGGATAACTTTAAATTGTCCTAGCATTAAAATCCCTTATGCAAATAAAAAAATATAAACAGTTTTGAAAAGAAAATTTTATTTCTGATAAAATTATCAATAAAACTAATTTGTTTGTTGTTTTTTACAGAATTCGGACAGCTTTTCCGGTATGCCTGCCATTAGCGCCTTTACTGTAATTTCTCTTGACGGCAGCATTCCACTTATTTCTAAAATCTTCCATGGATTTAGCTTATTTGTTTGTTGCCTTTAATGTTCTTTTCACTAGATATTTCACAATATCTCTCGATAGGCCGAAGTTCTGGGCAATTTGGTGGGTTGGCGATTTTTGGTACCAATTTGATGTTTTGGCCTTCGAACCATTTAAGGGTTACTTTACTGTAGTGGCAGGAGGCTAGATCAGGCCAAAAGAAAGTAGATACATTGTGTTTTCTAATGAAGGGCAGCAATCCCTTCTGGAGGCACTCCTTCACATAAATTTCGGCGTTAACAGTGCCACATGTTACGAAACTTTTACTCCTTAGCCCACAACTACAAATCGCTTGCAATACCAGAAACTTCTTCGGGAACTTGGACTTTTTTTTTGTCCTAAATCTTTCCTCAACTCCTCCTCGTTTCTTTGCGGTGTAAAACTCTTGACCAGGCAATTGAAAAAATTTAGACAACTCGTATGTCCATAATACAGCAATCGAATTTTTGGAAAAAATCTGTCTTCATCTTTTTAGCCCGGCGCTGGGTTACCAAGTTCTTAGTAGAAGTTCCCGTCGGGTACTGTCTGCACTTTGTATGTTTTAAGGCCCGCATCTTTTTTAATTTTACGAACTAAAAACTCACTGCAACTCGCTTTTTCCGCCAATTTTCGATTAGATAACGCTGGATTCTTCTCTAAGAGAGCAACGACTTTCTTCGCCTTTTGTGGAGACACGAAACTGCATTTCCTTCCAGAACCATATTTTCTGGCAACTGTTAAGTCTGTATTAAATTTTTAAGAATCATCGAGACACTGTTTTGTGCAACTTTCGCCTTATTTGCAATGGTTTCCTGGCTCCACTGCGGATTTTCTCGAAATAATTCAACAACTAAATCGCGTCTTTCCACTTCCGATGCCATGACTCAACTGAGAGTTCACAAGTCAAAAAACATGTGATTGTATTTCATCAGAATTTCTCCAACGCAAAGCCTACTGTTTGAATTTTTTCATTCAGATGAAGAGTTTTAAAGCAGTGGTCTTTCAAAGATATCCGATTTTTTCGATCTCACTCCTTACTTGGTCGATTTGGTATTTCCTACAAATAGGTTTACTTGTATACTTTCTTATAATTTTCATTCAATTCATATTGGTATAATTGGTAATTGTCATATGTATGCAAAAATTTCTGATCTTTTGGTGTTTTTTTTTGGTCTTACTCCTGTGCACAGTCTTGGATACTTGTCAGAACTGTGGTTACATACGATTACGTAGTTTACTGTTAATACCAAGCTGGAGGAGTGTTGTTATCTGGGTAAATGTTTACTTACTACATATTTCTTAAATTGGATCAAAATGTAAGAAAATTAATTTTTTGTATGTACCATATCAAGTTCCCAGTAAAATTAAATAAAATCATTTAATAATTGAATTGAATTAAATAATATGTAAAAAATTGTGGTGTAAAAAAAAGGTATGTGAATGATTGTAATCGGAACGACGCGTAGGTACATTTTAAAAAGTTTTACATGCCTAATCCGACACAATAGTCGTAAAATTTTTAAATTCGGGACAGTCCCTCCCAATCCGGGACTTCTGGTAGCCTTAAAAAAGGCAACTGTGGGAAAATGAAAATAAAAGTGCGGCATTTGTCGCTTTAGTTGCTGGTTATACTGGTGTTCGCTGTTCGACGAGCACATCATATTTTTCTCTCGTGCTCGGTGTAGTGGTTACATTGGAGTTCGTTTCAGAGTTGCTTTTTGTCGAAATTCATTTTTTTTTGTAATTCTATTTAGTTCGCAACGGCAACACTAAATGGTACACCAAAAAACTTTGAACGATTTTATCAATATAGAGAGTGCAATTAATAATATAATTTAAAAATTATGAAAATAATATGATTTTTCTTCAATAGTTTTATGAATAATATTTAATATTGACTTCTATTTTACATACATTTTTGTTCTTTTTTTTGTAGAATAACTCTTTGACACCCTGATTGCTCGGCATTCTCGGTGTACATTTCACCCAGCATATCGTGTTCGCTGCGAGAGTGAGTAAAAGCTCTTTTGTCGTGTTCGGGCAACAACAATTGCATGGTGTTCGCCGAGTAAAATTTGAATATAACCACTGCCTTAGAGTTATATACGAAGTGAGGAAAGAGAGTAGAACATATTTTTTACGATACAGTCCTGTGAACACATGGATAGTGAAAAGAAGCTTTCATTGCTCGCGATCAAAAGATTCAAAAGTTGCGCCCTGCTCCAATACTGCTGTTTGACTGTTACATAAACGCAAATTGATAACTTTCTGATGAACAAAAATTATCTTGAGTGGTTGGCATTTAATTGAGTTTACTCCATTGAACTTTGTTATTAGGCAATGTTTAGAATAAGAAAACTAATATGGTAAACAACATTGATGTTGAAACTGGCAATTTGACCTAGAGAGAAAATGAAGTGACTTTGGTAACCGTTTTTAATGGAACCTGTACGGACTATCAGGCTGCTCAGTAGCAGGGCCAACTACAGTTTTCCTTTGGCACCTGGAAAAAGCTGCACCTTGCCGTCCTTTGTGATAAATTTAATTTTTAAACAAAGTAATTAATTCACTTTCATTGCATTCGTAGAAATTGTGATATTTAAGTAGAATTAATTCCACATGTGCTTATTTAATTAAAACACAGTTATGTAATTATAGGTAACTAATTAATCAAATATATTAAACTGATTTAATTATATACTTTTTGCTAAAATATATATCTTTCGTATGAACTCGGCCATTCCATGGCAAAACTATAATCTGGAAAGCTGTTGATAAACCTTTCACCAGAAGCGCCACGTTGATACTCGTAACTTATATAATGCGCAGAAATACCAATTTCGAAAAGAGGCACATCGAATTGACCACTGGGCACCTACAATTTTGAATAGAAAAATAAATAAAAGGAAACCATATTATCTATATACCTGCAACGATATCTCACCATAAAATCAAAATGAAATCGCAATGGTGTGCTATCTTTCCCATATGAAAAGAAAATGTGATATGGTGGTTGCCAATCGTTCGGCTGTTCCAGCATATCTCTTATAAATGACCAGTCTTTTACTGTCACGTTTTCCATGGGCTGTAGAAAAATACTCATATGTGGTGGGCCTTTCAATTCGAACTCATAGCGAACATTTGCTGTGGCAACATCGATTGTTTTATGCAACAGTGTTAAAGTCGGTGTACCTGGTAGCTCAATAGGCTCTTGGCTCGGCAACCACTGGCCTTGTTTACGTGAATTATACCAACGATAGTTGAAAACAGGTAATCCACACATCATATACTTATCGCAGTCATCAGATATCTGTCGCAAACCGGTGAGGTCGACCGTTGCTAAGAAAGAAAGAGAGACAAAATATCTATACGGAACCATATCAAATAACTTAGTCTTAAGCCAGAATTAGGCAATAGTCAGCATTTTACATACATTCAAGTGGATAATGTAAGCGTCTATCCTGAACATCGAAGTAGTAACCCGATTCATTGCGACTTACCATACCGTCATACTCGTAAAATATACGACGGACATGCTGAAATCGTTTATGATATTTTATGTTACAAACATTTAGAGAAATAACTTTGGGATCTTACCAAAAAGTTAGTACGATGCACATGAGTTTTTGGGCGATAGGGAAAACCTAATGGTGTCAGAGCCATCATGGCGAATATAAATGTAATAACTAGCAAAGAAGCTATAATCATTTTTGCACGCCGAAAAATATTCAGTAGTGGTATCTAAAATAATCAAATATGAATTAAATATAATTGTTATATACATATATGTACTTATAAATATATTTATCCACACTCTATTTGAAACTTACCAGAAAACCCATAGAAAGTACAGTACCAAAAGAACAAAATAGAGCTATTAATAAATCAGGGTTAATGGCACTTCCAGAACGACCCTGCATAGGAATTATAGTACATAGTAATGCATGAAACAGATAGGTGAAGTAAAGGAAAGGCATTATTTGGCTTAGTTTCACGAATATTGTCCAATAGTAATCTGGAAAATGTGTTCGAACATTTACATGCATAAAACTGAAATGTTAATGAAATTGCAATAAAATTACCTCGCCCATGTAAAGTTGAAATCATATTTAAAATTAAAGAGCAAACATAAAAGAACAATGAAATCATGAGGAAATATGAGCTGCGTATACCATTGCTTGTGCCGGCAATGCACAGGAGTGCAAGAATAATACTTTGAGAGTGTAAAATCATTTGCAGCTGAAAGGGTTTTGATATTTTGTCCTAGAAAAGAATTTGCTGCTAAAGAAATTTAAATTGAAATGAAATACAAAGATGTCAAATTACATTTCGATTCAAACTCAAGTATAATAAAGTGGGCGCGCTCAATCCAAATAAGCAGGGGCAAATGTACAATCCTATAACTAGCCATTTGTGGGTAAACCAAGTCATTGAACGATTGCCGCTATCGTAGAGTACGGCCATTAATAAGGGTAGACCGAAAGCCAAAACTAATCCAATAAAATGCAGGCCAAAAATCAACAGAAAATGACGTGTAACATGCCAAATCGACATGTATGAAGCGGATGCTATAAGCCATAATGAGACGCCAACGACTACGAAGGTCCCGACGGCAATGCACATGTTTATGATTATTCCTTGCGTTTCGGTGTAGTACACGAGAAAGAGGCCCAAAAAGTCATAAAATACTGTGTGTCCTTCTGCGTATTTCTATAATGTTAGAAAAGAAGATAGAATTTCAGTTCAAATTTCTATTATAAATTATTTCTTTAAATAACAGACTGATGAGTCTTCCAGTTCAGGTGCATCGGCAAAAGCACGAGTCAGCGCGAGTATATTATCGCCTGTGACTTGCAGTGTGCCACGTGGTATAACATCAAATTTATCGAATCTGGTGTGATAAACGTATCCATTGTAGGAGTGCGCAAAGTCCAATCCTTAAATATCAGCAGAGATATAATTAACAATGTCCTCTATGAATATTATGTATATTTACTAAATTTCTTACCAGGTACATGTCCAAAATCTCGAAATATTCGAAAGTCTGTATCAGATGGTAAAAGACCCGCCTGGAAAATCTCCTCAGCGAATGTGGTTGCATACGGGCGCTTGATATACTTATTGTAGTACTAACATAAAATGTAAGACAGAAAGAAGCCAATTTAATGTATGTAAGTAAGTATGCCTGTGTTGAAAAGACTGAGATGTAAACTGAAGCAGGGGTTCCAGAGACCTAGCTTTGAAGATCACATTCTCATTTGCAAAACTTCCTTTTATTAATTAATTAATTTGTTTATTAAGTAATAATAATTCATTAAAATAAATATATTTTTCTGATTAACATTAACGGTATTTACTCTTTGGTGCAAATGGTCTTGCATCATTGCAAATGATAAATTTTACGGCGCAATACATATACTTATGTACATATTTGTTATTGTGTTAGCAGGAATATTTTGCATTTGCAATGATGCAAGACCATTTGCACCAAAGAGTGAATACCGCTATTGATTTTTATTACCTTCAAACGATTTCAATATATGAAAAAGAGAAAAAAATCTATTTCATACAGAATTTCCAATAATTAGCAAATTATATTAAAAAATACCAACGGTGTCTTTCTTGGGTCAAAATCCCGTACGACCTTTACAAGGTGCGAAGATCCCAAGATATGGGTTAAATTCGGGGTTATGATAATACTTATCGGGAGTACGCGTATAGTACTTTCTTAGCCAGCCTTAAATGATTGTGGAAAACATATACTTAATTAAAGCAGTGACCGGCAAAGAGCTCTGTTTCGTTTTTGAAGCCATATATCAGAGTGAGATCATAGTAGTTCTAAAATGATCCTTTTCTTAATAGGTAGTGCCTGTGATACCTGATACCTGAATAAAGGTTTGTGTGCTTTCAAACAGCATATGAACATAATTTACATAAAATCAAATATGTATTTCAACTTTGGGTCACCTAATAATTTAGTAAATCAGATACTTATAAAATGAATTAAGCAGATATTCAAAAGCATACAACACAACATGGATTCTAATCTAATCTCAAACAAACGTGGATTCTTTCTCCTTATCTGGTCAATTTCCAATTTCTTAATAACCAATAATTATCTAAGTGCTTTTTATCTTTGATAAATCTACGATAAGTGGTGGATAAAAAATTAAATTAAAAGCACTTCATATGAAAGGGTAATCAAATAATATGGTATTTCTAATAATTGTTCTGTAAGAACGATGTAATGAAAAATAATTGTAGATATAATCTTAAACTAAATATTTTGAAGACTTTCGGAGGAAACATATAAAATCAACACATTTTAAAATACTTAACATACTTTCATTAGCCATGGATGATTGGGACCAGATTGGAACAAAATTTCACGGTTCCCACTGCCAGCTGAATCCAAATTGATGAGAGCTCTTAAAAAAGATATTATACATATGAAAGTACTTATATATAGTATGAGCCGAGAATATATAGCCATTGACGCCAACTTGTAATACATACTTGCAATTTTTCGCCCATTTATGCTGTGTTATAAAACCATGAGATGCCTGTAATCCGTTCTCTTCGGCTCCGTTGAAAAGGAAGATAATGGGATGTTGAAATGTTTGACGTGTGGTAGCTAGTACACGTAGGATTTCTAACATAATCACTAACATAGCACCATCATCGCCGGTACCTTTGTTTCATATGAGTTGCAAATGCCCAAATTTAGATGTCATCACTTGTGAATATAATATTTTTACTACCTGGACTCCCTGGCTTCGAATCAAAATGACTATTAATCAATAGATACGATTCACTAGTTGAAGATCTTGAACTGAATTTCACTGCGAAATTCTGTACGCCTTGATATACGCTCATAACTGTCGACCGCATATAAGCTCCGGAAACTACTTGGACATCTAATTCCAGCTCAAATAAATCATCATGCATTACTTGCCGTATTTTCGTGATCTCATCATGCAGCAACTGGACTGTTAGATTCTCATTTGCAAAACTTCCTACCACTTTTGGGCCAATCAGATCAAAATCATACAGAATACGTTGTGCGCGTTCGGCTATGAATTCGCCCGGATTGGAGTTTTCATTTGCGATATTTAAACTATCTGGCAGATGAAAAAAGACTGGAATGCATGCACCGAGAAAAAGCACTAGCCAAAATAGTAAAAATGTTGGACCATAATACCAGGGAACTTTAAGTATTGGCTTTTTGTGGGACATCTCGTTGGGGGTTTCTAGGCTTTCATCTGTTGTGAAGGTAATCTGTTGAAGAGATGTAACCAGGATTTGTTAGAAGTGGAAAATTTACTATAGCGACGTCGAATATGATAATGTTTCTTACTAATTCTATTTTTATAGACATCGTGAAAAATTGTCTGTCAATTTAAAAATTGACATATCAAGCCCGAACCTCAGCAAGTAACTGAATATGAAATTCTTTGAGTTTGTGCAGATAAACACGTGTAGAACATATTCAATTGGCTAAAATATCATTGAGGTGTTTGTTTTTTATCCAATAAAATGTTCTTCAAAACTTTATCGAATACTTCGTAGCCACAGGCAAATTGATAAGTACTTATTTGAATACATAAAAGTTGCGAGTGTTGTATAACCATTATTAATGCGCATATGAAATTATTTTAAATTAGACTAATTCTAATTGTAATTTTCTTTTCTTTATCTGTGTCGTAGATGACGAACATATAAATCTAGAAATAACCGAAATATCATAACATGAACTCGGTTCTTTGGATTTTTTTGAACCATTCATTTTGTCTTTTTAGCGCATACATACCATCTGCTTCTAATTACGCATAAATGATTTTGTATCTAAATTACAGCAGATTTATATTTTTATGATGCATTTATGATTTGTTTTATCAGCACTTAGATTGGCAATACAAGCCTAGTGCAAGTGTTTAGGTTTCGACTTGGTTTTCATTTTGATTTTTATCAATAAATGATTTGCTATTTGCTTGTGAAGCGATTCAATTGCACCAATTTACAATGCCATAACAATTTACAGTCACTATTTATGCATGTTTGTACATATCGCTGTCTTAGTTTACAAAAGTCCTAACATACAAATTTTTCAAAATCGATTTTTTTAAGGATTGTGATTAAGCGTATCCATCTGCATCTCTGCTTTATAACAAAAACTTATGCCTTTTTTCTTTAAATTACAATATCTTAAAACAATACTGAAAATATTAAACTTCAAAACGATTTTTGTTTCTGTTGGAATAATTTAAAAATGCGTGTTAGGAACTTTGAAAATTATAAATGAATTTTGCACATTAAACTTTCAAAATTCCTTGATTGCATATTAGAGAATACCTTTAGTGAATCATGGATATATTGAAATTATCCAAATAAATTAGCTCTGAAAATTAAATAGTTATGTATAAATGGAGAAAATAATTCGAGCTGCGAACATTGACATCTCTGGCACTATTTTCTAGCATGCTAGCATACGCTGATGGTGGTGGTCGCTGTGGCGTAGTGGTAGTGTGTTGGACTGCTACGCAGGGTGTCCGGGGTTCGAATCTCGGCACAGCCAAAATCAAAAAAGAGAAATAATAATTTTTATACACGGCACCACTTCTTGGAGGCAATGGCAAACCTACAAGAGTAAAAATTGCTATGAAAGGCTTTTCACTTCGCCGTTCGCCGTTCCATTAATGTACAAATATAACACGCACAACATAAGTGGATGCGAAAAGCTTGGCCTAGGCCCTCATGGGCTGTTGTGCCATTAAAAGAAAAAGAAGCATACGCTGATGATGTTAAAATCATTGGCACCAACGCGTGACCAGTTAGTGCAGCATTCTCCAATCTGGAAAGGAAGTCTCGTCGAGTGGGTCTAGTGGTGAACGAGAACAAAACGAAATTCCTTGTGCCAACAAACAAAGAGTCACGGTGTCTTGGACAAAATGTCACTGTTGACAATTACACTTTTGAAGTCGTCAAGGATTCCATTTACCGAGGATCCAGCGTCAATACCAACAATAATGTCAGCCTGGATATAAAGCGGAGATTAACTCTTGCCAACAGGTGTTACTTCGGGCTCAGTAGGCAATTAAGTAGTAGAGCCCTCTTTCGACCAACGAAAATAACGCTTTATAAGTCCCTCATCCTTCCCGTCCTAACATATAAAGTCGAGACGTGGACATTGACCATCAATGATGAGCGGCTGTTAGGAGCGTTCGAGAGGAAGATACTCCGTAAGATATACGGTTCAGTGTGCGTGGACGACGTCTATCGAATAAGATGGAACGATGAGCTGTATGAGCTGTACACTCACATAGTCAAGCGTATAAAAATCCAGCGGCTTTGCTGCCTGGATCATGTTGAACGAATGGAAGAAAGAAGCTATTTAAATTTTGTTTTCCAGAGCCAGGGGCATGGTCCGCTCTAAAATATCCGTTCAGGGTTCTCTCCTGGCCTCTGTCGTTAGGCTTATACTATACATATGGTACGTGCAGTATATTCCATGCCATGTAAGCCATGCCATTTCTTACTTTCGTAATGCACATTTTCGATAAGGTTTTGGGTCAATGTGTACCTATTCAATTTATAGCTATCTGACATCCGTCAGTGAGCTAACTAATGTGTGCGGCAGGCTTCCCCGTGTACAAAAATTATGAGTAGGCGACTTCAATGGCAAGGTGGTCCATCGATCGGAAAATTCGGTCTCCACGACGAAGCCACCGACGACGGTATGAGACTGAGCGATTTCGCCGCCGCATGAAAAATGACTGTTAGTAGCACGAGATTTCAATATCTCGATATTCATAATGCCACTTGGTGGTCCCCTGATCGAAACACAGGAAACCAGATTGATCACGTGTTCATCGACGGGAGGCACGTTTCAAGTATACTAGACGTACGCAATCACAGCAGACAGCCGAAGACTTCGTCAATCGACTCGCACACTTCCTATCGAAAAACACCCGACTTGATGATATATGCTCGCAGTGGACGCAAATTTTCCGCTCTATGCGTCCGTCTTCCGAAGAGGTGCTAGGCTACCACCATCGACGGAGAAATTCCTTGCACGACCAAGAGTGTCGCGATGCTATTGAAGCGAAAAAGCTGTATATAGAGCCATCCTGCAGTCAGTTGCAACGCGAGCTGGTAAGGAACGTCTCTTCAAGCGCAAGAAAAGAGAAACAGAAAGACGTGAGTCGATAATAAAGGCGCCTTTGATAGCACGATTAGGGATCACTTGTCGCAACGTCTGATTTTGGTATCCCAGCAAAGCACAGTGAAAATTGAGACAGACCTCTCCGCGCCATTTGATACCAAAATAGGTTTCAAACAAGGTGACTGACTCCCTATCGTACGACTTCTTTAACTTTATGCTGGAGAAAATTTTCTACAAAAGTGTCATATTGCTAGCATAAGCTGATAATATTGACATCATTGGCACCAACGCGTGAGCAGTTAGTACAGCATTGTCCAATCTGGAAAGGAAGTCTCGTCGAGTAGGTCTAGTGGTGAGCGAGGACACAACAAAATGTCTTGTGTCAACAAACAAAGAGTCACGGTGTCTTGTACAAAATGTCACTGTTGACAATTATACTTTTGAAGTTGTCAAGGATTTCGTTTACTTGGGATCCAGCATTAATACCAACAATAATGTCAGCCTTGAGATCAAGCGGAGATTAATTCTTGCCAACAGGTGTTACTACGGGCTCAGTAGACAATTGAGAAGCAGAGCCCTCTCTCGACCGACGAAAATAACGCTCTATAGGTCCCTCATCCTTCCCGTCCTAACATATGACGCCGAGACGTGGACATTGACCATCCATGATGAGAGGCTGTTAGGGGCGTTCGAGAGGAAGATACTCCGTAAGATCTATTGTCCAATATACGTGAACGACGTGTAACGAATAAAATGGAACGATGAGCTGTACGCAGACACTGACATAGTCAAGCGGCTTCGCTGCCTGGGTCAGGGTGAGTGAATGGAAGAAAGCGCTCCGGCTAGAAGGATGTTTAATTCGAGCCAAGTCGTAATCTCCGTTGGAAAGACCAGGTACAGGGCGACCTGACTGCCTTATCGAGGTGACCAAGACCGATCATCGGTTGTAGTACCAGCTAAATAAGAAATACCGGTGTATTTTGTAGAATAAAAAATTTTTAAAATTTTAATTGTTATTGTACTTATTTAAATTTTACATTACCGAAAGCTCCTAGAAATGTGTAAAGAATACACCAAAAAAGTGGTGTGCTGGCATAAAAAATACCCACTGAGAACTTTCAGTTCAAAAGTTAGTGATTTTTTTTTTGCCTCGATTTTATAACTATAAATTACGATTTACATTTTTCTTTATTCTGTTATTCTGTTATTTATTCTGTTAAATGCATCAATTGTGTAATATTTTTTAGCAATAATGTCTAGCACATATATATTTCAAATGTTCTAATTATGGTAATGGCTTTTATGTATTTTATTACCTTATTTTGTACACAACACCAAACTCTAAAATCACTCAGTACATCACGTATACCGGCAATATTGAACTGATTCTTCACAGAATTTAATGTTATCATTGAAGCTTCCCTATTCGTAAATGCGTATGTAGCTTATTTTTTATATTAAATAATTAAATCTTGTTTGTTCTTCTCCTCTTTTAAATTCATTTTTACTCTCTCATCAAATTATTTTCATTATCTTAAAAGAACGAATATGTGAGCTTAACACAAATACAAAATAAATATGTATGTAAACAACGTTGTACAAGCTATTCGAAAAATTATTTAATACTACGGCAAAGAATATAAATAACAATAAAAACGAATATGGTAGCAAAAATCTGAGTCCCCCCCGAGAAGTGTCATGAGTTCGCTGTTGTATGATTGTCATATAAACATTCCCCACAATGGTAATTATCTCAAATGTTTGCCACATTACTTACATTCATACAAACCCAAATTTTCCGGTCGCTTGCTTTCATGTTTGTCTCCAACTTTACTTTAGTATGGGTACTCGTATGTGCATATCTAATATCTATTATTCATATATGAAATAACTTTCTCGTGTTTTTGAATAGAAGTAGTTTTTTATTTCTTGTCGCTATTACAGTGACGCATTCTTTCAACGTTTTCCAGGTTAAATTAACAGTCTTGACAGTGAGAAGCGATAATTAGCTCATATATCGAATTCTTATTTGGTGTTGATCTAATTTTGATTGCACTTTAATTATCACGGAAAAAAATATTAGCATCCTCGATATTGCTGCTTGTGTTGCACGAAATATCGGCTGGGGATTCCTAACCGTACGCACCATCATTTTCTTTACCTTACCGGCCTTGTTAATATTGTACTTCTCTAACAACATGAACTGAAACTTAGGGTGAAAGGCAGCAGCTAGCTGTCATGGCTAGGCAATGGCAAACCTACAAGAATATAAATTGCTATGAAAAGCTTTTCACTTCGCCGTACGGATTCGGCATTAAACTGTAGGTCTCTTCCATTCATGTACAAATATAACATGCACAACATGAGTGGATGCGAAAAGCTCGGCCTAGGCCCTCCATGGTCTGTTGTGCCACTAAAAGTAAGTAATTAACGATTAACGGATGAAATAGTTTCTGTCCAGCTCTGTAATGCTCTATAAATGTTATACTGAGGGAAAAATAATAAACTTATTATAAAAAAAAAATTGTGTGATTCAACAAAAAAGTCAATTCAACCTAATTGAATGAAACAACTAAGTTCACATTTGTGTTTGAAAATTGTCAAAATTAACTGTGAAAGCTGTTATAAATAAAATTTAGGTATCTAAAAATACATAATGACATATGTGTTTTTTTTATTTGAACTACGTAATGTAAACAAAGTCATGCCATAATACTCAAATGTTTACAGTACCTTTAAAAATAAACCATTTGAAGTGATAAAATCGTTATTTTCGGTAAAGTTAATACCAGAAATCGTTTAAAAATCACTCATTTCATTTAAAAAATTTTTGTTTTCATAAATTAATAACTTTAGATTTCACAGAAATGGATTTTTTGTAATTTAAATAAAATTGAAGTTTTTTTTTTGAAATATTTTAGGATACATTCTTTACAAATAGTTGTATTTTCAAGGAAATACTCGGTTTTCTAAGAATACCTTAGAATAAATAATATTTTTCTAAAAACTTCATTTTGGTCAACCATTTCTCTACATACCTTAAATTAATTTATATTTTTTTTTTAAGAATTAGAGTCCTCGGGTATTTAAGGGTTAAATTTTTGTTTCTTAATTTTCTTATTTTAATCGAGTGTTTTAGAGAAATTTTTTTTGGAGTTAAGTGCACCCGGTTAAGTCTGTGATAATTTTACAAGCGGCTGATACCACATTCGATGCTGCTCTACTCCGTCTCAAGTTGGTACACAGCCTCCTCCTAGTGGCGTATCGCAAATAGCGATTCAACACCCGCCTGTAAAGGTCTCAGAAAATTTCTAGGAATTTTAATTTCAGATTCAGATTTTAGATTGACAGCTAAAAATCTGCAAGAAAAATTAAATTTAGTAATCGGTCGTTTATATCGCGGGCTGTAATTAATTATTTTTTCCAAAGTAAGGGTTAATAGTATTTAAGTAGTTAACAAAACCGAGAAGAGTCATAACTTCCGGAAATTCACCGAAGTTCTTAATACACTCCGAAGCTTAAGTATAGCTATTTTTTTTAATTGTGTTCGGTTGTTAAGTAGAGTAACTGGTGAATTCCAGAAAGCCACTTATGCACCAAGCCGCCAAAGTGACTTACTCTTTTATGAATAATAAACGAATATCTATTTCATCAGCAATTTTACTTTGTATGGCAATCGACCCTTCTGGTACCCTTAGGGACTCCAGTCTAGCACTCATTCACTAGACCACCGAGGTAGCCTTTACATTAGGAGATTCTAATGAATGAATAGTTGAAATTAGTCTAATCATTTTATGTAATTACATAAAATATTTACATATCATTTTTTATTTTGAATTGGACTCTTCCATAGAAACATTATTTTGTATATACCTACTAAAGCTAAATTCTAAATACAAATTTAAATATATGTATATGTATGTATGTATGAATATGTGTATGTATGTATGCCTATGTATAACTAGTATAGTAAGAGTATCTCTTTTCTAAGCAGTGCATTCATTTTCAAGAATAGCAACTTATTCATGAATTTTTAAGTTATTGCTACAACAGTGACAACAACGTTAAATTATTCAGAATATCCAACTTTCGTATGTGGCTACCCAATCGTTGACGCTGGAATAATCTGGAAAACTTTTCACGAATTGCTCATACTTGCTTGTGCGATTCTTTTCATGATGTATCCAATGTCCACCAATACCGATTTCTAAACTGGGTGTATCTATCACTGAGTCAAAAGATTTCTGTAACACAAAAATAAAAAAATCGCATAAATATTGATCATTGTGAGATCGTTCTTATGTTCATTCACCTCAACATCAATAGTGAACTTTAAAGGGGTTGCATCCTTGCCATATGAGAAATATATAAAATATGGTGGAGTCCATTTTTCTCGCAACATTGTATCGTTGAAAGACCAATTCGATATTTGGGTGTCACTTTTAATATCTATAAAGATTGTCATGTGATCGGGTCCAGTAAGTGAGAATTCCAAACGTTTCTTATTGGGAACATCCAGTTCGTTTGATGATATTAAAATCAATTGTGGATAATCGCCAGGCATTATGGGACGTTCTTCCAGTGGAATCCAGTAGGTGAGCTCTCGTGCTTTGTGCCAACGATGGTTATACAACGGCATACCACAAAACATTTCACTATCGCAGTATTCGCTTACTTTATGTTTTTCACCAATGGCTTCGATATATTCTGCAAAAAATAACTACCATATTAATAAATTGCCTACTCTCAGCGCAAATATGTAATCATTATCCAATTAGTAAATATTGCTTTTCAATGTTTATTGAATAGTTTATTGATAGACTTACTATCAGCGCCATTTATGCGTCGGTCTTGTGGATAAACAAAAATGCCAGCTTCATCAATTCTAATGTTATTATCAGAGTCATGTAAAATGCGGCGAGCATGCTAATAAAAATTTGTGGCATGAAATGAATGATGTAAAGATATTGGATATTTTCGTTTTACCAATAATCGAGCTTGTTTGTTTTAGAGTTTTTGAAATTCATTTGCCATTAACTAGCTTAATTAAATTTTTTTTTTTACCCATTTAAGTTTCTGACCAAGCGATTTGGCTTACTGGTAAATTGAACGAAACGATTAATTGTTTTTACTTACAATCAAAGAATATCGCTGTGTTGCCGTTTTGGATGTGTAGGGAAAGCCTGCAGGTGTAACCGCTGTAATGATGAAGAGTATTGTAACGCCTAGAAAGCATAGGATAATTGTTCTCGTTTTACGAAAGAACATAAAAAGTGGCATCTGGAGATAAATAAATAAATAAGCTCACTTCATTATTTGTACTTAAATGTTATTAAAAACAAATCAAATCTGCTTACTAAAAATCCAGCAAACAAAATAGAAATTAATATGGCAATTGCTGCCATAGACAAGTCCGGATTGGAAGCAGCACCAGATCGTCCCATCATTGGGATCATGGTGAAATATGTTGCCTGTGCAGCGGCCGTATAGTAAATGAAAGGTAAAATTTGACAGATCATCGCAGCAATAGCAAACCAATATGCTGAAAATGTATAAGACATTATTTATAAGAATGAATGAGAAAAATGAAAAAAAACCCTTTTTACCTTTTCGATGCCATTTGGTTATCAAATTTATAATTAATGCAAGTATATCAAATAGTACGGCCATCATGACCATATATGCGGATCGTAGTCCAATCGATGTTAAAACTATGGTTAGAATAACCAGGAACAGGCAATGCGAATGCATAAAAAGTTGAATACGAAAGCCCAAGCTAAGTGTATCCTATCATAAAGTTGGCAGTTATTTAGTTGTAAATGAATGTGATAATTTATTTGAAGATTTTACCTTCATAGTCCTTTCCAAGTACAATGCTGGCAAAATTCCCATACCAAAGAACATTGGACAAAAGTATAATCCAATAATAAGCCAATTTGCTGAGTACCAAGTCATCGATCGGCCAACTCCATCCATAAAAACTGCTACTAATAGAGATAAGCCCGCACCCAAAGCCAAGGAGATTAATTGTATTGCGAAAATTATGCCATATCGACGAATTGTGGCGTGCCACGCCAGACCTGAGCGCGCTGACATAAAGAACAACGATACACCGATGGCAATGAGAGCAATTATGCAAACCACAATGTTTATGATGATGCCCGTTGATTGAGTGTAGAATATGATGAACCATCCAAGAAAATCGTAAAATATATTATGACCCTCTTTGTGTAACTGTAATATGAGTATTAACTGACATTAGCAACTCTTACATTGCATTAAAGCTCCGCTCGGACACTCACTGAGGTATCGTCCAATTCGGGTGCATTCGCGATTGCCTGAGCCAGCACTAGAACATTGTCGCCAGTATTTTGTAGAGATCCCTTTGGGAATATATTTACACGATCGTATTCTGTATGATAAACATAACCATTGAAGATGTAAGCCATATCAAGTCCTTGAAAATGAAAGGAAATAATTTTTTAGTTAAATCTGAAAGCGGGAAAGTCAACAGAATCTTACCAGGCACGCCACCATAATCGCGAAAAATGCGGAAATCGGTATCGGATGGTATAAGATTTGCTTGGAAAATCTCCTCGCCCATTGTATTGGCAAATGGATGAGGAACTTCACGATAATATTTCATTAGCCATGGATGGTTTGGACCAGATTGAAAGAGAATTTCACGGCCGCCACTACCTGCTGCGTCCAAATTTATTAAAGCTCTGAAATTTAAAAACAATCCTTACAAAAATTGGAAAAATTCAATTGAAACACTCAATTTTTCGTACTGTATACGCAAGGACAGACCCAGGGCAGGTGAAAATAAATACATTTTGTACCCTTATCTTCAATCTCCACCAATTGAAGTTTTCTAGATCTGCCGTTGGGTATACACCATTTTTCAATGAAACATACTTGCAATTCTTTGCCCATTTGTGCTGTGTGATAAAACCATGCGATGCTTGCAATGGATTCTCTTCGGCGCCATTAAACAAAAATACTATTGGATTTTTCAATTGTCGCTCCTCTTTTGACAGCACACGTAAAACTTCCAGCATTACAACAACCATTGAACCATCATCGCCAGCACCGGGACTATCAGGTACAGAATCATAATGACTGTTGATTAATACATAATTTTCGCTTGATGAATTTTTAGCGCTTAATTTCACTATAACATTTTGTACGCCTTGATACATATTTATAAGCTCCCAGTGTATGTAATTACCGGTAACTACTTGCACATCCAATTCAATGTCATAATAATCGCTAGCTTGCTCTTGTATTTTGCCAACTTCACCTTTGAGAAAGTCGACTGCAACTATTTCGTTGGCGACGCTGCCCACAACTTTCGGTCCGATACGCGCTAAATTTATGAGCGTGTGCTCGGCGCGCTCAGCTATAAAGGCATCAGGATGGTTCACTTCGTCCTTGCGATTGAGAGGTACGGGCAAATGGTCGATTTGAGAAACCACCACGGATAAATAGAGTATTAACCAGACCGCGGCAAAGAATGGAGCATAATACCAGTTGAGCTTTTTCGGTACTTCGAAATCGACTTCTAGGTCATATTTGGATTTAAACTAAAATGAAGAAAAGTACGAACGTTTCAGTAGGTACATATGCACTTACATACGTTATGGGAAATAGGAGAAATACTTATACTTATTTATCTATAATTACATATATGGCCATATTACTTTTAAAAATGCATCGCGTTTTGATTATCGGCGCATTATTGTCAATAGGGCAGTAATATTAATCAATCGATAAATCAATTAATTGATTTATTATCTTATCTTTGAAAACATATTACATAATAAAATAATTGTCCAAGCACGCGTTGAATACTTTTTTAAAGAAAGGGGTCCGTGATTCAGATCGATGCAGCGGTGCCTTTAATCAATATACCCTTCCTCTGTATGAGGGAGGGTGGTAAGAATAAGTTCTATAAATTTTATTAGCTCAAAATAGCCAATACATTTTAGCTGAAAAATGATAAGCAAAATGTGGTTAAGTGAATTAGCGAGTCGTTCATGCGCTAATATCGAATTTTACTTCAACGATAGTCGCCGTTTAAATGTTAATTTTACACCGTCGTTTGGTCATTAAAGCGCACATTTTTGTTGCTTTTGGCTTTTTTTTTTATTATTTAACATTGTTTTCGCTATAAAGTTTAACTTGTCGAAAAAATTTAGAAAACTTATTGGTATCTTTTGCGGTATATGCTATACACGTTTATTTTATAAACATCATAAAATTTACTTTTCTTTGACCAAAAATGTGGTTTTTAACTTTCGATATGAATTTGTGAATACACAAATTTGAATTTAAGTACGAATAAATTCATAGAAATATGAATCAAAATGCATTTTATGATACTTGATATGTATGTATATTAATATTGTTTTAGCCTTGGTAGCAAATCAGCATTTTAATTACCGAATAAAATGGACATATTTTAATTATTTTCTCTGTAATCGAATTCTTTGGAGCAGTTGAAATATGTACTCTGAGAAAATGACGAATAGTTTTAAGTGTTACTGAAGTACTGAATCGATTCACTGGTGAATCCCGGAGATTACACACAAAAATTGTGAAGTACACATTTTCAGAAGATACCTTCGATTTGGCAATTAAATTCAGTGGCATCAATATTTAATAATATAAACTTAGGTTAGGTTAGGTTGTTGGGGCTGTCCGAGAAGAATACATGGGGACCAATTGGTTCATTGTGATACCCTATGCGCGAGTTATTCACTCTTGATACACTCTAATTAAACTATTTTGTGCTTTCGAAGAAGCGTATTATGTCCCTGATATCAGATGAAGACAGTTCTGTGAGTCTTCCCAAGATAGGTGTCGGCGTACTGGGATATTGTAACTTCCTTAGTTTAATGCAGCTTATGCAGAAGCCATTGTAGGGGACTAGTCTCCGAGCGTGGTTGCCAATGATGCAGCGCCCAGTGACGATGGAAACTACCCTACTAATGTGGATGTTACCCAGGGTTACAAGTGCTTTAGAGCGAGTTTGGTAAGTACACTTAGTAATTTGAAAACCATTTAATACGGTAAACTTTCATTTCGGTAACCTTTCATACACAGCACCACCTCTTGGCAGGCAATGGCAAACTTACAAGTGTACAAATTGTCTACGAAAAGTTTTTCATCGGAAAAAACGACTGTACTAGCAAATTTTTAAATTGAGATTTATCGTTTCTGATTTTTAAAGGAAAATTGTTTGGTATAAAGAGAAACATTTTTTGTCCATCTACATCCCACATTTTGAAGATTCTTCCAAAACAAAAACGCCCCGTTTAAGTCTGTAGGTTCGGAATTCAGCAAAAATTGGCAATTTCGGTTAAAATTTCAAAAATGCCTAAAATGTTGAATCTCTCAATAAAAATATATTTAAAATCCTTTAAAACGGTGACTACATTTTTTTATTTTGTTGATAAAAATTCAAACAGCATTAAGTTTTACGTAAAATCTTTTCACTGAAATCTCGAGTGACATTTAATTTTTAAATCACTCAAGTTATACCAGGTGTATAAGTATGAAACCGGTAATCCCTGTGTCGCTAGGTACAACTATGAGCTCTGTAAAACCAAATCATTGGAGCCATTTCTTCGCTTTTAGTTCTGTCAACAATATTCAGTTCATAAACAATCAAGTTTCATACAAAAACATATTTTTTTCGCTCGTAAAAATGTCGAATTTAAGCTTACAAACCACGATATGCGAACGTCATTGATTTTCTGTTTCCAATTGAAGAAATCTGCTTTGGAATCTCATAGAATGCTTGAGGCAGTACGCTCTAAACAAAACAACGTGCAACGAGTGGTTCAATAAGTTTAAAAGTGGCGATTTTGATGTGAGAAACGAAGAACGTGAAAGACCACCGAAAAAGTTTGGAGATGCTGAATTGAAAGCTTTACTTGATGAGGATGATGGTCAAACGCAAGAACAACTTGCAGAACAATTAAATGTGACCCAACAATGCATTTCTCAACTGCTGCTGTTTAAAAGCCATGGGATGATTTTCAAGGTGGGAAGATGGGTGTCGCATGAATTGACTAAAAGACAGCAAGAAAATCGAAAAACCTTCTGTGAAATGTTGCTCGTCAGTTACAAAAGAAAGTCATATCTTCATCGAATTGTTACTGGCGATGAAAAATTTCGAGAATCCCAAACGTAAACGATCATATGTTAAGCCCGGTACGCCGTACACTGGCCAAATCGACAGCAAAGCCAAATCGCTTCGGAAATAAGACAATGCTTTGTATTTTCTGGGATC
Organism: Palloptera scutellata; assembly: GCA_958295655.1. Classification (NCBI taxonomy): domain Eukaryota; kingdom Metazoa; phylum Arthropoda; class Insecta; order Diptera; family Pallopteridae; genus Palloptera; species Palloptera scutellata. Next base: position 41,006,521 of record OY282451.1, read on the forward strand.
AGCGATATGTTATCTGGTTTGACCTTCTGAAACCAGGTGAAACAGTTAATGGTCAACGCTACCAACAACAATTGTCCGTGCTTTCGCCAAAAACGTCCAGAATATCAAGTTAGGCAACACAATGTGACTATTCTTGATGACAATGCACCATCACATCGAACAAAACAGACTTGGGAATTGGTAGATTCCTACAGCTGGGAAGCCCTCCCTCATGCGACTTATTCGCCATAATTGGCTCCATCTGACTACCGCTTATTTTCATCAATGGGGCATGGGGCACGCACTTGCTGAGCAGCACTTCGATTCGTCCAAAAATGTGAAACAATTGATGACTGGTTTGATTCAAAAAACGAAATTTTTTTTTGCGAGGCAATCACAAATTGCCAGAGAGATTGGAATAATGTGTAGCTAGCAATGGCCATTACTTTGAAAATTGAATGTATAACCATTTTTTTAAATAAAGGTGTATTTTCTTAACAAAAATATGCGGTTTCATACTTGTACACCCGGTATGTAAATTTGAAGTGTATTTACTTCAATAAAAAAAAACAAAATCATCGAGGGCAGTTTTACTTTACTTTACTTTTAATGGCACAACAGCCCATGGAGGGCCTAGGCTGAGCTTTTCGCATCCACTCATGTTGTGCGTGTTATATTTGTACATGAATGGAAATCGAGGGCAGTTACTTTTGGTAATACTTTTCTCTCGTAATTAAGTCTGCAAGTAATTTAAAAGAAAATTCAGCGAAAAATCAAACCGCGACTTTGAAAACCAGCACTGCACTCAGTTTGTTTTAAAGAATACAATTTTAAAAATAAGTGTCAATATTCATTTGAAAACTTTATGTAACATTAGTTATGATTGAATCCTTTGAATTTGTTTCTTATTTATTTAATTTTACTCTAGACATAGTTTTTAGGCCAGAAGTCACTTGAAGCTCCTGAATTAAAATGATGTACTTATATTTAATGAATATCTTACACCCATTTTTTGTTGAAATTATTCCAAATTGCGTGGTGTTGAGAAGCGAACTCGGCGGTATTCTTCTTGTAGAATTTGAGTTCAAAGCAAATATTTAATTTACCCGTTGCGCGAACGAATAACGTGTTTTCAAGTGAGGCTAAACTTCAACACTTGAGCACTTTTATATTCCTCGGAATTATATTTTTTTGACACGGTTTGCTTCTGCTTCTACATATTTAAGACGTCTGCAACGCTTCGAATTTCATATCCAATTGAAATGCCAATTCTTATGTTCTTCTCTCAAATAATAGAAATTAACCATAAAATAATAAATCGAAGGTGCCTATGTACTAGTATGTATGTATGTAAGTACTTATATCGATAGTGCGATGTAGACTGTGTTTTGTAAAATTGTCTGAAAATTTCGATATCTTGAATGATAAAACAAGCAATTACCGATTAATATTATTATTTTCTTATGCTATGCTATTTCGCTTTTATTTGATTTAAAATTTAAAAACACTACCTACTATTTTCTGTTGTTATTATCTAGTTATGAGTAAATTTTATCTTTATTTTGGTATTTGGGCTCCTTATAGTCCTAGGAAATAAAATGGGTTTAAAGACTTTGGAATTATTATATATAAGTATGAAATGGATAGCAAAATAATCATAAATGCACTTCTTTGTAATAAAATTTATTGTTGTTGTTGTTTATTTTAAGGTAACTTGGATATGATTTCGATTAGACTTTGCCCCGAAATAAAATCAAAATTGAAATTAACTACATGCGTATGGAATACATTAAGATTATTTGGATGTTTGGATAGCCTTCAAAAAAAGAATAAATCATAACCAATATTTCGGAGCACCGTGGTTTGACTCTATACCAGTGATGGGCAAAAAGCGTAGCGATCTTGAGGACTGCCCAAGTAGAAGTCTACTTATATCATTGATTAGCAAAGAGCGTAGATAGCTTCTCTATGCTCTACACCAGTTGTTGGGCAGTCCTTTACATAACGGTTTTTGAGCATCCTATATAGAACACATTAAAAGAGAGTAGTTATTCAAGCTCTAGAATATTAGTAATCTTCTCAACAAAACGAGAAAAGAAAAGAAAAAATTATGGAAATGGGCATGATTGGTTAATTGTTACGCCTATCTCTCATATAACAGCAAATTTTAAATAGCTCTAAAAATCTTTACGGTCAAAATATTGAGATCATAATTTATCTTTAACCATTTTGATAGCTGGTTCCATGCGTGAAAGCTGGCGGTATCTGTCACTTACCACTCCTACTTTCCCATAGAAAATTTTTCAAAAATAATGGTATAAGGAATCGCGTGAGCTCAACAAATTTTGGCATATATCACTTTTAGGTCAAAGCATTATGAAAAATAACTTGATCGGTCAACTGCGACGCCCACTTCCCATACAACATGCCTCGCCCACTTTGAATACAAATGGACAATTAAAGAGGCTATAAAAGCATGTTGAATTTTTGCTGCAAATAATCTGTAATTTTGGAGAAAGTTGGCACATTAAAGGAATTCCCACTCTATAAAGTAAAACGAGCACATTTGACCGATATTATTTTTTGAATCCTAAACTTTCAACTTTCCGTGAAATCAGAGCCCAATTTTTTTATTTCTAACAAAATGGCAGCCAATTTACATTATGACATTACTTTTTTGCCCCACCTTGTATAACAACCAATAAATATAATTTTTTTTTTTGAAATTTAAGGATTGCCCACTTTTCTACCAGATTCTGAAGTTAAACCAAATGCTGAAGAGGACAAGTTGAATTTTGTTGCATATTATAATTAACATATTTTGAATTTTGGGTGCACAATGTTAAAAGAATATTAATATTGACAATTTTTCACTTTACTACATTTTATTTTGAGTCAAATTTTGTATAAAATTGTACAACTCATTTGGTTGGTTACACTTTGAAACTTTCGCTACAGTGTACTGTTAAAATTTAAATATTCGTATCAAAAGTAAGTATATTAAATTGGGTACTTAGGTGGAATAAGGTTAATTGCGCCCTCACGTGGCCCAAAAAGCTGAGCTCAACAAGTCCTCTTATTGCCGTCATCGAAAACTCTAAACACTAATATTGCAAAATGCTAGTTTTGCAAAAATGCTCTTTTTGCACCCATGTACCCAATTGCTGGTTGTGCAGGTGCTGTGCGGTACTCAAATATGTTCATATTTTGATAAAGTGTGACAAGACAAATTGTTGATTTATCAATGTGTAATTGTATCTACTTTTGTTATTCGAAATGAAATGTATGCGGGTAAGTATTACTTCTAGATAGCAGATGTAATGAAATACATACAATATGAACGACTAGATTAAAGCGTCTCACGCTCTATACAACAAAAAGCTTTTTTCTCTAGCCTTCTAATTACACAAAAAATGTGATCGGGATCACGGATCCTGTTAGTGGGGTAAAAATGCAATTATTCTTGTAAAGGGCAAAAAAATACATACAAGGGAAGATGTATTAACCCATTATAATAAGTACGTTCCGAAAAAATGTTTTACCCAAGATTTTACCATAAGGTTCTGAACATATAAACATGCTCAGGTGCAAAAATAGCTAAATATCTTATATTATTTTATTATGTCTACCATTATGTTCAGAAATGGGCAAACTTTAGGGCCGTATAATTAAAAATTTGATGTTTACGCCAAAAATAGATTTTTCCACTGTGCTCAGAAACACTTCGGCCATTCAATAAGCAGACTCTGATCCGATCACTTTCAGTCAAGTTTAAAAAACCTCTAAACCTTCCAGTAATCCATAAGGACAATTTTTAGAGTATTCTTCAAAACGATCCATCTTACGAACCATTATCATTAGCACCGAAATAATTTGGTTATCATCGTAAATAAGCCAAGGTTGATTTTTAGAAGGGTGAAACAAACACTTAATGTAGACACCTTAATGTACTAGAACATAAAAATCTTAAATATGTACGACTATGTAGGTACCTCGTATATACTAGGTGTACAAGTATCAAACCGGGAACGACATCTCTGTGTTGCTAGGTAAAACTATACGCTCTGTTGAACCAAATCATTGGCGCCATTTCTTCACATTTAGTTCTGTGAACAATATTCAGTTCATAAACAATCAAGTTTCATACAAAAAATATTTTTTTTCGCTCGTAAAAATGTCGATTTACGCCTAATTTCTAATTGAAGAAATCTGCTTCGGAATCTCATCGAAAGCTAACGGCCAGCGCACTCTAGGTAAAGCACAGTGCAACGAGTGGTTCAATAAGTTTAAAAGTGGCGACTTTGATGTGAGAAACGAACAACGAGGAAGACCACTGAAAAAGTTTGAAGATGCCGAATTGCAAGCTTTACTCGATGACGATGACGGCCAAACGCAAGAACAACTTGCAGAACAATTAAATGTGACCCAACAATGCATCTGTCAACGTTTAAAAGCCATGGGATTGATTTTGAAGGTGGGAAGATGGGTGCGACATGAATTGACTGAAAGACAGCAAGAAAATCGAAAAACCACCTGTGAAATGTTGATCGCCAGGTACAAAAGAAAGTCATATCTTCATTGAATTGTTACTGGGGATGAAAAATGGATCTATTTCGAGAATCCTAAACGTAAACGATCATATGATAAGCCCGATACACCGGCCAAATCGACAGCAAAGCCAAATCGCTTCGGAAATAAGACAATGCTCTGTATTTTCTGGGATCAGCGATATGTTATCTGGTTTGACATTCTGAAACCAGGTAAAACAGTTACTGGTCAACGCTACCAACGACAATTGGCTGATTTGAACCGTGCTTTGCACCAAAACGTCCAGAATATCAAGCCAGACAACACAAAGTGATTTTTCTTAATGACAATGTACAAAACAGACTCGGGAATTGGTAGATTCGTACAGCTGGAAGGGCCTGCCCCATGCGGCTTATTCACCAGACTTAGCTTCATCTGACTACCACTTATTTTCATCAATAGGGCACGCACTTGCTGAGCAGCACTTCGATTCGTCCGAAATGTGAAAAAATGGCTCGATGACTGGTTTGACTCAAAAAACGAACAGTTTTTTTTTTGGCGAGGCACTCAGAAATTGCCAGAGAGACGGGAAAAATGTCTAGCTAGTAATGGCCAATACTTTGAAGGTTGAATTTATAACCATTTTTCTTATATAAACGTGCATTTTCATTAAAAAAAAATACCGGTTTCATACTTGTACAACTGGTATAAAAAATCTTATAGGTCAAAGCTTATGCTATGCTATGACTAAGAATTATCTTCTTTTTCTATTATATTTCTATTAATATTTGCCGAATTTATTTATTTTTTTTTAATTTTAGATGTAAGTATTTATTCCAAACGACGTCTTCCTTTGTAACAACACGCAGTAAATAAATACACTTTCTTCAACAACTCGCACTATTGAACTAACGAATGCAAGTTCCACTCCTTCTTCTGTCAGCTGCACTTGTTCAGATTCTTCTTCTATCTTTTCACTTTGTTAATTAATTTATCTTTTCGCTTTAAACTATGCTCTGCTTCGTTTATTTTCATATTATTGTTTTTGTAGACAATAATCATGTATTTGAGTTAGTTTAGTTTTTAAATTACATACGGTGACATTAAAACATTTTGTTTTTACAATACGCCAGAGTTTTGCATGAATGCTCCCCATTCAACTTTTGAGATTGTCCGGCAAATTACTGAAAATTCGCAAAGCGAATTTATATTGATTTTCATTTACTTTTATTGTTATTTTATAAATGTTACAATTCAGGTAGGGAGTGCATAGCAAAATACATTAAACCGTCAAAATCTAACGATTTAATCGTATTCATTTCATTACGTACATAATTACATATAAAAATATAAACAGTATTTATATTAGATTCCAAACATTAATAGACAATTTAGCAAAGCAGTGATTCCCAATTTGTTAAATCAACAAAATTGTTCAAATTAATCAGCATGAAATAAATGACATGACGAAAATAGCATCAAGAACTGTTGGCCAGTACCTGCTATTTCTAGAAAAGGGGCATTTTGTATCTAGTTGCTTTTATCTGCTTTCGGACCTCGTATAAAATTGAATTTTAATTCCAATGAAGCATTTTAAATTTGAATAGAAGATTCATTTGGACCAGTACTTACAGACGATTGCAAAATTAATCTTTTCTGTTCATAATTCAGTAGCGTTATTTAAAGTATATGACAATAGGATCTTTAATAAAATAGGAAATAAAATAAAAACCGAATTTAGAGAGAGAATTCTTCTTGATATATTCCTAACTATTTTTTGATTTTATTGATAATTAATTGATATTTATCACAGAAGTGATAATTAATACCTTGTTTAATAATCGAGATATAAAAGTTTGGTGAAAGATTTAAAAGACAGTGACTTTAACAAATTTTTCACAAAAGTGATATCAGAATACACAGTAAAATTGAAACAGATAGACGATACGATTTCTTGTTCTGGAGGATGTTGCTGCATTTTTTGTTTAAAGTGCAGTAATGTTAAAAGACCCGAAATTAAAATGATGTGTGAAAATGCTAATATTAAATGGTTTTGCAATCAGTGCACTGTGTCTGATATTTACACAAAGTTTGTTGAAATCAAACATTTAATACAGAAATGTGACGATAAGAACATAAGAAATGCTAATATGAAAAACATATTCGAGGAAATTTTGGTACCTAAGCTTTTGCTGTTAAAAACTGTCGTGGCTACAGAATTTAATACACTTCTGGAGCACAATAATCAAATGAAAAACGATGTATTAAGTGAAATATTAAAAGCATTTGAAAAGAATAATGAAAAGATAAACGAAGTTTGTTCGGGTAACAAAAATAGCATAGGTTTTGCTGTTAAATTCCATCCGATAGTGAATACTGTAAATACAACGGACAGTGCCCTGTTAATCTTTCTATTTTGACAGTGAAAACTGTTAAAACAATGGTATATATTATATATTGCATATCACAAAGCGTGCTCTCTTTGAACACCCATAATAGGTCTGTTCACTTATTTTTACAGTAGATAGCGACAGCGTAAATAAAAAAAATTCAGAAAATAGTAGGAAAAGTACGTGAACACAAAAATACCAGAAACTATCAAGCTGATCTATTATTTTAATATATACATATATACCATATACTTATACATATATTGATATAAGCTTGTGCATTTTTCTATGTACTACATATATTAAATTATTTTGCACACAGACTGCCACAAAGACAGACTATACCTTATTATATTTTCATATGGGGTCGTCGACATTTAATCACGTCATTACTAGTGTCACGATAATATAACATATTGTATAGCAAATGCAATGTATTGAAAATATTCTAAGAATGAGTCTGTATGCACTTGTAGTGAAAATGAGAATAAGAACGAAAGTATGAAATACCGTAATCTTTTAATCGGCGAGTAAAAGAAAACAAAATTAAAACCGATTAAAAAGAAAATTAAAAAAATTAAATCAACTTATGTAAATAAAAACAGAGAAAGGGAATTCTTATGAGGCAAAGACATAGTTCGAATGTACTTGTAAAAGTAATAAAGAAATTAATATATACGAATGGAATATATGTTTGGAACTTACTTTACTTTACTTTTAATGGCACAACAGCCAATGGAGGGCCTAGGCCGAACTTTTCGCATCCACTCATGTTGTGCGTGTTATATTTGTACATGAATGGAAGGGGACCTAGAGTTTAATGCCGAATCCGAACGGCGAAGTGAAAAGCTTTTCATAGCAATTTTTACTCTTGTAGGTTTGCCATTGCTTGCCAAGAGGTGGTGCCGTGTAAAAAAATATTTTTTCTACTTTTTGATTTTGCCTGTGCCGAGATTCGAACCCCGGACACTCTGCGTAGCAGTCCAACGCACTACCACTACACCACAGCGACCACATGTTTGGAACTGTATCCGGAAAGAATTTAAAAGAACGAGAAGAAAATGGGGATAGTTGCTACAGCTTATATAGGGGCCCGTGCCAATTAGACTTCAACCTTTTCGTTTCGGCTGAATTTTGCTTCTTAAAAATAAGAGGCTGATCATCCTTTTCCCCTCCGGACCCGGATTTTCTCACCACGGCCCTGCTTATGTATTGTGTTCAATTTGGGTTTCTATTTAAGGTTTTAAGGTTATTAAATGACACTTTGACAAAATGGCTTAAGAAATTAAAAGTGGGACTTTCTTTGGTTTTTTATGTTGCTATGTTAGGCTACTGACTTCAAATTATAAATGGATTAATTTTTAATGAATTTTGTTGTTGTTGAAATTTTCACATTATTTTTGCTGACATTCAGATAAAAATCCAATATGTCAGCACAAAAAGGTGGATACAACGCAATTATCTGAGCGATCAAGATAGTGAAGATCGGAAACAAAACCATAAAGCCAACTGCTAAGATTAAATTTATACCGCTATATCGACAAATTGTTCTTTATATTTCACTAGTTAACGATTATTGACTATTGGAATAAATTTACCGAACCAGATTGACTTGCAATAATTTAATCCATTGTTTCCATTGTTGCAACATAGCTGTTCACCTGATACAGATTTTTCACTTGCAAAAATTTCAATTCGGATTTAGATCAAGTGATTGTAACTTTTTATGTAAATGACCACAGAATAAATAATAATTCGTAGTTTGTGGGTTTCATTTTATGAGTATGTCTGGGGTAGTCACACTGCTGGACGGTAACAATACTTGAGTGTATTTTTTCACTTTCAAAAAATCGTAGCTTTCTCTATAATAAACGAACTTATTTACCTTTCCAATGATTTATTGTAAGATCAAAAATTTAATCATTATGAAATCATTTCAAAAAAAGAAAAAAGAAATCGAAGTATAACCATTGCAGGCGGGTCTGCCCTACATGATAGACACGTAATTACACGGAGAACCTCATTCTACATCGCCCCAATCTTAAATATTTTTCTATTAGATGTGAAGTCATTATGCCAATCTAATCTCAATTTGAATGGTTTTAGTTGAAATCATTGAGTATAATAATTTACGCGAACTTGAAACAACAAAACTGAAATATTTCATAATTATATCTTTATTTATGTAGGTACGTACTACGTACCCAAATCTTTACGACTCCTTTAGCGCAAAGGAAATTAAAATGAAATGAATCGAAAAGCACTTAAGCTATAAGGCCGGAACAGTTGAAGCGAAATTGTTATGCTTAGATCGGCCTGAAGGTTGTAAAGAAATTTTATAAAGTTTATGATCGTTACAATTATCGTCGTGCCGGTAGCACGGTGCGTTTAATCGCCCATTAACTATTACGCTCCCGACTAGCTGGGGTGCTATTAACAAGAACGACAACAGTAGTTATAAAATCAAGCTTCTGTGACTGTGGACAGTTTAATTTAATATTCAGCATTTCGGTGGCAGGCACGATCGGGTTTGCCTGGCAGTTTTCATAGATCTAATATTGCTAATTAAAAAAAATTTTAGTTGCACTAATAACTAAGTATAATATTTAAATACTAAGAGCGCCGAGAAAGCCAACAAAGAAGAAGAGAACGTCGAACGTCCGTATGCATATGTCATAAAAGAGTAGCTGCTGAAGAGATTTTACCGAATCACCATTGAAAACATTCTCACTTACAACCATAATCATTTTCGAAAACAACACACAACAATTCGAATCTGTGAAGTGCATTGAAATCAGAAGCGTAAAATACGCCGGCCAGATTAGATCGGGAAACGCGTGCGCGGTATAATTAGAAAACGAAAAGAAAATCATTTGGATAACATATACATAGTAAATACAATTATTCGAAATCATGACGAATTTTTGAATTTGGAAAGTTGAGAAGAACAAGCGCAATAATCTGAAAGAATATACATATACTTATTAGATAAATTTTGTATATGCATATACAGAAAAAGTGGAAGATTTGAGGTGTTTATTTGTGTTGTTATTTTTGGAGAGGCGTGCGTGTGTTTGGCTCCGCTCCATCGGAATATTCTGAAAGCCCGAAAGAAAGTGTATTTCTATGTGCAAATAGTAAGTGAAATTTAGTTTTTGTGAAAAATATTGTGTGAAAGATGCATTTGAATTTCTAAGATAGTGTTTGCTTTGGGCGACGAAAGCGATTTTAATTTGTATTTGAGGTAAGCTAAAAACAAATTTGACTTCTCTTTTTTGAGTTCTTTTGCACATTCAATTTAAGTTTTTATGCAGTTTAAGTTTTTCTTCATTTACTTTTATTATTATTTCTTCCGCTTTTCTTCTTATATTTTTTTTTTGTTCGTATACGAGTACATTGCACATGTTGAATTTAATTTCTAAGGTTTCTTTGCATTTATTTCCTCTTCGTTGCACTTTAATTCTTTGGTTTATGTTTTTGTTGTTGGTGTTGTGAGTTTGTTTTTGTTTCGAGTAGTCTGAAGAAGAAAACCACAGCCGTAATTCTTCATCTTCAGTCTTTCAGTGCGCATTCGTGAGGTTAATGACTTTGCATTGTTATGTCGACAACGATAACGTCCGTTGTAGTCGTTGCAGTTGTTGTTGTTGTTTTTATCGTTGGCGTAGTTCATCGTCGCATCCACTTTGGCGTACGTACATATCTATTTATTTATTTATGTAGTATACCATAAGTATACAATCATACCAATATCTCATTTGATATCTCATGGATGGATGCTGTTATTCTATGCTATGGATGAATGACTTCGTTGGTGGTGTTCTTTATCTAACCATTCAGATATTTGCCTTGCCTTCATATTACGAGTGCACCAACTTGTCGTTTGTTGGGTTTGGTGTCACACTCGATTACATTAAAGAAAATCATTAATGTTGTGGCTCAATATGTGATTTGATGAAGGTGGAAGATGATGTGGGATGCATTTTTCGAAGAAAACAAATATCCACAAAAAAATTATCCACTTGGATAAATTATCCAATGAAATGAGCTGAGATTTGTAGGCTAGAATTTATGAAAAATAATTTAAATAATGTGAAATTGTTGAGTTGAAACTTGTTGGAGTAGTAAGCTAGTTAAAACTTTTTCTTCCTTGGTGTATTCTTTACACATTTCTAGATATTTTTGGTCTAAAATTGAGAAAATTACCAATTAGAAAATGTTTTATTTTTTACACCAAAATTTGTAACTGTATCTGTTTTCCAAAAAAAAATCCACTGCAATATAATCAGCTAGTTTATTTTATATTGAACAAAAAACTGCACTAGCGACTAAACAATTTGTAATCTAAATGGTTATAATTTGACATCAAATCAGTTTGAAGTAGAAAATGATGCAAGTAAGGACACACCAATACTAAATACGTGGTGAATTAAAAAATATAAAATAAGAACTTTTCTACAAAAACTTTCGTTATATAAAAAAAATATTTCACTGGCCTTTCGGATACAGCATAAAACTGTGGGTAACTTCCATTCGTGTAGTTACAAATATGGATGAGAAAAGTTTAGCCTAGTCCCTCCATTTAATGTTGTGCCCATATTACATATAATGAATAATATTCCAAGTAGAATTCTGCCCTATTTTATATTTTAATTTTTTATGTTTCATAGTTGCATAAAAAAGTAGTAAGAATAGTGCTAAAATAAAATAGTATGTTATATGTAATTCCTTTTATATTTATCGCAATTATCCACACGTTTCAAAATCTTTCTTTCTATCATTCTTGATTTACTTATGTTCTTATGTTTTTTTAATATATGCAATTCCAAACAAAAAATAGTATTAAGTAACATATGTAGTAGCATCTTTTGGCAATTGTGACCTTATATTATATGCCTAAACGATTGAGAAATATACTTATTTTACGCCTGTTCTCCCTGTACTTGGACAACTAGTATATATCATTCAACTAAGGTGTTGTTTTAAGAGTTATACATTTCGAGATATATATATACAAGTACCGGGGAAAAGCCCGTTTAAATTTAATTGAATTGTAAAAATTATTTTTGTATTTAAGTTAGCACCACGGTCCTCTATCCTGATTAAGTGCGATCTGTTATTTACTTTGTTTACAGAGCTCGATTTTGTTAGTTCATCTCAAGTGTATTTTTGCGATTTTTACAATGAATAAAAATATTGAACATAATATTTGTCTCAAATTTTGCATTGCAAAAAAACGTTACATACGGTTTACAGTGAATCGACTTTGTCAAAAACACGTGCATATGAGTGGTACAGTGCATTTAAAGGTGGTCGAAAAAACCACATCAAAGTCGATCAAAAGTCAAGGTAACGTTGAGTGTTTTCTTTGATTATCGCTGTTTTGTGCACTCGGAATGCTTGCCAGAAGGTCAGACGGTAAATAAAGAATATTATAAAGTGTTATGCGGCGTCATGTCATAACAAGCCAAGTTTGTGGAAAGAAAACTGATGGATTTTGCACTGCGACAACGCAACATCTCACAAGGCTATCATTGTAAACGAATTTCCGGTTAAAAATTCAACAAGTATCATCGAACAACCACCGTATTTACCTGATATGGATTGAAGGCACCCGTTTTCTGTCGATAGAAAACATATAAGAGAATTATCGGCGAGAAGTCGACTGAAGTCGATTCCGGAAAATGCGTTTGGAAAATGTTTTTATGATTGAATTATTCGTTGGCATATGTAAGTGTATTAAGTATTTCGGGGACTACTTTGAACGCGATACAATCGATTTGAATGAATAACAAATATTTTGTGTTTTATTGTAGGTACTGACCGGTACTTCTTTGACAGAATGTATGCATGTATTTAGCTTGGAAAATTCATATATGCTATTGCAGATCCTTAAAGATCAATCATTTGCATCAGAACTGAATTAAAAAGGTTTTCTAAATTGATTGAAACAAATTTCTACACAGTTTGATGTTGTGAGCCCATCCTGGGTGCAAGGTTCTTCAATAACTTGGCAGACATATCCGGAGTAAAGATACGTGGAAATTTGCTGAAATTTGTAAAGAGTACGGACTTGTTTCAGTTTGGTACCATGTGGATTAGATATTCGTTGTGGTACATCAAAAAACAAAACAAAAAAAACAATTCGATAGACAACGGATCACAACTGGCCCCAAGTGGAAATGATAAGTCATCTGATTAAACACAAACACTCTTCTTAAACTTAACCTAACCTATCTATGCTCCCATTTTTTTTGTTATTTACAAATTGAAAATTGAGCAAACAAACATTTTTAAAATTTTTCTTTTAAATTTTTATCAATCGTATTTCGAATGCTTTTCGTTTTGTTAAGAAAATGTGTTATGCAAAAAGTTAGAAAACATATTCTATATGCAAAACGCTTGCATTCAATGATGTAAATGGTAAATACAAATAAAGAAACTGTGAGATACATAACGGCAAATACAAATAAATTATTATCTATGAGATATATTACGGATAAATTATGTTGATGATGGGTCATGGGTCAAAAGAGAAATTTGAAGCTATACAAAATGCAAATTATAATACATATTTTACTAACTTTACTTTTAATGGTACAACAGCCCATGGGGGCCTAGGCCGGGCTTTTACTCATGTTGTGCGTGTTATATTTGTACATAAATGGAAGTGACCTACAGTTTAATGCCGAATCCGAATGGCGAAGTGAAAAGCTTTTCATAGACAATTTTTACTCTTGTAGGTTTTCCATTGCCTGCCAAGAGGTGGTGCCGTGTAGAAAAATTATTTTTTCTACTTTTTGATTTTGCCTGTGCCGAGATCGAACCCCAGACACTCTGCGTAGCAGTCCAACGCACTACCACTACACCACATTATACATTATAACACATTATATTACATAAGTATATGTGTATATAATTATAAGGCAATTTTTTTAGTATTTTCTAATTTTAGTTACATCTAGTCGCGTTTTATTCGCTACAAAAGATGCAGAGATAACGCGTACGAGTACATTTATAACTGTTATGTATAGCTAGCATGTTACATCCCTGGTTTCTATGACAACATTACAGTGAACTGATAACAATGAAAGAAGAAGAACAGTGTGAGGAGAAAGAAAAATGAGGAGACCCAGCTCTAGGAAAAATAATGCTCAGATACTAAATATCGATATAAAGCATGAACACCCGTAATACGAGAAGCAAATTCGATTGTCATTTCAGTACTATTTATACATAGCACATACAAAATATAGTATACAAAGTTAACGTAATATTGTAATATAAAAGATGACAACATCGTGGCGACTAGTGCGTTATTAGTGAAAATTAATATGCTGTCTCCTCATGTATACGAGTACGTATGTATGTATATTTAAAAATAAATAATTTGTGCTATTTTCTATAGCTACTCACGTACACAAATTGTGAATGTGTTGGCGGCGACGTGCAAGAAGACGTTTTTATATTCTTTTTTGTGACAGCATATGCAGCTCATTAAAAACTAGATTATGTAGTTGAAAAGCTAAGTTCCGACGAGGTTGAACTTAATATACCCTAAAATAAAATATCTTTTTGTGTTTTACAGTAGGTGGGCGTGGTCATCATATATATATGTACCTATTATATTTCTTTTATATTTACAAAATATACAATACTTAATTATATTTGTACCAATAATTCCATTGATATTGTCCTTTGATGGCTTGAGTTGCACGGGTAGTAAGCGCGATTATTGACCACTGATGATAATTTTCTTAAGAACTATTCTTGAAGCTATCTATGCTAACTTTAGTATTTGCATTTACATTGCCGTTTGAATATTTCATTTATGTGGGAAGTAGGTGTGACTATTGATCGGTGTTGACAATTAAAACAACTGCAATTTTTTAAATATTTCAATCAGTATTTGGAAATTTCACTTTTACGGGAGGTATTTTGTTATTGTAAACAACACACTAATTGCACTAATTATGTTTTACAGATGAAAACAACCAGTCAAACCACATCAGCAAGAAACAACGCGGTTATTTTGAACATTAGGCAGGGAAAATTACAATACCTACACTGTTAGAGAAGCTTAAAACTCTATTCACCAAAACGTCAATAAATGTGACAACTTCTATTGCAGCCCTTTTAGCTTCCTGTGAACTATAAATGTCTATAGGTATTTCCCGATTTACGGACGGTATAATTAGCTTTTCAGCTGTTAGAGTTTTTAAAGTTCTCAAGAAGCTGTTCAAAATAGAAAAATTTTGGCAGATAATCTTTTTTGGGAGAAAATATGTTGTGTAGTTTAATTTTAATACCCTTATTTTTATAAATGAAATTCAAAGAAAATATAATAGAAGATACATATTTATGTACGTTCTTACATGCCAAAAAATTAATCATAATATTCAGTATTAATTATAATATGTTTGTATTTTATTTAGAAAACGAAGAAACTTATGTAAATTTAGAATATTAATTCCATATTATTCATATAATTTTTTTTTTTCATTCTGGTTGCTTTTCAGTGGAGCAGAAGTACTTAATAATAATTACACATACATAGTAACTTATATATTATATAATGAAAAACGATTATAAAAACTAATTGCATATTCTATTTATAAGTGATTTTTTCAAGAGTGTAAAAGTAACACTCTAAGTATCGTTGTTTTATTTAATATTTATATATTTATATATAATTTCTATAATTTCTAATTGTATGTCACAAAGAAACCAAGTAATCCATTGACGGTATCGCACGTTTGAAAGTACCATGAGAGATATGCTTAATCAATCCAGAAGCTATGGAATGTAGGAAAGGGGAAGCTAAATGAAATATAGGCGAAACAATATTATTTAATGTGTTTATATAAGTTCAAAGTTTGTTTTCATTAATGAAATTGTGCATTTTTATTGTTGATCAAGTGCGGCTGTTTGAAAAATCGGGTGAATGAGTGAGCTGTGAGCTGACAGCATATTTTGTTATTGTGTTGCAGAAAGTGCATATTCTGAATAAGAAAAAATGATCATTTAAATAGTATTTTGTAACGAATATATGCTTTTAAACTGCTTTAAATTTTCGCTTTTAGTCGTTCTTTATTAGTATAACTAAACTTGGGCAAAAATATTTTCTCGTTTTAATATTATATTAGCTTGGAACTATTTAAATAAATAAATAAATCCTCCAATATCAATTGTATGACAGGTTTGAATAACCTGCGGACTGATTTGGCCATTTCAGAACTTAACCCCTTCCTGACTAACAAATGAATCTGGTAAACGATTGAGATTGCTTCAGTTTTACTCGAGCTATAGTGTTCACGGAAAGACATGGTTTCATTGACTTGGCTTTGTAAGCTGATCATTGTTATAGTATAGTATATGCCTTTTAATATCTACGACGCCTAAATGTAGGCGCGCCGAACAACCGTTACTCGATCAAAACCAATATACCCACCTGTACACAGAATGTGTTGCGTATAAAAATGATACTTAAAGTCGAATTTATTTGGTTATTTGCTTATTTCAATATGAAAAATGTAATGGCAATATCAAATGTTGTTGACCAAAATTGGAAAATCATAACTCTTAATTTTAGAGAAATATACTAAAAAAAACCAATATAAACTTATGTAATTACAATTGGGGGAAATTTTAAATGAAAATAGTCTGTAGATGAACTGTTTTTGGTAGTTCTGGAGAAAATTAACATCATTGGGCAATAACCACGTGCACCTTCCATACAAGCGAAAGACAATATCAAAAAAAAAAAGTATTGTTACAAATACAAAAAAAAAAAAAATTGGTATAGTTAGGGCCGTTTTCTCGATGTTGGGTTAAGCACTAATCACAACTTCAACCGACGGTTAATACATCGAACAGTAAGTACTCTTGGTAAAGTTCTGATTAGTGCTTAATCGGACATTGCGAACACGGTTCTTAGGCTGATAAAAAAATATATATTTCATTCAAAGGCCAACGAAATTGTGGCTACCATAGAATGCTTAAAGGTTTTTTATTTCAGAGGGTTTGTAGGGTATTAAGAGTTCGCCCCTGCCCGAATATAGCTTTCGGAATTTTTACAATCGCCATTTTGATGAATTTTTAATTTTCATAATTAAAATATGTGTATAGATATTGCTTTCGATAGCACAGTCGATATAGATAGTCGATAGAGAAGCTAAAGCATTCATGCCAAAGGTCTGTGAATGCAGAACTAAGTAATTGCTTGATTTAAGCAGAAATCAAATCCGAATGACACCTTAGTAACGAGGAGGAAGAAACAACTGTGAAGGTCTATTGACAATCCGATTTCGATGCCTCGAAAATTCCATCCTACAATCGCACGACATAAGGAAACTATAAAATAAGTAACTTTCTCGGAAGATATCACAATAGGTCTTAGTTGGCCTCAGTTATCTGTGAAAAATCATGCCAACCTCCTTAATAATGTAATCTAATGGTTCTAGTTGGCCTCAGTGATCTGGGAAAATCACGCTAACCTTCTTAATAGTCTAATGGTCCTAGTTGGCCACAGTGATCTGTGGAAAATCATGCTCACCTCCTTAATAATATAAACTAATGTACATATCTCCGCCTATCATTACGACCGTTCGTTCTGTAACTCGAGTAAAACTTAAGTAATCTCAACAAAACTTTGGTATAAATGATACAACTGACATTTCGCAATGCCAAGAAGTTATTGGGCAACATCGATTAAGGCACGGCCCGACACTTTCCACAACAGTGAGATATTCAAAGAGTGATATTAAAATTCGAGTGCAAATTAAACTAAACTCGGTTAACTTCATTGAAACAACCTCTATAATAAATGATTATTGTTTTTATTCATACTTATAAACTTTATCCAAAAGAATTCACTGGTTAATATTTCAATATGTGCTGGCTTTACTGCATTTATAGAACTTAAAATTATTAGATTACACCTTGCTAAAAGGTTAGGTAAAAACGTCTCTAAATATATTTTAGAGACTACAGCAGAACATACTTTTGTATCCGATTGATTCTAGTGAACGTGAGGGATAATTTAACTCAAAAAACACTTATTGTGTTTTCTTGCAGCTCCGTTTTGAAAATCTAATAATGCAGTTCCTAATAACTTTTATGTGAAACCAACTTGCAACGGTGTAATACTAACAACAACAAATTTTTCCAAACATAATTTTTTTTTCGTATTGTAAAAACTTTAGGCCAGAGCTCATTAAAAATTTATCTTTTATAAATTCAAAGGTCGTTAAGTATTCAATCAATATGACATGTATAATTTTTAGCCCTTTCCAGCTCGGGAGGATTGTTGGCATTCGAATAACCGTTTGTGATAGACTCCCAATATCCCAATGTATCAATTGCAGTGCAAAAACAAGAACTTTTTTCCGCCATCTCATACAATTGAGTTACAGCTTGCCACATATGGTGGCGAATCTCAGTAACCCAGTAGAATAAGTATCCTAGGTTTAACATTGGTATACTTACATGCCTAATAAATTGCAAATGGGTTAATCCATTCGCACAAGTACATACGTACCATAAGTAGTGGGAATATTTTGGTGAATAATTTATTTTTGCTATTTTTGCTATCGCTATGAGGAGCATAATATTTTCTAAACGATTTATTGCCATCGCTTAAGCATAATTGCAATTAAGTAGTTTATTTTTAAATTCATTAATTTTACAAAAGACTCATTGCATTGAACTTGACTCGGTCTCATTAATTGTTTGTGGTTGTCGATTAAATAATTGCAGTGATAAGCTTTTCAGAGCGGTTTCTAATAATTAATACTTTATCGTTGAGTGATAATGTTGATCATTTGAAAAAAAAAAACAAAAATTACAATGTTAAACGTGCGTTTTTGATGTGATAAAAGCTTTACTGGGGACGGGTTGTCGTTTCCATACATTTCCAGATCACACTTTCCAGCCAGTTTATTTTTTGCTATTTTTTTTGGAAATTAAACTTCTTGAGCGAAGTTGTGAATTGAAATTTCTATTTTAAATGATAAATGATTGATTTAGTACGGTAAGGGGATATGTTACTTTTAATGGCACAACAGCCCATGGAGGGCCTAGGCGGAGCTTTTCGCATCCACTCATGTTGTGCGTGTTATATTTGTACATGAATGGACAGTTTAATGCCGAATCCGAACGGCGAAGTGAATAGCTTTTCATAGGCAATTTTTACTCTTATAGGTTTGCCATTGCCTGCCAAGAGGTGGTGCCGTGTAGAAAAATTATTTTTTTTACTTTATGATTTTGCCTTTGCTGAGATTCGAACCCCGGATACTCTGCGTAGCAGTCCAACGCACTACCAATACGCCACAGCGACCATGTTACTATTACTAAATGTTACTATTTCTACTTATTTACTTACTTTTAATGGCACAACAGCCCATGGAGGGCCTAGGCCGAGCTTTTTCGCATCCACTCATGTTGTGCGTGTTATATTTGTACATGAATGGAAGGGACCTACAGTTTAATGCCGAATCCGAACGGCGAAGTGAAAAGCTCTTCATGGCAATTTTTACTCTTGTAGGTTTGCCATTACCTGCCAAGAGGTGGTGCCGTGTAGAAAAATTATTTTTTTTCTACTTTTTGATTTTGCCTGTGCCGAGATTCGAACCCCGGACATTCTGCGTAGCAGCCCAACACACTACCACTACGCCACAGCGACCATTTCTACTTATTTGCTACTACTTTTTCTACTACTATTTCAACTACTATTTTCTAATACTGTTTCCCACTACTTTTTCCTACTTTTCTACTGCTAGTTTCCACCACTTTTCTACTACTATTTTTTACTTATTTTCTACAACTATTTTTTACTACTTTTTACTACTTTTCTACTACTATTTGTACTACTTATAAAAACTTGTTTACCTACTACTTTCTACTACTTTTTCTAATACTTTTTTCTACTATTTTCTAATACCCATTTTTAATTTAAAGAACACATCTTTAAATTATTTGTGTTGATATTGTATATCGATAACATGTTCATAAAAGCGCGTTTATATATGTAAGTAGTAATGTTTTCTTGCGCAATAATAGACAGTGCAAGCAATTTGGCAATGTAAACTCTATTTGGAACGTAACAGTTGAATCTATCAAATTGATGCTATCACATCATATGAGGAGTGCAGAAGGTACTCATGTAGATTTTTTCGTAAATACTTACGTGGCAAGGGCAATTTTCCACAGATATTTGCGTAAAAAATTGCGTAGTAAATTAAGAGAGGGAGAGAAGCTTCATTGCTATTTAATGCAATAAAAAAATTATACGATTGTGAGATATGTAAGTCTTTAACTAAATAAAACCAATGGTGTAAACCAGTTTCCGAGTTATAACAAATAAATATGCATTTAAAATGGTATCAATTTCTAGCGAATTCTTTTAATTTAAAATTCCTTGTAATGCACAAATGCAGACGAATTGTTTTCCATGAAACTCTCTCCAGTTCCAAACTGAAATAATGAAATAAATTAACTCATCAACCACAACCATCAACAGTAGTTGAAAAAGTTAAACATGTGTCATCGACATATTTATACATGCATACCATATACATATATACATATAGTATATGTCTGTCTGTCAGAATTCTGAGATTCTGCTCATGGCAATTCATTTACACTGTTGATTATTACAATATGATGATGATAATAACGACAATGGTTTCACGTACGAAATGCTGCAATAACAAAACATTTTTCGAAGGGTTGGAAAACTTCATACACATTGCTTCTTTGTTTGCTGGTAAATATGTAAATGATTAAAGGAACAAAACAAACAAATTTATTATACATATGCAGTAAATATGAACATTAAATAACCTCTATCCCCTACAAAAAAAAAAGCGTTAAAATTGAACCACGGCTTTTATTTTCCCAAAAGTAAATATCATAGCTTTTTTAAAAAATATCTAACTCTCGAACCGCACCGTTCGGAACCGGCGTTAAACTGTAGGTCCAATCATGAGGTTTTTTTTATCTCATTGGACCGTTCTGGCCTAAGTGGGCAGCCACTCAATGCAACGATATAGGGACATCATAATGAACAAATTTGTCCTCCGTGGACTCTCAGATCTTTCTGAGTATTTGCCTTCAACTTAAACCTAAGCTTAACTCATGAATGGTTATCGCTAGATCAGAAATAAGACCAAGGTTAATTATTATCAGTTTACAACAACAACTTTTTTTTCGTTTGCGAATATTACCTTGTGCGTTATTTACTTTAAGTGAAATGCTCATTTACATTTTAATTTAATTTCAGAACTGGCAGTTAAATTTTTATTCACACACACACACATACACACACATACACACACACACACCCTCACCCATCCACACCGAGACGCCCGCTATGAAATCGAAATATGAAAATATGAAAATCATCTATAATCGCAGTAAATTCGGCTGGTATTGGGCGCCACTTTTTATAGCCTTCTGGTTTTTACTTTTCTATCTGATTGTTGTGCCCAGCTATCACAATTACCCTGACTTATTAACACTCGAAGATGAGGCAACACAACCCGAACGGTTTATTGGTGAACGTGCTGAGAGTATGTTGCTGAGACTGTCGAAAATTGGCCAAAAGGTGGTGGGCAGCGTTGCAAATGAGCAAGCGGTCGTGCATTTACTTCTCAGTGAAATCGATACGATCAAGGCAGCAGCTCGCAACGATTTGTATGATATCGAGCCTGAAGTACAAATTGCCTCCGGTAATTACGTCATCTGGGAAATGGTCAATACATATCAGAGCATCCAGAATATCGTGGTTAAATTAACGCCAAAGCGTTCAAACAGCAATTCGACTTTGTTGATCAATAGTCATTATGATTCGGTTCCTGGCAGTTCCGGTGCTGGTGATGCCGGTTTAATGATTGCTATCATGTTTGAGACATTACGTGTGATCTCAAAATCAGACGCACCATTGAAGCATTCGATTGTGTTTCTTTTCAACGGAGCCGAAGAGAATCCGCTGCAGGGTTCACATGCGTTTATAACACAGCATAAATGGGCGGCGAATGTTAAGTAAGTGTGAGAGAGAAGGCGGCGAGGAACATACTTTTCAAACAAATATTCTATCGTACTAATGTTTCTGTATATTTTTGTAGGGCTCTTATTAATTTGGATTCAGCTGGCTCTGGTGGACGGGAAATCTTATTTCAATCTGGCCCTGATCATCCCTGGTTGATGATGGTATTATTAATTACAATTCATATTTTACTTTTTATGTCAAATCAAATCATTATTTCGGAATCGGCATCCAACCATGTGGTATTGTAATAGGCCGTTCTGGCCTGGAGAGCCACTTAAAGTAAACCAATTGCTCTTTAGGCACACGCAACAATATATACTTATAAGCCGGATATGGTATTTAAAGTAAATTCTGCAGCATTATGGCATTTTTTCTTCATGTCTCAAAACCCTTACATATGGTAAAAATAAAAAAAAAGCAGGTTATATAGACATTTTGCATAACTTTCCTGGCGTTAATTCATGTTGATATATATCTCTCTGCGAAAATGTTGCCTGTGTTGATGGTACAAGTCGATAAAAATTAACAATTTAAAGAAGACTCGGCTTACTTAGTTTAGCACTCAGTTCTTAATTTTAATTATATTTACCTCAGTAATGTACTCGTATTAATAATAATCTTTACTTTAGTATTATGGTGCAAACATTGTTTATCCATATGCCTCAACAATTGGAGAGGAACTTTTTCAGAATGGTTTTGTACCATCAGAGACTGATTTCCGAATTTTCCGAGATTTTGGCAATATTCCTGGTAAGTGCGATTTATTCAGTTTGTTCGAAGCATTCACACTATTTCATTATATGCATGTGTATATTTTTTACTATATTTAGGCCTCGACATGGCACATACCTGGAACGGCTTCGTATATCACACAAAGTACGACCGCTTTAATTTGATTCCACGAAAAACTTATCAATTGACCGGTGATAATGTTTTAAGTCTGACGAAAGCATTAGCTAATGCGCCTGAAATGGAAGATCCAGCAGTATGTTTCGAAGGTACTGGAAATTAGAATTCTAAAAGTAATTACTGTGCTTGCAGAAATATGCTGAGGGTCATACAGTGTTCTACGATGTGCTTGGTTGGTTTATAGTCTACTATTCTGAAACGACTGGCCTGATCATTAATATTGTCGTTTGTGTTTTGGCTCTTATCACAATATTGGCGTACATCTGGAATATGGCACACCAGACGGGCATGTTCCGCCGGCGCGTATTTGCTAAATTTGGTATTTTATTGGGCATACAGTTTGCTGCTGTTATACTTGCGATCTTGTTGACCATGGCAATTGCCGTGTTTATTGACGCTGTCGGCTTATCGATGCCATGGTTTTCACAAACATGGGTCGTCTTCGGTTTATACTTTTGCCCAATGTTTTTCACGATGGGCATTTTGCCGGCAATCTATTTGAGTCGCACCAAAGAGGTATACATCGAAGGTGTTGCTTTGTTTATAGAAATTTCATAATACAATAGTTCCCTCTATAATTACAGCATGGTCTTCCATTGGGTTATGCCATTCAATTATTAATGCATGCACATTCTTTGATCCTGACAGTGGTCACCGTGCTCATGATCTCATTTGGCATTCGTTCAGCTTTCGTTATAATGCTCTGCATTGCCTTCTACATACTTTCGGTGATAATAAATATTGTAACCTGTTTCCATAAGTCAAGTAAGAGTGATACAGTGATCTTTATTACAAGTGACTTAACGTTAAATCCAATTTAATTTCAGCTTTCCTTTGGCTTATTCCACATATTATCTGCCAGGTGCTGCCATATCTGTTCTACACTTATTGCAGCTATGCTTTCTTTATAACATTCATACCGATGGAGGGTCGCGATGGCGCCAACAGCAATCCAGAGCTTTTGATTGGCGGCTTTACTTGCATAATGTGCTTGCTCTTGGCTCCATTCTTGGTAAATGAATAAGTTAGAAACGAATTACACAATAAATTAATTTTTTTAAATAATCTAGATTCCACTGCTTTGTCTCTTCCGGAAGTCAAAAATAATTATTTCAATTTTTGGTGTCATTTGCATTGTTTTCATCATTTTAGTGGCTACACCGCTTGGTTTTCCTTACGTTGAAAAGGATGCGCCTCAACGCTTCTACGTTGTGGTACATAAAATTATTACACAACGAATTTAATGATGACGAATTTTGATGACAAATCGCTTCTTTTTTAGCATACAACTCGCAATTTTCATAATGGTGATCCCGAAATGTCGATACGTCGCACCGATTCGGGATATTATGTGGTGCCAGTTGATCGTCGTCCCAATTCAATCGATCACATATTCGATAATACGAACTTCACGAAAGCTGGCAAGGAAGTTTGTGATACAGAGCTCAAGTGCGGATACCCGATTTATAGTTCCCGCTGGCTTGCCTGGATGTAGGTTATAGAAATGATAGTTATTTACATTGCTGTGAATTACTATTTTCATCCACCATTCAATAGGAAACAAAGCTTTTGGATTCCTGGCCCTGAACCCAGAAAAGGTGGCTGGCCTAACTTGAAGATCTTGGCGAAACAACGCCTCTCTTCTACCAATATACTCTTCACTATGGAGGTGTCTGGGCCGGATCATATGAGTGTTTTCGTTCAGCCCATAAGAGATACCAAGTTGGTGGATTGGTCATTTGATAAGGAACCATTGGAGCAAAACTATGAACCTCCGTATTATATTTACTTATCGTATGCACTGGATCCTGCACCATTCAGATTTAATTTAGAGTTTGAAGTGAGAGCAAAATAGCGAACATATTGTATAATTATGTAATTACTACTAAGTTATTGTAATTTTTCCATTTTAGCATGGCAGCGCTGATTGGTCTGGCTCGACATTCGATATTGCCGTTATTGGTCACAAGGTTCACAATGATATTTCACATACAGATGATTTTCGTGAATTTTTGTCCGTTTTTCCGCCATGGGCTCATGTGAGCGCTTGGACAAGTTCCTATGACAGTTGGAGACTTTAAGTTGCGATTATCATGAGATTTATGGATGCCATAGCTTTAAAAGAAAATGTTACAATTATTTTTGTTTTACTCTACATAGATTATTATTTATAATTATTTTATTTTACGAACAAAAACATATAGCGAAGTCCAACGAACAAAGTGTTAAACTTTTCTTCAGTTCGAAGAAGAAAGTGGAAGCACACCCCACACAAATAGCTTTAAGAATTATACTTTTAGACACTTGTTGTAAATTATTTGAACATGTATTTAATTTAAAAAATAAAGAAGAATTTAATAAACATGAAGTGATATTTTAAAGAATTTTTCAATGGCTATTCTATCTCAAAAATTAAATTGGTTTTGAGAAAATAATTGATGGGGAATTTTACACCATTTTATTTATGTACACAAAGTGCTTAACCTTTTAGTTCCTAAGCAGGCCTCTAGACAGACGTCACCAAAACGGGTGTAATAAGCACGTATCGCATAGTGAACTCCCCAAACAAACTTCGGTTGTGAGCTGCGACGTGTATTACAGCCGCTGGAAGCAATCGAAGTCAAAAATTTTAAAAAATTTAAAGAATTAATGATTTGGATGAGTTTCAGAATTTTGGTTAAAAATAAAAACAAATAAATGAAATACTTCCCGTGATACTAACGGTACATAAAACAGTCTATGACTAGCTAAGAATAGGAAAGATTTAACATAAAACGTTTAATCATTAATAAGAAAAATTTGCTACAAAGCTCAAATAATTACTTTGAGGGATCCCGACTTCCCGACTTCATAACTCCACGCCAAATTCTTTTTTTAAGTTTTTGATAATAGGTCTGTACTTTTTACATCGATATTTATCTATTACAAATTTTATAGGTCAATCAAAAATTTAGGAACTAGAGGGTTAAATCATGCAAACTGATTTTATAAAAACCAAGAACTACAATATATAGTATATAATTTTTTAACAAAGATTCAAATTTACCTCTACAAAAATTAAATATAAATTAATCCAAATTATGGCATCGAATATATTAAGTATGTACATTAAGGTGGGGGGAGTTAAATGGACGATAAAAAAGTTCATGATTTTGCCCCACTGATTGGTACATTGTCATTTGTCATTGCAAACACTCCTCGTGAGCTGAATGGTCGGGGAAAAATTGATTTTTTTTTTGGTTTAGAGTCAATGAAAGGCTTAATATTCGTAAATATCTTCTGTAATGCAGTATTCTCCAATCTGGAAAGGGAGTCTCGTTGAGTGGGTCTAGTGGTGAACGATCCAAAACGAAATTCCTTGTGTCAACAAACAAAGAGTCAGGGCGTCTTGTACAAAATGTCACTGTTAACAATTATACTTTTGAAGTAGTCAAGGATTTCGTTTACCTAGGATCCAGCATTAATACCAACAATAATGTCAGCCTTGAGATCAAGCGGAGATTAACTCTTGCCAACAGATGTTGCTACGGGCTCAGTAGGCAATTGAGAAGCAGACCCCTCTCTCCCTATAAGTTCCCCATCCTTCCCGTTCTAATATATGGCGCCGAGACGTTGACATTGACCATCAATGATAAGAGGCTGTTAGGAGCGTTCGAGAGAAAGATACTCCGTTAGACTGTGATTGTCTCTGTCACAGGTATCGCCGGTGCGTGTGCGATACGGATGCGCCCCACGATCGTATAGGGCGGGTGGAGCTTCCGCTGGAATTCGTTTAAAAAAAAAAGATGATCTACGGCCCAATATGCGTGGATGACGTGTAGAATAAGATGGAACGATGAGCTGTATGAGCTGTACGCCGACACTGATATAGTCAAGCGTATAAAAATCCAGCGGCTTTGCTGGCTGGCTCATGTTGAATGAATGGAAGAAAACACTCCGGCTAGAATGTTGTTTTTAGAAGAGGACGTCCTAATATCCGTTGGAAAGACTATGTACATGGCGACCTGACTGCGCTTGGCCTTATCAACTGGGGCCAACTTAATAGAGGCGGCCAAGACCGATCAACACTCCGACAAGAAGGGTGTTTTATTCCAGCCACGGTGGACGTCCAGAATCATTGGGAAGACCAGGTACATGGCGACCTGACTGCACTTGGCCATATCAACTGGGGCCAGCTTTATAGAGGCGGCCAAGACCGATCAACACTCCGGCAAGAAGGGTGTTTTATTCCAGCCACGGTGGACGTCCAAAATCATTGGGAAGACCAGGTACATGGCGACCTGACTGCACTTGGCCTTATCAATTGGGGCCAGCTTGATAGAGGCGGCCAAGACCGATCAGCGGTTGTAGTGCCAGCTAAGTAAGTAAGTAGGTAACATGAAAATTTTACTAAAAAAATTTATTATTATATAATATGTATTAGATTTAGATGCTCTAAAATATCCAGCTTTCAAATAATGCAGTCCAGTGTGTTGCATATGACCAGTCGGGAAATGATTTTAGGAAATCTCTATATTCTTCGGTATAAGTGTCTCTATGATATAGGAAGTGTGCGCCAATACCGAGTCTGAGTGTGGGACCCTCATATGTAGCGGAGTTGCGCTGTAAACAAAACATGATAATGAAATTAAACATCAAACTCATTTAAGTGTATTGTAGTTTACCTCTATGTCAAACCAAAACTCAAATGGTGTATCATCAAATGAATAAACATGATAAGCGAAATATGGGCTATTTAAATTTTCCTTCAGCGGTGTTAGATCAAAAGACCAATCAGTTACTTTGGTATTCGGATATGGATCGATATAAATGACGGCGCGATCGGCAGAATGTAATTTAAAGCTGAAACGTATTTTGGTATCTGTTACGTACTCTTTCGAGGTGAGTGTAAGTTCTGTTGGTATAATAGTATTAGGTAATCCAGCTGGTACCCAACGTGCTGAATTTCTAAAGGCGTTGGCCGTTTGTTAAATTAATAAAATGTTTATTTGAACATGTTAATCGAAAGAGTTACTCACTTCCAATCCAACCATCTTGAATTATAAAGGGGTAAGCCACAGAATACTTCCGCGGCACATTCCGTATCCGTCCATGATTTTGGTGAAGCATTCGCCAAAGTTGTTTTATCTAAAGTTTTGGTACGCATATCGACTGGTTGCACATAAAAACCTGATTCGTTTTTCACCACAAATCCTGTACTGTCGTGGATTACACGATTTGTGTGCTGCAAAGTACGAGTTTTAACAGTATCTGCGATTCTTCGTACACCACAATGTTGGTACCCACAAATCTGGCAACACTAGACCGATTATGTGAAGCAAACATATGTTTGAAAGGAGGCTACAGTTGTGTAATTCGTCGCTAGTGTAAAAAGTTACACTGATTTGAAAATGAGTAATATATCTGAAGAAATACACTATGTGATGCTTTATTACTAAAGAAAAGGTAAAACCGCTGCAAAAACATGCCGAATAATTTGTGCGGTTTACGGTGACGATGCTGTGAGTGAACGATGCAGCGAGGATGGTGGTTTGCTCGATTCCGTTCCGGAAATTTTGATATCATTTAGATGCACTGAAAAAACCGATTAAATTTTGCAACTAGTGGAGCAAGATCGACACGCAAGCTATCAGGAGATAGCGGAGGCACTAAACATCAACCACATGACAGATTTGTGAGTAACGAAAAATCGCAGATACTTTTTTTATGACCCAAAATTATTATCAAACAATTTACTACTTGTCGATTTTCTCTTTTTTCACTTACTAAAACGTAAAATCTTTGCGCAGCTACATCTTTTGTGTATGGAAAACCCACAGAAGTGAAAGTAATAAGTGAGAAAACAATCGCGATGCATCCAACAAGCGAGAAAAATATTTTGGGTTTGCGAAATTTATGCAATGGCGGAATCTAAAATACGATTAAAGCAAAAATATTTTTCGTTTTTTGTGCATGTTTTAGTGAATACTCACTATGAAGCCAGCAAAATGCATTGCCATTATTACACAGAATCCTGATATTAGTAGTTCGGGCTTACTTGCTGGCCCATTGCGGCCTTGCATTGGTATAAAGGTTTTGAGAAAAGCGAAGGTGAGATATGTGTAGAACCAATATGGTAAAAGTTGGCATACCAAATGTATTGGTAGGAAAAAGTCTTCTGCAAAAGAAATACTTATGACAATATTTGTAACATTAAATATACAAGTACCATAGAATATGACATGAAGAATGGCGTCTTTCGGAGGCATTTTTTGTATGTAGTGTGAAGGAAACGCATTACTGATGTTGGCTTCCGAAAATTCGAAAGAATATGGCTGTTAATCAGAAAGTTTCATACAACAACATATTTTTTTTCGTTCGTAAAAATGTCGAATTTTGTGCATAACATCATTGATTTTCTGTTTCCAATTGAAGAAATCTGCTTTGGAATCTAATCGAATTATTGTGGAAGCTTACGGCCCGCATGCTTTAGGCAAAACACAGTGCAACGAGTGGTTCAATAAGTTTAAAAGTGGCGATTTTGATGTGAGAAACGAAGAATTTTTCCGAATTGCAAGCTTTACTCGATGAGGATGATGGTCAAACGCAAGAACAACTTGCAGAACAATTAAATATGACCCAACAATGCATTTCTCAACGTTTAAAAGCCATAAGATTGATTTTGAAGGTGGAAAGATGGGTGCTACATTAATTGACTGAAAGACAGGAAGAAAATCGATAAACCAGCTGTGTAATGTTGCTCGCCAGGTACAAAAGAATGTCATATCTTTATCGAATTATTACTGGCGATAAAAAATGGATCTATATCGAGAATCGCAAACGTAAACGATCATATGTTAAGCCCGATACACCGGCCAAATCGACAGCAAAGCCAAATCGCTTCGGAAAGAAGACAATGCTCTGTGTTTTCTGGGATCAGCGAGGTGTTATCTGGTTTGAAACCAGGTGAAACAGTTACTGGTCAACGCTACCAACAACAATTTACCGATTTCAACAGTGCTTTGCGCAAAAAAAGTACAGAATATCAAGTTAGGTTACACAAAGTGATTTTTCTGATGACAATGCACCATCACATCGAACAAAACAGACTCGGGAATTGGTAGATTCGTACAGCTGGAGGCCCTCCCCCATGCGGCTTATTCACAAGGCTTGGCTCCATCTGACTACCACTTATTTTCATCAATAGAGTAAGCACTTGCTGATCAGCACTTCGATTCGTACGAAAATGTGAAACAATGGCTCGATGACTGGTTCGACTCAAAAAACAAACAACGAGGCATTCACAAATTGCCAGAGAGATGGGAAAAATGTATAGCTAGCTATGGCCATTACTTTGAAGGTTGAATGTATCCATTTTTTTTTTTAAATAAACATGTATTTTCTTTAAAAAAATTACCTGTTTCATGCTTCTTCACCTGATAAATAAATAATATGAATACGAGTACTTACTTTTTATGAAGTGATCGTTCAAG
Organism: Palloptera scutellata; assembly: GCA_958295655.1. Taxonomy (NCBI): domain Eukaryota; kingdom Metazoa; phylum Arthropoda; class Insecta; order Diptera; family Pallopteridae; genus Palloptera; species Palloptera scutellata. The sequence continues at coordinate 41,036,844 of OY282451.1, forward strand.
AGGACCAAAACAACAGATATTGTATAGAAAAAGATAGCGATCATGGGGAGGAATGCTGAACGTATCGCTAGACCAGTCATTAGGAGACAAGCGAAGATCAGAATGATGCAGTGAGCGTGCATGAAGCAGTAGATGGTATCTTTAAGCTGCATATTAGTCTAAAAAAAATTAATAATTCTATAATATTTAGTTTCCATGTCAAAAAAAAAAAAAAACAAAAACACACACTAACCTTCTTTTTGGTAATTTCAATATAAATGGCTGGAAACAAACCCAAGGCATAGAACAATGGACAAAAATAATAACCAAATATAAGCCATTCTTCAGAATACCATGACAGAGTTGAACCGAGCGCTGGTTTAATCACCGCCGTTAATAATGGCAAACCGGTGCCGATCATCACTGAGACAATTTGCATGCCCCCAATGGCGAGAAATCGTAAGTAAACTTGTTTAGGTGAGTCAGCCGAAACGGGGTTTGTCATCAGAAAAACCGAGATACCAATTACAATTAACGCAGATATACATACTACACAATTGATAGTGGTACCAGTTGATTCGGTGTAGAATACCATGAACCAACCCAAAAAGTCGTAGAATACTGAATGTCCTTCGGCATATGCCTACGAGAAAATAATCGGATTCTTAAAAATATTTACCTATTTTCTATTATTGTGCATTACCTCAGGGTGCTCCAATTCAGGAGCATTGGCTAGTGCCCATGTCAGCGCTAGAACATTGTCACCCGTGGTCTGGTAAGTGCCTCGTTCCAAATTCGCGAAGTTATCATATGAGGTATGGTAAACGTAGCCATTTAAAGTGTGCGCCATATCCAGGCCGGGCACACCGCCAAAGTCGCGAAATATACGAAAGTCAGAATCGGATGGAATGAAACTATTTTGAAAGAGTTCTTCTGCGATGGTTGAGGCATAAGGATGTGGAACACTCTTTTTGTAATACTAAAAACAAAAAAATTTTTTTCTTAAGTTAGCTTGTGAAGAAATTTAACTCTGTACCTTCGTCAGCCATGGATGATTTGGACCCGATTGAAATAGTATTTCGCGTCCACCAGAGCCAGCAGAATCCAAATTAATTAGAGCCCTGTGTGAAATTCAAGATGTAGTTAGGAAAATATTAATGAAAAGTTCGTTTTAACTAAGTCAATAAAACTGATATGCATATTAAGATTTTTCCAGTCACTCATTGGAAATCGACAACTGCATCACTATCAACCCTTTAACTCTTTTGAATTATACTCACTTACAGTTTGCCGCCCACTTATGTTGTGTTATAAAACCATGTGCGGCCAGCAGGTTGCTCTCTTCGGCACCGTTCAACAGAAATACAATTGGATTTTTGAGTGGTCTCTCCGAGCGCGATATCACACGTAATGTCTCTAGCATAATTACAACCATAACACCATCATCTGCCGCAGCTGTTGTTCCAACTTCAGAATCGAAATGAGAATTCAAAAGTAAATACGATTGACTCTGTGTGTTCTTGGGTGAAATTTTTACAATAACATTTGAAACGTTATGATAACTGGTAGCCATTCCCCAAAGCATAAATTTCCCCGACGAGTACTGAACATCAACCTCGATGTCATAGAGATCGTTACGAGCGGCAGTTTTGATCTTATCGATTTCATTGAGTAGATAATTAACAGCGTACACCTCATTCTCTACGGTACCGGTGAGTTTCACTCCAATGTTATTTAGGCCCAGAAGTTGCATTTCTGCACGCTCTCCAATGAATTCATCTGAATGATGGCTCTCATCTCGCACTAGTAGATGCTCAGGGTACGAGTAGAAGCTTGGTATGACTGCTACGTAGAAAAGCAAAAACCACACTAAACAATAAACCGGTGACCAATACCATTCGAATTTATTTTTGGGCTTAACGGGTTCGACGTCATCCGAGGTGATATCAAGCTTGGAGGTAGTCATCTATACATATATGTAAATGGAAAACATTCAAATATATAATATTTCGAGGGGGTTCATGCTAAAATTCTAAGTCGAGTAAATATGTATATGTGTATGCAATTGTAGTATATACAATGTATTGAATGCAATATATAAATTATCGCTGAGTGCTTCTCCCGAAAAGTTGAGAAGTTTACTTGAAATGTTCTTGCATGCAAATTTTGTAGCATATTTTCGGGATGCTTCTTAAATTGAGTTACAATGCTTCTGAAACTATTCTATTGAATTTAGTGTGGACAACTTTGCTCACTTGGGCTTAACGGGTGAAGACAAATTATTCTCGATAACCTTTCCATAACCATCAACAGACGTGATCCAGGATCCATAAAGGGGGGAGCGGTTGATATTTTAGTTATTTACAGTAAACCTCGGTGAAGTACGCTGACAGCAGATGTCCAGCTTTTGGCACTTAAAAGAGGACATTTTTATGGATATGTATTTGCAGAATAATCCAAATCAAAGTCACTTAAGCAGAAATGGCATTTAAGTAGGGAGGTACTTAACCCGGGTTTGCTGTATTTTGTTTTATAAGCTTGTGAATAAGGTTCGGAGAAAAATAAAAATTTCATATTCTTTTCATAGTGTATTTTTGTTGAAAATGCTCCCAATTTACTAGTAGATATTTTTATTTTTGAATTTAAATACTTAACAATTTCTGATATTTAATTAACAAAACGTAATTTGGCGACAAAATACAAATTCTTTTTGATTTCAATTGTTGCCAATTTAAATTTTAACGTAAATATCCTTCGAAATGAGGGATTAAATGAATTTATTTAATTAATTTGCTTTCTATTACATACGTGTAAATATGTGCTGTGCAGAAATGATGGGTCTCAAAAGAAACCAAACATGTGGGGAAACTCCATAGATTTATCATTTTGAAAAGCTCATATCAAAATCTTTAATATCAAATACTAAGCTAGTACATGCGTCATCCTCTTCTTGAATTATTTCAGGTAGAGTTACAGAGATTTTCAATTTTTTGTTTGTTTCAGTTAGCACAACAGGGTGTACCTCTATGAATTCAGATCATTGTGTTGATTGGAAGGAAGATTAATCGGTGGGAGGAAGAAGGAGGGAGAGAAGTAGTTATGAGCGTTTGCCTTAAATTTGCAAGGGCCATAATAATCGGAGAAAATATTTGTAGGGAGCTTATTTCACATACGGCGCGTATATAAAAGAATTTTCTCTGCCAGGAAACTCTACTGTCTCCTATTAGCTTTATCGTTCGATTTAAGATACGGTTCAGGAGATCCAGTTACGCTTGCGAAGTTCCATCCCATAGGTTTCAATTAAATTCCTATTTAGGACGTATATAGGTGGTGTAAATCATGCGGAGCTCAGTCGGAGTGAAACATTTCTTACACCGCCTAAGAAAGCCGAGACTCTGGGCTGCCAAAAATGTATTTATTCCAACGAACATGACATTGGATGGCCATGCCCAGAACATTAAGAGTCGCTGTCTCCGCTATAGCGACCCCAGCCATATCTTGGGTTTTAACATGTGGTTGGGAAACTCATTTGTGAGATAACAGTCAACATTGTGTTTGACGTGCATTGAACTCAACTCTATTCGTGAGACATCATTCGGATATTAACTGGAGATCTTTGTTGAGTGAGTCATTCATAATGTGCCCTTTTCCTTTCAATCTCCAAAGATTTATTGCGTTTTGAACAGGTGTATGAATGAGAAGTGGTGCTGTCATCTGCAAACGAGTAAATGGAATTCTTCGTAAAGGATAGGGGAGAGGACAGAACCCCGCCCTTACTCTATGAGATCACCCGTAGAGCTATTTCGACGGAAACCTTATTGTCGGTTATTAAGCAATTCGTTTTGCCCAAGATATTTGACCAAGTAGCAGTTAACTACACTTTCCATGATAGCGTAGAACAGATTGCAATGGGGCGATAGTTCGCAGGACCCTTACTATTGCTCCTTTTAGGAACTGGTTGGACATTGGCGACCTTCCAACAAGACGGTAAATACACCGGTTATGTATGAAATGTTGAAAAGATCCGAGCTGGCGATGCGGCGATCACCTGTAAAAAGAGCTGGAATTGACAAAGACGTTTGGTTCTTTACTCTCTTTACTGGTCATTGGTAAAGTTCTTCTTGGAGTATGGAGTATACTAAAATATCTCTTGAACTGAATGAAAAATGAAAAAATAAAAACGCATTATTCTTTTAGTGCGTTGGTTCATGCGACTTCCTCTTTTTTAAATGTTGCAGATGGAGTTACTGAGATTTTCGAGATTCATTGGGTCTCGTCTTGGGGCCCGGAATCATCATGATTCTATAAATCGCTATCGTACCTAGAATGGCAAAATACATAAGGAAATTATATTTTCCTTGATAGAGTACAAAAGTGTGGCAAAATGAGCAATCTGTGTTATTATTGCAGACCAGTAAAGTTTTTTGGATTACGGATAATAGAGTCACGATTATTTCATAGACGCAAATTGAGAAACAGAAACAATTTTACATTTTTATCATCTCAAATGCTAGAAGCCAATCACGGTTAATAGAAGTAAAACAAGATGCGGAAAATTTTAAATATCCTGATTAGTTAGTAGATGTCGGCTAATAAAGTCAAGGATAATCGAAGTTCAATGGCACTTAAATATCTTTGTATCACCTTTATATGTAATAATATGTAATTGGGTTAACAACAATTACTTATTGTTATTAAACAATAACAAAGTATTTTTTATCAATAACAAGCAAATTATGAAAACTACTCGAATTTGAGTTTGTTTCGGTCCAACTTAATCAAACAATTAATTTTATTAAACTAGTTGTAAAATTGCTATCGTTAATTCTACTATTTTTCATATCTGAGTGCACATAAATAGTTATTTTTTTATCTTATATATTATCATAGATTCAAATTTTCTTTTGGTCATTATCTTTTATTAATGTATAAAAATAGTTTGGTTTATTAGTTTATTTGATGCTAATCTTTGATGGTACTTAGTATTCCATGGGGTATATGCACAATAAATTATATATGTATTATAAACACTTGCCGGACTACACTTTCACTGATGTCGTGGGCAAATACAGATAAGTTGTCAATGGAAAACATGCATTTAAAGATAGTTAACTTAAGTTTAAGTTAGGTGGGAGTGGCAGCCTTCCCTTTGAAACCACGCAAAAGCACACTTTACGCATGGTATGGTGGTACCATAGTAGAACGGAGCGACTCCTAATGTTTATGGATGATAGTTCGGTAAGACGATTAAGGAAAGGTGAGCCCAGGGGATTTAGTCTCCTTCCACATGAAATGAAAGACTGATTCCTCATCTTCTTCAGAGCTGCAATCCCGAAAGAAGATATTGAATGGCAGTCCTAATCTTGTAGCATGTGTCCCCATTATGAAGTGGCCCGTGAGTACTGAAATTGTGCTGACATAGATTCGGCTAAGATCGAGTAGCAGTCTAGTACATCTTCGGACCATGATGGCACATGTTAGCCTGGTTATACCAAAAGTACGCCGGATTCATTTAACAGATGCGAGAGAAACACCAACGGTGCTGTAGGGTGAGATATGGGTAAGCAACGGGCCCCGTTTGACTAACTCGCCGAAATAGCGGTTACTTGACATATACATGTGTCCAAGCACCCAATGTAAATGGCCCTGCAAATGACTCGACAAAAAGTTGAGAGAAAATCGGCAGTCAAGAACCAGCTTTGATCTAGTGAATACATCAGCAAGGAAATTGATTGCTGCCAGTGTAGATGATAATATTCATATCGAGTAAATCGTCTGAAATAAGTCACTTAGACGCTTGATATATTGTCATTACTTTCGGCTGAAAGACGCGGCCAGGAACATTAAAAATAATCTGACACCCAAGATGCTAGAGAAAGAGCCACAAGCGGATTTGTTTTCTAGTTTGGATCCATCTGTGCCGATGTGAGTAGGGTTTTCACTAAACACTTTGTCTTTCACCTATTCCTCTCTACTGGCGATGTAGGTGTAAAACTTATGCTTTAGGTTAACAAAGTAATACAAATATAGTAGGCGTTTGTCGATATAGTCGTACTTAGTCCAGCAAATGATAGCACTGAGTCTGGCAGCGGCTTAAGCTTGCGGCTTAATCAGAAGTGTGGTTGGAAACCAGTGGAGGATTGCAAACATAACTTTCTTAAAGGTAGCTCGCAGTGCCCCAGTAATAAATATCTAATCCAATGACTTCAGGTAAACCGCCTCAACAGTAGCTAGACACAAGAAGGTGGCGCCATAAATAAGATGTACTTTAACCACTGCAGTATAGAGCCAGGAAGTGTTCCCTATTTGTCTCCTAAGGCCCTTTTACAACAGTATAGAGCACAAGAGGCTGCTGCTATGCTTTCCATTGAAGTTTGGGATTAAGGACTAGTCCCAGATATTTAACACTTTTCCTATGACTAAGCGTGTCATTAATTTTGTGTAAGGTGAACTTCCTAGTGAATAGCATTACCTCTGTTTCACCAATGGGTCAGAATACTAAGTAAGTGAGTTAACCTTTCTGATAAAGTTGAAAAATATTTGTTGGATATTTTTGCAACTGGATCTAATCTGTTTAACAGTGTATTCAACGCCAGATTCCAAATAGAAGGGGTTACCACCCTTTCTTGTGGCACTTATCTTCTGTTAATCCTTTTAACTTAAGCATTTTCTATAGAAATATTTTAAGTAGTAGTCCAATAAATTTAAGATTAGAAACGGGGTCATGATTCATTGACACATTAACGACAGCGTCGGGACAGACATTGTATGAAGTACATATTAGAAATATTAGAAGAAACTCCTTCAATGAGCACTTGTAGAGCTGTTTCCACAGTTTTAGCCTCTAGTATAAAAACAACGGTTTTAAAAGAATAGAGGACACAATAATCGGACAGACGACCTCGATTGTCTACCGGGTAGCGCACTAGGTTCTAAACGTTGTAACTGGTTCCAACGATCCGTATAAAGCCCTTAGGTTTGGTTTGGCTGACGTCTTCCCCACTTTAGGTATAAAAAGGCTCTCCCCATCTTTAGGTTTTAGGCAAGCATTATAAATTTGCAATAGCCATGCAATGCCATTTTTTCAGCTCCATGTTGATCTGATATCTGCTCGAATGATTTCATCTGGGAGGCTTGAAGGGGTTGAAAGTATTAATAGCCCATTGATGATGACTGTTCGTCATTGGGATCGCCGAGGAGTAACTTAAAGAATGAACTGCCATAAAAGGACTATAATCAACGAAGATTTCACTCCCGATAGTTAATTTTACTGGGCTCAAGCTTACCCTTTATTGTTTTTTTTCTACTTTTTAGTCTAGAAAATAAACCACTAACTGACTTCCGTACGGTGATCCACTACAATGACTACTAACATAAATTTTGTTTAAATTAAGCGACTTTTCGGAAAATACTTTCATAATTGTTGATTTATCGGTGAACGCTATCAAGAAACCATAATCAACACTGACGATTTCAGAAGAAGATAAAACAAATTTACTAAGTAAGTACTGTAGGCGTTTATGGGCGGCAAATAGCGGCTATAATTGATTAACTGATTAATCCATATCTTTAATTGTATCTATCGTCTTTTTTATAGATGAGCACCTATTTATTTACCAAATACATTTGTAATTAATTAAGTATTAGTCCATGCAATAAAAGCAAAGGTTATGATGTAAATAATTACTACGCTAAGAGTTTATTAAGAAGAATTCGCACACATTTGCGAATACAACAGATACATCAATTAATTTCAATGCGTACTCAATGAATTAAGTATTTCGTTATTAGAATGGCTTGATTTCGTAGGAGGCAGGCCATGCAGTGGCGTCCACATATTTCGGGAAACTGTTGAGAAATTTCTTGAAATCATCTGTCAACATTTCCTCATGATGATTCCAATGTCCGCTAACACCAATCATGACTGTCGGCCCATTCCAGACTGCAGAGGGTCTCTGTAAACGATATGGTTGTGTGCTAAATTAGTTAAATGATAGATGAAGATTTTGTATATGACATGACGTTGACATTTGAAAGTGTGTGAACTTTACTGGTCCATGTTGTTTTGACAGATGAGGGGATATTTAGCATAAGCAGATATGTTTGTGGGCGGGAAATATTATTGGCGGTTGATGAGATGACGACTGTACGCTTAGATTACCTCAAATTCAATCCAAAACTTTAATGGAGTTGCATCTACACCATAGGAGAAATAAATGAAATACGGAGGTTCCCAATTCATTCGCAATGGTGTGTAATGTAATGACCATGCCGTAACCCTTGAATCACCGGTTGGTTTAATAAATAAGCCCATATGATCTGGGCCGGTCAGTTCAAATTCATATCGCTGCTTTGTTTGCGATATTTGTTTTTTGGCAGTAACTTTAACCTTTGGCAATTTATCGAATTTCGGCTCTGGTCCCGGTATCCAAATGCTTGAGGCTCTGCAGCAAAATAATTGCTTAATTGGTTTTCAATCAAATGCATGTAACAACATACCTCGACTTATGCCAGCGATGGTTGTACAGTGGTAGCCCGCACAGTATTTCCGACTCACAATCTGCATTAATATTCTGAGCTGATGTCATGTTGACGACATGCTCTGAAAAGAGAATTTTTCATATAAATTTTTATTGTTTTTATATAAAATACATTATTATTTGTTACATTAAGTTAATTATTGAGCTATTTGTTTTGAGGATATTAAATTTGAAAATACTAGGATGAAATGACTGAGTTAATTTATCAAAAAGCCAATTGCCAACTCCTGTGTTTATATTGCATTAGTTTTTTTGTAATCCTGGCAACCCTAACCAAGTAGATTTTCCTATTGATAAGTTTTGATAATAGCGGGGTATTCTTGCCATCTTTAGACAATTACCGATTTTTTACAAGATTTCTGTTTTAGTCACGAAGCCCAAAGGAAAAGACTTACTCGAGATCCACTAGGAGTCATTTGTATCACGTTTCCAGTTTTTAAAATTTAAGCAATAAATTTTTATATATTTGAATATTGTAATTTTTTTTCCTCGAATATGTCAACTTTCCTCAAAATTCATCCTTGTACGGACACGAAAAGCTCTCACCCCTTTTCACCCTGTAAGAGATGTTCGTACCGATATAAAGTCACTGATTCAGCATAATGCCATGCTGTAAGTAGGTTCAGGTTAGCTATTTAATTTAAATCAGATTCAGGATAACAATCTGCTACCAAGGTCTAAGATTCACTAGTAACATCTAACGAATTTGGTGATTTAGGATTCATTTTTACTTTATCAATATGTTTAATTTTGGAGGAGCTGAAAAGGTCGCGCTAATCCTAAAAAGAAATTTTCCTTAATTATGACTCAGTTGAGAAACTGATCCATATATCAATTGTATATCTATTTTGACCTTAAAGATAGAAAGTATTTTGGAATTAGAAACACTTCTTACTTTTGACTGAATAAGTACGCCTATCTTGCGGCATCATAAAGTAACCGTTTTCAACGCGCCGCACCGCATCATTGGCATCGTGAAAGATTCGCTTAGTATGCTGCAAGAAAGTAAACAATTTTAAAGTTTTTATTTCAAATTATATCAGGCCTGCAGGCGAGTTCATTTGAGTAATGCCAACATACCAGTACGGAGAACCTTTGAACGCTTGTTTCTGGACGATATGGGAATCCAAGTGGTGTTGCAGCGAGAATCATGCAAATTAAAGTGATACCAAGCAGTGAGCAAATTATAGTTTTGGACTTTCTGAAGAGATTCAAAACCGGAATCTACGTAGGCGAAAATAGAATAAAGTAAGACACTTACACTTGAAACAACATTAGGGCTTACCATAAATCCACCGGTTAGAATACCAACTGCTATAGTGAAAATGCAAATGATAAGGTCCGGATTGACGTTCGAGCCAAAGCGCCCTGTCATCGGAATGAATGTGACAAAGAAACCATGCGAAAGATAGGCGTAGAATAAAAACGGAGGAATGCCGAAGATTATGTGTGGTATGACCCAAGAGATTGCTGTAAAATAATGGGTGAGTAATCTTTGAATGTAGGCGCAATTAAGCTGGCGTGCTTACATCTGTTGTGCAATTTAGTTGCCAAATTAATTATCAGACCGGTCGTGTAGAATAGTACAGCTATCATGAGTATAAAAGCTGATCGTATACGACAAATGGTCAAGATTAGAGTCAAAAATGCCAGAAAGAGGCAATGGCAGTGAAGGAGCAATTGAACGCGATGCCCAATTGGAAAGCGATCCTTAAAGAGAAACTCAAATAAATGTACATACTTACATACATATGTAAATATTTATGAAGTAGTTCATATCTCAGATAGACTTACATCTTTCGTATTGTGAAAGTATAAAGCTGGCACTATGGCAAAACCAAAGAACAATGGACAAAAGTATAAGCCCAAAATCAACCATGAATTTGTAAACCATGACATTGGCATATGTATTAGATCCATGAATACACCGACGAAGAAGCATAATGTTGCCGCTGCGATCACAGCGATAATTTGCACGCCGAGCATGTACGCCACACGCTTATAAACCTTGTGTAACTTTACCCCGGTGCAGGCAGCCATCATTTTAAATGAATATAAACACGCAATGATGGCAGTCAAAGAGACGATAACGTTCAATATAATACCCTCAGTTTCGGAGTAGAATACCAAAAAGGAGCCAAGTACATCAAAGAATATTGTATGTCCCTCAGCATATTTCTGAAATATTTCGAAAAATAAGTATACATAAATTAGGAATTCCTGCATGTGAATCAGGTATTTATTTTAAGTTACCGAAGGATCCTCCAATTCCGGTGCATTTGCGATTTCACGTACTAGCGCCAAGACATTATCGCCAGTGTTTTGGAAACTACCACGTGGTATAATCTCAGGGCGATCGTAACGAGTATGGTAGACGTAGCCGTTATACTGATGTGCCATATCCAGTCCTTCAAAGGGCGAATAAAGTAAATTTGTATCATTTATAATTAGATATTTATAACAAGTGTTTGTATTTGAAATTTTATGAAAGTTCCTATAATTTGTGAAAATTTTAATTGTATTGTATATTCGGTTGTATCTAAAAGAGTTTGACTCAGTGGTTGAAAGAGAAAAGACGAAATAGGCTAGTACAGACTTTGCCGTACCGGTAAGTTTCGCCTTTCCGCTCTAGTTCACGAAGTTGACATGGCGGCATATAAAATATGGGAACTAACTACACAAAACACAGAACATTTAACGGAACTATACTAAATTGTACCGAAAATTTGTCGGTAGTGCCTAAAGTACCTTGAAGAAAAAGATACAATTGCACCTAAAATATCAACACTGTTTATCTATCTTAGTAGTGCGGAATGAAATGAAAAAAGGAATACTGGCAAACTTACATAACATTAACATCCGTTTGAAAGGTTTCCTTTTAAAAAGAAAATTCTCATAAAATCACAATATTTTGCTATTTGATCCTAGAAAACAGAAATACGTTGCCCAACCATTGACGATTTATGACGAGCTTCGTAGAAATTATCGATATCCAGTTTAAAAATTGCCGCTTTGATGTGATAAGTTAAGTAGGAAACACAAGGTGAAGCTGAAGCATGAAGCATGAAGCTAACTGAAGCACTACAATCTGTCACACGTATAATGTATTTATTTTAATTGAAATGTGAACAATGTGAACTTGGTATTGTCGTTGAAGTCGCAAAGTTAAAACTTTTAATTTTGTAGCGCGTCAAGCATAACAATTGGTTGTTAAAAACAAAATGTAGATGTAGAATGAGGTAAATCCTTTACTAAGTTCATTAAGAAAAGCGAAATGATATACAACCTTTGTTTATTCATTTTCAATTTTATTATTTTGTATTGAAAATTTAAAAAGATCTTCAGAATTGCACATTCTTTTCACATTTTTGTTTGCCGCCCTTTGGATTTTCTGCGCTACATATCCTGCTATCCTATTTCAGATTATAGTGATACGAATGAATCGAAATATGTATACAGAACGTTTGGAGACTGTTTCGTTTTCGTCATTCCTCTGATTTATACTAGTTCAACATATTAAGCTTTAAAATTATAAGGCTGTGGTTATATTCAAAGTTTACTCGGCGAACACCATGCAATTGTTGTTGCCCGAACACTCACTCTCTCACCGAACACGATATGCTGGGTGAAATGGACACCGAGCACGCCAAGCATTCAGGGTGGCAATGAGTTAGTTATTCTACAAAAAACGAACAAAAATGTATAGAAAATTGAAGGAAAACATGTAAACCTGTACATCAATATTTTTATATGCAGAAAAGCAAAGTTGCGAATTTGTTTAGTTTTTAAAAGTGAATATTATTCATAAAACTATTGAAGAAAAATCATTTTATTTTCATAATTTTTCAATTATATTGTTAATTGCACTCTCCATATTAATGAAATCGTTTAAAGTTTTTTGGTATGCCGTTTAGTGTTGCCGTTGCAAACAATATAGTATTACAAAAAAAAACTGAATTTCGATAAAAAGCAACTCTGTAGCGAACTCCAATGTAACCACTACACCGAGCACGAGAGAAAAATATCATGTGTTCGTCGAACACAGCGAACACCAGTATAACCATCACCTAAGTATAAAGTGTAAGCAACTTACTTTACTTACTTTTAATGGCACAACAGCCCATGGAGGGCCTAGGCCGAGCTTTTTCGCATCCACTCATGTTGTGCGTGTTAGATTTTTACATGAATGGAAGGGACCTACAGTTTAATGCCGAATCCGAACGGCGAAGTGAAAAGCTTTACATAGCAATTTTTACTCTTGTAGGTTTGCCATTGCCTGCCAAGAGGTGGTGCCGTGTAGAAAAATTATTTTTTCTATTTTTGATTTTGCCTGTGCCGATATTCGAACCCCGGACACTCTGCGTAGCAGTCCAACGCACTACCACTACACCACAGCGACCACTGTGTAAGCAACAGTACAACAAAATCCACCAGGGCAACAACAACAGAGCTTTATTGTTGCGGCAATGATGGTGGTATTATGGTATTAAAATGTCAAAATCAGCAGACGAAAGTATAAAGAACAATAACAACAATATTTTATTGATGCGGTAAGCTTTTCATCACAAAGGAAGCAGAAGAGAGAGTTGCTAGTAACTCCACCACATTAAATTCGTCATGGTATATACTTAATTCGTGGAACCCAAGTGGAACTTACCAGGTACACGACCATGATCACGGAAAATTCTAAAATCAGTATCCGATGGAATGAAGTGCCTTTGAAACATTTCCTCTGCTACGGTTGAGGCATACGGATGCATGATAGCACGGCGATAATGCTGTGAAAAAATACAGCGTTACAAAATCAAACTTCGCTTTTTGACTTTACATATGTAGTCGTAGTTATGTAATTCATTCACCTTCATTAACCATGGATGGTTTGGGCCTGATTGAAAGAGAATTTCACGGCCACCGCTACCAGCTGAATCCAAATTAATCAAAGCTCTGTTGATGAAATGAAAAAGTAAGATATTAATTTTGTTTCATAAATACAAGCAAAACGTATCTACTCGCGCTCCAACTCACTTGACATATTTCGCCCACTTGTGTTGCGTGATGAACGCATGCGATGCTTGCAAAGGGTTCTCTTCGGCACCGTTAAATAAAAATACTACAGGATTCTTGAGTGGCTTTTTCGATTTCGATAGTACACGAATGGTTTCTATCATAATGGCAACCATGGCTCCATCATCGCCGGCACCTGCCAAATGCCACACGCACAAATTTCAGAAGTTTTTAAAGGATTTGGATTAATACAAACAATGCAAATCGAATTGGAGTTGAATTCTTACCCGGACCGCCCGGCACTGAATCGTAGTGACTGTTTACTAGCAGATACGACGAGCTATTCGTGCCTTTCGTGCTAATTTTAACAACGAAATTCTGTATGCTCTGATACATGTTGATCATCTCCCAATGTATGTAACTGCCGGATGCTATTTGCACATCAGCTTCAATTTCATACATTGGATTTGCTTCGGCTTGCAGCTTTTGTACGTTTTTCATAAAATACTGAACGGCACCTTGCTCATTGGCCCTGCTGCCCACCACACGTGGTCCAAGTTCAATTAGTTTTTGTAAATTTATTTCAGCACGCTCTGCGATAAAGCGATCGGGAAATCTTGCTTCGTCTTTGATGTTAATCGGCGTCGGCAGACTATGGTAGGCGGGAATGGAAATGCAGAAATATAGTAGAATCCAAAAGGAGAGAAACACTGGTGCCCAGTACCATTTGATTTTGTTGCGTGTAAGGAATGCACGGGCACAGCAGCTTGTATGCTGAAATGGAAAAGTGTGGAATGTCTTTGAAATATGAAATATGTAGAAAACAGAGAAATGAGAAACCTTGAATTATTGTTTGCTGGTTTAATCCATCATAAATTAATGCTTATCTTATCGTTGCAAACGCTCAATTCAACTGCTATTATTAAACTTATATGAATGGTGACATGAGTACTTGCTATACTCGCCATAGGCATTTATTAGCATTTGAACTGATTGTACCATAAAATTTGCTGCAGACAACGTTGAAGAACAGAATTACAACAATTTGGCCAAAAAGAATTTATGTACGGAAGGTACGTTAGGTCCCTTCCATTCGTGTGCAAATATAGCACGCATAACATAACTAGGACTAGGTCCACCATGAGCTGTTGTGCCATTGGAGAAGAAGGAGAAGAAGAACGCTTAAAAGTTTAAATCAGATCGGCAGGATAAATGTTTGGATTAAAGATTTAATGATTATACAGTTTCAATTCAGTATCCCGGCCACACGTGCAAAAGAGCCCATATATTTTCACACGTACAAGACTCATTTCTAAACATACATAGAAAAGAATTGATCACAGTGCATGTGTGGGCGTCCATCACAGCTCTAACCTGAACTAATCTCTTCAATATGTTGCAAAGTATTGAACAAAACTATAAACTAGAAAGGTACTAAATAATGAGGTTTTAAATTTTCTTATATCCGGCATGAAAACTGTTCGTTTTTATAGACATGATATTTTGAAACCTGAAAATATTGTTCTCTTCGTCTTTCTACGTATATAAGATTACGATACAAAAATTACATTGAAGCATGGCACTTGGCTTTTAAAATTTGATGACAGAAAAAACTGTGGAGATATTGCGTTATATAGAAAGTATTCGCGGTTGGTACCCACAAATCTGTAATGTGGTTGATGTTTAGTGCCTCCGCTGTCTCCTAACAGTTTGCATATCGATCTTGCTCGACCAGTTACAAAATATCAACGGCTTTTTCAATGACTAGCGAGGTGCATCTTTGATATCGTAATTTCTGGAACAGAATCCTGGGTCCGGCGTTCACTCACAGCATCCTCACCGTAAACCGCACACATTTTTCATCATGTTTTTGCAGCAGTTTTACCTTTCACTCATTTTCAAATCAATGTAACTTTTTACACTAGCGACGAATTACAGTCTTTACATCAAATGTAGTCAGAAATGCATTCAACCATTTGTTCGTTTGACATAAACGAAATAGTGTTGTCAGATTTGTGGATACTGTTTTTTTTTGTTTGGATACTTTTTATATGAATTTTTTACTGGAATGGAACCAGCGGAAATGAAGCTCTTTTCCATTTCGTTCGGCATCACGGCATGTGGTTGAATTGAATACTCATGAATATTCACTATCTTTGACTAAATCGTTGCTCAGATTTGCCGAATACAATCGGTATGGATGTGCTTTTAAAATTTGCCTTAGGTCTCTTATAAAAATACATAGTACTTATGTCGTACTTTCACTCAGAGTCCTAATTTTGTCCACTTTGAATACCTTTTTTCCATTCTGTTCGGTATTGTGAAATTATACCTACATATATATTTTCACATTCATTTTATAATATTTTTTTTTATGTATTATTAAAGTGACTAGTCTCTGTCCTAAATTATATAATCATAGAATACTTTGTGAGAAGTACATTGAAAATTTAAGCAACTAATTTTTGGTTTCTTCACTCCATGCACGAACTTGCAGATATGCGCATACCCCACAAATTAGTCAGTGAATAGATAAAGTAATATTTTTTTTTGCGTTTCAATTTGTATTCAAAGAAATTCATACCGCCAAATCATGATTTCATTTATAAATTTTACCAAAATATTATATATTTTGTTTCTTCCATTTATAGTGCGTAATGATTGTATCGGACTCGCTTACCTCATCGCTTGACTGTGAACGTCGCAGCAGTGGATCCCTCGTACGTTGATCCGAGGTAGGTGTTACGACACGCCGGCGTATAGCTTTATTGCTACTCATATCTGCATAAATTATTTCTATTAACTAATTATGTAATTATGTATTATTTGAAAATAGTAGCTAGAACACTTTCGGAACACATTGATCGAATTTCGTCAGCACGTATTAATTTTTGCCAACCGTTTACAATGGCATATAAAAGTGTACTGTTTGTCCGTTTCCGAGTACTTATTAAATTCGAAAGCGTCTACATGATATGGGACTAAAATAACACTGAGTTAATTCAGAGAAAAAGAAACAAATAATATTAATTTGACAACAAAAATTTGTTATAGCAAAAACGATAATGTGAAGCGTTTGTTTGGAGCGTCTGGTGGCCAAAGGTGCCTTGAATTGCATATCTTATCTACAATTTCAAAATGTAGCATTTGTCAGATTGAAGCTATATGTAAGTCTGGTTATGCAGAAGTCTGGAAAGGTGTGCAGGTGTTATACGTGTAAATTTATTTTGGTTTTTTCTTTTTTTTTTGCCTTTGCTTATCGGCACTTTTTAGCAATAGATTATCGACTATCGAGTATTCCCGTGGTAAATGAACTAAGTAGTATCAATAAGATAGGATATGGCATCTAGGGTGCTAATTTATAAGCACATTTATTGATATTATTCACTAATTAAAATATGCAACGAAAAACTAAAACATAAGTAATCCCATATTTAAGAAGTTTAACGAATGACTTGTTTTTACTAATTGCCATGTTTGCTCTTATTATTTATGCTATATTAATGTAGTGTAGTGACCGCTGTGGTGTAGTGGTAGTGCGTTGGACTGCTACACAGAGTGTCCGGGGTTCGAATCTCGGTACAGGCAAAATCAAAGAGTAGAAAAAATAATTTTTCTACACGGCACCACCTCTTGGCAGGCAATGGAAAACCTACAAGAGTAAAAATTGTCTATGAAAAGCTTTTCACTTCGCCGTTCGGATTCGGCATTAAACTGTAGGTCACTTCCATTCATGTACAAATATAACACGCACAACATGAGTAGATGCGAAAAGTTCGGCCTAGGCCCTCCATGGGTTGTTGTGCCATTAAAAGTAAGTAATATTAATGTACCAGTAATAATGCAGAAACTTATTAATTTTACACATAATTACAACCAATGCTATTCAATATTTAGCCTTGATTCCAATGGAAATTTCCCTTAAATCGACCCGTTTTTTGGATCTTATTATTGTTAATACCGTAAGCCATTTAAAGCCTTTACGAATTTTCAAGCAAAATTTACACACAAAAACAAAGTGAAATATAAAGTCCATATTTTTGTTATGTAATTTTCATTGTAAAAACTAAAAACAGTTAGTTTTACAGTAAAAAATATCAGACTGATATATTTTATATTGAATTTACATTAAAACTATCAAATTGGTAATAATCCATTTTACATTGTAATATAATTTCTTCTTCATTCAAAATGTACATCGACATTAAAAATTACAAATGGCGGTACTTTTTCATATGCTCAACTTAAAAATATAGACTGTCAATGCTTCTTATTTGTGATATAGCATTTTATTACTAGCTTTTGAGCTAGTTTACTGCACTGCAGGGCACTAAGTAATAAAAAAATTGCCACTTCCTCGTTCGGATGGAACCGGGGTTAAGCTGAAGGTTCGACCATTAGGTATTTCAATGGGCCGAACTGGCCTAAGTGGGCCCTCTGGATAGCCACCCAGCCAACCAAAAGTGGACAATGACTCCACACTTGAATACATATTTAATGATACAGAAGACACGGCAATGGCAAACCTACAAGAGTAAAAATTGCCTGTGAAAAGCTTTCCACTTCGTCGTTCTAGTTCTGCATAAACCTGTAGGTCCCTTCCATTCATGTAAAAATATAAAACACACAGCATGGGTGGATGCGAAATGCTCGGCCTAGGCCCTTCATGGGCGGTTGCGCCATTAGCAGAAGAAGAAGAACGAATTATTTGCGTCTATACATTGTTTTTTTTATAACAGAAATAAAATTATATTAAATAAACAATAATCTAGTTTATGGCGTTTTACATATTTAACATTTTTATTATACAATTCTATGTTAAACTCATATTATTGTTGTCATATCGATTTTACATTAATTTTGTTTAATGTTATCTTTGGTCTTTGTCACCAAAGATTTAGTTGGCAACGAAAGGGCGAAAGCCAGTGCCATTACTTCAAATGTCTCAGAAGTTTTAATACTGAAAGGACATTGAACATTGGCTGATTGAATCTAGTATATTCTGAAAAACCATTAAAAAGAATTTTTAAATTTTGGTATCTATGAATGTTTAAATAAATATTCATAATATTTCAGTAAAAAGGTTGTGGAAAACAATTGCTATGAAAGAATGTTAAATTGGACTTTACACACGGAACAAACAAGATGAATGCTAATAGCTGAAAAGCTAGAATCGAGTCTATGTCAATGTTCAATGGCTACAGACAAATAGATTCCAAAGATTGGGGTCGCATTTTTTCAAAATTCTAACAGAGATAACGAAAGTGGAACTATCGGCCTTCGTACCTTCATCTGGAAAACTAAATGGTTCAATAGGAATATTACATGGACTCAGAATGGACAACACAATTAAAGACAGTGCCACCTACTGGCAATCACAATGAACAGTTGATTAATTGTGGAAGTGCGGATATAAAGGTTGATTTTTTTGCTACTTGGTTTTTGACGTTTATATTTCTGAAAGTTCGCGCGTGATTCTTGTCATGTGTCAAAGTAACAAATGTTCAGTTTGGTTTGCCATTTCATCATGAATAGACTTACACCTGAACAGCGTTTGTAAATTATGGAAAATTGGTCATCATAATCGACTCACAGAGCAGGCTATTCAGCTCATTGTGACCACATTTCGCACCAGTTTCACTTTATTGGACATCAATTCACCAAATCGTGTCCATAGAGTTCGTACCGAAGAGAATATTTCTGCTGTATCCGCCAGTGTTGAAGAAGATCGCGATAAGTCCATCCAGCGCCAATCGCAGCAATTGTGTTTGTGTTATTCAACCACCTGGAAGATTTTACGCAAAGATCACGGATTAATGCCATATAAAATACAGCTGGTGCAAGAACTAAAGTCAAAAACGTCGAATTTACGGTGAATGGACTTTAAAAAAGCTGGATGAGGGTCCGTTTTTTTTTTTTTGCAAAATTGTCTTTAGCGACGATGCTTATTTTTGGCTCAATGGAGTTAATACCAGCCAGAGGCAATTCAGCAGCTACCCATGTTAATTTCATGTTTCATGTTTTGGTGCAGTCAATTAGCCACCAAGATCGTGTGATTTGACCCCGTTAGACTATTTTTTGCGGGGCTATATTAAGTATTTTGTCTATAGAGATTCCGGCCGAAATGTGTGAAAAAGTGTGCCAAAATTTGACCTTCAGAAAGGACCACTTGACGCGTAGCCGCGGCAACATTTAAGTGAAATGATCTTTAAAAAGTAAATGGCAGGAATTAATTTTTTGATCCGAATAAAAATTGTATACGCTTTTGAAAAATTTTTGTGTTTTTTTTGAATTTTCAAAAACCAAGTTCACCCTTTATGTGTATATATTCACACGTGCCTTCCAAACCTAACCGAGCCTATTGTAATGAATCCTGCATCTTCATTGAATGAATTTACTTAAAAATTATAGCTTTAGATTGTACCTTTGCTATTTTCTGTTCAGATTCACTGCACATTTCAGTTCTAATTTGTAATAATTTTTTACACTTTTCCACTTCGAAATATTCTGAAGCACTAAATTCAAAATGATTTTTTAAACACTGAACATTTTTTTGTTGATATTAATTTAAGATTCACTCTCATCGATTACGATCAATAAGCTCTTTAATTTGTGTTTACTTTTTTGCCAACGTAAATTCAATGAATGCCGCTGTTTGCTCATAAATGGCCGATGGTGCTTTTAGCCAAATATCTCTAAGCATCTTGTTAATATATTCAGCTACTTACTTATCTTTTCTACTTAAAAATCTTTTATGTATATTGACTTTAACCCAAATACGGTCAGCAATATTGTTTCTGTGAATATTTTTATATTGGAAAATAAATATTTTTATATTTTGTAAAGCCTTTGTTTATTCATTTTTAATAAATTAAGCAATTAATACCAGAAGAAATCAGCATAAATGTTTTAAAAAATTCATTAGTATGTAACAAAAAAAAAGTTCGCTTCAAATTTTTTGATCTCTTTAGCATGCATCGATCGTCTGATAAGCCATTCTATATAATTTTCCTTTTTTAACAATTCATTTTTTTATTGCATCTTTGATGTTTAGCTGCGTAAAACTAAGATTAACTTTCAAAGCTTAGTATCAAGAAATCAAGCATTTATAGGTTAACTAGGTACATTACTGTGTAAATATTGTTTCTTTTTTTAATATTCCCAGCAGCGTTGCCATCTTCAAAAATTTTCGTCAACAACTTGGAGTATGATTGATGAACTCTAAGATGGTTTTTTTTCATTGTTACAAATTTCAGCGATATTTGCGTATATTTATACTTTATTGTATTTGTACTTTTAGTCTTTTAAGTCTTGTTTAAGATAATTGAAATTTTATTTGTTTATGTTCTTACCTAACCACTACTACATACATATGGTATATGTATTTTAATATAGCATATAATACAAATATATGGTCATCTAAAAAGTATTCGCGGTGGGTATCTGTCATGTGGTGGATATTTAGTGCCTCCACTATCTTCCGACTGCTTGCGTGTCGATCTTGCTACTTTTACTTTTCTTTTAGTGGCATAACAGCCCACGGGGGGCCTAGGCCGAGCTTTTTGCATCCTCTCATATTATGCGTGTTATATTGTACATGAATGGAAGGTGACTACAGTTTAGAAGGTGACCTACAGTTTAATACCGAATCCGAACGGCGAAGTGAAAAGCTTTTCATAGCAATTTTTACTCTTGTAGGTTTACCATTGCTTGCCAAGAGGTGGTGCCGTGTAGAAAGATTTGATTTTTTTTTGTTTTTTTTTTTTTGTTTTTGCTTGTGCCGAAACTCGAACCCCGGACACTCTGCATAGCAGTCCAACGCATTACCACTACGCCACAGCGACCACCAGTTGCAAATTTCATCGGGTTTTTCAGTGACATGACAGAAATACGCTAATTTCTGCAGATATTTTACTCATTTTCAAATCAATGTAAAAAGTTACATACAATGTAAAAGTTACTCAACAAGTATTACACAACTGTCTTCAAATAAAATGTAGCCTGAAATGCCACCTTTCAACCATGTGTTCGTTGCACATAATCGGACTAGTGGTGCCAGATATGTGGATGCCAACACCAAAAACGCGGATACTTTTTATATGACACAATATTTCACAGAAGTGAATGTGAAAATCTCGCCTTAGTCACTTCATTGCGCCATTAAAGAAGAAGAAGTAATAATTTGAAGACATTATTAGGTTTGATGAATAATTGCCACTTTTAATCAATTAAATTCCTCCAAGTACCACAAATTGTTCATACCATACGATGCTTAGTGATTCGATCCCATACAACGGCTGGCAAAAGTCGTACAATTCCTATAAATTGGAGGCTGCTGATTTTAAATATTTATTGCACTTCATTTAATGTCTCGCCGTAAATTAGGATCGAATCTGCGTTCTTTTTATAATTTTTAGCCAAAACAACTGAACATCTGAACAGATTTTAAACACATTTAGTTTGTTTAATGGTGCCGACATTTTTTATTTGAAAAAGTTGATACCCTTTATAAGTAAGTTTAATAGTTTCGCTGGAGAATGTAGTTTTTTCATTTTTTTCAATATTATTGTTGTTTTTTTCGTAAATCTGGCATACTTTTAGTATAAATTTTAGTTAAAAAGTTTCATTCAATTCATACTTAGTCAAAAAATAAAGTGTACTTTAACTCAACAGTACTTTTGTGCCATAAAAAAATAATGGTTTAGTCAAAGTTCACTTTGTTTTTGACTATGATCATACGCCATTGTATTCAGAAAACTTTTCAAAATTATTAGAGTATTAAAAGAAAAAACCAGCACATAATTTTACGGATTTACGACTTTATGAATTCGTGAACTTGCAGTGTTGACATTTTTAAAAAATGTTCTAACAGAATGCTTATTTTGCAATATACATATCGAAAAATAAAAATAATAAAACCATAAAACTTGTTAGGAGAATATTAATGCAATAAAAAAAAACTGTGGAAAGTTTCATAAGAAATGGTTTAAAGCTAATTTTACATCCACAATTAAAAAGCTGATATTACACATCAACAAATTTTACATAAACATTTATTTGTCTTTGAGCACTAACAGTTATCATCAATATTTTTTGGCACCTTTTAGTTCAAGTATTGCTTGTAGATTGATGCCAAGTTTGTTATGTTGTGGTTCCATGAATTTCCAACCTGTTGTCTATCGGGCGAATCACCGTGCAATGAATCGAAAAAGTCAACCTCTCCGACTTTGATCAATATGAAATAATTTTCCTAAGGGGGTATACTTATATCCCCATTTCTCCTCCACTGCCTACGCCACTGGTGCATTTGTATGCATAATGTGACCATATAGTAATCTTTTGGAGAAAACTGTCTTTTTGTTTTTTCTTATTTCCTTCATCCATCAAGCATATTTCCATTTCTCCTTTCTTTTCTCTTTTCGTTCAAATTTGCAACGATATTTTAAAAACCGAATTCATACATTTAAGCGCATCACTCATTGATAACTGTTAATTTTTTTATTATTATTATTTTTTTCTCGATTTTGAAGTTAATTAGAAAAACACATTAACTGATTACTTATGAATATGGAAAACAAACAAACAAGAAATGTTCACAGAAGTCACCAGTACTTTTATGCTGCTATTTTGGCAGCCAGTCTAATTAATTTAATTTCATAAAAGTTGGGAAGAAAGAGATTGAAAATGCCAAAAGACTGTGAAGATATTTTAACTCTGACCTTACTGTGCTCTGGACTCAAGATCATTTCCACCTAAAGCAAGTGTGCACTGCGATGAGTGTGGATGAGTTCTAAGTTTGTGAAACAGTAGCTCCTGAAGTGAATTTATTTTGATTTATTTAATCTTCACCTGAGGAGGTCATTACCGATTATCGGTTGTAGTGCCAGCTAAGTAAGGAAGTAACTTTTCATTTACAAAACGATTCGGAAATCATTTCAATCGCCATTACAAACATCAGAATTGGCAACTGAGCCATCTGAATATCTGAAAATTAAAATTGAGTATTTTCGAATAAAACAGACTTTATTTCCTTAAGTTTATTTATCCTGTTATTTTTTCTGTAAACCGTTAAAGTTTTCTTCTTATTTAGCTTTAAAAAATATAGACACATTATTGCATGCATACTATTATGATAATTATTATTTATTATTTTGCACAACATAATTAGTTATGCATTCTATCAGTGAATGTTATGTGAAATTTTATTGTGTCTAATTCTTGTACTTTCATCCTCATTTAAAATTGCATGCAATATGATTAGTGGAATACAATTAAATGTTACTCATACGCCAACTGCGGTCACTTGCGACTATATAATATAAAACAATAACAGGCCCTTGAACTTTAGCATATAGCATTTTATTTATTATATTTACATTTATTGCACTGCCATTTTGCAGATCATAAAAGAAATTGCACAAATTTATTAAATAGCTCAGTTTATTTGATACTATTTCAAGTACCCTATCGGATATATCCAATATGTGTATACCCCCTTTGGCGACAAATATTCTTTATAGTAGGATCATGGCCCATGAATCCATCATGTAATAGGTACAAACTTCAAATATTAATGACAAATAAAATTAAAATTTATTAATACATTATCAATCATACGGTGAACACATTTTAAAAATAAAATAATTTTTGAATACATAAGTGTAATATAATAATAATGAAAGCTTTTAGAACGCACGTACATCGTCACTGCCAGTGAACTGTGGAACTTTTCAATCTTTGATGATTGTCAATAAAAATTTACTCCACACAAATCGGTACGCCCTGGTATTAGATATGTACATATGTATGTACATACACATATATACATATGTGTATAATATATATATATTGTGGTAGCTGTGGCGTAGTTGGTAATGCGCTAAACTATTACGCAGAGTGCCCCGATTCAAATCTAGGCATAGAAAAAAAAACGATTAAGTAAAAAAAAAATTATACACTGCACCACCTCTTAGCAATGGCAATGGCAAATGTCCAATATAAAAAACTGTCTCGTCGCTCGGATTCGGCAACAAATTTAAGGTCAACATGAATGGATGCTAAAAGCCCGGCCTTGGTTCTGCATGGGCTGTTATGCCATTAAAAGAAAAGGAGTCTATATATGTATGTATGTACTATTCCGAGGTGTCGTTTGTATGAATGATATGCGTGGAAATGGTCATATGGTGAGTTTGTCCAGCTAGAAAGGAATATGGCCCATAGTACAGAGTTTAGTATAATGTTTGCTACAATACATACATATTTGCACTGTACACATTTTGTGCTGACGATGATGATTTCATACAATTTTCAAAGACGCATCGCAGTTATCGTCGCTGTTACCTAACGCAACTCTGACTGTGTCTCCTAGCCTACAGTTGTGGAGTGAGCAAAACGCGTACCATACTTTCATTCATCCTATTGACTGAGTTGAAAATCTTTATTTAAATACATACGTACATCGTTTTTACGCTCTCTACTTGTTTTCGCGCTGTCGCCCTCTCTCCATATCTTCTTTGATTCACTTCTCAAAATTTTATATATATTATTGGTTGCTTGCTTTTGACTTTTTCTTCTTTAATTTTCTTATTTTATGTTTTTAATTTATATTCTATTATACCACGATTGTTGTTGTTGTTTTTGTGAGAGTAGTGAGAGATATATTGAGAAAATTATGAGCAAAACAGAATAAAACAATAACAAATGGTAAACAATTTTACTACGTAATAACAGTAGTAGTAGTAATTGTAGCAGCACGAGTAGTAGTAGTTGTAGTAGTAGTGGCGCAAGTACTTATTACAAGCTACAACAGCAACAACAAGAAATGTGCATTCCACTCAAAAGTGTCATTCAACTTAAGAGTATACGTAACATTGTCGGCATTACATCTTTAATATTTTACTCATGTTGTAGATTTGTTCTCCCATTTTTTTGAGGAACAGTGACTCTTACGTGTGATATAATCGAAAGTTTATATTTACGGAATTGATTTCTATGACTTACATTTACATAATTTTCCATTGAATCATTTCTCTTTTGAATTAAAATAATTATTTTGAGGAGAAATTAAAAAAGTAGCGAGAGAATGTCAAAGGAGAGTATCAAGTTTTATATGCATTATTTATGATTCCATACATACGATTTCTAGCACAGCACAAATTGTTACTAACACAGTTTAATAAACAAAAGCATTTATCCGAATGTTGGTCAATGAGGAAAATCAATAAAAAATAAACTAAATTAAGGGGCACATAAGAAAAGAATGGAAGAGAGACACAACTGCATGCAAGAGAGGAGCTTATATATAAAATGAGAGTATTGAAAATTGATAGTTTGAGAAAGAATAATTTGTAGAACTGAATTGAAATATGTATTTTTCAGAGAGTAGCAGTATAAACAAAAAGTGTTGCTCTCTCTGTCTGAACTCCATAGTATATGCATGTGGTGGACACGTGTTTTATTTAAGTGAAATATTGTAAACAAATAAAACTCATTCCTACTTAAAATCGTAAACGTTTACAATATCTAATTTTTTTGCTTTACTTTACTTTTATATACTTTTGATATGAAACAATAATTTGATATGTACCATATGCTCTTAAACTTCCATAAAATTTATACATTTCGTCTATTTTCTTTTTATCGACAATGCTTATAATATTTTCAATTTGAATCCAACTTCCATTTAGCGCATGTCTAGGTAATGTTTCATTGTGAAAAAAAACTGGGACATACGGATGCAACTCCTTTAAAGCTTTCCAAAGCAAAGTACTTTTTTGTTTCTGAAATACATTGGTTCTCAAACCAAGCAGCAATGTGGAACAGGTTGAGTACTGCATTGAGTTACAGAGGGTGTGCACACAGTTTGGCAGTACCTGAATTTAGCTTTCCGATTAGTTTTAACATACTAACAGCAAATAAGTATTTGTCTTTTATCCCATAACTAAAATAATGTAATGTTTGGGCGTGTGATATCAGGCTTGTTATTACCCATACAAAACGAAAGCGAAGAACCATAAAACTGCTGCCAATCGATTTAATGGGGGATGACGACTTCACGCTTGGCTGAAGCTCCTTCTTTAACATGTTTAACACACTTCTGAAAGGAATTGTAATGAGACAAACATTTTTCACAAAACTAAGTAGAAATTTATTTAATAATAATAAAATGACTGCCAATTAGACAACGTACACTTTATCTTCCAGATTGCATGCGTCTCACAGCATTTTACGCTGCAGGAAACTAGTTTTGCAAGCATCTTCTTTCCTCTGGGATATAATACATTTTTTATTAACTGAGTTTTGCGCAATTTTTTCTTAAAATATTTCGAAATGCATACTTTTCTCGAAATTTGGTCTTTTAGTTGGCAACGTCATATAAAATTACTTACCGTTCTTCTTTTTAAGTAGCGTAGCTCCGAACTCGTATATACGCAAAATAGGATTCTAGCATCAGGGTGATAAATTAGAGATAAAACCATGCCACAAATCGCAGGCTTTTTTTTATACCATAAAGTTTTTTTTATAAACAAAATTCAGAAAAATAAAGTCCAAAATTGTTTGTTTTATCCTCAGTATTCATAAAATATGTGAATAGTCGAACTTTCTTTGAAAATTTAACGATTTTATCTGTCAAAGTTATTCTATAAAGTTGAAAATAGCATAAGAATTTTCAGATTTTTCAATCGAAAATATTGAAAATCGCTTATTCAAAATTGCAACGTGTTACATGACACTTTTGTCAAAGAAAATAATAGCAGAATTTTGTAATTATTTGGAGATATTAAACTAATATTGTTTGGAGCGCTGCATCCGTTCAGTGTTGTATGATATATTTGATATAAGTAATTAATAAATTTCTTCTGTAAAGTAAGTATGTATGCATAGTAATTACATGTGTACATATTTGAGAACCACTGAGTGTATAGTATTTGAGTGAAGGAGAGCATGTACGCTAAAATTTTAGATGAATTTATATATATAACCGGCATGTTGTTGTTACAATAACACGTTGGAATGGGCAATGTTGCGAGAGGAGGTCGGGTGAATGGGTGTGAATACACATAGAGAATGCGTTTCAAAATCCTATAACAAATGTTAGTAAATCGGCAAAGGAGCCGAATCTTTTTATATGTATGTATGTACATTTTGTGTTGCTGTTGCTTCACATTTTTGTGCTCTTTTCTTTGTGTGTTACTTCTGTCGGTGTCGTGTATTTGTGTATGCATGCATGTATGTGTGTGTGTCAAGAACAACAAAGCCCGAAACATAAATGTGTGTCAACTGACAACAGTAACGACGACTACTCCGACTACGACGACTACGACAACAATGACGAGTATACGACGAGTCAAATCGCAGATACTCAACAGTATTGAATTCAGTTAGTCGCAGGAAGTCATCGTAATCGGTCGCGAAAAAGTAAACGCTTTAGTGAAAACAGGTGTAAGAAAAGTGAGAGACTTTGGTTTAATTGAAAGAGATATAAATATAAAAAAAAAAACTTATATCACACTGTAGTTAAACAAACAAAAAATAAATAAAGAAATTAAATTTACTTTTTCAACTTTCAATAATAAGCAATTAATTTTATTAATGTAGAATGGAAAACATATTTTAAAAACCAACATATATAGTATATTATAAACTAGTGTTTATGCATGTACATATATTGGGAATTACTACTGCGTTGCGGGTATATGTATGTTTGAGTAGTGGTGACACAATTTCAGACTTGGCAATTCCCTCATGTGCTAAATCAAAATAAGACCACGGCAAAAAAACAAGCTAAAAGACATCACCAACATCATTGCTGTCATCGTCGTTGTTACTGTTTCTCTTGTTGTTGTTGTTATTATCTGGAATTGTTGTAGTTGTTTACCAAAACATTTTAAAGTTTTTGTATTTTTTTCTTTTGTTCTTCGACTACCAACATGAAAGCGTTCTTGCTGTTGCAATCGACGGCGACTTTCGCGCCGGAATCGGATAATTTTTTGTTGTTAATTTTGTTTGTTTTTACTTTTTTTGGGTTTTTTGTTTTGTTTTTTATTTCAGTTTGTGTATTCTTTGTCTTTAATGTCAATATTCAATATTGGTGCCATTGTATTTAGGCTTAAATGGACACAGGAAACGTGTGCACGTACACGCTCTCGTTCATGTTGGCGCACTGATGTTTATCTTTTTCCGTCTCCGATTATTGCAATTATTTATAATTTTTAATATAAATAACTTTAGTCCATTATCATCTGCGCTTCATTCTACCCACACAATTTGCAGTGGAAAATGTTCATCTTTTTAGATTCTGCCTAATTAAGCGCAGTTTTTTTTTGATGAAATTTGATCAAACAAGAATTGTATTGATTCACTTTAACATTTCAGCTCTGATGTTCCTCTTAACCATTATAAACTTATAAATAAATACATACTTACATTCTCCCAATCAATAGTGACGAACGTTCACTAGAACGTTTTCCAAAAATAAAAAAAAACAAACAACAAATACAATCCCTACTTTCCGCCTCATTCGTTCCTTTATGCCGCCTACCCACCTACTGTGAACTTCACCGTTTTTCCGTTTAGCATTTTCTGTCTTTCATTCTTAACTTCACATCCTGCCATTTTTGTGTTCGTCTACTACTTTGTACTTAAAAAATTTTTAAAGTATTACGAAAACGTTTTTTGATGCTTCACTGCGTACGCTGAACTTGAGCCATTCACTTTTCCGTAATAAGCTCAAATTTGGCTTCACATTCAAGGAGCTCAACGATGATGATGGTATATATTGCCGCAATTGTTCAAATTTGCTGGTAAGTTTCCATAAAATGAATTTCCTACTAATTTATTTTTGTAATGAAATCTTCAAAATATTAATAAGTTATATGCGGGGATTAAAGTTAAAGGCGAAAGATACAGAGACATGGCCAATTAGATTAGCTTTTCCACAATTACGTTTGGTTCAGTGTTCGGTTTAAATATTAAATATTAGATTTAGGAAAATGGAAAGATTTAATGAGGATCCTTTTGGTAACTGAGCTTCTGAACAATGAAGGTGTTAATTGCTTTTGTTATAGCGGTCCAAAAAAGCCGTCTACTACATACGAGTACTTTGATTCTATCGCAAAGAAACATGTAACATGTATTCCAAATATTTAGAGCGTATATTTTAATAAAATGTTAAGACACAAAATTTAATTATAATACTTACTTTTGTATCTGTAGCCTTCATCTAGGAACCGACCGATTTGACAGAACAATTTTGTGTATCACGAATTTTTGGGCCAAATAAGACATTTCTGGCATTGGTCTTGATCTTAAAATTTTTCATTACGGTGCTCTGGAGTAAAAAATAATAAAATCAGAGAGCATTTGAATTTTTTCTTATACTGGAGTATCCGAATACTGGAGACCGAAAGATTTTATTTAAACTTTGTGTACCAGTTTTTTAGTCAATTAACATATTTTTGGCCTTAATCAAAAGTTAAAAACTTTGGCCTTAATTAAAGTACCAAAAGTTGAATACTTAAAATCGGAGATAAGTTGAACGTTCTTTTGTACTGGAGACCTCTATGTGGGCTGAGCGATTTCGTTGAAATTTTTGGTCAATGAATCTATTTTTGAGCTTTGATATGTACTAAAAATGATTTCTGAGAGGCCTCGGGAGCAAAACTTAGTAAATAATTTTGTAAAATTAAAATTGCGGGTACATTAAAAAAAATATTAATTTTTTATTTAACTCCTCTACTCAAAAAGCGATGTCATGATGGGGGTTACAAAAGTCCCCAGTGTTTCGATCCATTTATTAATGTATTTTATACATTCTGTCAAAAAAGTATGAATTGATCATTTAAAAAGTTGGTTTGAAGGAATATGAAAAATTAATTTTTTCGTTAAGTTGGCACTGTCCTCATTCCTGACGTGAAGCGTTTGAGCGCTATCTCTCATTTAGTTTGTTCGCACTGCTAGATTTTGTCAGTTCATCTCAAGTATATTTTTACTTACTTACTTACTTAACTAGCTCTACAACCGATGATCATACTTGGCCGCCTCTACAAAGCTTCGCCAGTCGCCTCTGCTATGCGCGCGCTGGCGTCAGTTGATAAGGCCAAGTGCCGTCAGGTTGCCCTGCACCTGGTCTTTCCAACGGAGATTAGGAAGTCCTCTTCTGTGCGTTCCTCAACTGTGGTTCGAATAAAACACCCTTCTAGCCGGAGCGCTTTCTTCCATTCGAACAACATGACCCAGCAAGCGAAGCCGCTGGATTTTTATACGCTTGACTATGTCAGTGTCGGCGTACAGCTCATACAGCTCATCGTTCCATCTTATTCGATACACGTCGTCCACGCATACTGGACCGTAGGTCTTACGGAGTATCTTCCTCTCGGTCGCTCCTAACAGAGTCTCATCATTGAAGGTCAATATCCACGTCTCTGCGCCATACATTAGGACGGGAAGGATGAGGGACTTATAGAGCGTTATTTTCGTCGGCCGAGAGAGGGCTTTACTTCTCAATTGCCTACTGAGCCCGTAGTAACACCTGTTGGCAAGAGTTAGTATCCGCTTGATCTCAAGGCTGATATTATTGTTGATGTTTATGCTGGATCCTAGATATACGAAATCGTTGAAGACTTCAAAAGTGTAGTTGTCAACAGTGACATTTTGTCCAAGACGCTGTGACTCTTTATTTGTTGACACAAGGTATTTCGTTTTGTCCTCGTTCACCACTAGACCCACTCGACGAGACTCCCTTTCCAGGTTGGAGAATGCTGCACTGACTGCTCGAGCGTTTTTGCTAATGATGTCAATATCATCAGCGTATGCTAGCAGCATGACTCTTGTAGAAGATAGTGCCAGAGATGTCGATGTTCGCAGCTCGAATTATTTTCTCCAGCATAAGGTTAAAGAAGTCCCACGATAGGGAATCACCTTGTCTGAAACCTCTTTTGGTATCAAACGGTGCGGAGAGGTCTGTCCCAATTTTCACTGTTCTGGTGGTGTTGGGTAGTGTCATTTTTGCAAAGACGAATGAGCTTTGCAGGTATACCAAAATCAGACATTGCGGCGTACAAGTGAGCCGTATTGTTTTTCAGCCGAGCAATGGTTGTTAAGACCTCCTCATAGTCAGGCGGCTGTACTTCAACGCCGTCAGTGATTGGGGTTTCCAGTGGCGGGATTATTGCCGTCATCGCCATTAAGCAGCTGTGAAAAGTGCTCTCTCCATAATCTCATTATGCCCTGAACATCTGTCACCAGATTTCCGCCTTCATCCTTGCAGGAAGAGGCCTCGGTCTTCAAACCATCAGTCAGGCGTCTTATTCTTTCAAAGAATTTTCTGAGCTCGTTCCTGTCCCGCAACATTTCGATATCATTGAACTCGCGTCTCTCTGTATCGCTCCTTAGCAGCTCGCGTTGCAACTGACTGCAGGGTGGCTCTGTAGACTGCGTTTTTTGCTTCAGTAGCATCGCGACACTCTTGGTCGTACCACATATTTCTCCGTCGACGGTGGTAGCCTAGCACCTCTTCGGCAGCCGTACGCATAGAGCGGGAAATGTGCGTCCACTGCGCGCATATTTCATCAAGTTGAGGGGTGTTTTGCGAAAGGAGGAGTGCAAGTTGGTTGGCGAAGACTTCGGCGGTCTGTTGTGATTGCAGCTTCTCGACATCCAGCTTTCTCTTTGTACCTATCCGTAATTGATTTGCTACATATATACGTGTGCAGACCTTGGCTTCAAGCAAGTAGTGGTCTGAGTCGATGTTTGCACCACGTTTTGTGCGTAAGTCTAGTACATTGGAAGCGTGCCTTCCGTCGATCACAATTTGATCAATCTGGTGGCCTTATGGATATCTTTATGTTGGAATCTGGTGCTACTAACTGTGGCTTCGTCGTGGAGACTGAATTTTCCGATCGTCGGACCGAAGAGACTCTCCTTGCCCACCTTGGCATTAAAGTCGCCTAACACATTGGTTAACCAAATAGTGGATGCCCAAAAAGTGATCATACATAATAGATCTTTTGTACAAGTATATATTCTCTTTTTAGAGAATGAGAGAGAGAGAATAATAAAACAAACAAAAATAACAAGCAACACGCTAAAGGCTTCATTATGCATACGTAACGTAGCGTAACGTAACGTTGCCAAATTTCACGTTTCGATCTGTGATATGAGGAGTGCGTGCAAGTGATTACCGAAATAGTAACGCAGCGTAGAGATATCTTTAATAAATTATTTACATTACATTACGTGACATTGCGCTACGTTACGGTGACTGTCCTATAATAATCGGGATTTGGGCCAGAACGTCCAATTAACACAGCCACAAATTACACTGGACGTATTCAGGCAAGTTGCCTTATTTGTTATAAGTAATTCCATTTGTGATTAAGTATTTATACTAAATAAATAATAAAATACTGTCACAATCTTAGTTTATCTTATCTTTTCGCAATCTAACTGTAGCATGACATTTGAAAGTGTGATATTTTGGCTGTTGGTCCAAAAACTTAAACATCTTCTTCAAATAATTCATCATCATCTTCAACGCAACACTCTTTTAGTTAGAAAGCAAGGAAAGCTTTTCTTTTCATCTTTATCTGTTGGTAATTGATCAATATTTATTTCCTAAACGTTTCTTTCCACGGCGCTTCCCATTTGCGTATTTGCATCGCATTAATACATAATACATACATATCTGTCATACGCTACATTCCATTCGAAAGCGGTTACTTTTTTTAGTTACATAAATATTAGCCAAGTTTTTAACGAGTCTTAAGAGCTACTTCTGTAAATGAAAACACCTACTTTCTTACGAACAGCAATCCATTTGTGGACGAAAACTAGATTTTCTTGAATCTTGTTGTACTTGTAATCTTGGGAGGGGGTGTTCAAGGGTACCCCACCCCCGACGTTTCTGGACCACCCATAGAATTAGTTTGGTTCTTTTTCCACCTGTGAGATTTACAACGCTTAAGTGTTCAATTGGTAATTATATACGTATAACTTAATAGCTAGATATTTGATGTCTGAGACAAAATGGTTGCCGATGAAAAAATGATCACTTATTGTTTACAAATCATCACACCACCTCTCCAATTTTTTAATGAGTTTTAGTTAATGTCACATCAAAAGAAAAATTCTGAGTACCTACTTTTTGTAATAAAGAAATTTGGAAAATTTTATTTGAAACCTAATTTCACTACAAGCCACCAAGAATGTGTCTCAGAAAAGCGTTTTGATGGGTAGATGTAAAAAGTTTATCTTTGTATCAGAATCAACTTTATTTCAGGCAACAAATCTCTAGCTCTAGAAGTTCGTTAGGTAACTTTATAATCAACACAAGATCGTGTAGTTCTTACTTAGTACTTCATCATAGTGAACATTTACATAGAAATAAAATAGAAAAATAATTAATGTCATTTGGCATAGCATTTCCATGCAGGATTCCATTCCATGCCTATCGACTTTGTAGGGAAAAAAGTGCGAAGCTTACGGGGGTTTAAAGAAATGAACGGTCTTCATTTTGCTGTAAATCTTTGAAAGTTCTCTTGTCTCCTTCTTTCATATAGATATTTTCTTCTTTTTTTAGAAGTTTATGCATTAATTAAGACTTGGCCATACTCAATGACCTTTAAAATATGTAGACATGTAATCTTCACTATGTAATTTAAAAAAATCAAGTAATATTTATATCTCGAACTAGTTTTATATATTAGAATATTCGTATACAATACACGTACACTCTTATGTATTTTGGTCTTGAAATCAAGTTCGAAATTCCGAAAGGTTCCAAAGGAACTGAGAAAAATCTACTTTTAATTTTATAGATAGCATTTTATAGATGACACACTGTTCGCAAACAAGTTGAGATCGAAAAAACTGTGCAATTAGTATTTTACTTTTTGTAACATATCGTTTTTGATATCCCAAAGGTGCAGCGTGTAGCGCATAAACAAGATTTTATTCAATACATAAATATAACCGTGACGGACTGTGTATTTGATAACTGATGGTTTCTTTATCAATTATTTTTAATAAAATGTTCTACAGTTCTTTCAGTGAGCTCTTCAAAAAACCAAAAGCAGAAAACAATTCCGTCACCCCATGGTGGAGGTTCCCAGTGAAGAGGTAGTGGTGTGACGGAATTGTTTTCTGCTTTTGGCAAGAAAACTTTTGACTTCACTATTTGCATTAAGCATAAAACGATGACCTCACATGATGTTACTTTAAACTTTAAACACTCACTGCTAATTTAATTCCACCTTGCTGCTTGCTTACGTTTTCAATTTATAACAGTTTTTAGCCCGAGAGCTAGGCTTCCCTAAGTAAGAAACCGAACTACGCTAATGTATTCTCATCTACCAGTTTCAGTCGAAGTATCTCTTTATCGGTGTCCTGTGTGATTGCATTCATTCTCTTGTTCTTCCTCCTTTTTCTTCCATTCAACACAATGCTCTGCATTCATAGGGATACACCCTGTGTGTTGAATGAAACAATAATAAAAAAAAAAAATAAAAGTATATTATGTAGATAACACGTTAGATTGTGCTAAAATTAGAATAAATTCGATATATTTTGAAGCTTTGAACTATTTAAAACTAAAGTTTGACATGAAGAAATGAGCTTTGTCAGGAATAGTCCCAGCCCTAAAGATTTAAAGAAACTGCATCGTTCTATTGCCATTCTTGTCTCATTAACATGTAAATAAAGAATTTGCATTGTTCATCAATATGAATTATTCAGTACATATATCAGATGAATTCTCTAGAATAAAAATTGGAAAAATTGCCAATATCAGTATCAGTTATATCAATAACTTCTTTTACCGACACCACAAGTAAAATCTTTAAAGGAAGCTATCAAACGAAATCGGTTAAAACCACAAAACTTTAACGGATGGTTCTGTTCTCTTAAACGGCGGTTAAAGTTCAAATTAGTGCTTAATCGAACATTGAGACAACGGCCTTTCTAAAATAAAGTATATACCTTATTGAGGTGGAACGCAGTGTACATTAAAAAAAACACAACCACAAAGCGGCAGATCCAAACAAACGTCATGATTAACGTGACTATGTTTGTTTGTTTGTGCTTCTTTATTTTGCATTTACCGCAAAACAAAAGTCACTGTAATTTTCTAATATATACGCTTCGCACAGAATAAAATAATGGAAAGCACAAAAGAGGTTTGAACAAAGAAGAAGAATATGAGGATAAGAAGGAACGAAAGATTATAGAATAAGCATGCATTAGTAGAATGTGAGGTACGAATCTTAAGCATTTCAACTTTGAAACGCAAGGATTTCATATTAGTTATATTATGTAGTGTTTTCACTTAAATCACTACTACCCACACATATGTATGTACAAAGTATATGAACACGCACATACGATAAAGAAACGTACATACATAAAAGCGTACATGACACAAACACTTTAATAACTCATACCATTTATGTAAAGGGTGTTTTTTTTTAGAAGTTTGGTTTTCAATGTGGCAATACTGAGTTGGTCTTTTGACAGCTGTTACTTGATTTATGCTCAGTTTGGTTTGCCATTTCATAATGAATAGACTTACTCCTGAACAACTTTTGCAAATCGTGCAAATTTATTACCAAAATAATAGTTCGGTTCGCGCGATGCCTTTTGCTCAGCGATGAAGCTCACTTTTGGTTGAATGGGTACGTTAATAAGAAAATTTTCGCATTTGGAGTGATCATAATCCACAAGCCATTGTTGAGACGCCGTTACATTCTCAAAAAGTCACTGTTTGGTGCGCTCTATGGGCAGAGGGAATCATTGGTCCATATTTATTCAAAGATGAAGCCGGTCATAATGTTACAGTCAATGGGGAACGCTATAGAGCCATGATTAATGACTTTTTCGTGCCTGAATTGGAGGATGTTGGTTGATGTGGACGACTTTTGGTTCCAACAAGACGGCGCTGCATGGCATACAGCCAACGAAACAATCAATTTATTGAAGGAAACTTTTGGTGAGCGCATTATCTCGCGTCGTGGGCCTGTGGCGTGGCCTCCAAGATCGTGCGATTTAACACCACTGGACTATTTTTTGTGGGGCTATGTGAAGTCTACGTGTGAAGTCTACGCAGATAAGCCCGAGACGATTGACGCCTTGGAAGAGAATATTCGCGCGTTATTACTGACATACGACCCCAATTGCTGCAAAAAGTGGTCGAAAATTGGGTCTCTCGGCTGGAATTTATTCGAACCATTTGCCTGACATCGTTTTTAAAAGATAATGGCAAATTCTTATCTTTATAATAATGTTAAATTCTTGCCCATAACATTAAATTATATGCGTTTTATTTGTTCTTGAAAACCACACGTCTAAAAAAAACACCCTGTACATAAATAACCTTTCGTACGCGTACACAAAGCCGCA
Source organism: Palloptera scutellata (assembly GCA_958295655.1). Taxonomy (NCBI): domain Eukaryota; kingdom Metazoa; phylum Arthropoda; class Insecta; order Diptera; family Pallopteridae; genus Palloptera; species Palloptera scutellata. Next base: position 41,073,758 of record OY282451.1, read on the forward strand.
TATCTTTGCCTCTTAATGCAGGCGTCAATAAGGACTCGGGTACTAAGTATTTAGAGCAAATGCTCCTAGGAGGAATCAAACGGATCGCCGTAGTAGTTGGTAAGATGCGTCACTGCGGCACATTTGTTTTGAATAGGTATGTATCATGTTTCTAAGTAGTGCAATTGCATAGATATAGTTGGCGCGTTAAAGTGGCGCATTGATGGCGTCATAAGCTTTGTTCATATGTACGAGTATGTGTGGCATTGTAAATACCATTTTACTTTACGTCATTAACTATATTACTGCAAATTTATTCTTCTATTTTACTTATAAGTGCAATGAATTCTTAATGCTTCCGGGTTGCGCTATCTTCACATACTCGCACCAATAAATATTGCTGCGCTTTTATGCAATGAAATGTTTAATGAAGTTATTTGATTCAATTATGCTACTCCCTTTTGACTTCCTGTGCAATGCTATCCATGATACATTGTCATAGAGTTAGCTCGTTCACACACTAAAACGACAATGTATTCACCGCACAATCTGACACATATTCGTATTCATTTTACTAGAAGCATTTGAAATTCTAGTTACAAATTATAAAATCCCATGGCAGGGCAGGAAATGTTTTTCGTTTTGAATATGTTGAAAGTTTGTGTGTTTTGTTGCAATCAGTTTCGTAATACGAAAGAGTTCCACTTTTCTTTTTTTTTTTTGAAAGTATTAAAAAATAAATTTTGCCATTAAAGCTTTAAACTTTAGCTTGTAGAGTGAAAAAACGAATTGACCAGAGCATTGCTAATATTCTCCATTGGCTTCAAATTCTAATTGCAATACTGACAGGATCTCTCTCGGTTGCTATGTGGGAGCGTCTGGAATTATATCTAATGTGAATTTCAAAGTCTCTGATGCCATTACCATCATCATATGATGTAAAGCTTCTTTGGGGAAGTGAAAGGACCAGCAGAAATTCTACTAACTAATCTTGAGAGACTCAATAATAAGAGAGCAGATTAGTTTAAAATAGTTTTCAGCTGTGACAAGGCTCTCCGGAACTTTTAAGTATCCATAAGAATAAGAATCATGATGGACCAAAGTATTATATACCACATGCCAGCATAGACCTGTGATCTTCAAGAATAAACAAAAACATGTGACGCACTATTTTGAACTAATCACGCATATCGGGGATCTGAATATGATCGTTTTCATTTTTCGAATAAAATGCTTACGTTTTCTGTTTTAATTTATTTACAAGGAAGAAGCTCACTAGCATGGAATTGAAGAGAAGATGGGAGCTATCCGGAAAGGATTTCGCTGTACCTTTAACCTAAATCCAATTATACTAAAATGGTTGGATCGGAAACATGGATACATGGATTCAATTTCAATTTAATGATGGTGAGCTGTCTCTCTTCCTTATGTATACAAACATGTATGTCTATAAATTAAAAAAGAAAACTGAAGCATCTTATGCAAAATATGAAAACGAACATGGAGATTTTAAGGTCTATCTCTACAGGTTTAAACTAGAAGAGGATCAGTTCTGTCCGCATTGCCAGAACGAACCACAGGGCTTAACGCATATTCTCTCCCAATGTCCACATTTCAAAATGGATGGGGAGAAGCTGGAGAGAGTATTTGTTGATCCTTCGACAGTTGAAAATCTGACATCACATACATATGTGCGACTAAATAGAGAAGTGAAATGCTGTTCGCAATACAACGAAAAATATAATAACACTGATGGCGGAATGCTGAAAGCTGGTTACAAAACATCGCGAGCACAGAAGAGAAGGTGAACAATAGTCAATAACTGGTGGCACCAACCAACGACGCAGTAAGACGAACTAGCAATAACAAAGAGACAGCTTAATGGTAGTCCCGAAGGGAGAGAGATAGAAGAGGAAATAGGTGCTTTTCATCAGTAGGAATCTGACATAATCGGATAAAAACTGGAGTTATGCGGTACCTATGAAAGTTTCCACCTGCCAACTCACTAAAAATTAAACATGCATAGATACATATGTACATACATGTGTGCATACCAAGGGTCATACATGTATTCAATGGGTCTGCAATAGAATAAACTACTGTTTAAGCTCATTCGGTTCATTTCATTATCACAAAGTCATCTTTGTAGAGGTGATTACAAAATTAGTATGTGTATGCATTGCATTGTTCACACTTGATTCCAGAGTAAAACATATTAATTATTATTTCTTCATATACCTACATACATACCGCTACAGCCATATTAATAAACCAACCAGGAATAAACAAAAGCATTGTGTTCAAAACAGATTTTATGCTTCGATATTGTTGTTTTCAAATGTCACTTAATTGCATTTTCAGCCAGACACTCACACATACACACACGCATATGCACACGCAAACTATTGAATGAACTAAACTCGGAACTTTTCTTATTCGAGTTCAATAAACACATAAATATACATGCTCAGAAAAACTTGTATTTTCAGAAATTTTGGTGGTGTTTTTGCTCCAAGGAATTTACATATTTCTGATATACATTTGAATAGCAATTTGCATACTCGTATGTAGGTATGTAAATTAGACTGGATCTCCTTCCATACAGCGAACTATTTTAATCCAATTTTGTTCAAGAGCTTCTGAGAAAAAAGGTGAAATAGAAGAACTTGAACGTCATACATTTTAAATATGTTCTACTCCTTTCGAGTTTTATCCAAATTTTCCAAGTTAATTTTCTGCAAAATATTAGTATTTAATAGTTTTCCTTAGTTCCACATATGTACATATTTCGAAAATGTTCTAAAAATCATGTTTGTACTTACTCTCCGAATACAAGTCTGTGTAAAAGATATCGGAATTAATTTTGTAGAGAACTGGCATAAAAATGGTGAGAGTAAAAATCGGAACTACGAAAGCTGATTCCACAGGAAAAATATATTATAGTTAGAGTTTAAAAACTCGCGGGTTAAGTGACACTTATCACGACCAACTTCTTTATCACATTTCATTACTTGTGAACTTAAGTCTATTATTTTACGTTTTCTACATTCCTTTATGTACAATGTCCTCATATTTCGATGTTCTTTTACTTTTTCCTCTGTGATCGGACTTTTTTTTTTTATATATGACGAAATTTTGTGTATGGTGATCGGGCCCACAGACGTTGGCTCTCTCAATGTCATCTCATGTGTATGCGCGCAGTCTACTGCAAACAGTCGAGTAATTTTCAAATTAGCAAGTGATTGACTTCAGAGGATTCTACTAGTCGTGATGTTTTTGCGAGAAATTTCTTTTAATTCAAATACATAAATATGAGATGAGAGAGAGAGAGAGAGAGAGAGAGAGAGAGAGCTGTTCCTGTTGCACGTGCAGGAGTTGATTTTGTTTACTTGCTCAGTTGTTTCTTCCATTCATGCACAATTATAACACACACACAAAATGAATGGATGCGAAAAGCTCGGCTTAGTCCCTCCATAGGTTGTTGCGCCATTAAAAGAAAAAAGATGAAAAGCTCTTTTATTTTCCTCGTTTCACATCACTACACTCTATGTGTTATAAAGGGGACTAAATCCCCTTTTCCGCACGGCAAGTTTTCTTGAAAGCAATTTAAGTTTGTAGGCGAGAGAGGAAAGACTAGAGAGACTTGCTCGTACCGGCAAGTTTTGTTTTGCGCTGTTCGTTCTTCGACACGTCAAAGAAAGTAAAAGCAGAATTGATCAAGAAATCAAAAGGGAATTGGAAATATGCTTTCAAGAAAACTTGCCGTGTGGAAAAGGGTCTAACTTCCACAAAAATGAGTTTGTTGTAATTTTGTTTTTTGTGTGCATAAAGAGCCAAACAATATAAAATAATTTGTCGCACAAAAGGTTGCCTATCCAGATTTAAATAGCCTTCCGTAAGAAGTTTCACTTCAAAAATATATGCTGTATGTGCGTAAATGAGTTTAACTTATTTTTCAATATTTTAAAGACTTCAATTGATAAACGAAGTTGTATTGTTTTTTTAGTTTACATTGATGTACAAAATATATTCGCTTTGTTGTTCAAAGGATGCCTTCATTTAAATTTTACATTCTCCTGGATACGAACTAGCCAACCTGTTTTGTTAAATTTAAACATATCGAATTGTAGACATCATTCTTCTTTATACCGAAGGCGCTTCAAACGTCTACATATGGAATATAATCGTACATACGAGTACATACACTAAAGAGCATGAAATATTTATGTATAAAAAATGCTTCCACAGATATTCACCAGAATCACTTCTACATACATACGACTATATCCCATACATTGGGTGCATGCCATCATACCTAGATATGCATATTTTCCACATTGCACATCCAAACAATGACATGTATTGTCGCTGCGTGTGAAATTTACATGTGTAAGTACACACAAAGAAAAAACGATTAAAGCTACTTTTATACCAAACGACAGTATGAATAAAACAAAGTGCTTTTACTCTAATTTTCTCAACACAAAAATTTTCGTTATTTTAGGTTTTGTTTCAAAAAATGTAGTAAAAGTGTGTACATCTTTTTATTCATAAAGCCGATTGCATTAAGCCAAATGTCAACGCGGCTGTCAACTTTTGTCTTTTACAAAAAAAAATATTCCCCATATTTACTTCTACATGACAAGACAATTTTTGGTGAAAAATAATGCGTTGTACTCAAATATAAAGTAAATAACTTATGGAAACAGGTGATTGTGCTCTAGTTTTTGTAACAGTTAGCAACCCTGTGTCAATACAAAAGTCGTTTAGAATTATAACAAAACCAACACAAAGATAAGTAACTCGAAGTCACAAGACAATGGCATAATACTCTCTCTGTTTTAGGACTTCCGCACCATTTGAAATGCTTTTTTTATTGACTTTTTTGACATGTCGTACGACAATGTCGTTTACTTACTTTTAATGGCACATCAGGCCATGGATGGCCTAGGCCGAGCTTTTTCACAATGTCGTTTACTTAGTCTAAAAAGAAGCAGCTTAAGATTTATAACTAGAGAAAAATACAATTACTATACATAATTAGGTTCGGTACTATTGTATTAAACTTATTTCAGATCGTTCCACGATAAAAATGTAAGTCGCCAGTGTTCTTCTTCTTCTCTTAATAGCACAACAGCCCATGGAGGGCCTAGGCCGAGATTTTCGCATCCACTCATGTTGTACGTGTTATAATTGTACATGAATGGAAGGGACCTACAGTTTTATGCCGAATCCGGACGGCGCAGTGAAAAGCTTTTCATAGGCAATTTTTACTGTTGTTTGGGTGCCATTGCCTGCCGTGGTGCTGTGCAGAAAAATTTATTTTTTTTTTCTTTTTGATTTTACCTGTGTCGAGATTCGAACCCTGATCACTCTGCGTAACAGTCCAACGTACTGCCACTACGCCATAGCAACCACAAATAACAAATATTATTTAAGCTAATTCAGTATATCAAGCAACTCTTGTTGGAGTCAATCCTTTGTTAATGTCTCATATAAAGTTCGTTTCTTACTGATATTCTCTACTAATGTATACTACTACTATACACTGGTATAATAAAGGGTGATTTTTTTGCTACTTGGTTTTTGACGTTTATATTTCTGACAGTTCAGGCGTGATTCTTGATATATGTCAAAGCAAAAAATGCTCAGTTTGGTTTGCCATTTCATCACGAATAGACTTACGCCTGAACAACGTTTGCAAATTATTGAAATTTATTATCAAAATTCATGCGCTGTGAAAAAAGTGTTTCGCAAGCCATGCAGCGACGAGGCTCATTTTTGCCTCAATGGTTACGTGAATAAGCAGAATTGCCATATTTGGAGTAAAGTTCAGCCACAGGCAATGCAGCAGCTACCAATCCATCCCGAAAAATGCACTGTTTGATGCGGTTTATGGGCAGGCGTCATCATTGGACCGTACTTCTTCAAGGACGATGAAGGCCACAACGTTACGGTCAATGGAGAAAGGTACCGTTCGATGATAACAGACGTTTTTTGCCGGAAATGCAAGAATTGGACTTGGCCAACATGTGGTTACAACAGGACGGTGCCACATGCCACACTGCACGCGCAACCATGAATCAATTGAGAGGCGAATTTGATGAGCAGTTAATCTCACGTTTTGGTGCAGTCAATTGACCACCAAGATCGCGTTATTTGACCCCGTTAGACTATTTTTTGTGGGGCTATGTTAAGTCTCTTGTCTATAGGAACCAGCCAAACACGATTACTGCTTTGGAAGCCAATATTGAATGCGTCATTGGTCATTGGTGAGATTGCAGCCGAAATGTGTGCCAAAATTCGACCTTCAGATTGGAGCACTTGAAGCGCAGCCGCGGGCAACATTTAAGTGAAATTATCTTTAAAAAGTAAATAGCAGGAATTGATTTATCGATGTTTTTTTGAATTTCCAAAAACCAAACTCTTAAAAAATCTCGCTTTATTCACCCGAAATCACTCTCCATTCAGCGAAATGCATATGCATTTAGTTTTCATTGTATTAAATTTCGATACATCGTCGCGAGTTAACGACGATGGCTTACACGTATGCAATAATTATCTGTTGACCAGCGGTGTTCTACTCCGATATAACCGATATAACGATAATCCGATAACAACCACGCCTTCCTCCCATGCAAATGAAATCTTCAAGGTGCAATATAAACGGAATTTTAGGACAAAAGGTTGGTATAGTGAGTTACAGATGTTATAACAAATATTTAATGCAAAATAAATTAAAATATAATATCAACCACGCCCACTTATCGTTGAAAGCAAAGAAAGTATATAGAGTGTATAAAATAAGGCCGCTCTCGAACTTAGTAGCATTTGCGATTTCTGAAGTTTATTGAAGTTTAATTCTTTAAAATCGATTTTATATTTACGCCGGGGTAAAAGATGATCGTCGTGATTGATAGAGGGCGGTGCTAAGCAGTTTCTCTTTAATTGTTTTTTATACTCGATTGTTACATGACGCCCACCTGTTTCTCGTCAAATTTGAAATTTGAAACAAAAATTAGAAATTTCAAACAAAAACATTTAGAAATTTCTAAAGCTGAAAGAATGAGCGAGTATAGACATATACATATATGAAATCTCTAGTAAACACTGCAGCTGAGAGACCGCGAGAATGTTGACCTCGTCGAAAAACGTTGTCTCAACAAAATTCAGATTCTCCTACCGTGACAGACACCCGAAATCCAGAACTGAGAGATTGCGAGAGTGTAGACTTCGCCATCAACTTAAGGCACAACAGAATTCGAATTTCATTGCAAAACAACTACATAGTAAAGACTAATACGGAGAGACAGCATGTTGCCAGTCATTGCGTCCCGTCGAAGGTCCTCAGATTATACAGAACCACGCATCCATTGAGGTGGTCGAATTCCCAGCGAAAAAGAAGGAGAAGGGCAGAAGGTTTATTTGAAAATTTTCCAGAAAATCTTTCCGCCGTGGAAAGAAAACAACTCGCACCTACAACTCAACCTGAGTATTTTTATGATGATGATGATGATGATCATGATTATTATAATGATGATGATGGTAAGATTAAAATTGTAATGATGTTGCAAATTAATTCGCATGCTTTGAGTATGAATAGTTCGATGGAGATGATGATTTTGCAGAGCTCCATTGTAAACGCAAGCTATCAAAATGAAGTTAATGCAGATGTAGCACACTTGGGATCAGAGAATCATCAAACTGAACTATATATGGCTTATTGTTTGCATAAATCAGAACATAAACTATGTATTTCAAAACATGTTCGTTAAAAATTCCTTTGGCCACACTGAAAACTCAAAACTCAAACGTTCTGAAGAGGCAAACTTCTGTAGGGTGTCCCACTGACGCACACAATTTTATTATTATATATAATTTGCTCGACCTTTCTATAGTTTCACGTTTGATTTAACAATGAAATTAACATATTTTTTGGGCATATTCGAAATTCGTAATTTCATGCCTGGTCATGATATTCAACATTTTCAACATAATTCATATAATAAATTCCATAAATATATAATCGATTGTCTAATAAAATATGAAATAAATAAATAGTAGTTGTTGTTACAATGAATATTAAAATCGCATTGCTTCCATCAAAAGGAAGGCAAACGGAGTTGAAGTTTTCGCTTCAACATAAAAAATTCATTGCGTGCAAAAAATTTAACTTTTCATTGTCCTGTAAATATATTATATACTAAGTATGTATGTACCATATAATGATTTATGAAAACGTACATAAAAATCGTTTCATGTTGTGCAAAACCATATACCGCGCTAATTGCCGAGTCATGCACACTATGGTTAAATAAAATTATTGTAATACAATATTTCGCGATTATTCTGTGGCCATTCGTAAGCTTTTCATTTTCTCATAATGTTCAATTAGATTCAAAAAATCAGATTCAATAGAAAGAAGTGACTTCAATATAAATTTGATATAAAATGCAACACTGCTTGCTTTGGGGACATTAATTTTAGCTTTTATGATTCGAGTACACTCCAAAATAAATGTTGGTAACACCATATGGCAAGTGAGAAAACACATAACCTCAAATTAGGGAAACGAGAAGATTGCATTCCCTCTCCCATTCTTCATCCTTCTTCCTCCCACCTATCAATCTTCCTTCTAATTAACACAATGCTCTACATTCATAGGGGTACACCCTGAGTGTTGAATGTATCAATAAAAAAAAAAAAATGAAATATTGATAGTAAAAAAGTAAAGTAAAAGTATTAGAACGAAAATTGTATGTAAAACAGAACATTGACCTTTGCAAATAGAATTAATGCCAAAGGAATAAAAGCTGGGAATATATACTTCTCCACTTGTGTTGGTCAAATGTTCCACATTGTTATTATGAGTCATTAGTTTCTACGAAATATCCTTTTCACTATCTGTGTTAAATATCTTTTTACTTATGTCGCTTAAGGGCAGTTTCCTTTCTTTTTCTTTCTTCGATAATAAATAATAATCATCTCGCTTGATATGGCGACATGCATTGGATTAACTAGTTATAAGAAGTTGAAAACCACGGTTGCCACTTACTCATTTTATTTTGTACCAATATTTACAAACAAAAAAATGTATCAATTTTTTTTTATAGAATAACATTATTAAAAACTTTTTGTCAGTTTATTATATAAAACGCTATTCATTCATTTAAACAAAATAAGAAGGACAAAACATAAACAAAACAATAAATAATAATAATCCTTATTATATGTATAATAATTTACAACTTTTTGAGATCTTGAAAACTATATTAAAAACTGTATAGCAAATAAAAAGATAACAAATGTAGTGCTATAATTTCGCGCTAAAATAATGTCATGTCAAAGTTTGAGATATCTATGTTAATAAGGTTGTGGGTATGTTTAGATTTTGCTCGGCGAACACCATGCAATTGAACAAGAAGAGAGAGCTTTTACTCACTCTCACAACGAACACGATATGCTGGGTGAAATGTACACCGAGCACGCCGAATATTCAGGGTGACAATGAGTTATTCTACAAAAAAGGAACAAAAATGTATGTAAAATAGAAGTAAAACATGAAAACCTGTACATCATTATTTTCATTTGCAGAAAACAGTAACTGTTAAACCTGGTTTCAGAAGGTCAAACCAGATAATACCTCGCTGATCCCAGAAAACACAGAGCATTGTCTTCTTTCCAAAGCGATTTGGCTTTGCTGTCGATTTGACCGGTGTACCGGGCTTAAAAAATGATCGTTTACGTTTGGGTTTCTCGAAATATATCCATTTTTCATCACCAGTAACAATTAGACGAATATATGACTTTCTTTTGTACCTGGCGAGCAACATTACACAGGTGGGTTTTCATCCTGTCTTTCAACCAATTCATGTGGCACCCATCTTCCCACCTTCAAAATCAATCCCATGGCTTTTAAACAGCAGCAGTTGAAAAATGCATTGTTGGGTCACATTTAATTGTTCTGCAAGTTGTTCTTGCGTTTGACCATCATCCTCATCGAGTAAAGCTTGCACGTTCTTCGTTTCTCACATCAAAATCGCCACTTTTAAATTTATTGAACCACTCGTTGCACTGTGTTTTGCCTAAAGCGTGCTTCCACAATAATTCGATGAGATTCCAAAGCAGATTTCTTCAATTCGAAACAGAAAATCAATGTTGTCCTCATATCGTAGTTTGTATGCACAAAATTCGACATTTTTACGAGCGAAAAAAAATATGTTTTTGTATGAAACTTGATTGTTTATGAACTGAATATTGTTGATAGAACTAAATGCGAAGAAATGGCGTCAATGATTTGGTTTGACAGAGCGTATAGTTTTACCTAGCGACACAGAGATGTCATTACCGGTTTCATACTTGGACACCTGGTAAGTATGTACCATAAAATAGAAGGAAAACATGCAAACCAGTATATCATTATTTTCTTTGCACAAAAGCGAAGTTGCGAATGTTTTTAGTGTTCAAAAGCGAATATTAAATATATTAATTGTAAAACTATTGAAGAAGTACGTATGAAAAGTATTTATACAACATATTTTCTATATTCACGATGTGATACAAATGGTCACATATTCTCCACTACCTTAATCACTTTCTTATAACCGGGCTGCCGGGCCAAAAATTATATTATTTGCATAATTTTTCAACACCAACCTAACCACAACCTAAGGAATATTTCGTCTGGTATATTAACATATTAGTTAGGATGTTATTTTGCCGCATTGCACATTTTGAGGTCAGCCAGGGACGCCATTTTCAGTATTTAAAAACATTTAAATTTTACCCGTTTCAACAAAAAGTATTTTGAAAATATGTATCACAGTTCTTAATGACTATGAAAGGTAACTTTGCCCACAGAATGGGGGCATAAAATGGAAACAAAATTTACCAGTATGGTATAATTGAACCAAAGTGGCAGCCTTGTTGGAAACATGGAGCATGGACAAGTAAAGATGAAGAAAAAGTAACAAGGAAAGGAGGAAGAAAAGGTAAAATGTTGTACAGAAAACACTAAAAAATTATGTGCGATAGATTCTAGACATTACATGGAGCTTTGTCTTCTGAATGCAGGGGTGGGTGAATGAATTGATAATCTTTGCGGATAGACTTGAACCAAAATAAATAAATTTAATAACAACATTATCAATGATGATGACTTATTTTGATATTAATTTTATAGAAATTATATACAACAAACTACAGGTTACTTGAAAAGATTCTAGCCTGTTCTCCTTGATATGCAAAACTAAAACATTCGATTGCTGAATTTAAAAACGTGGTCGTACAATTGAAGAAGAACCGCGCACTGGACGTCCAAAAAATACCTCGATACCAGACACCATTGTAAAAGTACATGTTATTGTTTGTCAAAATCCAAGTGCCAATGTGTGAAATAGCTGATACCATAAGCATCTCAGAGTAACGAGTAAATCACTTGGGTCTACCATCGTGATCCTAAATTGAAACAGCACCGTTTACAGTGGACTGAAGCTGGATGTTCGGCGCCAAAAGGTTATGGCTACTGTTTTCTGGTATGGAAAAGGGATTTTGTTGATTGATTATCTTGAGAAATGTAAAACAATAAACTCAGAATACTATTAAGACCTTTTGGATAAACCGGGTTATAGAAGAAATAAATCCTTTTTCATCAAGACAACGCATCCCCTCACACAGGTGTTTTCACAATGGCTAAATTCAAGGAATTAAAGTACGATTTGCTTGACCATCCATCGTATGCACCATATTTGGCTCCCAGCGAATACTATCTGAAACAGTTCCTTCGGGGAAAGCGTTTTTCGTCGAATGAAGAAGCTATAGCAGCCGTAGAGGAATATTTTGAAAACCTTCTGGAATAGTACTTTAATGATGGGATAGATTTATTGGAAATGCGCCGGACTAAGTATATTGAACTGTTAGGAAATTATTACTTTACTTTACTTTACTTTTAATGGCACAACAGCCCATGGAGGGCCTAGGCCGAGCTTTTAGCATCCACTCATGTTGTGCGTGTTATATTTGTACATGAATGGAAGGGACCTGCAGTTTAATGCCGAATCCGGACGGCGAAGTGAAAAGCTTTTCATAGCAATTTTTACTCTTGTAGGTTTGCCATTGCCTGCCAAGAGGTGGTGCCGTGTAGAAAAGTTATTTTTTCTACTTTTTTTTTTATTTTGCCTGTGCCGAGATTCGAACCCCGGACATTCTGCGTAGCAGCCCAACGCGCTACCACTACGCCACAGCGACCACAGGAAATTATACTAAATAAAAAACCAAAACTAATAACAAAATATATAACTGTGTTTTAATATTTAGGGTAGAAACTTTTTGAGTAACCTGTAGTATCTACAATCAATAAGTTTAAAATAAAAGTTGACAAGTTTATATAATCTGCATATTGGCCACAACTAATCTGTGTTATTTTCACTTTCTAATTTAGAAATAAATGATTTTTTGTTATTTCCCTCTGCCTTTCGAAAGCCTGCCAACTTTAGACCTCTTTCAATGAATTTTCATTCCCATCTAATCACATTTTATGATTTTTACAATGAAAATGCATTTGATTTAATTATTTATTTAATTGGAAACTATTGTTAAACAGTTTTGTATTGTATGCATTCAACAGTTTCATTTCTTCTGATTCACTATGTACCATATAGCTATAAAATAGTAAATTTTGCTCAAAATGGTTAGAGTTGCAAAACGAAGGAGAACACTTACGAAGTGTTGAGTGACGTGAATTCAGCCATTGTTAGGTGCTGTGAAAAGCTGTGATCATGTGTACACATGTACGTACTACCAACATAAGTTTAGTAGCATGGGGTGATTAATTGAGGTCAAAAGATTCAATTACTTGAAAGTATTTGTGACTTTGGTTTTTGTGGTTGCAAGTTTTAAAATCTACATACATACCATACAATACATATGTTCGAAAACTTCGATTTTGTTAAAATGCAATTTCGTAAAAACAAACGATTAGAAAATAAATAAAGAAAATCTCATGCGTGCCTGAGTGTGTATTTGACTTTCTGAATAATGACATATTGTGTGGGACCACACAATGGCAAAAGACAATTGAAAGAGCCAAGTCACAAGTATGCCTAAATACACATAAGAAAATTTTACAAAAACAATCCAAAACAGGTTTGGGAAAAAGCTGAAATATAAAGAATAATAGAAAAAATTAAGGAGTTGTGTTTTTATCGAGCTACATTCAATACTAATTTTCAGAGTGATATTTTTTGTAAATTAGGATTAATGATTTATTTATTATTTAGTTACCTACGAAATTAATTTTTAAAACTATGCCTTAACTATAGTGGGCTTCAGGCCTAGTATTCTGACCTCCTCTAAAGTTGCTGGCTTATTGGCATTAACCAACTACTTAAAAAGAAATCCAATGTTGTTAAATCACATGAGCGAGGTAGCCATTCGACCGGACCATTTCTTGGGATTAGACGATTACCGAACTTTAACTTTAATATAGGTATCAATTATTTGACCAGCTGTTTGGCATGCGACACCATCTTGTTGGAATCACATACATATATATCACTGATTTCAACCCCATCCAATTCTGGCCAAAAATAGTCTTCCCGCACGATAGTGAACTCCTTTGACCGTAACATGATGATCATTTTCACCGACGAAAAATATTGTCCAATTACATCTCCGGCATGAAATCCACATCACGTGGTCACTTCTTGATGATTCAAAGGAGGCTCTTGAAGCACATGGGGGGTGTTGCTGTCCAATAAAGCATCTTTCGCTTATTGACAGAGACATTAAGCCATAAATGAGCTTCATCGCTGAAGAAGATATTTCATTGAAATTCAGGATTTTTTTTTTTAAACTCAGGATTGAGTTCTTGGGTTAATTCGATCTTATAAGGATATAGGCCATAATGTGGACTGAAAGATTCCCAATTCCTGTGAACTCCACTGCGAAATCAACTGATTTGTTTAATTTCAAACTGAAACATTTAAGGCTGCTATATTTTCGCTACTTCGACCGGTGTGTTGTCTCACTGGCATCTCACTCCTTAGGGTCGATTTTCATACAGAGAAAAATTGGTAAGATTGCCAATGTTCATAAACGGTGACTAAATGCATTATTTAATAGTAGAATCGTTTTATTCAGATTTTGGATATAACAGCACTGCCGCTGGTCGCTCTGGCGTTATGGTAGTGCGTTGGACTGCTACGCAGAGTGTCTGGGGTTCGAATCTCGGCACAGGCAAAATCAAAAAGTAGAAAAAATAATTTTTCTACACGGCACCACCTCTTGGCAGGCAATGGCGAACCTACAAGAGTAAAAATTGCTATGAAAAGCTTTTCACTTCGCCGTTCGGATTCGGCATTAAACTATAGGTCCATTAATGTACAAATGTAACACGCACAACATAAGTGGATGGGAAAAGCTCGGCCTAGGCCCTTTATGGGCTGTTGTGCCATTAAAAGTAAGTAACGTAAGCACCGCCGCTGGAGCAAGGTGAAATTATGGACACTTTAAGTGCAACAAGTGATAGTTATGATGATTTGTGTAGCATATGTAGAAGAAATTGCAGTTTTTACCCCGAAAAGTGATATATAGCCAACGCTTAAAATCGTGAACTAATAAAAAATAAGGGTGTTCACGTCCTCGATTGTTGAAGAAAATAACCGAAACTTTGTAATCTTATCACAGAAGGAAACTTTTCAAAAATACAAACTTTGTGTATGTAAATTAAAGAAGTAAATAGTTCTAGGGGATTGCCAAAAAAAGGAAAAATAAAAACTCACTGCATATTTTCCATTATAAATTCCAAAATATTGAAAGTTCTTAAATAATTATTATTATTATTAACAAAAAACTATTGAGAATAGCTAAATTGTAAAAATTTTTCCAGAACTCTCAACATTTTGGGTCTTTGCGCGAAAACTCTTTCAGGAGAATCGCAACAGACTCCTCTTGATAAGCTTTTTACGACTATTTTGTAGTTATATATATTACTCTTCTGCGATTCTTTGGTACTTCGTCGAAATCTCCTCTCAGCTGGTTGCCGAAGGGTAAGAGTTTCTCCAGAAAGGCTGAACTCCCGCGTTTAGAAAGCAACGACGCAGAAGATTAATTGAATCTCTTGCTCTGATCGAAGAATCAGCTACTACTATACAATTCAAAATGTATACTTTTTTAATTACTATGTAAATCTTTTGTTTAAGTGTGTGTAGATATGTATATAGTATGTGCGGACTATATTCTGCATATGTATACACATTCTTGTACATGAATTTACTTTTATGTTAATGGACCCAAGTTATAAATATGTGAATGCTTTTTTCACACGTAGGCTCTGTTGTTGACAGCTTCTTGTTCCTAGTGCTTTTCTTTTATTATTATTATTATTATTATTATTGCACAATAATAATAAGAAATAGCACAGGAGGAAGAGGAGAAGAAGGAAGCCTAAAAAGGTTTTAATCGTTATACCCGAAATTGAATATCTTTAAATTGAGGACTGCTGGTGGGAAAATATTTTATCCAATAGTGAAATTGTGGCCAAAAGTGGTTAATGTATACGTTTTAGCTTAATAATTTGGGTTTATTATTATTTTGTCTGTATGCCGAAAAAATGTTAAATGGAGAACGGCGTCAATATCATTATATTAAACTTTTTACATTGCTAGGAGGTAATATAAGCAAAGCAAAACAAAACAAAAATAAAATGTGTAGAAACAGAAAGGTGTAAAACTGTTTTCGTACATACCTACTTACTTCACTTAGGCACTTAGGCCCATAGGGTATGTACAATGGAATAATGTGTTAATTGACAAAGTTTAAGCGGGTGAAATACTTTAAGTATTTAATTTGCAGTCGGTGTACGGTTTATGGTTCGTAGATTATGGTTTGGATTGGTTTACAAAAATATGAAGGAATGATATCAAAGTATTTATATACGTGAAAACTCTCTTTTAGAAAACCTATGGGGAAAAAGAGTGAGAGTTAAAATGTAAAATATGTAGAAATATAAGAAGAAGAAGTTAACCCTTGATTTCAGTATCCATATTTCTTTCAATCAAATGAAATATACAGTAATTTTAAAAGTTTTTAATTCGAACTAAAATATTTTATTGCTCGCTTCTAAGAATTTTTATTTTACAAGAAATTATCGAAAAATAATATTATTTCCTTTTTTAGAACTTTGGTCGCCAAGAACCGTATGGAAGATCTTTGAAAGGATTAATATTTTTAAGTCCTCCTTGTGAAATTGTGAAATATAATATTAGATTATCATGTCCCTTCTAGACTTTCGGTCATCGTAGAAAATTCCAAAGCTAACGTACATAAACTCATCTAAATTACACTGCTTGTCTCTGAAAATTTAAATTGCAATATGTATTTTGATTGAATCCATAAAGTAGTGAAGAGTTTCTAATAATTACTTGTCAATTCTAATTGACTTATATCGCTCTTTTGCTGCAAAAACGATATAAAAAAAAGAAAAATGTGGAAGGTTAAGAACTCGCGGGTGATGTGAAACTTATCGCAACCAACTTGTTTCACTTTTATACATCAATCTGTCTTTTGTTTCTTTTTCTACATATTCCGATGTTCTTTCTATTTGACTCAATGCAATGGAAAAATCTTAAAGCAGCTTGGACAAAAATTTACCCAAATAAAGAATAATAATAATTTCGACGCTGAATTCTCATACGAAATTCCGTTCGTTCCTTTAAAATATGAGAGAGAGTGTATCACAGAGTGCATGAACAGACAGTGAGAACCGATATTGTGATCGGACTTTTCTCATACGAAGTACATACATTTATGAATAAATTTGTTATACAGCGATTGGACCGATGCAGAGACGTCAGAGACAGATATGGCATCCCATGTGTACAACATATGGTATATTGGGTGTCTTTTTTTAATTGTGATAAAACACGGAAAACTGTTAAATAATTTATAATTTTTTGACGTTATTGTTTGAATGTGATTTCGGGCATGTGGCCGCCGTTTCTGCCGCAATCTGGATGCCCAATTTTCACACAAATTGTATCTTGTAAGCACGGAAACCAAGATCTTTACCCAAAATTTTCCATAAAGTTGATGGATACAAGCTTAATTGTTGAGCATGATGATAAAACACTAGCCGTTACATCCGGAAAAATTCACCGGTTGGTGCTCTTTTTGGGTTTACCATTGCCTGCCAAGAAATGGTGCCATGTAGAAAATTTTTTATTCTACTTTTTGATTTTTGCCATTTTGCAAATCTAGTTAACTAGTGCCCAAAAAATTTCATAACATTGGATCGGCATCATAGTGTTACCTTGATGTGGGTCCTGACACATCGGAATATCAAGAGCGTCGAAATGATTGATGAGCTGTCGCGAAATCGATCTTCACTGAACGATTCCCAAGGCTGAAATAGTATTAGTGCAGTCAGGAGCGGAATCGTATACACCTCGAAAAAGCTAATTTTAGGTGGAAAAGGTTAACGGAATGCGGGATCAGCAGATCTTTACGGCTGAACTATAATTGGAAGAAAATAGAACAACAACGACATAACGAAAATAGAAGGGGTGTGTCAAGACTGACGGCAGCCATCACAGGTGTCCGGCATATTGGAGTGGAAACAGTTAGAATGTGAGTTGATGGAAGAAATTTAATGGAAGATGATCAAACCATCAAATGCATTAACTGCATTAGTTAAATATCGATTAATGGATTAACGATTTTCTGCCCAGCTCTGGATATAACTGCACTATTAGCTACTGAAACTTTGACGTACAGCGCTGTTCTGGATACCCGTTACCTATTAAACTTTATGCATGTGGAACACGCTATGCTCAAAATATGACTTTTCGTCGCATGCGTAATTTAAACCTCTACGGCAATTTTGACATTTCCGACTCTCTCCAGTACATAAAGTTAACTTTATTGAATTTTTCAATCGCTACACAGCTTTATCGCTGTGCAACTAACTAATAATCTGTAGCTGTGCAGAAAGTCAAATGTGGATTTATTCTCTCCAATCAGCGCGTTGACAGCGTATTCCCGAAAACAGTTGAATCGGTCATCAAATACATAAATACGACATGCGGATGTGCCCCTCTTGCGATTAGGCGGTTAGTATGTGTTATTTATGTGAGCAATTTTCTACAAAACCTTCCATAGTAAAACCCGGTTAAACACATCAGCTGAAGGTATCACGCTTTTACTGAGGTACTTAAGCGGGGAAAGCACTTAAAAGGCGGCAACATTTCTAGGGATATTTGCAGAAAAAAGCACCAAATTACAGTCACTAAAGTGAGAATGACACTTAAGAGGGGAGGTACTCAACCGGGGTTTACTGTATACTATTTGTTACTATCGTTTTAAATGGTGCAATGAACTCTAACAGTTGCTGTCAAAAACTAAACAAAACCCAGAAACAAATACCCACCAGGTAACAGAGTGCAGAAGTTGGGGCAAATATGTTATAATCATAAATGCAATAATAGTGAAATAACAAAAATAATAATAAATCAAACAAAGCGTGCTACAATTAAAGGTGAAATGAGAACGCATTAGGAAAATATTGGTAAACGAAGTGGCAATTCAAATGTTATTAGCTCCTGAGTTGTGCATATGTTGCTTTTTTAGCGCAATGCGCGCACGTAACAATAACCATATTGTGTGTGTGAATGTGTGTCCCAATGACGTTGTTTATAGCGTTACCATCATATCTCTTTTAAGAAGGACATGTTCTCTTTTCTACATAAATTATTTTTTCCTTGACAAATGACGTACTTTTTGTTGTCAGTCTACAGTTCCTCAAATCTTAGAACTTCCAAAGCTGTCCTGTCGCGATTATAGTTTTAATTAGTAAATAATTTTATTGAAACAAATTTGATAATATTATTAATAAAATTAAAAAAAAACAAACATGTTCTTTATTAATTTTGAAGGAAAAGTTAATAAATTTTCCTTCTCATTCTTATTGTAAACGAACAATTATTTCGGGTTTCCAAAACCTTATATGAAACTAACTTTATTGGAAGTATCACAGGGAAAATATAGATTCCCGATATCAAGAAGTTGCTTTGGTATGGCACATAATTTCCGCACCGGCTCCAAGCGTGTAAAATCTGCCTGTTCCTTATAGTGTCGGCCACCATTTATTTATTTATTTATTTATTTTTATTTTTTTTCGAAAACCGGCACAACAAAGTTTAAAACCTTATTAGCAGTACCGGCAGCATGTAGTATAAACAAGATTAAATACGACTTATAATATATATTGCACGACATACAAATTTAAACTTTACTTTAAAATTAAACATTAAACATCTATTCATCTATTCGTAAAAAATTTTAATAACATGATATATTTCATTATTTCCTATTACAGCGAAGAAAGAAATAAAGCTAGTTTATTTTTGAATTGTGCAGCATTATTACCAGATCTTAAACTATTAGGAAGTGCATTCCAAAGACGAACAGAGTGTACAAAAAACTGCCTTTCAGACGTTAAACAAGAAACACGTAAACAGTTAATCATATTAGTTCGGCCACCATTGTGGCCGAAAATTTATAAAAATTCAAGCAACTATAGCATGATAAAGTGGATGAGGTTTTATTTACAGCAGTCATGACCGAGTTGATATTAATAAATAGAAACATTTTTCCATTATTAAAGCATTTTCTTTTATTTCTTACTTTGTTGTCTAATTTCTTACTATGTAAAGGGTATTTTTTTGCTACTTGGTTTTTGACGTTTATATTTCTAACAGATCACGCGTGATTCTTGACATGTGTCAAAGTAAAAAATGCTCAGCTTGGTTTGCCATTTCATTTTATTTAAATTTGTTATCAAAATTCGTACTCTGTGAAAAAAGTGTTTCTCAAGCTTTTTGTCGCAAAATTTTCTTCAGCGTCGAGGCTCATTTTTAGCTCAATCGATACGTGAATAAGCAGAATTGCCGTATTTGGATTGAAGACCAGCCAGAAGCAATTCAGCAGCTCCAATGCATCGCGAAAAATGCAGTGTTTGGTGCGCTTTATGGGAAGGCGGCATCATTGAGCCGTACTTCTTCTAAGGAGATGAAGGCCGCAATGTGACGGTCAATGGAGAAAGGTACCGTTCGATGACAACAGACCTTTTTTTTTGCCGAAAATGCAAGAATTGGACTTGGCCGACATGTGGTTCCAACAGGACGATGCCACATGCCACACTGCACGCGAAACTATGCATCAATTGAGAGGCGAATTTGGTGAGCAGTTAATCTCACGTTTTGGTGCAGTCAATTGGCCACCAAGATTGTGTGATTTGACCCCGTTAGACTATTTTTTGTGGCGCTATGTTAAGTGTCTTGTCTATAGGGACAAGCAAACACGATTACTGCATTGGAAGCCAATATTGAATGCGTCATTGGTCATTGGTGAGATTCCGGCCGATTACCGTTTGCCGAAATGAAGCGTAGCCGTTGGCAACATTTAAGTGAAATTATTTTTAAAAACTAAATGTTCTTTGACAGAATTTTGAAAGCGATTTTTTTCTATTTTGACGGTTTTCAGTTACCTATTTCCATTGCACTTTTTTTCGAAAATTGCTGTAATTTGTTTCTTGGACTTTCAGATACTGACTGCTTAAAATATGTAAAATATGTATTAGAAACCTAACTTAAAAGATTATATTTATATTTACAAATTTATATTTCTCGGAATAATTTGAGAAATATTTATATTTCATCCAACAACGAGTGGAAAGGCATCCTTTTATACACGTCCCTTCAACATCAAACAAACTTACATTTTTTAGCAATGGGAAACCTACTTGAGTAAAAATTGTCTATGAAAATCTTCTCACTTCGCCGTTCGGATTCGGCATTAAACTGTAGGTCCCTTCCATTCATGTACAAATATAACACGCACAACATGTGTGGATGCGAAAAGCTTAGCCTTTGGCGCTACATGCGATCATAGTCGACACTGATAAACTGAAGTTCATTGTGGTAAAGGCATAACATTTGCCACAATGGCTGCCTATCTCTTTATCGGTGTCCTGTGTGATCACAGTCACTCTCTCATTCTCCCTTCTTCTTCCTCTCACCTATCAATCTTCCTTTCATTCAACACAATGCTCTGCATTCATAGGGGTACACCCTGTGAGTTGAATGTAACAATAAAAAATAAAAAATATGGTTTTGTAAGAATTTACTTACTACATTCATATTCTTCCTGTTCTCTTTTTTACGTTCGGAAGTTCTCTTTTTCCAATGGTCAGTTATGGTAACGTTAGTTGGGTATGAAAATGAACTTTCAGTAAACGCGCACAAAATCAATCAAAAATGTCGAAAATCCATTGATAAAATAACGTATGTAATATTAATACATTCATTACTTGTATGTAATCATAATATCAACTTTCTGATTACAATCATTCGTTACTAGACAGAGCCAATAAAAACAGCTTTGTTGATAAATTAATATGTTGCATTTTCTGCTACTTCATTGTTCTACGCTTGAATGATTTTCAAGTGACTTTTATGCAATTAAGACTAAAGAGTGGTGGTCGCTCTGGCCTAATTGATAGTGCTTTGGCCTGCTACGCAGAATGTCCGGTGTTCAAATCTAACCACAAGCTAAATCAAAAAAATTAAAAAAAAAATTGTCTACACGACATCACCTTTTGGTAGGCAATGGCAAACTTACAAGGGTAGAATGCAATTTGTGCGATTGTGTTGGGTACGCGTAAAAGCTTTTATAATATATTGATACTTCGGCAAACAGTAAGTTGCAAAAGTAATTGTACACATTTTAAAAGGAAAGCATTAGTTCATCTATGCATTTATATTTCACTTCCTTAGTTTTTTATGAGAATCATATTAGAAACATGGTGATGGGTCATTCTATTCTAGAATATAATTTAAACGAGTACATACTATATGTAATTTTTATGCTTGGGATACTTATCATCTCTTATTTGCTTCCAAAACTCTTCACCAGCTTCTGAGGGAATTATCCTAAGACTTCCTGAAGCTCAATTCTTTGTGCTTGTATGTTACAAATAAATGGATAATCGTGGAAATCTATACTATTTTTTATAACATCAAAATCCTTAAATCTGGGACTTAAATTTTCTAAAAGAGTTTCTATTATTTTCGAATATTCTAACATTTTGTTAAATTCTTTATGTTCATGAAATATTTGTGCTAAGTTTGGTAAGTTAGATATATTATAATTTTTTAATTTCGTTCAATAGTATTTGTTTTTTTTTCAAAATGGTTTATGATTCTTACTAAATGATTTATTTTTTTTTATTTTTACTCAGAAACAGTAATTTTAATTCGTTAATTATCGCATGAAAAAGCCAAATCAAAAATAAAATCTTTGGCCTTAAGAGCTAAAATAAACTTTTCGACGTCTTACTTCTTTTATTAAATTAAATAATCTTTGCAATGCAGGCATTACCCTCTACTAAGCCAATGTACTTCAGTATACGAGGTATGATCAAAAAATAACCGCTATTTTCAACAACAAGTAACTTGTCCCCTTCAAAGTAATCCCCCTTAGATATAATACACTTATGCCAGCGTTTTTTTCCAATCCTCGAAACACTTCTGAAACGCGCTTTTTGGTATCGCCAACAGCTCCTGTTTCGATTTTTCTTTTATCTCCTCAATCGTAGCAAAACGCTTTCCTTTCATCGGTGTCTTCAGTTTTGGGAAGAGGAAAGAGTCAGCGGGGGCCAAGTGGTTGAGGCATGATAACGGTTTACGCATAAGCGACGTTGTTTTTGCTCAAAATTTAGTAATTTTGGAACAATCTTCGCTGCCGCACGTTTCATGCCTAAAATATCCGTAAAAATTGCTTGGCATGAGCCGAACGATATGCCAACATCATCAGCAACCTCTCTGATAGTAATTCGACGATTATCCAAAATCATTTTCTTCACTGCGTCAATGTTTTCATCGATTGTTGACGTGCTCGGGCGACCAGGACGAGCATCGTCATTGACATCTTCTCGGCCTTCCTTAAACCGGTTATACCACAATTGAACTTGTGTTCTGCTCATAGTAGACTCGCCAAAGGCCACAGTCAACATTTCAAATGTCGTTGCGCATTTAATTTCATTTTTTACACAAAACTGAATACAGTTTCTTTGATCCATTTTTTCGAATAGTAAAAAATCGAAGAGCACACCAAAACCCGACTTACCTTTTTATCTGTCAAAAACAAACTGACAATCCAAATGGTTGGTATTGCCAACATATATAACAGACTTGTGTACCAACATAACAAAAAAAAAAAAATGCGAAAATCGAACATACGTAACTCACGAAATTAAATAACGGTTATTTTTTTATCACACCTCGTATAAGTTCGTCAAAAAGGGATTTAAACTTCCTGTGGTTGAGATCATCAGGGCCACCGTTTATTTTATTAATAATTTTTACTGCGATGTCCATTGTATTATTCAATAATGGAATGTTGGCACATTTGTGTTTTTAGTTCCGTGCATAATTAGCAATTAAAATTAAAGTGTAATTCGTCTTGAATATTGAGATGTTCTTTATGACAAGAACTGTAATGCCTTTCGACATTAAATTTGTGGTTACATTTCAAATTGCGTTGGCATACCAAGCATACTGGCTCCACAATGTTATTTAGAGTAAATAAAAAATCACCTTCCCAATCGTTGTTAAACATTTTGTATGCACTATATATTGCTGTGTGATTTTCGTATACTTATTACCCGCTCGCATGAAGTCTGTATGTCGACTGATCAACAGCCGGGAAAAAAAAATCAGGTTTGCTAATATTGCACCATTGCTTTCTAGCGCTTTCTAGCATGACACGATCTGTCGTGCATGTGTAAGGTGCTGGTTATGCTGGTGTTCGCTGTTCGACGAACACATCATATTTTTCTCTCGTGCTCGGTGTAGTGGTTACACTGAAGTTCGTTACAAAGTTATTTTTGGTCGAAATTCATTTTTTTTTAATAGTATTTTGTTCGCAACGTCAACAATAAATGGTATACTATACTAATGGTATACTTTTATCAATATGGAGAGTGAAATTAATAAAATAATTGAAAAATTATGCAAATAATATGATTTTCCTTCAATAGTTTTATGAATAATATATTTAATATTCACTTTTAAAAATTAAAAAAATTCGCAACTTGCCTTTTTTACTGCATATGAATATAATGATGTACAGGTTTGCATGTTTTCTTTCAATTTTACATAAATTTTTGTTCTTTTTTTGTTGAATAACTCATTGCTAATCCCGAATGCTCGGCGTGTTCGGTGTACATTTCACCCAGCATATCGTGTTCGTTGTGAGAGTGAGTAAAAGCGCTCTCTTTGTGTTCGGGCAACAACAATTGCATGGTGTTCGCCGAGCAAAATCTGAATATAACCACAGCCTGAGGTACTGGTTATACTGGTGTTCGCCGTTTGACGAACACATAATATTTTACTCTCGTGCTCGGTGTAGTGGTTACATTGGTGTTCGTTACAGAGTTGCTTTTTGTCGAAGTTCAGTTTTTTTATTTATATTATATTGTTCGCAATGGCAACACTAAATGGTATACCAAAAAACTTTAAACGATTTCATCAATCGCGTGAAATTAATAATATAATTGAAAATTTCTGAAACTAATATGATTTTTCTTCAACAGTTTTATGAAAAATATATTTAATATTCACTTTTAAAAACTAAAAATATTCGCAACTTCGCTTTTCTGCATATGAAAATAATGATGTATAGGTTTGCATGTTTTCCTTGAATTTTACATACATTTCTGTTCCTTTTTTTGTAGAATAACTCATTGCCACCCTGAATGCTCGGCGTGTTCGGTGCACATTTCACCCAGCATATCGTGTTCGTTGTGCGAGGGAGTAAAAGCTCTTTTTTCGTGTTCGGGCAACAACAATTGCATGGTGTTCGCCGAACAAAATCTGAATATAACCACAGCCTAAAAGAACATAACCTCCATATGTGTACATGTTTTCGCTCGCGAGCTCAAGGGCTTGGCATAGCTGGCCTACAGTGTCGGATTCACCTCATCTTAGCCTACAAAATATAAACTTTTTAAAGTTTAAACTTCCATCTTTTATATCTCACAGAAGCAATGCACTTCTCTTTGACAGCTAGCTATAGTTAAGTTCCTCAAAAAAAATTTTATAATCTATAAGTATATATAACACAGAGCCTCATGAGTCAAATCAAATCAAATTGCATAAGTAAAACATTATAAGTTAATTCTGGTTTCCATTATTTTTTTTTTAACACAAAATAGATGAACTGTTCAAGTAAAGCCCCATTGTAGGTATGTACAAAATCTCGACTAAGTAAATGAATCAAAAATTAACTATTGACGTCTTGATTTAATTAGCCAACATTTTTAAATTGTTCAATTGATTAATATACAAAGTTTTTTTTTTTGCCGAATGCTTAAAATGTGCCAGGAACAGGAATTAATATTTAGAAGGAAGACAACTAATAGATTTAATGCTTTCGCTAGAATTAATTACTTTGCTAATTTCTCAACTGTAACGTGACATCAAACAATTATCATGTACTCTTGCCGATAATACGAGAGCATTTAAGTTAATGACACACAAGCAAATTTATTTCATTTTTTCTTTATTGCGTTTTTTTTTTCGAAAACGATAAGAAAATTAATTTTTTCGGGTACAATATGCGTGCATTTGAAGCTGATGAGGGAGACTTTTTGTTAGATAT
The DNA here is from genome assembly GCA_958295655.1 of Palloptera scutellata. Lineage (NCBI taxonomy): Eukaryota > Metazoa > Arthropoda > Insecta > Diptera > Pallopteridae > Palloptera > Palloptera scutellata. Next base: position 41,099,453 of record OY282451.1, read on the forward strand.
TGATTGCCTTAGATAAATGATTGCCTTCTCCTTGTGATTTTTCATCACACTGCTTGTATGCACAGGAAATTGTTTACTTTGTCATGCGTGTTGAAATTGAGTTTGCATTGAGGCCCTTGTGCCTACACCGTGAACAAAAACTGTGATTTCAGTAGTTCATCGCTGCTTTCAAGAATATCTATCGTATTGAACGCAATTTGTTAGTTTTCACAGTTTCGTATTTTGCATTGATAATTTTCGTTCATATTAAAACAAAAGAAGAACTTCAGTTTGGTTTACCAATAAATTGATAAAAAAAATTCCATACTTCGTGTTTTAAAAAAGTTTCAAAGGGGTAAAAGAAAATGAAAGGCAGCGCCCTTTATCAATTATTTTATATTATTTTTGTTTTGTTTTTTTAATATAATCACATATAGTAATTACTATGACGATGTTAATTATAATAATTAATTTTTATTAGGAACCATGACAAAAAAATACGTTACCCAAATATATAATAATATCGTAAGTAAGTTTTACGAACGAGTATGTATGCTAAAACCACGAATATACAAGTTGATTATTTTGTGAAAACACACTTAAGTTTATGAGAATGAGAATTTACCAACCATATCAAGACGGAAATCGAACCCGCAATCTTCCGGGTGAAAGCCAAGTGCGCTACCCACTAGACAATCGAGGTGGTCTATCCCATCGGTAAACAAACTGTTTCCGGGTTTGCTTTACTCACACCAAGCCAGCAACCCTCTTGATTTTTGGTTGCGTTTTCGTTTTAAGTCAACCATTGGCAATTGTTCGGTGAGACGATCTCGGTAGTTTAGTGGGTACAGCACTAGAATTTTACCCGGGAGGAGTTCACCTGTTGGCATGATGTGCGGGAGCCGCACCTAAGTATTACAGATGTAAGGAAGTACTATCGGGGAAAATGTTGAAAAAAGGAAATCAATGGAGGTCGATGTTATATTTTACCCCTGTAAGATTACCTTGAACGCGAGCTCCCTTAAATGTAGGTGATGAGGGGTTAGTATGTTGGGGAGTACAAAATAATTGAGGTCAGTCTTACACTTTAACTCTCCAGCAACGGCTCCTAACCAGCTGTCGGGTAACTTACTTTACTTACTTACTTTTAATGGCACAACGGCCCATGGAAGGCCTAGGCCGAGCTTTTCGCATCCACTCATGTTGTGCGTGTTATATTTGTACATGAATGGAAGGGACCTGCAGTTTAATGCCGAATCCGAACGGCGAAGTGAAAAGATTTTCATAGCAATTTTTACTCTTGTAGGTTTGCCATTGCCTGCCAAGAGGTGGTGCCGTGTAGAAAAATTATTTTTTATACTTTTTTTTTTTTATTTTTGCCTGTGCCGAGATTCGAACCCCGGACACTCTGCGTAGCAGTCTAACGCACTACCACTACGCCACAGCGACCACAGCTGTCAGGTAACTATTTTCATGAAAATGCCAAATGTTGTAGAGTAAAAATTAATGCAGGTCGGCTTTACTATTCGACGCTTAAGAATTACCCTGGAAGCACGGGGAGCCTATTTCGTAAAAAAGTAAATTTTGTATGGCGTAGTGGTAGTGAGTTGGACTAGGTTACGCAGAGTGTCCGGGGTTCGAATCTCGGCACAGCCAAAATCAAAAAGTAGAATAAAAAAAGTTTCTACGCAGCACCACCTCTTGGCAGGCAATGGCAAACCTACAAGAGCAAAAATTCCCTATGAAGATCATTTCACTTCGCCGTTCGGATTCGTCATAAAACTACTAGGTTCCCTATACATATACACAAATTTAACACGCACAACATGAGTGGTTGCGAAAAGTTCATCGAGGCCCTCCATGGGCTGTTGTGCCATTAAAAGAAGAAGAAAGCAACAGTTCGAATTGGAGGGTAAGAATTTTCACAAAAAATGTTGGTCACCGAAAATTGATGGAGTCGGTCTTACAATTGAACCTTCTAGGGGTGGCTCGTGATCAGCTTTTAGGGTAATTTGTCGATGTTCCTCTAATTTTTCTGAATGCGACGCTACTTAGCCCCACTCCACCTCTGCAATAAACAATTATGTAAAATGCAAATTGTCGTGTACATGTATTTTGTTTTTGTAAAATTATGAAGACCAAAAACAAATCACAAGCACACAAGCATAATTACATAATTCAGGGTATTCTCTTTTCAGATTTATTTATATGTCTGACTTACTTTTACTCCGGACTCTGAGATTTTTATCAAAACTCACTCGCCATTCTGTCTGTACTCTGAAATATATAATATTTTTTCATTACATAAGACCAAAAGTTATGAAAATAACGAGTTTAGCAATTCTTTTAATTCTTTTAATTAAGTCGTAAACAAAATAAATAAAGTTTACTATCTCTACAAAGATTTACTGCATTGGAATGCATAATTTTATCTTTTTCACCTTCTATATAGAACAAGGTGAAAATAATATTTTAAAGAATATATTGCCATCAAAAATATGAATAAAACTTGTTGAAAATAAAATAACAAGAATAACAAAAATTATATGCAAAATTTGCTCTAAATTTTGAATTGTTAATAAAATGTTCTACATTGCTTCTGAACGAAAAGTTTAGGTAGCCCAGAATTTTAAATAAAGTAGAAGTTTTTAATATTGTTATTCCATATTTTAGCTTGATACTCGTATTTCCATAAGTGCCTTTTGTGATAAACCAGAAATTTGTGTTTCAATGTTTGTCATCAAATCAACCTTGACAAGACATTTGATTGATAAATCAATATTTACGCATGTTGTTTGCTGTGTTTTTCATGCAAATTATGAACACATATTCACACATATTCATAAATTTACATATTCAAATGCAGATATTTTACATACCTAATATACTCGTAGATACATAAAATATGTATATACAGGGTGCGCCATCTTTTATGCCGGTATGTGAATATTGAATATCTTAAAAATTATTTAATATGGTCCTTTACAATTTATTAGGACTAGTTTTTGAATACAACATTAATCAAGTGGCCTTGGTAATTGAACAAAGCAAAATGTACCCTTTTTGCTGCGTTTTCCAACACTTTTTCGAGCATCTCCGGCGGTATAACGATGATTTCGTCGTCAATGGTCTGAGGCTTGCTGGCGTACGCTTTGCTTTCCAAATAACCCTACAAAAAGTAGTCTGGAGGGGTCAAATCTGGGTGGCCAGTCAATGACGCCATTTTTTGACATCGTGGCATCGCTCACCGTCTTGTTGAAACTTGTAACCGTCCAGACCTTTTTCACACATTTGTGGGCACACATAATGAGCATCCAACCCCCACCGATATCGATGCCCATCGACTGTTTAGCCTTCCCTGCAGAAAAATGCCCCAATGATGGTTTTGGCGTAAACACCGACCCAAGCAGTGATTTTTTGATAATGCAATAATGTTTCATGGATCTCGTGTGGATTTTTCGTTCCCCAAATCCGGCAATTTCTCTTGTTAACGGCGCCGAAGAGTGTAAAATGGGTCTCGCCGTTCTTTATAATTTTCCTCCAAAAATCAGATTCAGTGTCAACCATTCGAGTGACTGTTTGGCCGTATTCCAAGCGACGTGGAATATTACCTATTTGAGTCAATTGCACTTTATAGGGAAACAAGTATAAATCATCCTTCAAAATGCGCCGCAAGCTTATTCAATATACGCCAAAATGCTGAGCGCGGTGACGATACAACATATGTGGGTTCTCGGCAACACTCTCTCTTACCGTTTCAAGCAGTTGATTGGAACGTCTTGGGCGATCTCTCATTTGTGAAGCCCTTGAAATTAGGCATTTTACTAGAGCAGACCGCAGTTAATAATGTACATATATATTTACATAAATACTCACAGCCATACATACATACATACTTAACATACGCACATACTAAAAGTCACAGAAGAGAGGGCGAATCTTTCAGTAGCAGCAATTGAGCTTCATTTTCGAAAACAAAATTCAATTACATACATTTGGAATTGATTCATTTGGCGATAATTTTTTGGTAGCTTCTTTTACGAAGTTGATAAAGAAGGGGGACCATTATAAAATATTACATTTTGATATTGTTTCTAGTTGTTTTGCTAGGGAAAGCGGCAGATCTTTAAAATTAATTTAATCGCAAAACCATATACACCAACACCAACAAGTCAGAATAAGTACGTAAATAATGAATAAATAATAACATCCTTGACAACAGGTGTTGCGTAAAATGTGAAAAAATTTGGATGTTTTCATTAAATATTTCTTCTTTCTTTCTTTTAATGGCATAACAACCCCTTTTGAGGGCCTAGGCCAAGCTTTTCGCATCCACTCACGTTGTCCGAGTTTAAATATCTAAATAAATGAGAGGGAACTACAGTCTTATGGTGAATCCGAATGGCGAAGTTTAAAGCTTTTCATAGACAATTTTTACTCTTGTTGGTTTGCCATTGCCTGCCAAGAGCTGGTGCTGTGTAGACAAATAGTGTTTTTTCCTTTCTGATTTTACCTGTACCGAGATTCGAACCCCGGACACTCTGCGCAACAGTCCAACGCACTACCACTTTGCCACATTTACCATTCCCATTTACATATAATTTAACTTTTAGGTGGCTTTTACTAATGGAAACAACATTGCTGGAATTCTTTTCAAAATGGCTGGTTGTGTGCTCCTCATATCTCGCACTCTAATACTCATCCTACCCGCATTACCCTCCGTACGTGTTGCAATTACTTTATTAAATAGCAATTTGCCTACGATGCTGAAGAGGCATTTATAAAATATTTCCTTTCATTCTATGTACTTAAGTGCCTACTACAATTATATTAAAATTTCATAAATTCTATGACTGGGAGGGAAAGGAACTGAAGATTTAGTACACTGTAAAGAAACTGATTTCGAAATTCAATCCCATTGTTTTGAAGCATTCAAAATTCGTGAAATCAATTCAACTTCAATTATGAACGATAATTTTCGTTCAGTGTATTTGTATTTAATAAGTATTGATTTATTTTGAAAGAGTGATTTATTATATTAAAAACTTAAATTGCTGCAAACGTGAAATGGGTGCGGCAAATAAAATATTTTGGATTTATTCGTCGAAATCATAGGCAGTTGTGAGGTGTAACAAGGGGGTGAAGAAAAGTTGTTCTTTATAAAGTGTATGAGTGGCGAATTTGTGTCACTGGTGCAGTTGATATGCCCGCTTTTACACTAGCCAAGTGTGCTCGAAATTAGATATCCAATTATCTTCTGGTCTCGCCACTTGCTTCTCTACGCAGCAAAATTTTTTGAGCAATTTTGTTCATAATTCAAAACAACGAAAATTATCCGTATTTTCCTTCTCAACTACAAACTCGACTCGCTTTCGAGAAAACTCCTCTAGCCGAAAATGGGATTATACAATGTAGCTCTTGAGGCATCTAATTAATTATTTAACTTCACTGTTTTTTTATCCATAATTGAAATTCCATTTAGTACCTTAGCGTTGAATTGTTCTAAATATTATGTAATGGAACTCTGCGTACTCTTAGTACTTCAGAAAATGAAATTGAACGATTTGTATCGAAGTAACTCGGAGAGCTCACATCAGTCTTCTTTTTTAACTGTTCCTCTAAAGGAAATAAAAATAAAAAATAAATGTGGCCGAAAATTAGCTACATATAAGTATGTCGTGAAAATCACAATTTAGTTGGCGATGTATAGAAAAACCGAAAGCTAACGTCATCGAAGAACAATGCAACCCTGTTGCGAAAAAAAATTCTCCGAGAACTGCAAGAAGACGACTTCAGGGAGCATAGTTGAAAAGCCCCGCAATGCCAGGTAAAAGCCATGGTTATTTCAGTGCAATAATCAAATTCAATTCGGTGTAAAAGAGTTAAAAGAGGCTCATTTGGCTCAAAGATCTGTTGAATTTTGAGGTGCAATCATTTAAAGTAAATATTTTCTTTAAGTAGAGTTTTGTTTTTTTGTATATCCTTAATAATTTTTTTTTTATAACACACATCTGGTGTGTGGCCGCTGTGGCGTAATTGGTAATGCGTTGACCTGCTACGCTGAGTGTCCGGGGTTCGAATCTCGGCATAGGCAAAATCAAAAAATAGAAAAAACTATTTTTCTACACGGCACCACTTCTTGGCAGGCAATGTCAAACCTACAAGAGTAAAAATAGCCTATTAAAAGCTTTTCACTGCGCCGTTCGGATTCGGCATACAACTGTAGGTCCCTTCCATTCTTGTACAAATGTAACACAGCTCGGCCAAGGTCCTCCATGGGCTGTTGTGCCATCAAAACAAAAGAACAACATCCGGTGTGTGTATTATAAGGCACAAAATGAGAGAAGAATATTATCCAGACTGCGTGGTGTCTAGTTATGATGATATTGGATTGTTTGGCGCTTGGTGGCGTTGGTGAAATTACATTTTGACAAGGCAGAATGAACAGCGATAGCTAATCGCACTACGCAATTGTTTTGGTGGCACAAACTTGCAAGTCATCAAGTTTCAATAAGACAATATTTCTTGCCACAAATCTAGGTCAACAATTGAATGGATACAAAATAATAATATCGTTCGATATCATGAGCATAGCACCGAAATTCTTGCTGAGATTTCTCAGTGTGATTATATTTTTACTGGTCGGAGATATCTTCACAAAAACCACTTTATTTTACTTTATTCGTTTGAATTGATCTCAACATAAATACAACAGCGCAAAAATGGTAAGCTACAAAATTTTGATTTTTCCAGCTAGTAAATACTATACAGATTTTCAGCCTGTATAGTATTTTATGTTTGTTTTTTTTTCAAACTTATTTTATCTGTTGTAAAATCCAATAAATAACATTATCCGTTGGCTTTCTGCTGTTTGATTGTTTATTTATTGGAAAATCATTTTTATATCCTCTTAATAAGAACGCTCCATTGTTCGTTTCTGCCCTACTGTAATGCTTGTATGTGAGTTAATACTTAAGCATATTTTATGTAATGAATAAACAACACAAGTGTCCCGAAAGGCTTTTCAAATTGACCCTTAAGTTTGAATCTTAACTCAAAGAAAAAACCACAAAATGAGTAAATGGAAGAAACCCAATCAAAAGGAAATCAATATACAATGAAGGTAGCCACAGATTTGTTTGTATGCAAAAACATTTTTCCTTTTTATTGTTGCAAATATTTGACACGTCGCTCCAACAGTTATTTGCATATTGACCTTGGCTTGATTCAGATTATTCCATTTGAGGTTTACTTACACACATGCAGGTTTGTATGAATATATTTCAGATTCATATTTTCTCACCTATGTATATGACGTTGGCCGACAAAATCGAGGTATTGCAATTTAAAAAGAAGGAAACGTTTGCAGTTCGTAAGGAAGTGAAACGAAGTCGGTTTCCAACGTTACGAGGTCAAGGGAAAAATAACAAACAAAAAAAACAATCAAATATTAAGCATGATGTTGGCCGACATAAATATTAATCCTGACTTCAGAAAAAAAACGTCACATTCAATTGATCGAGAATCATTAGGAGGTGAAACGAAGTCACAATGATATTTTACGAAGTCACAATGTTATTTTACGAATTCTAAGGTTCATTAATACAAAACAATCAAATACTGAGCATGAAGTTGTCCTACACACAGTAATTAGCCCCATAGACAAAATTAAAAAAAAATATATAAAATATTATTCCTGACTTCAGAACCTACAATCCGGAACTTACAATCGATGGAGAATTGATGGAAGGTGAAACGAAGTCAGTTTCCATCGTTACGAGGTCTACAGTTAATTAATAAAAAACTGTTAAATACTGAGCATAAAGTTGTCCTACACACAGTGATTAGCCCCATAGGCAAAATTTGCGATTTGCGATTTTTCTGAAGACCTCTTAACGTTGGAAACTAACTTCGTTTCACTTCCTTACGAACTCCAAACGATTCCTTCTTTTTAAATCGAAATACCTTGATTTTGTTGGCCAACGTCATATAGGTTATTTTCTCACTACGAAAGTATACATTGAGTAGGTGTGTGTGTGCATGTGTGTGTGTGTGTGTTTGCGTGTAGTAAATGCGCTATATAAATGTGTATTTGTTGAACGTATTCTTTAATATTGTGTGCTGGCAGGCATGTAGTCGTCTTTTGTATTGCTCACGTAAATTTGCGCAGTTGAAACAATGAAAAACACCTTCATATATGTATAGTAACAACGAAAACAACAGAAATATACAAAACACTTACAATTCAACAATAACGAACGAACGAATGGACAAATACAAAAAGGTATAATTTTTATTTTCACTTTCTTTTTGTTTGTTGCTACAGCTTTAAGGTAATATCCTTGAACTAAATAAAAATAGCATAAATATAAAACGGAAATGTAAGGCACAAATGAGAGCTATGTGCTGACATACCGTGTTGTGCGCTGCATGTATACAAATGTCAATACACATGATGGAATATGCGTAAATCCAAACTGTGTGGCATTATTCTTTTGCGTTTTGGTTTATTTTTTTGTTAGATGGTTTTGTGTTGTTGTTTAATTCCTAAGAGATTTATAAGAGATATAATGCTTTAAAAGTGTAAATGCAAACACTGACCCGCGAGACACTACTTGCAATATTTTTTAATTCTTGCACACCGATACGTATTAGTAACATTTAATAGCACTTTGATTGCGAGGCAGTTATTATTCCACATTATTTAATTTTCATCTCTAATAACGCCATCTGGAATGCATTTGTGTTCATAGCAGCTTGTGCATGATTTAACAACATATATAATTATAGAATTTTCTTTTCGAAGTCTTACGTTTTTCTTTCTAATTTCTGAAATACATAACTTACCCTGTATTTTTGACCGCTATTCAAATTCAATGTATGTATTTGTGTTAATATTTCTGCCTTACAAAAACATAAAAACCCAATACATAACTTAAAGTTTAAAAAATGTGACATTGGATGGCAAGAAAAACCAACAATATCTAAAATTTTCTTACTCAAAATTCGACAATAAGAAATCATGAAACTTATTACATTTTCTGATTCCATTTAAAAAAAAAAAAACACTTGCATATTTGTGTTTTCTTTTGTTTCTTTATCATATTTGTGTGTTTTTTATTTATCTTATTTGATTTTTTTCATAACTTTGAATAATTTTTTAATTTCCCTTTCATCACAAATTTTCGTTTCATAACTGGAATTAATATTTTTCTCCTTGGCAAAATATAGTAAGAATAAATACCTAAGTAATGCTATTTATTTATGTGCAAACATAAAAAAGTTGTCTTTAGTTTAATTTTTACGATATTTTAAGCTCGTATGTTTTTCTAGCAAAACTTCACATTTTTGTGCGCATAATATTTTGTCCCAAGAAGCATTTACTTTTTTTTATTCACACGGTACATTGAATTTTAACATTTTCTCTTTTTTTCTTTTGATGTAAGTAGCAGTTTTAAATTATGCTAGTAGCCTCAGATGGCAATATCGTTATAGTAACCCAGTATTGAGACACAATAGAAATTTAAATCAGCTTGAAGTGGGTTCAGATGTAATTTTGGTGCGCCGCTGCGTATGAGTGATATGTATTTAATTTGTAACAAGGGTCATTCGTGATTTTTTGAATGTGAGAGGCAATACGATGCCAACTTGACTGAAGTAGAGGTTGAATCATGTTTGTATTTACAAGAATAACAGATCACTTGACTTTTTGTGGTCGCTGTGGTGTAGTGGTAGTGCGTTGGACTGCTACGCAGAGTGTCCGGGGTTCGAATCTCGGCACATGCAAAATCAAAAAGTAGAAAAGATAATTTTTCTACCCGGCACCACCTCTTGACAGGCAATGGCAAACCTACAAGAGTAAAAATTGCTATGAAAAGCTTTTCACTTCGCCGTTCGGATTCGGCATTAAACTGTAGGTCCCTTCCATTCATGTACAAATATAACACGCACAACATGAGTGGATGCGAAAAGCTCGGCCTAGGCCCTCCATGGGTTGTTGTGCCATTAAAAGTAAAAAGTAAAAGTAAAAAGTTCCCTGACGAAAACTATAAATTTTGCTCAAATATGGCAAGATTTGAAAAGACTTGCTTGCTCTCTACCAAACCTGACAAGGTTGGATCCTATTATTTTCTGAATATTTAAGTTAAAATTTCTTTTGGTTAAATAATTTACTCTATCCAATTTTTAATGAAAGCTTTGTTCGCTGCTCTAAAATGAGATTTTGTTTTGTTGCAGGTAGGTGGCAGGCCTTAATAGAACTCCATAACAATGATTATGAATATTTGATTTAAATGTTCCCCTTTCCCATAAATCAATTCAATTCAGTTTAATTCACTTGAAATGATAAAAACTTGTCTTGTAAAAAAATAAAACATGTACTACATATAAAATAAAATATTGTCATTTCTCTTATTTCAGTACCAACGTAAAACGATGTCGTACACAAGAAACTTTGACCACAGTTGCAACCACTTGACAAGGTTTATTCTCCATGACGAAAGCTCAATTAAGAGCGCAAAGTTCTTTGGGAAAGCTAAATAAACAAATACGGTCATATTAAGGGTACCGCTTTGGAACACACACTCGAATAAACACTCACGCACACACACTCACTTCTACTTTATTGCGGTTAGACAAATATGAAGAAAAACAAATGAGATTCTTGACTGGATGTTGATTGCAAATAAATGTACTATGGAAAATTACAAAAGTCTGCCACGAATTATGAATAGCTTAAGACTTTGTGATAATTGTTGCTGTGGTGCTTTTCTACGGAACAAATTATAGACATTAGCAAATTTAACTCTGTGTGCTAATCAATACCGAGGCTACTGGAACTCCAGTCCAGCACTCGTTCACTCGCCCATCGAACAAGCATTGATGTCGTGCTTTCCTAATTCGTTTGATGCAGGAGTTAGAATGAATTTAAGGCGTCGCGAGTTTCGAAAGCGAGCTTTTTCCTAAGCTTCTCCCCGAAATGTGGAAACTTTCTTTTAGTTCTCGATATTACTTAGTTATAAAGGGTGTTTTTTTTTGTTTGGAAGCGTGGTTTTCAATCTGGCAATACTTTTTCCGGAGGTGGTCTTTTTGACAGCTGCCACTTGATTTATGCTCAGTTTGGTTTGCCATTTCATAATGAATAGACTTATTCCTGAAAAACGTTTGCAAATCGTGCAAATTTATTACCAAAATAATGGTTCGGTTCGCGCGATTTTCACAAGAAAATTTTGTTTAGCGATGAAACTCACTTTTGGTTGAAAGCGTACATTAATAAGCAAAATTGTCGCATTTGAAGTGATCATAATCCAAAAGCCATTGTTGAGACGCCGTTACATCCTCAAAAAGTCACTGTTTGGTGTACTCTATGGGCAGAGGGAATCATTGGTCCATATTTCTTTAAAGATGAAGCCGGTCATAATGTTACAGTCAATAGGGAACGCTATAGAACCATGATTAATGACTTTTTCGTGCCTGAATTGGAGGATGTTGATGTGGACGACCTTTGGTTCCAACAAGACGGCGCTTCATGCCATACAGCCAACGAAACAATCAATTTATTGAAGGAAACTTTTGGTGAGCGCATTATCTCGCGTCGTGGGCCTGTGGCGTGGCCTCCAAGATCGTGCGATTTAACACCACTGGACTATTTTTTGTGGGGCTATGTGAAGTCTACGTGTGAAGTCTACACAGATAAGCCCTAGACGATTGACGCCTTGGAAGAGAATATACGGCACGTTATTACTGACATACGGCCCCAATTGCTGCAAAAAGTGGTCGAAAATTGGGCCTCTCGGCTCGAATTTATTCGAAAAAGCTACGGCGGCTTCGAATAAATTCGAGCCGTGGCGGCCACTTGCCCGAAATCGTTTCTAAAGCATAATGGCAAATCCTTATCTTTATAATAAAGCTAAATTCTTGGCCATAACATTAAATTATATGTGTTTTATTTCTTCTTGAAAACCACACTTCTAAAAAAACACCCTGTACTAGTTAACAGAATGAAAAAAATGTTTTTTTTTTTGTAAATTGGTCCACTGAACACTTAATTTTCTATAGAAACGTTTTCTTTATGAAAAATTTACCTTTCTGAGTGTAAGTAGCTTCATATTTCTCGAGTTGTAATCGACCGACCATGTTAAGTAAACAAACTTTATTAAAGTCTATTGAATGGCCAACAACTTTTTCTTACATTGTTCCCCGATCGGTTCATTAGTCCCGGTGAAATCAAAGGAAGTATGCTAGAAATCCTTTTATTTCGTTTGCTTGCCTTACAATTTTACTATTTTTCTATATATTTTTCAATAGGTGTAAATTTTACATTCTCACTTCCTTCAATCTAGAGGTAATAAATGCGACCCTCTTACTTTACCATGGGTACCACAAAAATCCTTTAGATATTGCAAGGGAATCTAAAGTTTCAGCTTCAATGGCACTAAATTCGCTTGTGGCCACTTCGTCACTTCAATTGGGCTAAAATCTACTACGATTTTTGAACATTGCATAATTCTAGCTTTCCTGTGATAATTTTGGTTTTTGTCCCAATTAGTTGTTGTTTTTTTTTATCATTTACTACGATATTAAATATCCAAAGTCGACTTAGTGGAATGATGCAATACAAAATTTAAAATTTCCTGCAACATTTTTTTTATTGATATTAAAATTTCTTTTAGTTATTTCATCTATTTATGTAACTCCCTCTCCATCCGAAAAAATTACTAGTTACGGCCTTGGTCCAGCGCACGTGACCCTTTTACAGGACAGTAACTTTAACCAACCAATCAAGCGGGAATGGCATTTAAGAGACGAGGTACTTAACGGGGGTTTACTACTGTAGATTATCCATGTACGAGTACATATATCAAAATATTGATGACTTGAGATATTGCTGACAAATAAAAAGGAGAATATTTTACTTTCAATGCTTATGTTAATCCTAACTTCCATCATCAGTTACCAGTTACAGCATGTGGATCAGCTCATTGTGATATGTTATAGCCCCTTTTGCTCGGTTATGGCTATTGGATTTCACTTATCCTGGGAAAAACTTTATACGTTCCCTACGGCTTTTTCTAGTTTGAGGTCTTTTTGAATTAACCAATTTCACATTGACATAAGTATGTAAATAATGCATTTTGTTTTTGTAAAACTTTATTCGACAGTTTTACAAAACAGAATACACATAAAGTAATTAACGATTAACCGCTGGCAAATCACCGAGTCAAGTGTAAATTCTACTATTTTATTATCAAATACGAATAAACTTTCCATGAATGTGTTTTGAGTTGCTCAGGAATGAATTTCTATTGCTGTCGGGTGAATTTATTAGAGTATGCTTTAAAAAGTAATAGCTATTTGACCTTTTTTTTTATTTACATCAAAGAGAGTTAATATGTGGTTGTAGCGTAGCAATATTTCTGTAACTAAGTTGGATAACTAAATTGCGTACCTACTTTTTACATGTCATGTTACAAACAGTACGATCATGAAAACAAAAATGGACAAAAATAATGGAATTCGAATGCTCAGCAACTGTCGTCACTTGCTAGTTGCAGTTGGTTGAACTTCAGTGGAATTACATCCAGCATGTATGCATGCGTGTCACCGTAATGACTACACTGTGCGACATAATTTTTCGATACAATCTTTGACGTCTCCTGCATTTAAGTACTGTGTTTTTAGGTTAGTAAAGTTAAGGAACATTACTTGATTTGTAATTTCTGCCCTTGACATGAGCTTAAAAAAATTGTGTGCGTCATTGTGGGATGCCCTACAGAAGTTTACTTCTTCAAAATTTTAGCGTTTCGGATTTTTCAGGTTAGCTTTAGTAATCTTGTAAAAAACTAGAATCTATCTCAGGCATTACATGCGTGGGCGAAAAATATTTGAGCGGACATGTTTTGAAATTGTTTATGTGCTGATTTATGCAACCGCTAAGCCTTGCATAACTTCACTTTGACCGTTTGCATTTCTAATGCATGCAACGCCCTCTGCAAAATCATCATCTCCATAAAAATATTCATACTCATATAGCATGCGAATTTATTTGCTACATCATTATAATTATACTCCTACCATCATCATCATCATGGAAAATTCTGATAATTAGCGAATGCTATGAGGTTGACTAGAAACTTGGCAAATTTCGCCTATGTTTTTTTGTACTGATGCGAGTTGTTTTATTTCCACGGAGGAAACATTTTCAGGCAAATTTTCAAGTAAATCTTCTGCCCTTTTCTTTCGTTGAGAAGCTGGGAATTTGGCCACCACAATGACTACCTTGTGCTGTATAATCTAGGGGCCTTCGTCGGGACTCAAGTTTTGATGATGAGTTTTGAAGCCATTATTATTGGCTCTAACGAACTCATTTGCCATTCATGCTGTCTCTTCGCATTATTCCTTGCGAGTTGTTTTTCAATGTAATTCGAATTCTGTTGTGCCTCAAAATGCTTGCGAAGTCTACACTCTCACGATCTCTCGGTGCTGGTTTTTGGGTTCTTTTAACGTTAGCAGATTCTGAATTCTTTTATGGGTTTCCATTTTTCAATGAAGTCTACATTCTTGCTGTCTCTCAGTCGCAGTTTTTGCTGGAGATTTTATCGTAACACAATCGCCATTTGTTTGTGTATCGCAATTTTTTTTTTTCAGTCTATACTCTTTCATTCTTTCAGCTCAAATTTAAAATTTTTGTTTAAAATTTCAAATTTGACGAGAAACTGATGGGCACCGCCCATCTATCAATCTAGTTTTTCACTACTCGATTGTTAGAAGGCGCTGCTCATCATTTCCGTGACAATTTTCACTGCAAAAGAAGTGAGAAAGAAATTACAAACAAAATAAAACAACATAACTAAACAATTTTTGATTGGAATTTCGAATTTTGTCGCATAGTGTTGTGGTTTTTTTTTCGCTATTACAATCTCCCTTCGGGCAGATTGCGAACTTTTCATGACCCTTTTTTTAATTTCGTCTGCTTCTTCATAAATTTTTCCCTGCGCTCTGTGCAATATTGTGTTTCTGGTTTCAGGGCATTTGCATTAAGTTCAGAATTTTGAAAACTAGTTATGTTTAAACGTACGTATAAAATCATATTATATCAATTTTATCAACCATCTTTGACCGTTGCAATGTTGTTAGAAATATAATATTAAAATTAATATTAGTCAAATAATCGGTCAGTTAGGAGTTAAAATCGTATACAATTTGAGTATAATGTTTCCTGCTAATCATGAGACTTTTAAAAATGATGAAAATAGGCTTAGAAATAATGGGTACATTATTCGTAATCCTTTCAATGTGTATTTAAACAAATACAAACCACGTAAACAACGCCGAAAATCAGAGTACAAACTTCTAAAAAGTAGTTGGCTAAATGAGAATACCATATTTGACAGTAAAACCAATTCATATTCAATAGACGGTGAATTTAAATAAAGCCAGACCATACTCGGTCCGAATCACTCTACCCGTACGTAAATATACATCAGCTACCCCAACCAAGTATGTAGTGGCGCTGTTATAACCGTGGGTTGTTTGATAATGCATTTCAGTTGATGGGTTGTTTTTTGTTTAGGATATGGTCATGGTATTTGATAACTCGAAAAAAAACATACAAAAAAAGAAGTAATTTTTAGATTGTTTTTGAAATTTATGATTGCGATTATATATGATTTGAAATGAAATTTCATATTCGAGAAAAGCTAACCATAGTTTGTGTCTACCGAGCATAACAATAATTTCAAGTTTTAAGTGCTCACAAAATATTGGTTTATTTTTAATTAAGTACGATATCTAGTAATAAAATTTCATTGCGGCAATATATGCTTTGTTGTACTTACTGTATTAAATTTTTTATTTGCAGGATATCTTTCGGCAACATTCCATCCAAATGTCCTTCGGATGCTGTAGCTGCAAACCTTATAGCTTCCATGTGCAATGAACACCTTGTGCCACTATTAATGAGAAATTTGTGTCGCACAACAGCTTGCAAAATATCATATACTTACAGCATGTGTACTTGAGTGTGTGTTCGCCATTATTAATGTCACCCTGCAGTGCAACTAACTAGCTCAAAAGCTAATTAATTAACCACAACTATTCCTACGAATAGACAATTTTCCTATCCTCGATAACTTTTGCACACACACAGACAAACACACACACACCCATACACACTTTTATGTGTATACTACTGTGGGCAAAAGTTAGTAAGACTTTGTTCATAATTTCAAATTTTTTTATTCATTCTTCCAAATCTATTTCGTCCCCTTCAAAGTAATCCCCCCCCCCCCCCGGCCCCAATACACTTGTGCCAACGTTTTTTCCAATTCTCGAAAAAGTTGTTAAAGTCAATTTCCGGAATAGCCTTCAATGCGCTTAGCGATTCATGTTTAATGTCTTCAATTGACTCAAAACGGTCAAACGGTCCACGAAGCGGTTTTTTGAGTTTAGAAAATAGCCAAAAGTACTAAGTCACACGGTGCTAAGTCAGGCGAATAGGGTGGTAGGGTGGTTGCGGAACGATATCAGTCGAATTTTTGGCAAAATGGTCTCGTAAAACCAATGCAGTGATTTTGGAACCACTCGTGCATTCACTCTTCTTAGGCCCAAATGATGTTTTAAAATGGTTTTCACTGAACCTTCCGATATTCCAACGATGCCAGTAAGGTCTCTGACTGTTAATCGTCGATTCTCGAGCACCAATTCCTTGATTTTATTGATGTGTTGATCATCAGTTGATGTTGATGGCCGTCCTGGACGTGGTTCGTCGTCAACGCGTTCTCGACCATCTTTGAACAATTTGTACCAATCAAAAACACTTGCTCGCGACATACAATTATCACCGAAGGCCTTTTGCAACATTCTGAACGTTTCGGCACCAGTAATTTGATTCCGCACACAAAATTTAAAAATCGTTCCGATGTCAGTACATATTACGAAAAATATAGAAAATTTTATTTAAAAAACCGTACAACTACTCTGCTTCTTCTATTTTGGCCATAGATCCTTTTTTCGCAAATCCATATATACATATAAGTGGAATATAATTTAAAGTACATGAGAATTACAAGACAATATTTTCACTGAATAGTATTATTGAAAGAAGTTCTTTGTTATTGCATATACAAGCAGAAAAGTCTAAGGAATCTGCAAAGTGAATCATCCTGCATCAGTTTTGAGCTAGTCTTTTAACTAGCTCGTTTTTGGCTGGGTAATATACCAGGTAATTTGTTAGACTAACTCATTTTGGCACTGCAGGGAATATTCTCACACACACATACACACTTTTATGTGTATATAAACTAAGCACCTGAGCAAATATTTACACCGGAAAGAAGCCCGCCAAAGAGAAATGTATTTTAGACAACACCATGTTATCGTTCGTGCGATCGTTATAATAAACGTTTGAGCGATTACATACTTCTAGGCGCATTTGAAAATTCGTGTTTTTTTTTGGCTTAACAGCAAGTGACGCTCCTCCGAATCGCACCTCCGCACCCCGCCACATACACAATCACGAACTTAATTAATAGTTTCTCTACTGAATCTATTGAATGAATGAGTTAGTCAGTGTGTGTTTTTGTGTTTGTGAGTTCGGTGTTTTTGTTTTGTGTTTGTTGTATGAGGCGTGTGCCTCATACAACATACATTGACACTGAACATGTGTGTGGGCGTGTGTGCCTAACGGGAAAATATGCATTTTGGGAGCGCTGACTTTATTCTTTTCCCGAAGCTTATAGGAAGCACTCAATTATTTTCATGGGCTGGAACATATTTGTTTACAAACATTACTGAGAGAACAAATGATAACCGGGTTTTATTGACCTATGAGTTAATTGAGAGATTTCTTTCTGTACTCCTAACTACTATACTCTTCTTGCACTTTTTATCAGTGTACTTCTTGAGCTCTTTAGGTGCGCTTTTTCAGTGTTTTCGGCAAGTTTGATGTCGATGTCAGCGCTCTCTTCCTATGCCATACAGTGTAAAAAGTATATGAGCTGTACTAAGTAGAAAGAGGAAGCGCTTGCTGCTGACAGGCGAGCGCTCTAGTGTATGTAAAAAGTGTTTTTTCTGGACTGATTTTTTTCCTGTTGGGTAACGTTTAAGTTGTGGGTTCTACATGTTTCTTCCGGTCTCATTAAATTTTAATTAAAATGTGTAGCGGTGCTTTTATGAAATATGTATCGGTTTTCTCAGATAGGAATATTGTTGTTGATTGTTTGGCGTCTCATGCATCCGGACACAAACACTCGGGGCAATTCGCAAATGTGCGGCATAAATAAATTTACTTTTGCTAATAAGTTCAATATCATTAAGTTCTAATATAACCCACAAATATATTTTATTTGCATAAAACGAGAAAACAGATCAAACAAATAAAATAATATCTTAGTGAAATTTCGGAAAATGTTAAAAACTAATTTGTGGTCGTGAGTTAATTAAAATAACGCCACACAATATACTAAAAAGCATTCAAAGTGTTTTGTGGATGCATTTTATTTGGAAAGGGGCCCGACAAAAACAATACGGAGGGCCTAAGGAGTGCTTTGGCCCGTCTACGCAACAGAACGGGCCCCTCAATTCCACAACCATCACCACCTGCCTCACCACTACCACTACCCTACAATGTACACCGTGCCACAACAACGTCTATTACAACCTTTACAACAACAACCAACACTACCAGCTCCACACCAACCGAAATAATAGCAAAAACAAATGCAACTGCACAAAATGTAAGTAAAAGCTTTTATTATCATCACTAAACTAATTTAATTAAATACCAACAAGTAACAAGAAATGGAAAGATGATATTGCAATATAGTCGCCACAATCAATATAACCCCATTGGCTGGTCTGTTGGCTGGTGCAGCCGCTATTGTTGCAAGTGTCACCTCATTGTTGCAATATAATCGCTTGGATGCTTTAATGTTCCATTATACAGAGTTAATAAACCTTATGAAAATTACGTTTATGTAGTTCGTGACACTTGCAGTTTACTCGTACCTACTCGTCAAGTTGTTATGCTCCTCTTGCACATATACACACATATGGTAGATCACATACATATGTATGCACATGCTTATACAGCAACTAACTAACTAACTAGATTCATGCATATTCTCTTACATCTATGTATCTAGTCTTAAATATAATTAAAATGTAAAGGTTTTACACCATTGTTACAAATCAAATGTGTAGCAAACTGGTAAGTTTATATTAGGTAGTACATGTCATCCATGTTGGAAATGTTGAAAGACATTGATGGCATAATTGACCGTGATTATCATTAGCAAATGGTGTTTTGCTACTACTATGCCATGCTGAAAATGATAATTGAAAAAATATGGTGAACAAGAACAGGCCGCAAGATAGGTACATACTTATTATGTCTACTGCAATGACTGCTTCAGCGTTTATTGGCTCATTACCTTCCAAAGGTTAAATAAACAAATTAAAATCGAGTTTTTCACAGAACAAGAGCGCATAAGCGCTAATTTTCAGTACTCTAGATATCTCACCTGCATATGGGCAGATTTTAAACCTTTTATGATTATTTTGTTGAGACTTGGAAGATAAACACATTTCTAAATCTTAAAAAACTCTGGCTTCACTGACTAAGCATTGTTTTTATTTGAGTTAAATCTTTTCTTTTTTTTTTTTGAACATGGTATAATTATAATAGGTGATAATAGCAACATTGCAACAAGTATAGCAAGATAAAAATCACACTACTTTGTTGTTGCAAAGACTTAGAAATGTCAAAAAGAGCTAACGTAAGCAACAAAATAAATGTATTTTTAAAAAATAAACGAGTCCATTCAAAAAAAAAAAAAAAAAAAAAAGTAGAGGAATTGAGAGTGGGTGGCATTAATAGGGTACTTAAAGCTTTTCTAGAGCCTGCGATATTTCTAAAGTTTCTAAAGATGTTTAGTTTACAAAAACAATTGCTTGCAGTTAAATAACATTAGAAAGATATTTTAGAACTCAAAGATCATTATCGAAGTTCAACATACTTAATTTAGCAACTGCGCGGTGAAGTCATAGTATTACACTGAGAGAATATCTTTGTTTTTTTTGTTTGTATTATTGTTATAAATATAAAGCAAGCTATCTTTCAGACATTTAATAATAGGTTTAAAAATAGAAATACTATCCAGAAGCTCTTGTTCTTGCAGTGTTTCCGCATTCACTAAATGCAGTATCAGAAGTATCACAAGTATATCAATGTTTTAAAAAACAAAAGGATGATGGCAGTAAATTAAATACCGTACTTTTGTGAACCTTCTCGTCTACGAATTATTACCACTATTAACCTTTATTTGCGCTACTTTGATTAAAGATTGACACTTAAAGTTATCGTTGTGCCAATAATTATGTGCTGAATTTTAATTAAATTTTAAAAGTCATTTAAAGTAAAGCAATTACAACGACTATACCCAAAACAGAAGAGAAAAAAAAAACAAATTTCAAATGAAGCCAACCACGCTTCGTTGACGGCACTATATTTACCAAATAGAATTTTATTCCGCGTACTTGGCAGTCAAATGAAATGAAAACCGAACATATGTACATAAAAAGACGACAAGAATGTTTCGTTTTGCTCGCCGTTCGTTGCCTTCTTACCTCCACAATAGCAGATTGTGTCGCTGTTAACGTCACAAGCGCGTCTGTTTAATTATAATATAATTAAGATATTTTAATTGCATACTCATAGGCGCACTGGAATATACCATACATATTCAGATTCCTTTTTGCATGGCAGATTACCTCAGTATGTGTATATGTGTGTATGTAATAAAAAAATAACAAATACCTTTGGGTGGTGATTTCTAAATGTTTTCACGCCATATTTTGTTCGATTCTTCTGTTTCTATTTGCTCCTTTAAAGCGTAACATACATAATTGCCAACGCAACAGGAGTAGCATAATTGGAATTTTGAAAAATTAATGTATACATAAGTAAGTACACAGTTACTTATTGACATACATATGTAGGTATGTATGTACATATATGTATACCATATACGTACATACAATGGCATACCAGCCCATGTAGGGCCTGGCTGATCATTTCGCATACCTACATGTTGTCCGTGTTATGTTTGTACATCGATTGAATGGGCCAATAGTCTCAGCGAAGTGAAAAGCTTTTCCATGGGTAATCTTTACTCATGTAGGTTTGCCATTGATTGCCAAAAACTCATTCCGTTCAGAATAAATTTAAAAATTTTCTATTTTCGATGTTCGATTATGCTGAGATTCGAACCGGGGCCCTCTGCGTAGCAATCCGGTACACTGCAAAAGCATGGCTTAGGCCCTCCATAAACTGTTGTGACATTAAAAAAGCAGAATAAGAAGAAGAGCAATAATTTAGTATATCCAAATAATACCCAAATCATTTATTAACGAAGTAAATTATGTTTCTTGCCAAATATAATTACAAAATTTTAATACTAAACTGTAAGCTTATGGCTTATTAGTATGTATGATGTATGTATGTATATACATACATTTTCATATTTGCCTTGAAATATGCTATGAACAATGTAAGTCCTTATTTGAGTAGCTACGTGTAAGTTTTATAAATAATTGAAATTGAAATGCTGCGCAGAAGTTACCTTGAAGTGTTGCCAAAATCAATAGTTTACATAGTTAACTAATCTGCAAAAAGAGGCAGAGAAGTGCAGCGCCTCTAACTATGCAATATGTAAATATATTTCAGTTATTGTTAATACTACCATAAAGTTTCGATTATTTTTGAATATTTGTGGCAAGTATAATAGAATTATATGGAAATATATGTTATTCTAACGAACAAGTTTGCAGCGTCTTCTCTGATTACATTTCATAATTACTGGCATTGCTTCGTTGCATAATTGTGGGCTCAGATCCAAAAATAATAAACAAAATTTCGGTTCAAAGTCAATGTGTGGTTATTGCAAGATGCCAAATTCAATTTAGTATAGTTGTGTGTATTCGGTACAGTTTCTGTGTAGGACACAATAAATGTATTATTTGATTTATTTTTTATTTCAGTATCGATTTTACACTTAAGTTTAACTCTAACGGTACACAGACGCGCACACGTTCCTAGTACATACATATGTAATTACAAATAAAGTTTTACCTACGTGATAGTGTTACAGCATGTAACATGCATTGTGGCTGGTTACTATCCCCAGTCAGCACCAATAATTTGAGCTATCTTCTTAGTTACGCTACACATATTATCACATATTGCCCTTGTATGTGAAGCAGAGAAAAAACAAATTCAACCTGACGCTCAGCAGATTTACACTGAAAAATTTATTCAGTTGTCGAAAATAAACATTTTTTTTTTGCTTTTTTTTAGTATTATAATTTTACTTAAAATTTTTTTATAGAAGCAAACTATCAGTTTTTTTAAACTAAAAGATGCCTCTTAGTGTCATCAACCATGCATTTTTAGAACAATTCCGCTTTTAACTCGCAACATTTTCACTGTTCGATCACCCACCTTTAACAAACCGCATTGTGACTCATAACGTGACAACCAATCATGAATTGGCCACCGCCATCCTTGTTTTCTATAAAAAGAAATAATTTTCTCATTCTTCATTGAACATTAAAAAAAAAAAATTTAAATTTTCTCTCTGTATTTGCATAAAATTGCGCAGCGAGGTCTTGTTTCAACAAGTAGCAAGTGATTTGATTTGCTTTACCGAAATGAAAACAAAGCAACAGCCGAACGTGCATGATCGAAAACCACACGTGTCGGCGTAGCGCAAGTAGCATTTTTTTTGCCTATACACGCATTGTTTGGAAATTGAAAATGTGCCCATCGCTGCTCTAAGTAAGTGCGTCACACAAATAATTTAACAATCTGCGCTCACGTTGCAAAGAAATTCTGGAAATTAACGCAAATTTGTACTAGTACATTGACCAATGTTTCCTGCTTCAACAACAAACTACTGACAAACTAAACTTGTGTGATTTCTTCTGCTTCATAGTTATAGAAACTTTTCTTTACCACAAAGTCTGAGACACGTGAATGCGGTAACTACATACATAAGTATGTCGGAATCACGTTTACTTACGCTCATGCCCATGTTCCAAGTTTGTCAAATTGTTAAGGAATAAAATAAAGTTTCCTTCTTGAGTGCCATATCACTGAGTATTATGACCTCAAACTGTTGAAGTACATAAGTTTATTTATTTCAAATTGAGAGTAAAAAGACACACACTCTACTCATTATTAGAGTCAGAGTTTTATATGAATGCGCTTATCTTTACAATTTATGTGACACACACATTTCAAAAGTACTAGTGCAACACCGCTGTGGTATGTGACATCGTGTTTCTCGTCACTACTTGTTCCAAACTTCTTCGTCTCTAGTGACGAAGGGTTTTGTAGTGTATGTGGCAAGGGTCCTACTGACTTTTGTGCAATTTGAAAAGTTCGTAGCTCCTACTTAAGACAGGGTACGTTACTAGCCAAGGATCATTAGAATTTTTTCTTTATGCAACTTCAGAAATTAACTAAGTATATACACGCACACAAAAATACTTTCTAAGTATGAAAGGTGAAAATAATCACTTAATAATAAACTTGAAAAATTGATATTATTACAAGAAAATGATCAAATTGAAATATATCAAAACATATTTACCTGCAATTTATCTACTACCACTATCAGCCCTGACACCTCTCTGACGAGAGAGGTGTGGAAGGTGGAGACTAGTTTTACTAGCTTTTCATTAATGGTAACATACCAATATTCCGTGGCCGATATAATTTCCTCACCGTTATCTTTACCGATTTTCGTTTCGGTTTCAATCCTCGTGTAAAACCGGGTCTAAACTGAAAGTATCTAAGAGTTTAAAGGATAGTTCGTTACGACCTTGTAACATTAACAATGTGGAGCATATTTCCACTGACTACCAATAACACTCCTTGTATAAGTGTATACAACAGTTTTGTAAATAAACAAATTATTGTAATTAAAACCATGTTTTTCCCAAAGAGAAGATGACATAAGTCATGCGTAAAAAACGTTTCAGCCGGTTTCCAAGTGGCCACCTTTGCCACGAATTCATAGCTTCAAGCGTTTGGAAAATATTTGTCTATGGGCTGCAGCACCTGCACCGTTATTAGGTCCCATTCACGGCGCAATAACTGTTTCAGGAACTGTAAATTTTTATGAAGTTCAGCACAGACCCTGGATTCTTAAATAGGCCATACTTTGTAATTCATCGGATTGGGGTACAGCGAATATAGTGGCCATTCTTGTGTCGTTTTGGTTCTGTGAGCTGGCGCAGAGTCTTGCTAATTATCGCCAAAGAGCTGTCGACGAGTGCCAGGAGAGTACCAAAGCCTCCAAAATTTCACAGCGGTACACATACTAATGTTTGCTGATTCTAGATTCTTCTTCCACTAAAATCAAGGGTTTCTTGTCATTTTCTCAAATCCCACCCCATACCATGACGGATTGCGGATTTTCAATGACGAATGATGGTGCAAGAGCTTCTGTTGACCAACTTCTGTCATTTTGACGGTCATGCGCTTGTTCAACAGTAAACAGCTTTTCATCTGTGAAGTCGATTTTTTCCCATCCAATTCCTGCGGCATCTTTGACATCTTTGACGTCGAACGCGCTTGTTTTCATCTGTAAGTATCTGACCTTTTTGGAGCTTGTAAGAATTGAGTCCTATTTCGTTTTTTGCTATGAGTCGAACTGATTCACGATTGATGCCAGTTTCGTGAGTAACTTTTCTCATGGAAACCGTTGAATTACACTACACCCGATTTTGAACGATTTTGCCATTCTTGGGAGTAACCCAGCTCCCACCTCCATAACCCAGCTCCTTAAACCGTTTAACTGCACGAGGAACTAACGAACGTGCAATGCGAAGCTCCCCCTTAATTTCGCCACTGCGTTTGCCTAGCTGCTGCAATGTTATAATAGCTGACCGATTATTTGACATCGTAAAATAAATAACTAAATGAAATCTAGACCACACGAACATTAAATCAGATGTACTCTCGATTACGTAGAATCGTACACGAATGAAGAAATTTGCAGAAAAATTACAATACTTTTGCTATAGCGCGAAGAAAGTTGTATACACTAATTGCCACTGCCACCCTGTACATCAAAAGGCGGTATTCTAAGCCAATTCCGCTCCAGCACTATTTTACTAATTCACATGAGAAAATAATTTTTATAGCTGAAAAATGTTAATATGTAAATATTTAATGCAAATCTACTTGTATTTCAGCACAGTCCTTGCTATTGATTGATTCCGAATAGTAAGTAAGCTTCCCCTTAAAATTCTGATATCCTCATCATTTTCAGCACTGACACTTGTTGTGACCCTTGTTGTGACACTCAATTATAAAGTGTGCTTCATACTTCTCCGCCACAATTGTCGCATTGTTAATTGGTGTGCATGTTGTTCTCGTTGTCGCTGCTGTTGTCATTTGATTTGCTGCCCTAGCTGATTGTCAAATATTTATAATTCTCTCTTTCTCGCTTGCTGTGCCCTGTCTCGATGTTTGTCTGTTACATTCGATGGTAGATGTATGGTATATGTAGTATGTATGTTCGAGTATTTCCAACCATGTTAAAATTTTTAAAATCGATGCTGATGTTGTTGGGGCTATAATAATTGAACAATTTTCAAATTGGACAATTATGTTTATTGTTGTGTCTGTCATTAAATGTGACTGCAAAAGTTCAGTATGATGAGCATGGCCACACGAGAACAATTGCGCATGCAATATGTTTAAGTCTCTATGCACCAGGTCGTTGCCTGGCATAAAATATTGCACATACGTTTCCCCTCTCTCGTCTAAGAAATTCAGTTTTACGCAGAATAATTGCTTTCGTGTAGTCAGGTCCGATGAGCATATCGACGTCATGTTCTTTCTTCAAGGGAAGAGAATGGCTGTATTTTTTATTACATAATTTTAATGTTTAACATTTCATAACTTTCCAGCTAACATATTTTCTATGCGCACAATTTTAAATGCAAAGTACTTGTTTATTGTAAAAGGTGTTTATTTGTAGAAGTGTGGTTTTCAATGTGGCAATACCTTTTTCGCAGTTGGTCTCTTGACAGCTGCCACTTGATTTATGCTCAGTTTGGTTCGCCATTTCATATTGAATAGACTTACTCCTGAACAACGTTTGCAAATCGTGCAAATTTATTACCAAAATAATGGTTCGGTTTCACAAGAAAATTTTATTCAGCGATGAAGCTCACTTTTGGTTGAATGGGCACGTTAATAAGCAAAATTGTCGCATTTGGAGTGATCATAATCCACAAGCCATTGTTGAGATACCGTTACATTCTCCAAAAGTCACTGTTTAGTGTGCTCTATGGGCAGAGGGAATCATTGGTCCATATTTCTTCATGAAATATGAAACAGGTCATAATGTTACAGTCAATGGGGAACGCTATAGAGCCATGATTAATGACTTATTCGTGCCTGAATTGGAGGATGTTGATGTGGACGACTTTTGGTTCCAACAAGACGGCGCTACATGCCATACAGCCCACGAAACAATCACAATCAATTTATAGATGGAAACTTTTGGTGAGCGCATTATCTCGCGTCGTGGGCCTGTGGCGTAGCCTCCAAGATCGTGCGATTTAACACCGCTGGACTATTTTTTGTGGGGTTGCTGCAAAAAGTGGTCGAAAATTGGGCCTCTCGGCTCGAATCTATTCGAACCAGCGGCGGACACTTGCCCGAAATCGTTTTTAAAGCATAATGGCAAATCCTTATCTTTATAATACGGCTAAATTCTTGGTCATAACATTAAATTATATGCGTTTTATTTCTTCTTGAAAAAAACACCCTGTATTTTTTGTGTCGGTATAAAGTAGTAAAAATAAAGATAAGTCGCAGCACAACTAATGAGCAATATTAAATTCAACTACAAGTGCTGAAAGGGACAGGCGAAAGTGAGAATGAGAGAGCCCAGGAGGGCACATGAAAAGTGTTCCAAGATTTGTAGCACGGCAAGTGCGATTGTGTGTTTAACCCAAGTGCCGCAGCAAAAATAACAATCTCAGCAAAAAGCTATTCGACTTTTTGAGAAGCTTGTTCAAATATTGTGCACTTTAAGCCAACTTCAGCAAACTGCTCATAATAAAAACAACTACGACACAACTGAAAAGGCAACAAAACAAAAAAAAAAAATAACAGAAAAACGGAAAAACAGCCAGCAACAACTAAAGAACACACAACGACAATTACCAACAGGGGTCGTTATATATTCTTAATCCCCATTGTTAGGCAACAAGCCCCCAACTGCTGCTCCCTCTCTTTTTGTTGCAAATAAATATAAGCATTTTAATTGCCAGCAATTATTTACTGAAATTTTGTTTATGCTTTTTCCATTCTAACAAAATGGTAGACTATTTAATTTTGACATATGAAAAAATTGCATTTTTCCCTTTACGTTTTCGTGGCACTTGCTTCTGTGTTGTTTTTATGCGCTACAAACTATGTGTACAGGGCACAACGGTTGTTTCTAACGCCCACGTCTTTGAGCATCGTAGTCACGACCTTGTATACTTAAATGATCAGTGTACATAACGAAGTTTATTTAACTATGTCTGTCTGTCCGTCTACACGATAACTCTAGTAAAACTCATGCAATCTGAGTGCAAACTTGAGACAAACATTCTTTACACTCGGAAACAGGGTAAGCTCTGAAATGGGTAGCAATATCGGTCAAATGGGCGTGGTGCCTCACATATAAGTAAAACTATCACATAGTATTAATGGAAAATCTTAAACAAATTAAGACAAATTGTGTACACTTCATTGAAATAATCTCTATAATAATTTTAAAAACTTTCAACATTGAACAAATGCCACGCCTTCTTCCCGCTCAAGTGTTTCACATATTTCGAGGTATATAAAATTCGGCAGCGCCTGAACTTCTCTTTCGGGATTTTGCCTAAGAATCATAATTTAAGAAAAGTATGTATGTGTTTTGATAATGGAAGATAATGTAGTGGTGGAAAGTAAAGGAAAGGATGCTATTCATATTTTCCTTTTTGTTTTGTGAAGCTGCGTAACTTGTGTGCATTTTGCATAAATAATTTTGTGTAATTGAGGAGAGGTGCTACAAATTTCAGCTTGGATGCAGGCCAAGGCTGTTGTAGGCAGTAAGGGGATTAATCATCATAGGAATCACAATTTAAAAGAAGTATATATTATATTTTAGTCGCTGTGGCGTAGTGGTAATGCGTTGGACTGCTACGCAGAGTATCCGGGGTTCGAATCTCGGCACATGCAAAATAAAAAGTAGAAAAAAATAATTTTTCTACACGGCACCACATCTTGGCAGGCAATAGCAAACCTACAAGAGTAAAAATTGCTATGAAAAGCTTTTCACTTCGCCGTTCATGTACAAATATAACACGCACAATATGAGTGGATGCGAAAAGTTCGGCCTAGGCCCTCCATGGGCTGTTGTGCCATTAAAAGTAAGTAAAGTAATATATTATATTTTACTAATGGAAGCGAATGAGGGCGTGGCCCCTGAGCGAGTCATCAATTTGGCTGAACCAGTGTAGCCATATCGTACTTTTTAGTACAAAATGCATTCTTTTTAATGATCTGTCGTAACATTGCCGTATGCCGTACTTACTTCAGTACATGACGTGCTTTTTGGTGTCAGTGCATATTTCCTTAATCAGAGCTAAGGAAATTGAAGATGGTCTTGGTAAGAATAGTATCTCTTCTCGATTAAAGTTTTAATTAGTAATTTTCTCGAATCAAAAATTGTTTTTATTAAAGAAATTATATTACTTATTATTAAAACTTTTTCAACTCTAAAAAAGTTCACTTTTCCCCATTGTTCTTGCAAAATGACAATTAAAATATCGCCGTTAAAATCTCGGCGTGTATAAATCCAGACTAACTTATGTATTTTAAATCAACAATATCAGAAATATGACAAGGATAATATAGATAGATATTCACAAGCGTACATTCATTAAGCTCACCTTTCACCAGTTGTAATGTTTCAGTCTTAATTTACAGTGTGCTTATATTTGTTCTATTTAAAAGTACAAATGCATCATTAAGAGGAAAACAGAGCTGACTATTGGCATATGCAGTAGAACTACGTCTTGAGGCATCACAAGTAAAAACAATATTTTTTTAAATGAAAATTTCCAAAAAGTAAATTTCTATAGTAGTCCTTGTAGAATAGTGCCCCTTCAGCGTATATCTATAGTATATGCCCCTTCAGCGGCATATCTATTTCCATGGAATACTTTTCACAGACAAGCAACACAATAAAATCATGACATTTTATCAAAGTTCAAATAATAAACGGTAGAAAACTTTACTTCAACCATCAAATTAATCCATCCACTAGTTATGCAAAATAGTTTGAATCGTTGCTTCGGAAATATCATAGAAATGGCCAACGAGTGTAGTTACATAAGTGTTAGCAAATAATGTGTATCTTAATCCATAAAACTGCAACTGTACGAAGGGTAGCTTGCAGATATTTTTATACATCTTTTAAACGTAAACAAGCGTTCGATTGTACTTAGTTGCATCTTTGTAGGATGTAGTGAGAAAAGTTTTAGTGGTGTTACCTACAAATAGATGACATATTTAATGAAGTCTCATGCAATTTTAAAACGTTTGTTGTTCACATACAGATAAGTGTGGATAATCGACAGCTACTATTTTAAATAATAAGCGAATTTTAAGGTTTTCGTTACTTAAATTACATAAGTTAGTTACATATTTTGTTTTTTTTTTCATACAGCTGAAATTATTTATAATCCTATTGAATTCGTACACTGGCACTAAACATTCAGTTGCTTAATTTTCGTGAGAATTTTAACACACTTTCCGATTTACTTTCTGTTTTTTTTCATTTTCATTCTCGTTTTCTATTCTTGTTCTTTTTGTTCGAAATTACAATAATCACAACACTTAATTCAATTCGCAAAACATTGCATATCCCAAGGCGTATCGCGTACATACATACTACATACATAAGTACTACATACATACATATGAATGTGTGTACTACCAAATAGTACATACTACATTTAATTTTGTGCAGCGAGCTTTTTGGGGTTTCGTGTCTTTGAACTTTTGTCTGTGTGATTTTTGCGTGTAAACGTTTTATTATTGTCTTCTCTTTTATAAGTTCATTTGATATGTTTACGAGCACGTTTTTTGGTATACATCATATAGTATACCATAAGTACATATTTGTATTTGTATATAATGTATGTATGTATAGCAGTATATCAGTGACTAGCACTCACTTTCATGTTGACATGTTGATTATTATTGGAGGAGATGGAGATGAAGAGTTGCATGCTAGAAGTTTTTTTTTCTGACTAAATCGAATAATGCTAGCAAAATATCAGTGATTGCCTTAGGTACTGCTTTGAATTGGAGCTTAGTTTCCAAAGGCCATGAAATATTTTTTATTTTTTTTGATGATTTAGTTTTTCCTCAAAAGACTTTTACTTTACATTTAACACACAGGGTATGCCCCTATGAATGCAGAGAATTGTGTTGATTGGAAGGAAGATTGATAGGTGATAAGAAGGAGGGAGAATGAGAGAGGGAATACAATCACACAGGACACCGATAAAGAGATTGACACCCATTGTGGCAAGTGTTATGCCTTTACCACAATGAACTTCATTATATCAATGTCGACTATGACCGCATGTAGCGCCGAGAGCCGAGCTTTTCGCATCCAATTATGTTGTGTGTGTTATATTTGTACTACATGCTTTGTATGTTTAATTAGTTAAGATTGTTTGCGTCAATTCAGGTTTGACACAATTTACCATCCAAAACCACCAAGTATTTACGAATCCATGCTTACAAAGAATAGTCTGCTGCTTCTGACCCAACATTATAAACCGCATACCTACTCTGGGAAACCAAATAAACGCCAATACACCATGATACTCTAAAGAAAAAATATAGTTGGATAGGACAAACTATCAGATCAGACAGTGAAATTACCAAGGTGGACTTAACGAACAACCCACAACGAAGTCGCAGGCGAGGGCTCCCGTCGTAGAACACCTGCCGAAATTCAACAATTAACGAACTGACTGCAGTCTGCTTTACGTGGAACGAAGCTGTCAAAACCTGCAGTCAACACAGTGCTGGAGAGCGTTGGAAAAAACTTATTGAAGCTGTTTTCTCCTCAGCTTGAGATTAGCGGAACCTCATCATCATCATCATCGTCAATTAATTAAGGACTAATATAGGATTATTATCAGGTAGCCAGCATTAGGTAGGCCCTTCGATTCATGTACAAATATAACACGCAGAACATGAGTGGATGCGAAAAGCTTGGCCTTTGACGCAACATGCGGTCATATTCGACACTGATAAAATGAAGTTCATTGTGATAAAGGCATAACACTTGCCACAGTGGCCTGATAGCATTCCCTCTCTCACTCTTCCTCCTTCTTCTTCCCACCTATCAATCTTCCTTCCATTCAACACAATGCTCTGCATTCATAGGGGTACACCCTGTGTGTTGATTTGGTGAATGGATTGTGAAAAACTGACGCTGAAGTTCTATAATATTTCGTACAAAAAATGTAATGAAAATGTAAGAATTAATTCTCTTATTTATTCCAAATTTCTTCCTAATATTTTTAAGTCATACTTATCAGACTTCATTTGAATTGACTTGACCTGTCGTAGTACTTACATCTTTCCAATAATAGCATCATATTTTGATTAATATTCTATTCGTTTCGAATATGATATGGAAGCTGCCAATTTACTTTTTACGTTCGCCACAATCTCAACTCAAGTCAATTTAATGTGACTTACTACAGTGAGGCTCTTGTGACAGCACGTATCATTTATTTGTACTTGTATGCTTTTTGTTGAAAATTTTAATCTGATTGTAAATTGTTGATTATCTCAATTTTACATTCAGACGAGATCCTTTTGCTTGTGTGTAAACATACGATTACACACATACCGAAACTGTCAAGTGTTTAACCCACATGACCAGTAGCATTTAGCTCTTATCACTGGGTGTGTATGTCAAAGAGCAACAATTCTCCACGAGGATGCACACCATTCGAATTTACTAACATCAGTATTTATTTACAAATGAACATGGAAATAAATGTTGGGTGCTGATTAAAATCCTTCTCAATTTCCTTTTCCTCTTTTTTTTTTTTGGCAGGTATTATGAAATATGTTTTAAATATTTATTCTATTGCTATGATGTTTAATATGCAATACAGTCAAAATTTATTATTAATTATTGTTAAATAGACAAAAAAAAAAAAGGTTAGAGTTGTTATGGATTTTAGCAGCAGTTTCATTTAACAAGCTTCAATGAACAAATTGAGATTTTCAACGAGTATTCTCCTAAAAAGGGGTTCATGAATGTGTGGGTTCCCATAAATCGGGAGCAGACTTATTGGCCCTTAGTAAGAGGCAAAATAAAGACGATTTTAAAATTTGAGTAGTTGAATTTTTGACCTTTTTCCATATTTCAAATGTGTCAAAAGTTAACTATTCAATTTAAGATCGACTTTATTTTCTCTATTACTAAGGGCCATTGTCTGTGGCGGTGCTCACATTACTAAAACTTAAATTTTCAGAATCAGTACTATAAACTTAATCGATTGAACATTGTCGTCACTAAGAAAAAGAAAGCTTTTATTTTTTATTATTAAACTATTTCAAATACGATTAATAAATACAATAGGAATACTAAAATGCTATTTCAACCACAGAAAAGTATTGTCAATCTAAACTTATAATGTTAGACTTATGGAGAAGTAAAAATTTTAAGTATTAAAAGCATTTTTAATGCTACATTATGCAGGTGTACATGTATGAAACCGTTAATTTTTATTAAGAAAATACACGTTTATTTAAGAAAAACGGTTATGCATTCAATCTTCAAAGTAATGAACATTTTTCCCCTCTCTTTGGCAATTTGTGAATGCCTCGCCAAAAAAACTGTTCGTTTTTTGAGTCAAACCAGTAATTGAGCCATTTTTTCACATTTTCGAACAAATCGAAGCTCTGCTCAGCAAGTGCGTGCCCAATTGATGAAAATAAGTGGATGAAAAAAGTGGTAATAAAGTAAAATTTAGCGAAGGAAGCCCAAGTACTTCGTCGTACATAAAATTCCACAGCGGAGGGTACAGTAACAATCCCTGCGGGACACCTGCCGATATTTTGTAGTATTTTTACCATCGTCACTTTCGTATGGAAGTATTCTGTTTCCGAAATAACTGTCAATTATCCTTCTGAAGTGCCTTTTATATGCATCTATCTTGCAGTATTGAATGCGCTTTTAACATTTTAGTTACCTTAGATAATATTGCATAATATTGATTCGCCCCCCTCTAACCATCTACTTTGTGCCTTCTATAGATTCTGAAGCGATGTCTACTATCATTTTAATAGCACTCACGGTGGATCGAGTTTTCCAAAACCCAAACTGAGAGTCTGACAAGGCTCCTTGCTTCAGTGAAAGCAATATTTTGCCCATTGCCCATCAGATGGAGCCAAGTCTGGTGAATAAGCCGCATCGGGGAGGGCTTCCCAACTGTACGAATCTACCAATTCCCGAGTCTGTTTGGTTCGATGTGATGGTGCATTGCCATCAAGAAAAATCACTTTGTGTAGCCTAGCTTGATATTCTGGACGTTTTTGGTGCAAAGCACGGTTCTAATCGGCCAATTATTGTTGGTAGTATTGACCAGTAACTGTTTCATCTGGTTTCAGAAGGTCAAACCAGATAACACCTTGCTGATCCCAGAAAACACAGAGCATTGTCTTCTTTCCGAAGCGATTTGGCTTTACTGTCGATTTGGCCAGTGTACGGTGAACCGGGTTTAACATATGATCGTTTACGTTTGGGATTCTCGACATAGATACATTTTTCATCGCCAGTAACAATTCGATGAAGATATGACTTTCTTTTGTACCTGGCGAGGAACATTTAACAGATAGTTTTTCGATTTTCTTGCTGTCTTTCAGTCAATTTATGAGGCACCCATCTTCCCACCTTCAAAATCATTCCCATGGCTCTTAAACGTTGAGAAATGCATTGTTGGGTCACAATTAATTGTTCTGCAAGTTTTTCTTGCGTTTGACCATCATCCTCATAGAGTAAAGCTTGCATTTCAGCATCTTCAAACATTTTCGGTGGTCTTACACGTTCTTCGTTTCTCACATCAAAATCGCCACTTTTAAACTTATTGAACCAGTCGTTGTACTTTGTTTTGCCTAGAGCGTGCTAGCCGTAAGCTTCCACAAGCATTCGATGAGATTCCAAAGCAGATTTCTTCAATTGGAAACAGAAAATCAATGATGTCTGCTATTTTGTAGTTTGTATGCACAAATTTCAATATTTTTACGAGCGAAAAAAAAAATGTTGTTGTATGAAACTCGATTGTTTATGAACTGAAAATTGTTGACAGAACTAAATGCGAAGAAATGGCTCCAATTATTTGGTTTGACAGAGGGTATAGTTTTACTTAGCGACACAGAGATGCCATTACTTGTTTCATACTTGTACACCTGGTATATAAGTACTACCAATTTTGGTCTATATTTTATATGATTTTTAGATTAAGTTTTGGTCTCAAGTTTTGGTTAAAATTTTATAAAATTTTTGTTCTGTCCTCTGATATTTGGTCTTAATTAGTTCTGACTACTGGTTTGTTTTTTAAATCTGAGTTTCGTTTCATTTTCGATCTGAATATCAGTTTATTGTTTTTAGTTATGATTCGATACGATTTTTGCTCTCATTTTTTTCTTCATTTTGTTCCGATTTTCATCCAATTTTTGGTGTTAATTTGGTCTGAATTTTTGTCTGAGTTTGAGTATGGATATGATTTTGGAAAATTGAAAAATCGAAGATGCACAAAATATACATTTCATGCAGTAACCTTAAAAAAAGGGAAATTAATGCAATATTTCTGCAAGACATAAACGTTTTTGCCCTAGTTATTTTTTATTATTTTTATTATTATGGAATAATGAAGTTTAATATACGTTTAATGAAACTTATCAACGTTTCTACTTCTACGACGTGAAAAGCTTCTCTTGGGCAATCTATACTTTGGAATTTAGCCCCCACTGGTTTGCCCGATTAGAAATGTTGTTTATTTTTTACTTTTTAATTTTTGGCTGTACCGAGATTTGAACCCGGGTACTCTGCATGTGTAGCAGTCCAGCACGCTACAACAAAACCTAAAACCTGACATTTCGGTTTTATTTCATGTAAAATAATTCGTAATTTTTGTATGGAAATTGTTGGAACTTATTTATTTTTATTTTTTTAATAACTATTTCCCTGAGGCGAATTCGGTCCGGCTTTCTATCTAAATCTTGGATTGGGTTGGATTTTTAGTGTGTTTTTGGTCTGATTTCTGAATTATTGGGTTTCGGTCTGAATTTTTCATAACTAGCCGCTGTCAAACGCCACATTGTATTCTTACGACTTTGGCAGCTGAGGCAAAGTGTCTCGTTACAGAAAGTTAAACATTTTTTACAATTCAGTCAATACTTCCCCAACCCCCTTTCTGGACCCTTCTTTACCCTACCATAGGGGGTAAAGAGGAAGCTGCACAAAATATACAATATTGGCATACTTTCTCTGGCAAATTGTCTCTGGTACCAAATTAAAGGAAGCTCAACAAATTTAAAATTTGAGTACACATCCTGCAATCGGTCAATTCGTATCTGTTTATCAAATGAGGTCTGAAATGCGAGAATTATTGGTTTCCAGTTAAAGTCCCTCATTAAAATTTCACTTGATACGCAATGAGCATTTCTATATCGTACTTCGTCCAATGTTCAAAGAAGAAGAATTGAACGAATTTCCAAAGAATCTTTCTGTTTATTAAGTTTTATTTGTTGAAACAAAAGGTAATGGCAGAAAAGATAAATGAAATTAAATACTGTTTTTAAGAAAAATAATGCTAATACATTTCAAGCTGTTGCTTGCTTTTGTAGGTGTCCCTCTTTCTCCGTTCAGTCGTTCTTCCGTTGTTCTTCCGTTTCCGTCGCCATTTTCATTTCACTAACCCTAACGGTTATCAAAAGTCATTCACTTTTTCTGCATAATAAAATCACTTAAGTTGTTTTAGCCTTCAATGGCAAAATAGATTATGCATGTATAACAAATACACACATACATACATTAATGTACTAACTATGTGTGTGTGGGATATGCTGATGACTTCGTATGAATGTGTTCGTGCACGACTGTGTAGTTGTATTAGTTTGTTTGCTTGAGAGAAAGGCGTGAATCTTGTATTTTTTGGAAGAAAAAACATTGCAAAGTATTAGCAAATTTGTTGCAAAGTGTGTAAAAACTTTTGACATTTGCAAATGAAATATTCTCGTTTTTATTGTAACCAAAAATCCAATCGACTCCAACTAAATATGGGAATATTGCAAATCACGCCTCATAATGAGAAAATCCAGAAGCAAAGATTTATGTAGTCGAAAACTAAAATTTATGATTTCATAACTGATGAGAAGACTATGTTTGGGTACATAGAATAAACTTTGCTAGTGAATTCAGGAAAGAGCTTCAATGAGTAATTGTGGCATTAAAAACACACGTTAAAGTATTTGCTTCTACGAATTTACTACTGAGTTATGATAGAGATATCAAAATCGTAAAGTTCACAGTGTAGAAAGTCGGAGAAAACAATAAACTGCTGAAGAAAAAGTTATTAAATGCAGGTAAATATTTTTTATTATTATGAAACTTTTTAATATCCGGTGGCAACGAATGGCAGAGAAGATTTGTTTTCATAACTACATATATCGTCCATTCATATGAACAAAGATGTGTCCTTATTCATATACATATTGCATAATGTTCGGGTTCATAAATTTATTATAGGTATTCACGCTTTGATGCTAAATGCCATTGCAACTAAGTTTGAAACATTTCCGAAAGTCCATCCGCACTAATGCTCAAAATTACGACACTGTTTCGCTTCGATTCAATGCGTAATTGCGAATTGATAAAAAACTGATTGCCGTTTCGGAAAATAGTTGCCACCTTGTTTCTTATGCAAAAAAGATTAAATTAAACTATTTCGCATCTCAAATATATGAATTGAACGTTCAGGCTGCAGGTGGGCACGTGAGTGATTTTTGATTCATGATCACGCACGCTCATGCACAATGACTCACGTTCACGAAAATAATTATAAAATAACTTTGTGTTTTTTTTTTCGTAACATTTAAACACCAACAGAGTTGCATGTTTTGTGCATGTGGTTAAATTCGTATACAAAAGTAACTAATAAATCATGAGCCATGGGGAAATTGAGTTCACGCAAGATAAAATCCCACTCACACACACTTCGTTAACGCGAATGAATGCTCACGGATGAATTTTCCATTTTCACGACGTCGCGTTCCCTTCTCTAGTTCACACGTTATTGCGACGCGTGAATACCCACTTTCGTTAAAGCGCAGCGCAACGGGTGAATAAAAGGGGTTCGACGTAAGAAACGTTAAAACTGTTGAACCGTACGCATATGAAGTATTTATTCCAGCTACTTTATATCTCAATGCTGTTGATTTTCATCATCCAAAAAGCTTCACTGGCAGACTGTATGCCAAACAATTTCAAATTTTTAATTAGCTAAATTGAAATCTTTTCCACATTCGTTTCAAATTCATTTAAAAAAAAAAAAAAAAAATACTTTATTTACTATTTTAAAGTTGAGGTGTTTGTTGAGTTGGTTGAGTTTGTTTGGCTCTTGTTGTGGGTCGAAAAAGAAGAAATAGTGTTCCTGTAAAATATAATAAAATAATTGAAGTTTAATTAACACCTCCAAAGTCAAATGTTAGAAAGTTTTCCAGTCAAACTAATTAGCAATATTGTTAAATTAACAATTTCATTGCATATTGTTAGAATTTGTCGCTACAGTTTGATTGTGTATATTTGGAATTCAAGGAAATGCTTCAAATTTCAACTTAATAATTTCTGAAACTCAACTAAAATTTTGTAATGAAACTGGTGCAAATATTTGCGTTTATTTGCCGCTGGTTATTCCAAAATTTCATTGAAAATTTTCAATAAACAATACAAAACTTTCCACAGTTTGCCCACAAGAAGTCACATCAGACGGTTATGCCAAACACAATGAAGCTGAGTCTATCATAATGAAGTGTGCCTCTGTTTTGTGAATTTCGCCTGAGTGTCCGTAATCAGTTTTGATGTAATTTTATGCCCAATTAAGTGTAAAAATCGTTTGAAGTGAAGTATAAATACTTAGGTGGGCAATATATCTATCCATAGCACAATAGCAAATATACCAGTTATACTAGCGACAAGCAGCTTTTGCCAAAGTATAAAGGTTACTTTACAAGGGGGGTAAGGTGGTTTGGGGATGGGGTATACAGGCTAGTCAAAACTTATCTAGTTTAAAGTGTAGTGTAGAGCATTGCAGTGTAGAGTAGAGAATTTAAATAAACAGTGAACACAATGTCGATAATGTCGACCACGACTTTTGGCTACTAAGTATGAGTGGAATAATGAATTCCGTTTTAATTAAAATTAGGCATATCATATCCGAGTAAATAGTAAATATGATAACATTTATCACGTGAAGAGTTCATAAGGTATAGTTGAAATAGTTTTATACAAGATAAATAACTAAATAACAGTTATTTGTATATTCGCCGAAGAGCGAAGGGAGAAGCTTTTCATAGGTAATTTCTACTCTTGTAGATTTGCCATTGTCTGCCAAGAGGTGGTGCTGTGTAGAAAAATTGTTTTTTCTACTTTTCGATTTTTCGCCAGTGCCGAGATTTGAACCGCGGACACTCTGCGTGGCCGGCCAACGCATTACCAACTAAACCACAGCGACCACATTTTATGTATTTATGTTACTTAACTTAGAATTTAAAATTTTTTTATTTATGGCAGTCTCGCAGTAAACGGGAGATATGTACTGAATTTTGTGTGCTTTCGATTTTCACACACCTAAAATATGGCCCACTTGGAATTTGTAGAATGGAAAAAGCCTATTCCAACTTAAGTTTGAAATAGGCACAACAACTTTTTGTTTATATGTCTTCTGTTTGGTTCAACAGTCCATGAATGCTATAGGCCTATCTATTCATGTTGTGCTAGATATATTTGTACGAGAATAGAAAGGACCTATAGTTTTTTTGCAAAATTCTAATGCCGAATTGAATTCTCTTGGAGGTTAACCATTGCCAGCAAAGAAATGTTTCTAACTATTCGAGTGGCTAAAGACTGGCTTCCCGGGATCCCTGGATTCGGAACTTACTCATTTATATTTTATTATAAAATTTCTGAATGTTTTGTTCCCAATTTAAGAATGCAAGGAATTTTTTAAAATGCTTATATTGACTAATTTTGGGAGAGGAAATCTAGAAAATATATGAAAATATGTTCCTATATTTTTTTTTTAATTTTAGTAGACACTTTCCCGATAATTTCGGAAGAAAAAATCTAGAAAATATATGAAAATATGTTACTTGATTTTTTGTTAAATTTTAGTAGGCACTTTCCCGATAAAGAAATATGGAAAAACATATATCTTTCGCTCCCAGGAAATATTTCAAAATAGGTCAGAACACGATTTTTGCGACAAAGATTGGATATAAATTTTTTTTGTTAACCCTAAAAGTATGCAATAATGCTGAAAAATTAATAAAAGCATTAAAAAGTCAAAAGTAACTCATTGCTTACTATCAACATTTCCAAAATGAAATTATTAATTTTCTGAAAACTCCAATATCAACATAACTAAATAATATAATTTCAGTAAAATTTGGTTTACATTTTATAAAAACTAAAATGTGGGAAAGCAGTTTCATTTTCTTTAAACACTCTAAAAGCTCTGAAGCTGTAATTTACTTTTCCGTGTTTTTTTCCGTCGAATTACCTAAAGTGCTGTCACAAAGGGCAGTTCATTCAATTTTACGAATTCCTGTCAAAAAGAGGTGGATGATAGTGAAAGTAAGTGAATGATATAAAGCAATCAAAACATCATGTCGACTCAACTGATGCTTTTAAAGGTTATTTGAGAATTTTCATTTTTCTGATTGCTGCTTGAGTGCTAAAGTAACCAAAAAAGTGAAAAACGTTTTCACTTAAATTTCCAAAGAATATTAATGCTCTATTTGCGCATTTTAGTTGCCATGCAAAGGTTTTCACAGACATTTTAAGCTTGTTAATGATGTCACCATCAAATCAATGAGCAACTTTCTTTATTCCTTTTTTTTTTCTCTTAACAAACGCAAAAGATTTAGAAAAGAGAAACGACTGCAAAGCAAAATTTATGCCAATGGAAAACTTGGTACAATGTGCTTGATTAATGTGAATGTCCGTTAACTTCAAAAGTCTCACAAAATAAGTATAACAAAATTTAGTAAGAAGGAGATGGTATTTTTAACTTTCAACAACTCTACATGATTGATTCGAGAAAATATTACGTAATAACCGCTTCTCGTTCGAAAAATCACTTACATTCCTACCTAAAAATTCAACTTTCTCAACTCTGCCAAAAACGATTTTTCTGAATTTGCATGCAGCATTAAATTTATTTAAGATTCAACTGCAAAAAAGAGAGTAAAAGTTTCCAAAGGAATAAATTTTAAATTCTACTTCCTTTTCAAATCAGTCAAACAAAGAATACAATTTGAACCCAACAAACGTTTATAAACGTTTCGCATCCGAAGACAGACTGAGTACGATTCGGTGTACATATAGCATAAAAAAGCATTTGAAAATTTGTTTCTAGTCTTAGATACTTACTACTGTGGGCAAAAAGTAGTAAGACTTTTTAATTTAAATTTCGCGCGGAAACCCATTCATCAAAATATTATTTTTTCAAGGTTGGTGTGACTGTCGGTGACATCTGTGCCAAATGTCACATCAAAATAATCATTAGTGTTTAGTATACGCTTGTCTTTCTGAAGTACAAAAAGTGCATTCGGCGATTTTCACAATGAGTGAAATTATTCAACAAAGAAGTTCCATTAAATTTTGTGTGCGGAATCAAATTTCTGGTGCCGAAACGTTCAGAATGTTGCAAAAGGCCTTCGGTGATAATTGTATGTTGCGAGCAAGTGTTTTTGATTGGTACAAATTGTTCAAAGATGGTCGAGAACGCGTTGACGACGAACCACGTCCAGGACGGCCATCAACATCAACTGATGATCAACACGTCAATAAAATCTAGGAACTGGTGCTCGAGAATCGACGATTAACAGTCAGAGACCTTACTGGCATCGTTGGAATATCGGAAGGATCAGTGAAAACCATTTTAAAACATCATTTGGGCCTAAGAAGAGTGAATGCACGAGTGGTTCCAAAATCACTGCATTGGTTTTACGAGACCATTTTGCCAAAAATTCGACTGATATCGTTCCGCAACCACTATATTCGCCTGATTTAGCACCGTGTGACTTAGTACTTTTGGCTATTTTCTAAACTCATAAAACCGCTTCGTGGACACCGTTTTGAGTCAATTGAAGACATTAAACATGAATCGCTAAGCGCATTGAAGGCTATTCCGGAAATTGACTTTAACAACTGTTTCGAGAATTGGAAAAAACGTTGGCATAAGTGTATTGGGGCCGGGGGGGTGATTACTTTGAAGGGGACGAAATAGATTTGGAAGAATGAATAAAAAAATTTGAAATTATGAACAAAGTCTTACTAACTTTTGCCCACAGTAGTATATGTACTTTTATTTTTTGCTTGTTGTGTTTATTTATTATTGATTCTAAGACAGCAATTTGAAATTTGTAGTTTGTTGGGAATCATTTGTATGTGTGCACCATGCATCATGCCTTTGAATAAGTTGTCCACAGACACTCAAGGTGAGAATAATTCCGAAAGGCAACAGAATGTCAGGGCGAGGCATGCTAGGTATTTATGGCATAGCATAAATTCTACTACCACCAGAACGCACATTGTGGAAAAAGTATTTTAGGCAAAAAATAGACTAAAAATTAAACGGGCGAATTGCATTTGTAATCCTTTTTTGCTATGAAAATTAATAAAATAGAAATGTACTATTCTTTTTTGTGAAGCAAAAAATCTTACAACTTTTGTTCTCAGCCTCTCATATGATGTTAGGTACCTGGAACGTGATCAATGGTTAAGTGTACAGTTCATACACCGAGGTCGAAGTCATATCATATGTTTAGACTATACCGACGAATCCAATTGGTGAAGTTCTGGATCCGGGTTGGTGCTTAGACGATGACGCGAAGTACTCTTTTATCACTGGACGGTTGGCGATAGTCTTCCTAACAATGGTTTTCGCTATCCTGGGCGTGGCGTGTTGTATAAATGAGAGGAGATGGCATCGAAATTGTATAGGTGACTGCAGTGATAGCCAGGCTTCATTGAAAACCGTGGCACCTCTTCGAAATTGGTCAGTGATTGAAAGGCAATATTAAATAATATTGCGGAATATACAAAGGTTAGGCCTTATATGGGTTCCAGGTCACTGTGGTATTGCGGGGAACGACGACAATAGTGAGAATTATCACTGATACTGAGAATATTCTCGGCGTTTGCGGAAACCAGATTAACGCTGTTGTATTCAAAGGTATTGACTATGAATAATAAACATAAGTCATTATTTAAAATAGAATTGCAGGGAATTAAAAAAAAAATATATATATATATTTGTTTTTTTTTTGAAATTGACCCATCCAGTAGAATAAAAGGTGGAAAACCAACACTTTAAAAGTGCAGTCAGCCTAGGGTCTTAAAATTAATTTTATGTTTCCTGTTCAACGTTGAACACGACCTGCAAACAGAAATACAGAAATGCAAAAGTGTGTCACAAATTTACAAAGAGTGTGAAAATGTCTATAGCAAAGTGAACTAAGAGCAAACTGGACTGTTAAGGAAAATATTGAAGGAAGCGAGTATAAAAATGAATTCTGCAATTCTTCGAGGCTTAATATTAACAAAATGTGTTGCTAATTGGACGCACAGTGTGGGCAAGTGTACAAGCAGTTCGAAAACAAAAACACAGAATAAAAATTATCTTCGATATTATTTTCAATAGCGTTCAGATTTGGCATAAAGCTGTAATTCCCTTCCATTTGAGTACAAATATAAATCGCACCCATTCATGGGTTCGTAAAGTTCGGCTTATGATGGGTGAGGGTATGAACTGGTCAGACAGCAATGTTCCCAGAATCATGATTTTAGACGTATGGAGATCTGATGTAGCATTGCTTTAACAACTTAGTTTAATTTCCAATTTAAGCTTACCCACTTGTAGTCAACAGTAAAGTTGTGCATCTCGACGGATGTTTTCAATCATCCAATATTTCACAGGCATATGCTAACTTTTGGTTTTTTGTTTCATATGCAAATCATTAATATTCGAAAATCATTAGCCAAACTCAGTTCTTACACCTCCACAAACTCTACTTTTTCTTCTCATTTTTACATCGTTAAAACTGACATACTCATAATTAATTCACCAAATATTAAGTTGTCTGCTGGCGCGTAATGAGGCGTCGGTAAAGTCGAATCCTTGAATAGCTTTCGGCGTTGTTGCTGTTGCTATTGCCCTTGTTGTTTGTTAAATTGTATGGGCATAACATGCGCGTGCTATAAAATTAATCTTCATCAACATTTTATTTGCTTTCAAATGAAAATTTAATTTCAACGCCTAGGGGATTGCTTTCCCAACTAAATCCCAACTCGCAAGACTGAATTTAATAATGCTTAGCTGTTCTTTTGTTTTGTTTTTTTTTTTAAAGTTAGGTCCAAAATTCCCCAAAAAAAAAAAATCCGCCAACCAAAATCCAAACTCACAAAATCCCCAACCCCCCATTTTTCTATGAAATGCGGTTAGACTATGTTTAAAATCGAGGTAGTTTGGGCTTAGCTTTGTTTTCAACACAGATTTTATTTCTTGAAACACTTAACAAACGAGTATATAGGTAAATAAAAGAAAATCAACACAAAATTCAAAACAAATTTTGTGTTGATTTAATAAAACATTTCATATACAATTACTTGCAAAAAATAAGCTGTTGGTTGAAGCAAAACCAAATAACAAGAAAAAACAAGTCAAGTGGTTACTTTAATTATTATAACTCGCAGCGATTTTAAGAAATGCTGTGAAATGTTGCTCGCCAGGTACAAAAGAAAGTCATATCTTCATCGAATTGTTACGGGCGATGAAAAATCGATCTATTTCGAGAATCCCAAACGTAAACGATCATATTTTAAGCCCGGTACACCGTACACCGG
This sequence comes from Palloptera scutellata, assembly GCA_958295655.1. NCBI lineage: Eukaryota > Metazoa > Arthropoda > Insecta > Diptera > Pallopteridae > Palloptera > Palloptera scutellata. Next base: position 41,143,723 of record OY282451.1, read on the forward strand.
TCAAATCGACAGCAAAGCCAAATCTCTTCGGACAAAAGACAATGCTCTGTGTGTTTCTGGAATCAGGGAGGTTTCTGAAACCAGGTGAAACAGTTACTGGTCAACGCTACCAACAACGATTGACCGATTTGAATCGTGCTTTGCGTCAAAAACGTCCAGAATATCAAGCTACGCAACACAAAGTGATTGCTTGATGACGATGCTCCATTACATCGAACAAAATAGACTCGGGAATTGGTAGATTCGTACAGCTGGGAGGCCTTCCCCCATGCGGCTTATTCACCAGACTTGGATCCATCTGACTATCACTTATTTTCATCAATTGGGCACGCACTTGCTGAAAATGTACGAAAATATGAAAAAATGGTTTGACTCAAAAAACGAACAGTTTTTTTGGCGAGGCATTCACAAATTGCCAGAGAGATGGGAAAAATGTATAGCTAGCAATGGCAATTACTTTGAAAATTTAATGTAAAATTTCTTAAATAATTTTTCTTAATTAAACGTGTATTTTCTAATCGGTTTCATACTTGTAAGACCTGGTAAGACTTACTTACTTACTTTTAATGGCACAACAGCCCATGGAGGGCCTAGGCCGAGCTTTTCGCATCCACTCACGTTGTGCGTGTTATATTTGTACATGAATGAAAGGGACCTACAGTTTAATGCCGAATCCGAACGGCGAAGTGAATAGCTTTTCATAGCAATTTTTATTCTTGTAGGTTTGCCATTGCCTGCCAAGAGATGGTGCTGTGTAGAAAAATTATTTTTTCTACTTTTTGATTTTGCCTGTGCCGAGATTCGAACCCCGGACACTCTGCGTAGCAGTCCAACGCATTACCACTACGCCACAGCGACCACACACCTGGTAAGAGCAACAGTTGTATTCAAAATAAAATTATTTTCATGGCAAATGCTTTCTCTGACAGATTTGCCCTTACACTGATAATAAATCCAGGCAGGCATCCTTCGCAGTAGTCTACATACCTTGTTGCCTATAAATTTGATTTGTTTAAAGAGAAACTCCTGAGGCATTTTTTCATTTAAATCGGGAACACTCTATAATTTTTATTTGTAATAAAATTTTGTTACAATGCTTATTTCTGCCTTGTTGTTGTTTCTCTAGACACAATTTGCCAAATTTTACTAGTACAAAGGAATGTGGGAGATTGAATTTAATTGGGATGTGAGTGTTGTAGGGTGGAAATGGGGGGGGGGGGGGGGGGTGATGGTGGTGGAGGGGTTGGAGGGGTTGGAGGGGTTGGAGGCGTTGGTGGGGTTGGTCGGGGTAGTGTGAAACGGTAATGATATTTGAAGACAATACTAACATCAATGATTAATTAAAGCTGTTAATTAGAACTATGTGCAAATAACATTTATAAAACGAAATAAAAAATTAATGAATTATTTACATACATATATATAAAACTAATGATCTAGACAATTATACTGTTTTTTTTCGTTATTTTTTCTATTTTTTTTTTTTTAAATATGGTTGCATATTGTTATTATTATTATTGTTATTATTTGGAATATGATAATTAATTATTATTGTTATTACGAGTATTTATTAATTATTGTGATTATAAATGCGACGCGATACGATACAATTGTTGCATGTGCTGTCTCACTCGAACATCATTTGCATACAATATTTTCAACTCTTTTCATTTTTCTTCGCACTCTGGAACACACTTTTTCTCTTTCCCACACGACGACGTGTTTCAACGGCATAACTTTCCCTTGCCACTCACTCATACATGCTTACAACAATCAAAACGGCAAGTTATCCTATTACATACATATGTATATCTTTCGTTTGGTATTGTTAATAATGTTTGGCTTTGGCTTTTTGGTTTTGTATTTGGGTTTCGTGTAAGTTAAATTCGTTCGATTTTTTTCTATTGTTTGTTTGTATGCTTGCTTTTGTACATAAATAGGTTGCGAACTTGTTGTCTCTTTCTCGTTAATGTTGCACTACTAAAAACACTATGGTAAATTTGAAATACACTTTCGAAACTGCAATTTTGATTAACAGTGTTGGAAAAGGGGTGAGATGGAGTTGGAGAAAAGTGGGTGGCGAGGGATGGCAATAACAATCTAAATGGGTCACTTGAAATACAAAACCGATCGATGTCAAATTATTTACACACACATAAACGGCCGAGGAGTTGAAAACTTCCCAATTCTCGCTTCTATCGAAAATAGGATGGCAGTTAGAGGATAATGAGGGGCACACCACCAATTTGCAGATAAAACTAAAGTAAATTTGAATATTATAAAAAATTTCTAAAAGTTGTTAAAAAAAAAAAACAAAAATAAACGAACAGATCGATGTTTGATTAACGCGCAGCTAACTCTTTTACATTCTCTTCTTCTTCTTCTTCTTCTTCTACTCCTTCTTCTACTCCTTCCTTTCGAGTTTCTTCGTCCTTGCTGGAGTGCAATTTTTAATGCGCTTTTTTAAGTTGCTATTGGGGAATTATCCTTGTTCTCTCTCGTTGTCTCTTACTTCGTACATTTCGTTTTGCTAGTTTTCTCGTTGTGTTTCGCTAGTCTTCTTATTGATTCATCTTCGTTTAGTAAACAATGAGCAGATTGTTTTCATTGAAACCAGCCGAGTGACCAGCATTGCGTACGATGAAACACGATCCATCAAAATGCATTCGCTTCTCATTGCGTCTAAATGTGAAAGCAGCACATGAAATGGAAGAGTGTGATATTGATGGCTTATGCCAGAGAATTTGAAACATAAAGAATGCGCCGCAAAATGACAAGTATAAATAATTAGACACGTAAGGCGAGTGCTGAAGTTACTGAGAGGACGGCATTGCTATCAATGCGGCGTCACTTCGAATACTTCATGTGCTGGTTGTGATGTTATAACTCGCTATGCCGAAAATTGAAAGCGAGTTCCTTATGTTTTGTAGGTATTTCTTTTCGTACTCACCTCACAAACAAATGCGATGTTTTGCCTAACGATGCGGTGCAATGAATGCCCGGCGTAGTCAATGTGGCCGAGCCATTGCCTGGGCTAGTACGTATGAGGCATTTATTGTGTGTCCGAGTCAGTCTGAAGCGATAAAATAGAGATGTTGATAAATTTGATAGCTAGGTGCTGTGTATTTCTTTTAGTCTTGCAACTTACTTAACCAGACCATCAGCAGCCTGCGTGATGCGGAATCCATTGATTTCATAAATTTCGGTGCCCTCATCAGTACAAGAGTACGTCGAATTTTGTATGACTTCAGAGGCGTCTTGTACGTACGACGGACCATGGCGTGAGTCGCTGTTGCAAACGAGCCACATTTAAAGTTAGCGTCAAATGTGGCAAATCATCAAAATGCACGGTAATTTTACTTACTCGTAAAAAACGGTTAATGTGTAATCCTTGGTTAAATCAGTGAAAGTGTCGGTTGTTGTGCGTGTACCAGCTGTGTCTACCAAATAGATCAAGGCGCACGATTCACTTGTGAAACTAACACCTTTGTACCACATCTTAGCATAGCGTCTGAAATTTATCAAACCGTACAATCCCATTTGAAATTCAAGCCAGACTATCAACACACGCTTACACATAGTTATTGGTCTTCATGCCGTCATAAGTAACAATTTCGACCTTGGAGCCACTTTGGAGTATACGCCCATTTGGGTGAATCAAAGCCGAATTGCTACAGTTACGCGAAAGAGCAATCGCCACCATGCTGCGTTGATTTAGGACGCGTACAGCTTTGTCCAATGTCATATCGATTCTAAACGTACAAGTGAAAGATTGAGGGTAGATTTAAAGGTTGCTGTCGTTATAGCACTGCTATTTACCGTATCCCATCGCGTAAACGCAATTGTATTGTACCATTGGTCATGGCAATGGGTCCGGCCCCGGGGCATGGTGGAGGTGTTGGATTTTCGTATTCAGCACCACGGTGGCTGCCGCTCATTCGTCCCACTGCATAAGGAGGAGGTGGCATCGGCTGTGGAAACTGTTGCGCATGATGAGATGGCGACATCGTAGGCGGCTATAATTTAACAATTTGAAATGTAGACAAATAAAACTCAATTGTCTCCTCACTAGTGACTCTGACCTAACACCTTCCTCAACTTTTACATACCATATTTTACAACGAAAACTCACCATGCGACATATATCATTTTCGTAACCATAAATCGGTGAAGGTGGTGGTGCCACTGGGTATCGTGCATTGAAAACACCCCGAGTGAGGACGCCACTACGTCCAGTCAACGGTGAATCATAGCCGCCACAGAGATGCGGTGAGGCAGCACTCAAATGCACCGGAATTGACATTTGGCGCGACGTCATGCCCGCCGAAGGAGTTGACGTTTCCTTGGGTGTTATGCCACCAGAGGCCACTGATGCCGTGTTGGCCGATGCGCTCGATGAACGTTGCTGTTGCGAGACAAATGGCGCAGCACTTGCGTTGAAACGAGACTGAAATAAAATAAAAAGGATATGGTATTTTTATTGTTGCATGTCAATATAATAAAAATCGCTGGGGAAAATATAAATATTTTTGGCTTTTAATTAGCAATGAGTCAGTATATTTTTTCATTTGCTCGAAGCACTGCCATGCTCCACAAACTGACAGTGACAATCGCATTAACGCCGAACAATGATTAAGTACAGATTAGTGACAACTGATCTGTTTTGACGCTTACCGACGATGGCGTAATGGCTGTGAATACGGAACGCTGCCGAACGCCATTCGGAGTCTTCGTCGGTGAACGCAAAATGTTGTTAATCTTCTCGTTCATGTTGACACGCGCCAGGAAGTCTTCCGTGTTGAAGGCGGTGAGGCCGCTCAACGGCAGCGATGGCGTTTTTGGAGTCTCCACTTGCGACCTTGGCGTCTCTTTCGGTTGTTCCTGGATTGGACTCTTCGTGTCCGCCTCATTTTCAGAATTCATCTTCTCTTTTCTCTTTCGCTCTGCTTTCTTTATGTGGGTATGTTTTTTTACGGCCGGTGCGTTCGTTTAGCGATTCGGTTTTGGTTATTCGTTTTTTCGTTTTTTAGTTTTTTGCTGAAATGTTTTGCGAGCGGAAATTTAATTGAAAGAAAACTTAAGTTCTTTTAAGAGCATAACAGAAATTCGAATTTTTATTGCATGTGTCTGCGTGCGTATAAAATTTTCAACTGATTGAATAATGTTGAAAAGCCTCTTGATGTGAGAAAAATTTTATTCACTTGCGACGAAGAAATTTTCAAAGGTAGCTTTTTTAAAAGTGACTCCAGTTTTACTGGCAAGAGGTAGTAGCGGTGAGTGCGGCACGGAGGTGCAGTTGAAGTTCGTATTCTATCAACTGCTTAGATTGAGTCAGCTGATTCGTCAGCTGTTGTTGTCGGATTGAGGGGAAGTGACATATGAAAAGTATTTCAAAGATTGTTTTGTATTTCATATTTTGTTGTTGTTTCTTTATTCAAAGTGAAATTTGAATTTTGTTTTCGCAGTAGCATATAATAAAAATAATAAAAAGCTTCTTTTATCAAATTAAGTAATTGCATAGTTTTAGGCGAAAGTTAATTAAGTATGTGCGATTATAAACGAAAGAGCTTTTATTTAAAAGTAGATACAAATTGTCGTGCGAAATTAACGTGTGGCAATGTTTTTCTTTAGTGCAATAGCTATTCCCTATTAGGTGGACCAGCCCATAGTCGAGGCATAGAGTCGCTGCCTTAATTTGGAAAAGCCCTTACATCAAATTTTCCAAAATCGTCTTATGAATGGATTATGATTAAGGGTATCCCATCTGCATCTCTGCGCCAGTGCTCAAATATAAAAGGTTTAAGTGAAAAGAAATATATTTTGCACAATCATTATTTAATTATTTTTTTTTCTTTTTATATAAAAAACAAAATTGTATTTATGGTTCCTTACCATTATTTTGTATTAAAGAAAATATATAACCCTTTTTTTAATATATGATATTATTTATATTTAATTTTACAAAATATCAGCGAAATAATAAAATTTATCTGGGCAAAAAATAGCAGTATTATAAAAAAACAAACTTAAAATGACAAATTCAATAAAAAACTAAAAAAACGTAATCGGAAAATCAGTAATTTAAGGAATAACCCTTGTTAGCAAGAACAGCAGCCCATACTCGAGGCATAGAGTCCACTAGTTACCTGCACTTTTCGATCGAAATCGCTTTACATGCTGACTGTACCGCACACTAGAAATCGTTGGCGTTTATTGTATTTTTCTTCCCGACCACGCTTCTTTGACATCCGTACAAAGGTTTCCAATGTGATAGAGGTCAGGAGACTGCGCCGGCCAGCTCATGACATCAACCCCATTCACAGTAAACCAATTTTATGCTATTTTGCTATAGCGAAATGCTTTGGGTCGTTATCCTGCTAAAAACAAACCCCATTTCAGCGGTATCCTCCATTCAGTATAAGGCAACATTTACTTTACTTAGGCCGAGCTTTTCGCATTAATTAAGGCAAGATAGTTGAACTAATTATGTCAATGTATAATTTGACATCCTGAGCCATAGTATAAGAAAGAACACCAAACATTTATTTTTGCGTCACCGTGTTTCACTGTTTTGGAAACATATTTTTGGGCATGTGGAACTCCAATCGGTCTTCGAACATATTGTATATCGTCTACGTCCTTAAGACCCGAATAAAACAATTTTTGTCTCATCGGGCCAATTAAGGTGATATTTTGCAAATTGTATTCTAGCCTGAATATGTCTTGGCTGTAAAAGGGGCACTCTTCTTGGGCTTCTACGGAAAAGTTTGGCATCAATTAGTCTCTTCTGATTGTTAACGAGTCCACATTAAGGCTAAGCTCGGTTTTTATTTTTTTCGATGCTAGAAATGGGTTTTTTCGTGCCAAAGCGTTAACTTTTCTGTTCTCATGCATGGAAAGTACGATTTTACGACCTCTCGTTTCAGGTTTTTCTTCGCATTTTTTAGCATTGCTTTTCATTTTTACAAAACAGCAAACAATATCTTGTTCAAATTTATAAGTTTTTCCTTCGGAAAGAAGTTTTTTTTTTAATAATTCTGCGTCTTTCGTCAGTGCAATGCTTCGCACGTCCCATTTTTCCATAAATTTAAGTTTATTGATTTCCGAAGAATGTATTTGGAGAAAAGCTTCTTGTATTCTTCAAAATACTTATATTAAAATTAGTTTCTTTCATACGACTAAATTGATAAACTTCGCCTACTATCGTAATACTGCTAAGATTTTGCACAGCTCACAAATTTAATTTTGTGAATCAAATTGTGGCATTATTCAAATATGACGACTAGATTGCAAACAAATTAATTTTTGACTGCTAGTAGTAAAGGAAACTTAAGAATGTTCAAACAATAAAAATTAAGTAACAACTTCAATTTAAAAATTTGATTGATTAGTTTGCCTTGGGTCACTGCTATTAATTTGCACATATCTGTACGACTTTTTCTTAAACCTTGAAACAATATTGAGAATATTAAAGTTTCTCCTGAAAAATGTGAAAACATGCGTGTTCGGACTTCAGCAAATCAAGGTAGCCATATGTACTTATAATAATTTAAAAAAATATTAACAAATACTACTGTGGGCAAAAGTTAGAAAGACTTTTTAATTTAAATTTCGCGCGGAAACCCATTCATCAAAATATTATTTTTTTAAGGTTGGTATGACTGTCGGTGACAACTGTGCCAAATGTCACATCAAAATAATCATTAGTGTTTCGTATACGCTTGTCTTTCTGGAGTACAAAAAGTGCATTCGGCGATTTTCACAATGAGTGAAATTGTTCAACAAAGAAGTTCCATTAAATTTTGTGTGCGGAATCAAATTTCTGGTGCCGAAACGTTCAGAATGTTGCAAAAGGCCTTCGGTGATAATTGTATGTCGCCAGCAAGTGTTTTTGATTGGTACAAATTGTTCAAAGATGGTCGAGAACGCGTTGACGACGAACCACGTCCAGGACGGCCATCAACATCAACTGCTGATGATGATCAACACGTCAATAAAATAAAGGAATTGGTGCTCGAGAATCGACGATTAACAGTCAGAGACCTTACTGGCATCGTTGGAATATCGGAAGGATCAGTGAAAACCATTTTAAAACATCATTTGGGCCTAAGAAGAGTGAATGCATGATTGGTTCCAAAATCACTGCATTGGTTTTACGAGACCATTATGCCAAAAATTCGACTGATATCGTTCCGCAACCACCCTATTCGCCTGATTTAGCACCGTGTGACTTAGTACTTTTGGCTATTTTCTAAACTCAAAAAACCGCTTCGTGGACTGGCACCGTTTTGAGTCAATTGAAGACATTAAACATGAATCGCTAAGCGCATTGAAGGCTATTCCGGAAATTGACTTTAACAACTGTTTCGAGAATTCGAAAAAACGTTGGCACAAGTGTATTGGGGCCGGGGGGGGGGGGATTACTTTGAAGGGGACGAAATAGATTTGGAAGAATGAATCAAAAAATTTGAAATTATGAACAAAGTCTTACTACTTTTTGCCCACAGTAGTAGTTCTGCCTACCGGAAAAGGTCGTCAACGGTAAAGAAATACAACTAAATGTCATCATGCTCCGTAGTTTCCTTTATATAGGAGATTAAAGGGTAAAAGCCATGAAATGTAAGCGAGCACTAAAATAAATACAAAAAATTTAAGTATGTAAGTAAATAAATGCAAATAAGCATTTTAAAATTCGATTTAGTAAGAAGGATGTGTAAAAGTGATGGCAGAAGTTTATTTCAATTGAATTTGGTTACAGATGAGAAAGAAAGTAAAGGAGAAAATAAAGACAAACGGGGATAATCAAATTGCCACTTGCGTACCTAAGTGCGCTTTCCTAGGGGTGAACCAGAAAAATTTTAGAATTTTTGCGGAGACATTAAAAACTAACCAACAGTCCGATTTCACTCAAATAAAGTTCTGTTTATTAAGCATTTTTCAAATTATAATTCACAAAAAAATTGATTCAAATATTATTAGCGGTTGCAAAATTGCTTACCATTTTTCTTAACGTTCTTCGTTAGAGACTGGACAGTACGTTCGATGACTACTGTATAGGCCTGATTCCATCGATTTCGGAATTCTACATCATTTTTGCAAACATTCTTTGGTTTTCTTAGGGTTTGTTTCGTTATAGCCTAATATCATTCAATAGGCCGAAGTTCCGGGCAGTTGGTAGGATTTACCTCTTTTGCGACCACTTTGGACCATTTTCCCGTATACCATTACATAGTCGACCTATAGTAATGACTTGTGGCTAGGTCTGGCCCAAACAAAACGGTTCCTTTGTGCTGTCCAATAAATGGTAAAAGGCGTCTTTGCAGGCATTCTTCTATATAAATTCGGGATTTAATTGTTCCTGTCGTAATGAACAACTTGCTCCGTAGCCCGCAGGTGCAAATAGCTTCCCAAAGCATGTAGCGCTTTGGAAAATTGGTATATTTTATTTCAGAGTATTTTCTGGGTGTTGCATCCCAATTCTTTCTTTCCCAGGCAACTGGTTGAAGTTCGCCTTACAGAAGATCTCATCATCGAAAATCACGCATTTGAATTTGGTTACATAATTGTCATACAGCTTTGGGGCACGCGTCTTCGCTATATTTTCCTTTGCTTCCGACCGGTTTGTAGGTCCTTAAGTCGTGACTTCGCTCATACCGTGTTACAGTTGATTGCGATGTACTTACCAGCTGTAGCTGCAACATCTCGAGTCGACCTCGTGGGATTAGCCCGATATGTACTAACAACCTTTTTGAGCACTTCTGGGATATTTGGACCCTTTTTTCTGCCTGACCCTTCGGTTCTGCAGATGGAGTCTCCCTCGTTGTAGTTGTTTATGACGTTATAAACCGTCGCTAAACTCGCTGTGCTTTCCCTTGCAATGCTTCGTCTAGACTTCATCTTATCAGTCAAGTAAATTACCAGCGCTGTTCTTGTGGGCTCGACATGCTGATTAATCCCAGTTGAAAATTATTAATATTAAAAAAAAAAAAAAAACAATGCACTATATATAGATACTTTCACTTGAAGATAACGTGGTTGTAACTCTTGACAATTGCGTATAATGGATATCTAAAAATTCTAGGTATCTGCATCGAATGCGCTACTTTTAGAAGTAGATTGGAATTCAATTGCCTGCTGAGTGCGTAGTAACACCTGTTGGCCAGAGTTAGTCTCCGCTTGATCGTAAGGCTGACATTATTTTTGGTGTTAATGCTGGATCCTAGGTAAACGAAATCCTTGATGACTTCAAAAGTATAATTGTCAACAGTGACATTTTGTGCAAGACGTTTGCCGAGACACTTTGATTGTTGACTCAAGGTATTTCGTTTTGTCCTCGTTCATTATTAGACTGACTCAACGAGATTCTCTTTCGTTATACTGGACGACCACTGTACATTTATGTTGTGCCAGTTTGCATTATTTCTATTTTTGATTGGATTTATTCGCTAGAGTGCGGATGTGTCTATGCAAATAAATGTTCGAATTCGTTCTGTTAGCATACCTACCAACACTAGATACAGTTATGCAAAGATGCATATCCGATTCCTATTTAGAATTTAACTGCTTCAGTTCCTTTTTCATTTACATATGTACATATGTCGTACATATGTCGTTCAAATTATGAGGAAACGCAAAGAGTTTATTACATTCATTTGCATGTATTTCCTTGGGAGTTCCTATTTTTACAACTGCACTGTTTTCATTATTTTCTCGTCATGAAAATATTTAATAGGTTTCCATTAAACATCGAATATACATACATAATATTAGATACACTTCGCCTCACTTTTATACATTTATGCGTTATTCATATTGAATTTTACCCTAAAAGTCAAGGGAACGCGCACAGTAGCGAGTCGTACGATTGCCATCAACAGCAGCAATTTCTTCACTTCCGCAATACTTGGGAAATCTGAATATAAATGATGCTCGACTTGAGTATATCATTCATCAATCATTGTTTGTGTTGTGTTGTAATGCGAGGTGTTTCATGAGCCTGACAATATGAATGGTGTACCAATATGTATTGGTGGGTAAATCGATATTACCAAGATCAAAATCCACACCATTACCATTAACTAAATCATTTACATATGTAAAAATAATATATTTCCTGCTGTTTTGTTTTTTTTTTTATTTCTTTTCTTTTTTGATACATAATAAATGCCTGCGACCTTTACGTTACACACACACCTGGACAAAATAATAGGTGTGAACATATTTTTTTTTCAAAAAAGCTTGGTTTCCTTATATTTTTTATTATCCTTCAAAAAATAAATTAGTTTTCAACATAAACATACTTCAGCGTCATAACAAAACATAAAAGGTTTTAAAAACTCTAAAAAATAACTTAAATTTTTTGTTAATTCATAAAATACACAGATTTTCGATTGGACAGAATAATAGGTGTGCACAAAAAACTTAGGAGTAAATTTTGATATTTTGCTAGTTATGGTCCCGTATTTTACTGCATTAGTAAGAACGCATTAATACCCATTATTCTTGATGGTTTTTTCGATTCTTCTGGGCATTGACGATATCAACTTCCGACAAGTTTCTACAGGAATTTTGTACCAAATTTCTTGAATATTTTCCCATAACTGCGTTTTGTTTTGACGTTTAAGTTCTCCCCAGAGGTTCTCAATAGGATTTAGATCTGGCGATTGACTTGACGATATACATTATGCTCTTGGAACCATGCTTTGACAAACTCGCGATGAATGTTTAGGATCATTGTCCTGCTGAAATTTCCACAAAAGCGGCATATTATCCTCGGCATATGGTAACATTACCGGTTCTAACAAATCCTTAGAAACGAATCTATCCATAACGCCATTAATTTGATGTATCGGACCAATACCTTGCCAAGAAAAACATTCCCATAACATTAAGCTGCCACCTCCATGCTTCACTGTTTTCTTTGTGAACCGGACGTCGAATTCTTTGCCTTTCGACGAACGTTTCTTTCCGCATCGTTACCAAACAAATTTATTTTTGTTTCATCGCTACAGAGAATATTCTCCCTGTGAACCGCACCACGTTTTATGAACTAATGCAAAATTTTTCCACTTCTTAAAATTTGCAGTTCTAAGCAGAGGAACTTTGCGAGCAATCCTACCGGGTAAATTTGCGCTTACTAATCGTCTTGGAACGGTTCTTGATGATACAACATTCCCAATTTCGCTTGTAATTGTTCTGGGCAACTTGAATAGATCGCGTTTAGCTAATGTAACGATACGATTGTTGGTCACTAATGAAGTTTTTTTAGGTGCTCCACGCTTTTTAATAGCTTTTTCTGGCGTGAGAGCATTTGTAACGAAATTCTGAGACCGTCCCATCGATCTGGCAATGAATTTGTAGGTTTTTCCTTTGTCTCGGAGCTAACGAACAAGTCTTCTGACCTGTGTACTACAATGAACTCCACGACCCATCTAATATTATTAAAAATTATAATTGAACCTTTATTTAGCTCACTTTCATCGAAATCTCACCTTCTGGAACTAAATAACTTCTTAAATTTATTCACTTTTAATTTTTACCAAAACCGCCCCTAACTTATTGTCCCGATCAATTTGAAGGTTGAACAAATAAACAAGCCACAATATTTATCGAGAAGAACTTTTATTGCGGAGATTCTCCCATTTCATTCCAAAACAGTTCCACCCACCAAACTTCCAAATTAGCCTTTTGATTGTAGACCAATGCCAATTAATTTTTTTCGTTCATTTTAAAAATTTTTCAGTTCACACCTAATATTTTGTCCAGGTGTGTACATAAATATGTACTTTATATCGCTAACTTAATTTGCTAAAGCTCTAACACACATTCTTCAAATTTTGCAGGAGAAGCAACATAAAAAAAAATTCGTATTATTGCTTCTAAAGTTTCTAACATAAACTATGGAACAAAGGCATAAGCTTACCCTGTATGGCTTTAAAATTTTAAGTAGAAATGCAGTTGGACATGCTTTACCATAAACCATCGAAAATTAATTTAGCTATAGTATAAAAGTATAAAATTACTGACGAATGGTTTTGCAATGTGGCTGCTTGTTAAACTTTGCATTGCAAATACCCCGACTGACGACCCCCATCCGCGCACCCTTGCTAACCAGCACACACTTTGTTCACTTGCCACGTGAATGAAAATTGAAAATATTAATAGTATAAACAAAAACAATAAAAACATGAAGCAACAAGTAGAAATAGAGAAAATGACACTAATGAGAAATTGTCCCATGCTAATTTCAATTGAAATTAGCCTTTTCAGCTTGTCATAGGAAACTCAATTTGAATTTCACATTGCAGGTGCCAGAGTTTTCTTCAAAATTTCTAGGCAATCACTTTCCAAAGCAGCAACAACCAACACACCGTAACGCAAACTGCTTATTGAACTTTAAATAGTACGCGGTGAGTGTTTTTTAACACGTAGTTTTATATTTTCTTTGCATTTCCATGAACTTTTTATATAATTTTTTCGTTTGTTTGTTTTTATTTTCATTTATCCCATAGTGAAATCACACAATTCGAATGCAAAAACTTAACAGACTCTTAATAGAACTATTGACATTTGTGTTGACAAATGTCGCAGAAATTCATGATATAAGTAAGTCCATATTTTTGTGTGTGTATTTTAGTGGAACAAGGGCAGTTATGTGGTAGATACATGAAGGCTCAGGTCAATAAACTTTGCTGATTTGTCCATCGAGCATCGGTCTTAATTTAGTTCGATACTACTACTCCACGCATAATTCAAAATCTATACAAAGTCTAGAAGAATAACATCCATACATACATATGTATGTACATCTGTTTCTTTGGATTTCCTTTGAAATACTTATATACACACTTTATTTTTCAGCATAGTTAATGTCGTAGCCCATCAAACTCGAATTTGATTGATTGCAATTGAATTGACATTTGATCATTTTAAGGTAAAATCAATTTCGAAAAAATAAAAGAACGATATTTTGTTGCCATTCTTTTCCACTTAGTTTGTATCGGACAAAGCACATTTTTCAGGTTTGCTCCATAGTCTCTTTTATAACAACGAATCCCAACAGACCGTCCTCCCCACTCTATACGACCGGGGGCCGCATCAGTATAATTTGTTCAGTACCTATATCCTAATTGATATTCAATACAAATCGTTACCTTAATGTAATAGAAAATGCCCTAGCTAACATTTTTTCTCCATACTGAGTTTTGGTACTGTCTGGTGCGACTGTAAAAAATGGAAATAATTTTAGTTACGTCCTTTTTACATTAAGGTAACGATATATTAAATCATAATAAGTAAAGTGTCTTTTGGTGTATTCCAAAGAATCTGAAATGTTGAATTCTAGTTTATAATATTCATTAAAATCTCTACATTTAAAAATTTGGAAAAAATTTATTAAAAATGTTATGTTCAGCATTTTTTTTCTAGTTATTGGTGTGGATAGATTAATAAGTTTTAAAGGAGTTCAAGTTCTTACTTTGGAAGATTCGAAAGAGGATTTCAATAAAAATCCTCAACAGTCTTCTCACAACGGAAAAAGATATGTAACTTAACTTATGAGAGGTCTTAACATCGCTCGGCTGAAAACCAATAAGACTGCAGGTAGAGATGGCCTGCCAGCTGAGTTGTTTAAGACTGGGGGCGAAGAGCTAACAAAACTCAAGAACGAGCTTCTATGCGGAATATGGTCGATGACATGCCAAGTGATTGGAACTTCATCATACTCCGCCCAATCCATAAGAAGGGTGATTCTATGATCTGCGCCAACTACCGTGGCATAAGCATTCTTAATATCGCATGTAAGGTTCTATCATCCGTACTGTGCGAAAGACTGTAACCCATCGTTAGCTACTCACACTGCGCCAAATCTTGGAAAAGACCCGAGAAAAACAGATCGACATCCACCATCTACTGATCGCCGCTTATAAAGCCGCCTTCGACAGCACGATTATGGATCACTTGTACGCCGCAATGTCTGATTTTGGTATCCCTGCAAAGTTCATTCGTCTTTGCCAAATGACACTAACCAACACCACCAACGCATTGCAAATTGGGAAAGAACTCTGTGCGGCATTTGATACCAAAAGAGGTTTCAGACAAGGTCGCATGACTCCCTATCATGCGACTTCTTTACCCTAAGGAAATAATTCGAACTGCGAACATCGACATCTCTGGCACTATTTTCTACAAGAGCGTCATGCTGCTAGCATACGCTGATGAGATTGATATCATTGGCCCCAACGCGTGAGCAGTCAGTGCAGCATTCTCAAAATCTGGAGTGGGAATCTTGTCGAGTGGGTCTAGTGGTGAATGAGAAGAAAACGAAATACCTTGTGTCAACAAACAAAGTGTCTCGGCAAACGTCTTGGACAAAATGTCACTGTTGACAATTATACTTACTTTCGTTTACCTTATATCCAGCATTAACACAAACAATAATGTTAGCCTTGCAATCAAGCAGACAACAGGTGTTTCTATGGGCTCAGTAGGCAATTAAGAAGCAGAGCTCAACAAAAAAAAAGCTCTTTTTAATCCTTCCCGTCCGCTGAAACGTGGACATTGAACACCAATGATGAGCGGCTGTTAGGCGCGTTCGAGAGGAAGATACTCCGTAAGATCTATGGTACAATATGCGGGGACGACCTGTATCGTATAAGATGGAACCAGTATGAGCTGTATGAACTATACGCCGACACTGACACAAGCGTAAAAAATGCACCGGCTTCAATGGCTGCGTCATGTTGAGCGAATGGAAGTAGGCACTCCGGCTAGAAGAGTGTTTTATTCGTGCCGCGGTGAAGGAACATGCAGAAGAGGACGTCCTAATTTCCGTTGGAAATACCAGATACAGGGGGACCTGACTGCATTTGTTGGCCTTATCAACTGGTGACAGCGCGCGCATAGCAGAGGCGACTGGCGAAGCTTTACAGATGCGGTCAAGACCGATCATCGGTTCTAATGCCAGCTAAATAAGTTAAGCAACTTCTTTACCATTGAACACCGCGGTTTTCATTATCTTCCAAAAAAAATATGAAAACGATATGCGGAAAAACTCAAACCGGAGGTAATTGAATGAAAAATATTAATTAATGTACATATATCCTAATTTTTTGCCGCCAGAGGGCGGATTAATGCATTTATATATATGTCAGCTATGAGAAGAAATTATTAGATTGCATTAGATTAGATTCATATTTTTTCATCATTTACCTTTGATTTGAGTTCTTCTGTAGACGCAAATCGCTTAACGATATTTCATATTGTAATTTTTTTTTAAATTAATGAAAAGCACGGATTTCAATTGTAAAAAAGTCGCTTAACAAAGGTAACATCAAAAATTCCAGCTAGAGTACTGATCCTGGACAGGTACATACAAATACGGTCATCGGTCACCGGTCACCGGTCACCTTTCCAGTGACATGTTTCATGTTGTTTAATGAGAGCACATTAACGAAAATTTATAAAAAATTCCAATCGAGCACATAAATTCACATGCCAGCGATTCAGCACAGCAAATACCAGTCGCTGGATATTATTGGTTCCTGCATCGGCTCTTCGTCAGTCATTGCATAATTGCGAACGCACTTAAAATAAACTGAACTAAAAATTTCGTTTTCGTTATTCAATTTATTTTTAGTTAAACAAATCTTATTTTCATTTCTTTCTTTTTGTTTTTTTGGTATTCATTTTATTCAAATGCGCGAAAAATCTTTTGCCACCATTCTTTTTTGGGATGTGTGGGCGCGTTTTGCGTTATCTTCTTTCTGATCCGAAAATGCATTTTTCGTTGATATTCGTAGAAAGAATTTATTGTAGTTGTTGTTGTGATTTAAATTGCATACGTGCGAGTAGAAATGTCATCGTAATTTTGGCTACAAAATATGATGATTTTGTCACATTATTAAACAAAAATATGAAAATAGCACAATCCACAAAAATAAACACAAAAATTGCTTAGAAAAAAACTTTTTTTTTTAAATTTGGCATAAATGCATTTTTTGTTTGTTCATTATTAAAAATAAAAGAGAAAATGTGTATTATAAGTTTACAATGAGCGGCAGTGGTGGAGGCGGGGCGGAGGCCGGGCGGGGGCGGAGTGCTAGTGTCGTTGCATTTATTTTTAGGTGTGCGTTACATGTTGCACGCTGACTCTTGGTCATGTCAATGAACTTTGCTATGAAAATGGAAAGTGCATATATTCTTATTTTCTTTAATATTAATAGAAAATATTTGTTCAAACTAAAAATAAATGGAAGAACCATGCATTTCTCCCAACATTTAAAATTTTTTTTTTATTACTGAATATTTTTTAAAATACTTTATCCACCAAATGTATTTTATAATAAATGATTTATTTTTCCATTATTTAATAAGATGAATCTAAAGGATCTAAATCTGCACGCAAAATTAACGGAATAAAACGCTTAGATACAATAATAGTTCATGGTGACGATTAGAAGAAGACAAATCACACGTGTGCCGCAAAAACGGCATAAATCAAAGAACTAAGTAAAATTTCGAGTTAAGTATACATAAATAACGGTAGGGACATTAATACTGTTACAACATTGAACACACCCAACCCAATAGTAGAATTGAACATACCCTGTTATTACCATATGCCTTATGAAAGCTAACCGCTATAGCGTTAGTCTGTAAAGGGAATTCAAAATTGTGTCAGCTTTCACCATAGAGTGGTCAGATAATGAGAGCCGTATCGCTGTTATAGCCCTCTTTAAGTGTGAAATGAAAAAAGGCGATCTTTTCAAAACGCTCCGCCCACTCGGGATTAGTCGCACGTTCGTTTACCGGTACATAAAACTGTTTGAGGAGACTGGAGATATCAAAGACCGACGTCTATGTACAGTTCGCACGCTGAAGTCATCAAAGCCGCCAAATCAAGAATTCAACGAAATCCGCTCCGAAAACAGAAAATCATGGCCCGTGAGATGAATATCACGCAAAATTCCATTAGTCAAATTATTAAAAAAGACTTGGGACTTGGTGCCTTCAAACGTCGCACCGGACATTTGTTGACTGCAGCTTTAGAAAAAAAAATAGGGTAGAAAAATCCAAACGTCTTTTGGCACAGAAAAATCTTGTTTACGGATGAAAAAATTTGTACCGTGCAGGAGAAATTTAACAAGCAAAATGATATGGCGTATGCACGGTCATCTAAGGAAGCGCCTGAACTGATCCCACGGATCGAAAAAGGTCATCACCCAGCTTCAGTCACGGTTAGGTGGGGTGTCTCTTATGCTGGGGTCAATGACTAGCATTTCTGCGAACAAGGGTTGACCCCTTCTTTGGCCAAAGTTTACCAAGAAACCGTTTTGGAAGCTGTTGTGAAGCCGAAGCCACTTAACCATTCCCTGTTCCAAAACCTGCCGTGGACTTTACAGCAGGATTCTGCGCCAGCCCATACGGCTAAGACGCCCCAGACCTGACTTCAAAACAATTTGCCAGCTTTCATTTGCTCTGAAGAATGGCCGTCTGGCAGTCCTGATCTGAACTCACTGGATTACAAATTATGGACAGTTTTAGAGGAAATGGTTTGCCACAAAAAATACCCCAACCTTGATTCTCTGTATACAAAATACATATATCAATAAATATATTTTTAAAAAATTTCCCAAAAAATTCATTATTTTTAATTTTATAACATCAAATGTGTGTAACAGTATTTATGTCCCTACTAAGTAAATCGCATAGGTTACAATATTCGAATTTAGTTTCGAATTTAGTTTCTGAAATTTTTTCCGTGTTCAAAAAAAAAGCAAATAAAATAAAATTAGACTTTTTCTATAATTTTTTTTTTGTGATAGTTCTTTTTTAGGATAATAAATAAAAGCTAATATTTGTATTCGCATTCACAAATATAGGTTTTTAATACTCGTGTTCCCATTTGTTTTTTTTCATTATTATCACAACCCTTCTTTATTTACTTACTCAGCTGACACTGCAACCTATGATCGGTCTTAACCGCCTCGATAAAGCTTCGCCAGTCGCCTCTGCTACGCGTGCGCTGGCGCCAGTTGATAAGGCCAAGTGCAGTCAGGTTGCCCTGCACCTGGTCTTTAAAACGGAGATTAGGACGTCCTCTTCTGCGTGTTCCTCCACCGTGGGACGAATAAAACACCCGTCTAGCCGGAACGCTTTCTTCCATTCACTCAACATGACCCAGCCAGCGAAGCTGCAGGATTTTTATTCCCTTGACTTTGTCACAACCCTAATTTACATTGAAAAAAAAACCGTACATAATGTTCTTATCTTATAAACTCTTGTATATTTTATAGCCAGAGATCAGATAAAAGGAATAATAAAATTGTTCATCTATTTTTATTTCTATCCTTTTCTGCGGCAAAACCCAACACCGAAAACAAAGTATAAATCAATCAATCGTCACCAGTAAAGTAACAAGAAATCAATAACAATTTCCTTGGTGTGAATTCTCGAAACACATTAAGTTAAGCTAGTTCATCGCTAGACAACTCTTAGACAATTTAAATGCACTTGGATGAAAATTATAACGATTTTGAATGATTTTTTAAATTGTATCTTGTTTTTCTTGGCTTTTTTGTGATTGTTTATTGAACTTTTCGTTACTGTGTCCAGTATGGCTGCCCGCAGGTCACGAAAACCTGACTACGGTGTGAAACATTATGAGAAATTGTTGGAAGCAATTAAAGACATGAAGGTGGAAAATAAATCGATTAGTCGAACGACCACCGAATTTGGATTGGAGTTTGTGCCGATACATCAAGAAGTTTGATGCCGCAGCTGTTAGCAATTCGTCCACGCCACTTGAATCGAGAAATCAAACACATTCTATTTTTGCCCAAATTGCGATTCCGGTGATGAGAGCGATTAATAAATTTTCCATTTTAATTTAAGTATATTTTTTTTAACCAAATAAATGTCTAATGCCTCTGGCTGCCCATTAAATTGAATCCAATAAAGCATAAATTAAACGAGTTTGGCGTTTTTAATTGAGGTTGTTTACTAAGTATTTCAGAGCTTTTTGGTGGTGCGGCAACTTCTAAGGCCACGTTGGTACTTTCTGTAAATGAACTGTAACTTTCTTTTCACATCTCTTCAAACCACTTAGTATCTTCAGCAAAAATTTTAGCTGATACCCTCTTTCCAAGAATATACCTTTACGTTCCCATTCTATTCTGAGTTATCGACCTTAGAAAAAAAGTGCGGCAACTTACAAACCTCTCCCCTACATACTCGTACTTATACATAATTAGAAATTGAGGCATTTAACCATACACAGAAACGCACACTTTTAATTGAGTAAATACGAGTATATCTGCAGTTGAATTTATTTAACAATGTAGAAATATTTCTGTGTTTTTGTTTCCTTCAGAAATTATTTTCGACATCGCCGAAACAAATTTGCGCGAATGAGATTAAACAAGGTTCACATAACTGATCTAACGTGTTGATGGAATGGAAGAATTCCTGTTCTGAATCTGGCTGGCAAGAAATGTTATGAATATCTAACACATGAATCGCATCAAAACTTTCAGTTTGACTCATCCTGCTAAATTAATTATAATATAACAAGTAAGCGATTGACAGAGTGTGGCATAAGGCACTGGTGTTAAAACTGATTACGCATGGGGTCGAGAGTAACACCAGACGATATATCATGAATTTTATAAGAGACCGCTATATCCGTATTGGATTAATGCTGCTATGCCGCAGGGTTCGGCAGATGACAGAACCATTTCTCATTCATTTGCCTGTTCAAAATGCCCTAACTCTTTAGAGATTGAGAGCAAAAGGCATGTTATGCATGACTCACTCAATAAACATCTTCAGTCAAACTCCAAGTGGGGTCTCACGAATAGAGTTGAGCTCAATGCGCGTAAGACCCAATGTTCTCTGTTATCTCACAAACGAGTTTCCCCAGCCCCGCGTTAACTCCCTATATTTGTGTGGAATAGGTATTGAGGTCGCTGTGGCGTAGTGGTAATGCGTTGGTCTGCTACGCAGAGTGTCCGGGGCTAAATAAAACAAACAAACAAAAAAGTAGAAAAACAATTTTTCTACACAGCACCACCTCTTGGCAGGCAATGGCAAACCTATAAGAGTAAAAATTGCTATGAAAAGCTCTTCACTTCGCCGTTCGTATTCGGCATTAAACCGGCCCCTTCTATTCATGTAAAAAATATAACACGCACAACATGAGTGGATGCGACAAGCTCGCCCTAGGCCCTCCATGGGATGTTGTGCCATTAAAAGTAAAGTAAAGTAAAGGTATTGCGGAGACAGCGACTTTTGGTGTTCTGGTCATGTCCATCCAATGTAATGTTCGTTGGAATAAACACATTTTTGACGTGTGGAAAAAAGCTGGCACGTGCTACGGCTTTCTTAGGCGGTGTAAAAAATGTTTCACTCCGGCTGATCTCCGCATGATTTACACCACATACATACGTCCTAAATTGGATTTTAATTCGCCCCTATGGGCTGGAGCTTCACGAACGCAACTGGAGCTCCTGGACCGTATCCAACATCGAGCGATAAAGCTAATCGGAGACAGTAGGGTTTCCAGCTCTATTGACTCCTTGGAACATCGTCGAAACGTGGCTTGCACCTCTCTGTTTTACCGTTACTTTCACGGTAGATGTTTTGCTGAGATGCGCAAGCTAATACCGCCAGTTCGTGTTTGCACCAGAACTACAAGATCAGAAAGCGGAACTCATGCATTCCACATAGACACGGTGTTCCACCGCACTACGCATTACAGAGAAAGTTCGTTTATCTATCGTACCGCGCATATTTGGAATAAGGTCGATGTAGACATTTTTAATAAACTAATCTGAAATATGAAAAGCTGTACATTTCAGCTCAATTACATAACGGGTCGCAAGTAAGGGGAAACTACTTACTATATTTTATTGACGACGAAGGCAGCTGTCCTCTAACTACATGGTTAACCTCTTTATTACTTTAGTTAAGAACCTTACTTCAATGATCGATTGAGTTAACAGCCAGAGATTTTCGGATGTTATATCGAAGTAACATAATAAAATTGTATTTTGTATTGTTGGACTAAGACTGATAACTTTTGTATTCACTCTTTCGTTTCGAAATCTGCACACTCTGCCAATTGCTCGTTGCTCGTGGATCGTGGCTCTTCGGTGAAGGAAGCACCTTCCACACTAGCGCATTTCATTTTCATTTTTGCCAACGCTTTCATCATTATTAACTTAATAATAGAATGTTTACCTGAGTCAGCAAAGCACGCTGCAACAGAGTGATATATTTAAACAATTGTATTTATTACTTATTTTCGTAAATATAAATCTTACCTACTAGACAAAAACAAATACCAACAATGCATATGAATATTGTATGTAAACAGAAATTAAAGAAAATCATTGATCAGTTTATTTTAATGTCATTGTTTTGAAAGAAAATAAAAACCATTTTATAAATGACAGCACGCTTCTGCACTTTATTATTCTATTTTATTATTATTTTTTGCTGCCACTCGAAATCTTCTTGTGTATGTATATGTATGTATATTACTGTGGGCAAAAAGTAGTAAGACTTTTTAATTTAAATTTCGCGCGTAAACCCATTTATCAAAATATTATTTTTTTAAGGTTGGTATGACTGTCGGTGACATCTGGCCAAATGTCACATCAAAATAATCATTAGTGTTTAGTATACGCTTGTCTTTCTGAAGTACAAAAAGTGCATTCGGCGATTTTCACAATGAGTGAAATTATTCAACAAAGAAGTTCCATTAAATTTTGTGTGCGGAATCAAATTTCTGGTGCCGAAACGTTCGTGGTACAAATTGTTCAAAGATGGTCGAGAACGCGTTGACGACGAACCACGTACAGGACGGTCATCAACATCAACTGATGATCAACACGTCAATAAAATCAAGGAATTGGTGCTCGAGAATCGACGATTAACAGTCAGAGACCTTACTGGCATCGTTGGAATTTCGGAAGGATCAGTGAAAACCATTTTAAAACATCATTTGGGCCTAAGAAGAGTGAATGCACGATTGGTTCCAAAATCACTGCATTGGTTTTACGAGACCATTTTGCCAAAAATTCGACTGATATCGTTCCGCAACCACCCTACCACCCTATTCGCCTGACTTAGCACCGTGTGACTTAGTACTTTTGGCTATTTTCTAAACTCAAAAAACCGCTTCGTGGACACCGTTTTGAGTCAATTGAAGACATTAAACATGAATCGCTAAGCGCATTGAAGGCTATTCCGGAAATTGACTTTAACAACTGTTTCGAGAATTGGAAAAAACGTTGGCACAAGTGTATTGGGGCCGGGGGTGGATTACTTTGAATGGGACGAAATAGATTTGGAAGAATGAATAAAAAAATTTGAAGTTATGAACAAAGTCTTACTACTTTTTGCCCACAGTAGTATGTATATGTATGTGTATATGCAGGTGCACACTCAAAAATTGATTTTCATTACATTACAGTTACAATTCAGTGAGTGTTTTTCAAATTTCCACATAGAAACTATACTAGATTAGGTTTAGCCGAGTAGTATGTAATGTTTGAGGCGAAGAGGCCTGTTCGTATTAGGGATTATAACATTTGCTGGTCACTATCCAATATAAGTAAGATTCTATGTAATAAGTATTCCTCCTACAATGACAATAGTCAATTGTTGCTCTGTTAATATGAAAATCTTAAAATTGGCATTGAAAGTTTTTGAATCAGTTTTAGTTAAAAGAGTCCAGAGTTTGTGGAAGTGAGAGAAGCGGCTGGTGCTGGTCTGTGTATAATAACCACTGACTTCGATTAGAAGTCACATTAAGGGTCACAAATTCAAAAAAAAACCGTTATAAACTAATCGCAACCTATTAACTAATTAATCATAATCTAATTATTGCATGGGTACTTCTACTCATTACTTACTTTATGTCCTCACGCTCACATATTTCGTTGAAAGCCCTTGGTTTTTGTGTTGGTTGTGCAACCCCTACTATCCAAGCCAACACCCATATGTTCCCACAGAAAGTGGGAAAACGTGGCCTTGTCAACGAACGTCCTTGTACCAAATCTCAGTACTGCACTGTAAATGGTTCTAGAGATACACCTAAAAAGCATTAGGAACATCTATGAAGGTACCATGCCCAATTTTTCAAGCCTACCCATATTTTTCCGCACACTGTTCTTGACAAATTATGTCTCCATATCTTAGTATGATACGAACGATTTGTGGTTCCGAAGATATCCCATTATTAAATTTCATATTAGACTGAGCCACAATTTCAGGGGTCATCTCGTGGAACAAGAAACGGTCTTCATGAGTTTCAAGTGCAAGTATAAGTAGTATAGTCAAATCCTTGGATGGGTTGGTTCCGATTAGGCCGTAAACTTGAATTATGGCGGTTTGAATTTGTTCGCTTGGTTTTTGGGGTTTTTCATGTAACTGACACGGTTGTCGAAAACTAATCATCTGCCATCATAAAATTGAGTATTTGGTTTTTTACGTTGCTAATCACGATTCAGTTATTAACATTTTTAAAAACAGAATGACAGATCGAATAGGTTTGTTGATTTGTTGAATTACATATTCCATCTGTCTGTCCGTGCACACGATAACTTGAGTAAACCTTAAGCAATCTCAACTAAACTTGGTTCAGGCATTTGTTATTGTCAGAAAGAGATTAATTTCTGAAATGGGCAAAATCGGTCAAGTGTTCGTGATACCTTCCATACAAGTCTAATTTTCAATGATTGATATTGAAGAAAATTCTAAAGCGAATTGAATAAAATTTAATACACATCATTGAAATAGTCTCTTGACAAATGTTCTGAAAATTTTCAACATTGGGAAAAGCCACACCTAGAATCAAAGTGTGGCCGTCGTGGAGAGTTTGAAATAACAAAGTCGCCTTTTTTGTAAAACAAAACAAACAAAAAAAGATTGTTAAGCAAAATGAACCAAATTTGAAATCGAATCGAAAATTATTATCATTAGGCAATAACCACGCCAACTTCCCAGCAGACAAAATCGGCTTCAAAGATGTTACCTACTTCAATGTCGGGCCGCAGGAATTGGATGGGAGCAAATCGTCTTCACTGTTGAACCAGTGCATAGCCGTCAAATGACAGAAGCTGGTCAACAGAGGCTTCTGGATCATCATTTGTCATTCAACATCGCCAAAATCCGCAATCCGTCATGTTGTGGAATGGGATTTGTGCAAATCGGAAGACACCCTTAATTTTTATGGAGCCAGGAGTCAAAATCAACCAAGAAAGGAACCTTGAGAAGCCTTGATATTTTGGAGGCAGTGGTAGTCCCCTCGCACTCGCCGACAGCACTTTAGCAATAATAATTGGACGTTACAGCTGCGGCCAATAGCCTAAAATTTTTCCAAGCGATGTAAATCTGTGTATTCGTGGCAAAGGGTGGCCACTTCGAAACCGGCTGAATATATTTTTATTCATGCATGATGTTATCTTTTTCTTCCGTCCATTTTCTGTTTTTTAATTAAAATAATTTTTGTTATTTTCAAAACTGTTGTATACACTTATTATTTGTCACCCTGTATTTTTGTACAAGAATGGAAGGAACAGGAAATTTTTACTCTTATATATTTTTATTTTATTTTTTTTAAATATAGTCAACACACAAAGGGTACCCCTATAAATGCCGAGCATTGTCTTGATTGGAAGGAAGATTGATAAGTGGGAGGAAAATAGAGGGAGTAGTAGTTATGAACTTTTGCTTTAAACTTGCAAGGGTCATAATAATTGGGAAAAATTGTTGCAGGGAGCTTATTCCAAATACGCGCGTAACGACAGATGAACGAACTTTCTCTGTCATGCGTAGTGCGGTGGAACACCGTGTCCACGTGGAAGGCGTGAGTTCCGCTTGCTGGCCGTGTAGTTCTGTTGAACCCGCGAACTGGCGGCATCAGATGTTCTCAGAAGAACATCTACCGTTAAAGGAGTCAGGCATATGAACAGGCATATGAATGAGAAATGGTGCTGTCATGTGCAAACGTGTAAATAGGTTTTTTCGTTAATGACAAAAGGTCATTAATGAAGATAAGGAAAAGTGTAGGGGAGAGGACCGAACCCTGCGGCACTCCAGCATTAATGGCACGATCTTCCGAAACAATACCGTCTATCATAACACGGATAGGATAGAGTGGCTGCTTAGAAAGTTCGTAATCCATCGTGTGAAGTCACTTCCGACCCCATGCGCAATTAGTTTTGACACTAGTGCTTTATGCCACACTCTGTCAAACGCCTTTGACAGGTAGTGATGTTTACCATTGCCTGCCAAGAAGTGGTGCTGTGCCAGTGCCTAGATTTGAACCTCGGACACTCTGCGTAGCAGGCCCCAGCGACTAAGACCAAATATAGGTGAGGCATGGACTCACACACATTTCTCTTGACCCAGTTTCTCTAATATTGAATACTTTTTATCAATTTAATTTGTGATAGATAGCATGACTTTGCAATAAGGTAATATTTTTTGGTTTTTCAACATGTTTTTCTAAAAAGCAAAATCAGTTTTATTTTGATAATTCACTTTTCATTTCAGGAATATACGAGAACAAAAAAAATTTGCGCCTTTGCTTGCAGATAGAAGTTGATCTAGGTACATAAAAGTGATTCATGAATTTTCGGGTATTACCAGGAAGATTGTAGACATCGAATTGACGCCGAAACTCAGAAAAAGATGTCATTATATAAAAATAGAACCAAAGTGTGGCCGTCGAGGAGGGTTTGACGTCACAAAGATGCCTACGCCTCTTTTGTCAAATACACACAAGCAATTAAAAATTTGAATTCACTCTTGGGCCGGTTTTTTATTAATGATTTCTTTTTAAATTGTTCAAATAAACAATAAAACTTTCACATCACTTTGCCAAAGCAGCAGAAATTTGGAATTTAGGTGACACAACACCTACAGCATTGACAACAACAACAACAACAACAGCAGCACGAATTCTCTCCCAATTTTAAAATAAACATTATCAAGTACAAATACGATTTGAATAAATCGTCGTGGTACAAGTTATGTAAATAGCCAAAGAATAGTGAAATTTTTGTATAGGTACTAAATATACGAGTATACTTATACAAGAATGCGGCTGCTTATAGCAGGCTCACACACACAGACACACCTACACTCACTTGCTTGAATTTTCATTTCAAGTGACAATAAGTATTGGGATTTATTTTCTTAATTGCTTACTATTAAATTATATGAATATTAAGGTTTTGCAAAGATTTTGGATATTTACGGATGCTCTAAATTATTTAATTCAAATTTCTTTTGAGTTCATTTCAAATATTTGTATTTAACATTAATATTTTGTACACTGATCGTACCCATATTGCCAACTTTTCAAGTAATATCCCCCACTAACCCGTAATTACACTAAACGATATCTATTATATCATTATGTCTGCTTGTTACTCAATCTTCACGGTCTTAAGAATTTTCTTACCATTTCTCCGATTTCTAAGAGAAAGTTCTTAAACATTTTTCACGATCATTACCTCAAAAACTGTTCAATGCTTTAAAAGAAAAGGAACGCTGATCAGAATTTCAGAATGGCAATGGTTTATGCTTGTTTTGATGAACACAGTTATTTAAAAATCTATAAAAAAAAGAGCAAAAAGGCGGAAAGTTTATTGAAAATCTGAGAAAATTCCTCCTTAACTGCAATCCAGAAAACTTCCAATACATAACTTAGAACCTCGGTAAATTTAATATTTAGCATCTTTGGTTACTTAATTGAATAAATTCCTCTCCAATTTTGAAGAAAAAACTCTTTCTTCAAAGGTTCCAGCGAAAATAATTTCCGATCCAATTGTATTGCTCATATTTCCACTAGAGCAGTGTACTTAATATGTTGTTGAGTCAAAGTTAGCTCTTGTTTTCGGTCGTGATGAATTGGTTGGTCCTACGATACATATCTAGTAAGCCTTGTCGTTAATCTGTCTGCCGGAGCCTGACTATCTTTAGAATACATGCAATTTGTAGGAACTCGTCAATAAAATGTCGCTCAGGTGTCAAGTAAAATTTTCGAGAAGCTAATAAAGTTCAGACTTGTTTTGGTTGAATGAAAACTGATCAACCTCATAGTGAAACTTATATAATCTGGTCAGTAGGGGGAATGATATATTCAAAACAAAAAAAGTGGGAGATAATAAAGAACTACTTAACATAATTGAGAATACAAGTTTCATCTGTGTACTGAATGTCAGGAAATCATCTGGTCAAATAGCGTAGGAGGTCAAAAACGGATATGCTGTTACATTTATCAGCATAATATCAGCTTCCGGTTGTGTTCAATTAGTAACATGTTTTTCTTATTGCATTTCATTTGATCTTTTTTTTGGTTGGTAATTATCTAACTTTAGTGACAAGCGATAATTTTCATTTCCTCGTGTGATCAAGCGAATTTCAAAATATAGATTTAAATAAATAACTTTTATTGAAAGCGAAATGCCAAAGACGAGCCCACATGTACTTTGGCCAATGAAATGAGGAAATGCCAAGAATGTGTACATGAAACAAAGGAATTTTGAATAAAATAAGTTTTAAAAATAAAATTTAATATTGGATTGCAATCCATTTTTCAACATTTTCTCGCCACAGAAAAGAATTTCATAATATTTAAAAGCATGTGAATAAAACAATTTGTGAATTGTTTATTCTGGAAATAAAATAACATTTTATTTGCTTTAATTCTTATTTCATTAAATTACTCATGGTGTTGACTCACTTCGATGGTGATGCTCCCCTGTTACTTTGCTTCGTGCCTGGTAGCAACAAAGAATGTTGCAATCAGTGTTGGTATATACTTTTTTAAAAAATTCCTACGTTGCCCTACGCTCCTACAAGTGAGGAATTTTCACCACATGTATCACCACTGGTTGCAAGTGAAAGTGAGTTCACTCTTTTTAACTGTACTGGCAGCGTGCTGCACTATTTCCATTTCAATGCCTTGCAGCAAAAAAATTCTGCCAAAATCAACAACCAAAACTAGCGCAAGTGCTAAAATTCCGCACAAAAAAAAAACAAAAATATAAATTGACAGACAGTGTTGCCAATGTTTTCAACAAACAACATGCTGTTTACTTTAAGGGCATGACATAAATATTGAAACAGTGAAATTTTGGATTTCTCTAGTACGCACATTAGACCGGGTCACCAAAAAATATGGAAAGTCTCACCACCACCACATTTCATGGATTAAACCAAGAGGATTTCAGGCCACAAAAATATAAAAACAGCCCTTTTGCTTCACAAGTGACTTCAAAGCAGTCATCATTTTGAAGTCATAAGATTTGCATTCGCATGACTTCGAAAAAAGATTGCCTCCCCTGAAGCCAAAAAAAAACTTTTTCTAAGAAAAATAAATGAATAACCAAATTGTTAATGTGTGAAAGATATTTAACATCATTTTTTATTTTGGAGTTCAATATTATATTTTATTCAGACAACTTCATTCATGAATTGTCGGTTATTAACTATGACTTCATGGTGTTGCCCTTAAATTAAATGCATCATTTTACAGCTCTAGTTATGAAAATGGATTCTAATTGAGGTTGGTAGGGAAAAAGTTTAAAAGTTTACATCCAATTTTCGTTTTACGCGGGCCTAATGTTTGCCCATTTCTAACAAATTACTTATGTATAATAAACCATAAGACAACTTGTTAATTTTGCATCTGCCATTGTTTGCGTGTTCAGCAATCGAATGTATTATGCCACTGGGTCCCTCACTTTTGGATATTTATTGTCTCTCATTTGCGAGGGTTGATAGAAGATTAATAATTCATAGAAATATATTGCTCATGACATATTACTATAGGGCCCTGAACAAAACACAAATCTGTAAACTTGTGTTTTGTAAAAATGTAGATTCAAAATTACATAATACAGTACTTTTCTCTTAAAGCGAACTTCGAGGGACTGGGCAAAATGGTTCGTTTTAACCGAGCTTCGCTTTAAATAAACGAAACAAATTTCATGGTTTATTAGAAATAAAGCGGGTACTTTTGAAATTTGTTCGTTTTAGGCGGAAGTCAATTTTAAGCGGGTTCGTTTAAGCGAAAAGTACTGTATATACAAATATCAAATTACAAAAACAAAAAAGTACCGGTATTTTTTGTTAGCCTGAAATAATTTCGCGGTAATCTTTGAAATTGTGTGGTGATTCAACATTCAACTTTTTTCCCGCCATAGACGGTGACCCGGTCTAATGCGCATGCATACTTACAGCACATCGTCTGTCCATTTTTCAACTCGGTTATATTCATCACTTTTGCAAGTTTGTCTGGTTGACTGTTAAGTACGCTTTCATTCTGATACATGAAATGTTGTTGAAGTGATGGAGAAACTGTTTTTCTTCAAGTTGCACACAAAAACACGTAGAACTTACAGCTGCATTTCCTCACACACACACACTCACACCATACCCTCTCATCTGTGTAGCTCACATTAAAATTGATTTGCGGTTTTATTATTGGCATTGCGCGCCTTCACGCTATTGCTATAATTTCATATCTTTCTTTAATGCCCGCAATTAATTGTGAAATTGTAAAGGAAATTTTTTATTTAATTTCAATTTAATTTTTCACCATTTTCGTTTCTGGCGTACCTTTTAAAATGTAGCAAAAATATACAGAAAATGTTCTACATAGTTTATAGAAAACATTGTAGCTGTGTTTGTAGCTTTAAAGTTACATTGTTCCCACACATGTCTACTTCCCATTATCGCTGTCATTGCTGTTGCTGCTGCTGCAGTAGGCGATGTGATTATTGTTCCTGCCACTGGGTCCCATACACATGTGAATCCAGTTCACGTCAATATTTGTCTTGTAAATCACTTCCGTGAAATTCATAATTGAGTTGGCTAATTGGAATAAGAAATACTCCCTCTTAAAGCATTGCTGGTTTATTTTTAATTTATGGAAAAATTACAAATTTGCTTATGTATTAAGCAAACTTATGAAAAGGTACGAGGCTAGATCAATAAGTACCCGTGTTAGGAATGAAGAGGCCAGTTTTTCATAAATTTTTTTTTCTATTTTTCAACGTAATCTCCTTTTAGTACAATACACTTTTCCCAACGTTTGTGAAATTTCTTTAACCCCTCCAAAAAAACGATTTGTTAAACTCTTCAAAATACGCTTCTGTCTCGACGATAACCTCCTCGTTTGAGCTGAATTTTTTTCCACCGAGCCACGTTTTCATGTTGGGGAACAACAGAAAGAAGTCGCAGGGAACCAAGTCGGGAGAGTACGGTGGGTGCGTCAGCAATTCGTAGTTCAATTTATGCAATTTGGCCGCGACAATTCCATATCTGCTTGTTGTCCACCGTAAGCAATCGCGGCATCCATCGGGCCGACACCTTTCTCATGCTTAATCTAACATGTAAAATATTAATTACCGTTCCGTACGACACTCCTACGGCCTCTGCTACTTTGCGCACTTTCGTTCGGCGATCAGCGAGAATTATGTCGCGGACCTTTTCAATGATTTCCTCGGTAGCCACGTCTGCCGGGCGCTACTCATCTGGGCGGTACTCATCAAAAACATATGTACGGCCACATTTAAATTCGTTGAACCAATATCTTACGGTTCTCATAGATGGTGAAGGGTCATCCCCATAGACAGCATCCAATTTCGCATGTTTTTCCATCCAAAAATAAAAAGCGAATTACGAATCGATATTGTTCTTTTTCCATTTTATCGCGAAACACCAAACACATGTGATACTAATGACTGCCAAATAAAAACTAACTTTTGAATCAGTTTGAAATTTAGTGTGGTGTCGTGTGACAGATGGCAGTAGACGACGGTAATGCCAACTTCCCTCAGCAACGCCACCTGTTCTCACACACGGGTACTTATTGATCTACCCTCGTTTCCACTACTGGTACATTCTGTTCACAAAGTACCAGAGTACCAAAGTTCAATAAAACACAAAATATGTATTATTCATTCATTTATTTATTGTATCGCCTTCAAGGTAGACCCCATCCGAAATACTTAGAACACTTATGCAAACGAATAATCCAAAAATAAAAACATTTTTCATATACTCGTACATTTACCGGAATCGACTTCAGCTCTCGACACGAATTCGCATTTATGTCTGATATCAACGGAAAACGGATGCTTCGGAGTGGTAATTTGAGTTGTCGAAAGAAAGAAAGAAGTTAGCCGGTGCAATATCAGGTGAATACTTTCAAAATTAGGTGACCTAGTGAGGTTATTCGTTGTCGTTGTGCAAAATCCATGAGTTTCTTTCCGCAAAGTTGGCCTTTTTCGACGATTCGGTACACGAAATTCCATTTGCAATAATTGAGACAAATTCCTTGTTTCATATTTTTTTTTTTTGTAAAAATGGTAAAACTCACTTGAGATGAACTGAGAAAATCGAGCATTGTAAACAAACAGATCGCGCTCAAAATTCATGTCAGGATAGAGGAGAGTGGTACCAGCTTAACGACAAAAATAATTTTTCAATCTCTTTAAGCGGGCTATTTTTCGGTTTTTGAACAGAATGTATGTGAAGAACGCCGCTTGAAACTGGAGCATGATTTTTTAACTTTGTCTAATTTTTCTATTACTAAGTATATGTATAATATGTAAAATAAAAATTCTATTCCCATCGCTCTTAGCTTATTGTAAAGAAAACATCCACTGAAAATACAAAATAAACATTTAAGTAAATTTTAAATTATTATTCAACAATCCTTAACTTAAAATATAAAAATTTCAAAACCACAATAGTGTAAATTTAAAATCCTTCGGAGCATTTACGTCATTGAATGAATGAATACTCATAGTATTTTTTATGGCCAAACCAACCCAACAAATATATGTACTAGGCCACGAGTCCTGTACATAAATTTTTTTTTATTTATAGTATAGCTCAGTTTGTGAGAATATTCTTCATATTTTTCGAATTATGTAGTAATACAAGATAAAATTTTGTCCAAGTTTTAGAATAGTTAATGGAAGAAAAAAAAGAATTCATATTAGTGGATGTTCACGTTATCCAGCGTTGACTGTATTAGATAAAAATCAGTACAAAAATCACGAAAAACTACTAAAAGAATTAATGAGCGTAGCTTTATGAAGTCGTAAATTCCCTCCAAGCAGTTGAAAAAGAGCTTGTTAGAAATTTTTTTTAATGCCTAAACATTTCATATTAATTGTTTCTATCTTAAGCTATTCACAGACCAGTATTTTAATTATTTATTTTTTTTTTACCGAAATTCTTACATTAAAACTGAATAATTAATATTTAAGATTTTCACAAATTTTTTACTTTGATTGCTTAGAATACACTTTGAAATTCATAGCCGAAGCATTTTTATGAGAGTTTGGGGAATTCACTATACTTACATGCGATATGATAAAGCGAACCCTCAGACAACTGTTCTGGAAGTTATTACAAACGTTTTGGTGAAGGCTGTCTAGAGGCTAACTTGGGAACTAGAGGGTCAAACCAAAGTTGGTGCGCACAGTTGGAATGATTAGCTTGAACAGTAGCTGTGAAAAAACTTAACTTAGACAATAACCATGCCTTCCCCCATACAAGCAAAATCTTGAAAGACTAATATTAGTCCACAGATTTTTTGTTTTATAAATTTGGAGATAGAATATAGAGCATTTCTGTTCAAAGGTAAATTATAGGGGGCAGTTGAAACTACAAAAGTTTAGTGGGCATCATATTTTCAACTGGTTCCAGTTGCCCACCAAATGAGATGATAGTTCGCCTAAAAATATTTCTTACCCACAGTCAGTTTGTATGGGCGTTGGAAGTGCGTTGGATGAAAGACATCCTACCTTTTCAATACCGATGTGTAAAAGTTTCTCAAACACTTGACCGCACAAACTTGAATTCTACAC
Organism: Palloptera scutellata; assembly: GCA_958295655.1. Classification (NCBI taxonomy): domain Eukaryota; kingdom Metazoa; phylum Arthropoda; class Insecta; order Diptera; family Pallopteridae; genus Palloptera; species Palloptera scutellata. The sequence continues at coordinate 41,177,628 of OY282451.1, forward strand.
AGTGTAGCTTTCTATAGGCAGATATATTCGCTAAGCCGCCATAGGTGGAAGGGGGTCCGTCAGACATGGACTGATTTGAAAATCACAAAATCACTACAATAGTCTTTATTTTGAAATCGTTCCATAGGAAAAAGTCTCATCGTTCAAGATGAAACCATTTAACAAAAAAATGTGTTTTATTCCGTTGCGTTCGAACTTAGTTTTCAGACTAGTTTTTACACCCTTTGTAATCGACTAATTAGATCAATAAATACGCCAATTTGCCAATTTCTTGAACAATACGACCCGATACTCAACGATTAAAGAAAGAAGACACTTAAAATCAAACTTTTGCGTGTTTATTTAATAATATCGAAGCGTTCCTTTACACTTAGACGCTTGTAGGCTTTTTGGCTCTTGCGGCTAGTGTAATTGAACACGCGAAAGTTTGAATTTAAGCGTCTGCTTTTTTTAATAGTTGAGTAGGTATATGCTTTAGGTAATTCTAATACCAAAATAAAATTCTCAAAGTTCCCTTATGCGTCAAGCTTATTTCATATTTAATATTTGCTCATGAAGTAAACTCGCTGTGGCGTAGTGGTAGTGTGTTGGGCTGCTACGCAGAATGTCCGGGGTTCGAATCTCGGCACAGGCAAAATCAAAAAGTAGAAAAAAATAATTATTCTACACGGCACCACCTCTTGGCAGGCAATGGCAAACCTACAAGAGTAAAAATTGCTATGAAAAGCTTTTCACTTCGCCGTTCGGATTCGGCATTAAACTGTAGGTCCCTTCCATTCATGTACAAATATAACACGCACAACATGAGTGGATGCGAAAAAGCTCGGCCTAGGCCCTCCATGGGCTGTTGTGCCACTAAAAGTAAAGTAAAGTAAGTAAGTAAGAAGTAAACATAGTCCATGCCGTAGATACTATCCAAATTAAGCCCACATGCTCATTATGACAATCTTATAGTTATTAAATCCTGTTAACTCAATCTGCTTGAAAATAGTATACCAAAGTGAATCCAGCACAGAGTAGTTAATATCAGAAAAAAATACTACCTATGTAAGGTATTTATTTTTTGAACTCACATGTCAACAAACTAAATGTACAATGTTCTGCATTTTATTAGGCTTTTGGTTTATTATGGTACACACTAAGAAGAATGTCAAGGGATCAACAACATAAGTAGTACATACAGTTTTTTATTTGTTCTTTAATTACTTTTTACAACCAACTTTTGCTTTTGCTTTCGCCAATGGGACTACTTCAAGGGCAATAACAGCAATATTCACGGACAATGCCGAGCGAGAAATTGTTTGCAAATCCAACTGCTGTAGCAGCAGCAACAACGAACAATAGCGGCAGCAACAATAATTTGTGTTACATATTTATTTCAACATTTTTGTTTATACGAGAAAAAATATATTACTTTAAATATTGTTTATGCTGCCTTTTGTGTCACCTACTTTTGCAATTTTAGTGCTATTGCAATTTGTGATGAAAGCACTTCAATGCAGTTCTTTTCAATTCCTTTCAACTGCTGAGAAAATTGCAACGTTAATCATGAGGCTTTTAAAAAAATTGACATTGACTAATTGAAGATGTTTAAACGAAAAATGTTCGAAAGTATTTCAATTTTTTAATGTAATTGATTCTGAAGATCTTTTTTTTTTTATTTATTACTAGCTTTGCTTCGCCCATCGTCGCTGTCACTGCCAAAGTTTTTATAGAAAAATAAAAAAAAAACAGTTTGAAAACTAATGGCCAATGGACAGTTCTACTCCCTCACATTTATTTTTATACCAAAATGAAAACTTTATTAAATTATATCAATATAATTTTTAGTTATGATTTGGAATGGATCTTTCTATAGCGTACACAAAGGTCATTCATACCTTTCCAATCTCTGTTTTTTTTTAGTGATTTAAAAGTACTTATTTGATGTATTGTGTCTTACAAAAAGTATCCGCGGTTCGAACTCACAACTAACAGTCATGTGGTAGATGTTTAGTGCCTCCGCTTAGTGCCTCTGATAGTTTGCGCGTCGACCTTGCTCCACCAGTCCACCAGCAAAATATCATCGGCTTCTGCAGTGACTGGCCGACCAAAACGAGGTGCATCTTTCATATCGAAATTTCCGGAACGAAATCGAGCAAACCACTCCTGGGTCTGGCATTCACTCACAGCATCCCTTAAATCGCTCAAATTTTGTCAGTCTTGTTTTTGCAGCGGTTTTACCTTCTCTACAGTAATAAAGCATCATATAACGTATTTCTTCAGATATATCACTTATTTTCAAATCAATGTAACTTTTTGCACTAACGACGCAATGCACAATGTAGCGTTAAGTGCCACCATTCAAAAATGTGTTCGTTTGACATAATAGGACTAGTGTTACCAAAAACCGCGTATACTTTTTATATGAAACCTTTGTGGTCGCTGTAGCGTAGCGGTAGAGTGTTGGACTGTTACGTAGAGTGTCCGTGGTTCGAATCTCGCCACAGGCAAAATCAAAAAGTAGAAAAGACAATTTTTCTACACGGCACCACCTCTTGGCAGGCAATGGCAAACCTACATGAGTAAAAATTGCCTATGAAAATCTTTTCACTTAGCCGTATTAAAACGTAAAATAAAATATTGTAAAAAATGTCAACATCAGCAATAGCCACGCCTAAGTGCCATGCTTACAAGTAAAATATTCAAAGGGCAATATATTATATTAAATTCGGTGACACAGTTGAATTACAGTAAGTATGTAGCTTAAAGAATAACCATGTTAATTTTTTTGTTTCACAAAGTTGGAATATCTAGTAAAAAGCTTTACCCACTTTTACCCCAACTAGTGGAAATTTTCCCACAGACTAGCTGAGAATGAAGGCTTTTAGATTTTGATAAAGCTTTTACAATCCAAATTAAAATAGATACACATTTCGAGCACTTCGTAGGATTCATTTTTCCGATTAAGTTAGTAGGGGAATTTTTGCGTTAATACCAGGGATTGAAATCGAAACGAATATCGGTATCGATATCGGTGACGGTCACGAAGTAATATCGGTAACAGTATTTCGATATGTTATCAGTAACAAAAGGCTGCAACTCGTGTTGGCACACAAATATTGTTGAAAATTTAACAAATTTTTTAGGTGATATAATTAGCATAAACTACTCTTCCGGCATTTGGAAAGTATTGAGTTATTTAGTTGCCTTTTAAGGGATTTTTTGATACTACAATTTTTGTTATCCATAATGAAAATGTTTCTGTAACCAACCGGTAACGGTGAGAGTAATGGTTTCAATCTCCGGTTAATACCAACTACCCAGTTAAATGAGTTAAGTTACAAATTTCTATTAATTACTACTACATTTTGTGAGTAAAATTTGCCGTCGAAAAGAAAATATAATTGAAGTTTAACATGTGTCAAAATAGCTTAAAGTTATAAATCTGTATGTCGCTTTAATTCAGCTTATACAAAATATATTAAAGTTTATGCCCATAATTTCATTAAACAGGTTGTCGAAGGTTGTTTCTTTTTATTTTAATTTAAAGTTAAAAGCATAAAAATTGCATTTTCGTATGGCCTAAAATGTTGTTGCAGTTCAAATGCAATTAATTTCCATCGATAGCTCTCACAAATATTTAACATGCAAATAAAGTTCTTCGTTCGGTTGTCGTGATGGCATGGCCAGTAGCAAACTCACATAGTTGCAGCGACAGCCTCGGCCCCTCTCTACTTGCCAGCGCGACAGGACAACATCGACATAAAGGACAACATCAACAACAGCAGCCAGCGAACAAATAATTACGATCGCTGAAAAAATGTAAACAGTTTTGCTCGTAATTGAATTGTTGTTGCAATGTGCTCTTGTTGCACAGGCAGAAAATTGTAATGGGTTGGAGCGAAATGCATGCAATTTTAATAGAGTCGAACATTTTCCATCAAGTGAGCAAAAAAATTGTTTTAAAAACAAGCTTTACTACCAATTTGAAATTTAAATTCAGCTCTGCTATCGAAAATGTTGCATAATCATTTAATTTGATTTTTTCCTTATTTGATGACTGCTGGAGATCAAAAGTTCAATATTCCGCTGCTAGTTGATGGAGAGTGAAGTTATTTAATTATTGAATACTGATTCTGTTTTAATGGCTTGAAGAGATTTAATGTGAATCAATTGCTTTAATATTGGGTCATATAAAAAGTATCCGCCGTTGGTACCCACAAATCTGTCATGTGGTTGATGTTTAGTGAATCCGATATCTCCTGGCAGCTTGCGTGTCGATCTTGCTCCACTAGTTGCAAAATTTCATCGGCTTTTTCAGTGACTGCCCGACCAAAGCGAATATCATCTCTTATACCGAAATTTCCGGAACGGAATTGAGCAAAGAACTCCGGGTCCGGCGTCCACTCACAGCATCCTCACCGTAAACCGCACAAATTTTTCGGCATGTTTTTGCAGCGGTTTTACCTTCCCTACAGTAATAAAGCATCACATAGCGTATTTCTTCATATATTTCACTTATTTTCAAACCTATGTAACTTTTTACACTAGCGACGAATTACGCAACTGTCTGAAATGTGTCTTCACACAAAATGTAGCCTGAAATCTTTCAAACATGTGTTCATTTGACATAATCGTAGTGTTGCCAGACCAAACCACCGTGGTGACACCAAAAACCACGGATACTTGTTATATGACCCAATATTTAAGCGATTGATTTACATTAAATCTCTTCGAGTCATTAAAACCGAATCAGTATTCAATAAATAAATAACTTCACTCTCCATCAACTATTTTCACTACTCAATTGGGAGGATTTATTTCATGATTTTAATTGGTCACAACACAAGATTGTAACTTTATCTTTTTTTATATATATTTTTACGAACTGTCTCTGCATGTGGATGTTTGCACTGGCGTAACCAAATGAAAAATTATGTGAGAGAGACAGGTTAGCCAACAGGTTAAAGTTAGCCAAAACTTCTGTCTTTTTCTTACCACATTACTTTTCTGACTGTCTCACTCTCACAGACTTACATGCTCGCGCCAGTGTACCATAAACATCCACCATAATCTTATTAGCTGGATTTAGAACGAAGAGCTGTAGCAGAGCTTTTGCCATTGGAGTCATTGCACAGATCTGTCCTACAGCTGCGATAGAATGAAGAATATGTGGTCGCTGTGGAGTAGTGGTAGTGCGATGGCCTGTTACGCAGAGTGTCTGGAGTTCAAATCTCGGCACAGGAAAATCAAAAAGTAGAAAAAACTATTTTTCTTTTTCTTTTCGGAGTTTTGAAAGAAAAGAATGTTTTCATATTGTTGTTTTTTGTATATTGTTAGATCTTGGTTTTTTGAAAATATTTCTTCTGTAAAAGAACGAAGACGTGGTACCACGTAAGCACCACGTACTTAAACTTTCATTTAGTAATTCTATAAAGTTTTGATAGCCAAATGCATCATAGCACACAAATTAATCAGCAATATACTATGAACTTTTCCACTGCCACTTCCATTTTTGCCGTTAATTATTGCATTTGCTGAAGAGCCAAAATCGGGATCCACATCTGTAGCAGAGCTTTTGCCATTGGAGTCATTGCACAGATCTGTCCTACAGCTGCGATAGTAAGTTTTAAATGTGAAATCGGTTTTAACTGCATTTAGAAACTGAAATGAAAAGGCGCTAGTAAATGTTTGTATCCCAAAGCTAATTCCGCATAATTTTTTACTATACCAAAGGTTTATCCTGACAATCGCGTAAAAAGGAGACAACTTTTCCAGCCGGTTTCTGCAAAAATATATAGAATAGATTATTATTATTAATAGCTTGTCGTCCTTTTTAATGTAATTACTTTACAAATATAAATATGTACACGAAAGAGTTTTGAGTGGTTGAGGCATTTTACTTCTACCCGTATCTTAATGTCAATGCTGAAGTGTGAGTGTGAGTTAATTAATTTTTTTGAATAAATCACATGTTTGATCTCAAAAGAAACCAACACATAATAAAATAAAATATCCTAAGAGAATTTTATTTATTCGCATATAGTGTCAACTAGTCATCTTCTGAACAAAAAACTATCATGCAACTTTTCGAACATGGGAAAGAAAAAACTACCATGAGAATAATTTTCGATGAAATGGGAAATATTTTGGCATTTAGGAAATTGGCTCGAAATATTACACAAGTGCACGATAAATTTAAATTTTTAGTTTAATATTAAATGTTATTAATTGGTCTAAAACAACAAATGAATGTAACTCTGAACTTAATGGAGGCCAACCGTGAAATTACTTGCGACTTCCGCTTGTTGTAAACCGTAAGCAATCGTGGCACCCATCAAGCCGACCCCTTTCTCATGCTTAACCTATCATGTCAAATATTAATTACCGTTCCGTACGACACTCCTACGGCCTACTACTACTACTACTAGCTACTTCCTCACTTTCGTTCGGCGATTAGCGAGAATCATGTCACGGACCTTTTCAACTGCAGGAAATCCCCGAATTGGCATTTTTTTTATTAATATGATATATTGTATATATAATATGTCAATTTTGATAAATGTTGAATCACTTTAAGAGAATAAAATGATTTATTGGCTTTTGTACCTGAAGTTTTGTAAACAATGAGGAAGTTTGGCACTTAAGAGAAGTCTCTTGTATATAACGGGTTTGGAGCATTCTATATGCAATATACTGAGAATGAGAGAACATCGCGTTTTACTTAACACTGCTTTACTTACTTAATTACTTATTTAACTGGCGCTACAACCGATGATCGGTCTTGGCCGCCTCTAAAAAGCTTCGACAGCCTCTGCTATGGGCGCGCTGGCGCCAGTTGATAAGGCCAAGTGCAGTCAGGTTGCCCTGCACCTGGTCTTGATGGTCAATGTCCACGTCTCTGCGCCATACATTAGGACGGGAAGGATGAGGGACTTATAGAGCGTTATTTTCGTCGGCCGAGAGAGGGCTCTACTTCTCAATTGCCTTCTGAGCCCGTAATAACACCTGTTGGCAAGATCTCAAGGCTGACATTATTGTTGGTGTTTATGCTGGATCCTAGATATACGAAATCCTTGACGACTTCAAAAGTATAATTGTCAACAGTGATATTTTGTCCAAGACGCTGTGACTCTTTGTTTGTTGACACAAGGTATTTCGATAGGGAGTCACCTTGTCTAAAACCTCTTTTGGTATCAAATGCGGCGTACAAGTGATCCCTAATCGTGCTGTCAAAAGTGGCTCTATAATCGACGAATAGATGATGGGTGTCTCGGGTCTTTTCCAGGATTTGGCGTAGTGTGAATATCTGGTCGATGGTGGATTTACCAGGCCTGAAGCCACACTGATAAGTCCAATTAGTTTGTTGACGATGGGCTTCAGTCTTTCGCAGTCTTACGTTCGATAGAACCTTATATGCAATATTAAGAAGGCTTATCCTGGTCGCTGTGGCGTAGTGGTAATGCGTTGGATTGCTGCGCAGAGTGTTCAGGGTTCAAATATCGGCACAGGCAAAATCAAAACAAAAAAAAAAAAGAGTAGAAAAAATAAATTTTCTACACGGCACCACCTCTTGGCAGGCAATGGCAAACCTACAAGAGTAAAAATTGCTATGAAAAGCTTTTCACTTCGCCGTTCGGATTCGGCATTAAACTGTAGGGTCCCTACCATTCATGTACAAATATAACACGCACAACATAAGTGGATGCGAAAAGCTCGGCCTAGGCCCTCCATGGGCTGTTGTGCCATTAAAAGTAAAGTAAGTATCCCACGGTAGCTGGCGCAGATCGTGGAATCACCTTTCTTATGGATTGGGCAGAGTACTCTGAGGTTCCAATCAATTGGCATGCTTTCATCCGACCATATTCTGCTTAGAAGCTCAACAACTCAGCAGGCAGGTCATCTGCACCTGCAGCCTTATTGTTTTTCAGCCGAGCAATGGCTGTTAAGACGTCCTCATAGGTGGGTGGTGGTACTTCAACGCCGTCAGTGATTATGCCCTGAACATCTGCCACCAGATTTCCGTCTTCATCCTTGCAGGAAGAGGCAAGAAAGAGGCAAGAAAGAGGCTTTAGAAACTTCAAAAACGGCAAAAGTACGAAATTTTCTTCCGAAAAATAGAATGTAAAGCTCATTAAAGGTGTAGTAAATCACATCTACAACTTGGCCGCCTTATCGGGACTTTATAATTGTGTAAAAACGTTTAGAAACGAATAATGAAATTTTAATGGTAGCAACTTTAACCCATTAAGATTCAAAACCATAAGTTTCTAAGATGGAAATGTCTACAATATGTCTACAGCTTGTCTGCAAATTTTAGAACCATTTAAGATATCGGTGCGAAGTTCATAAGCTACAGATTTGAATCAGTTTAGCCAAAAAAAAAAACCCACAACCATCTTATTGTCACTTAAAAACATTTTAAAAATGCTTGCCAAAAGCTAAATATCACATGGCAAAATCAACTCAAGTTGCAGTGATGTAGGTCAGAAAATAGAAAGTTTCCCTGTTTCTTATGGTAACATTCAAAGCATCTGTACACCCCCTAGTGATAGGGTATACAAAAATATAAAAAATTAATTACGTAGACTTTGCTTTTCTCTTATTTACTGGCTTTATCTATGTACATGTAGATGCATTGTATGTATGTGTATGCGTGCGCAGGATTCTTTTTACACGCTTTCTTAGTTTCCCATTAAATTATGGTAATGGGCTTTTTGTAATGCTCGTGGTACTTTCGTTCCTTTTATCTTTGTTGCCTGCAAAAGATAATCAAATGAGCACAAGTGAAAATTAAAGCTTAACTCAAAATCAATAAAAGCTAAATTTAAATTTGCAATTCACGCTTCTACTACATAGAAAGACTACTACTACACAAACACATGAATTCTCTGGAAAAAATCATACTGGCATGTAATCATGTAGATGAAATTGTTGAAATTTTTATTGTATTTGGATGAAACATTCTTCTTGCTTTTATCGTTTTGTTTAAAAATAACAAACGAGAAGTGAAAAAAATTTGTTGTATTTATTTTGACCACGTTTCTGTGCGGTCTAAACGTGATTTGTATATTTTGTTGAACTACAAGAAGATTAACGAGGACGAAGTGGTCGGTGCGTGGGTAGAATGTTTTCAAAGAGGAAGTGAAATATATTTCTGTTTTTAGTTTACTGCCATGAGCTAAATCTAAAATGTTGACAATTTTTCAATGAACCAAAGAGAAGCCTAATTTGCAAATAACTTCGTATTAAGTGTGACTCATACGCCGCGTGTACCATGCAAAATTTTCGGTTTGTTTTATGAAATTGAAAAAGTTTTCCTTTGCATATGTTTCTAAATCTACATAGATTTAGGAACTAATTTTTTAAACGAAAATAAATTCGCAGAAAAAATTTTGCTCTCGCTTATTGCACTTCTCAGTAATAGGTTTATATTTTTTTTCTTATCAGATCATAAATGAAGGACATAATGCTGACTGAGGAAATGAAAATTCGCAAAGTTCGTCGAGAGTTAGCAGCATCTGATGGCAATGTGAAAAGTATTGTCTATCGAAAAAAACATGACACAAGTTCAGACAGTCTTAGAACATCACAGTTTGTGCAGCAAGTCCAGGGCACTATTGAGGAAGACCTTGTAAAATCTATAATGGCCATATTGAGAAACCTTCAAGTTTCTGCAAGCGCAATCAATCGCAATGCCCACAAACCCGAGAACAACCATTCAGGCGGGCACAACGTCTTTCAAACAGTTAAAACATTCTCATATCCCGGATATGCTCTGGTTTTATTCTGACGAAAAAAGTTTTGACTAGGACCAAAAAATAAACTGACGAAATGATAGGTGTTCGTATCCTTCATTTGTTACTCATACAAATTTTTCGGTAACTGTTATGATTTTGAGAGTGGTGAACAATGGAGGACACGCAATGCCACTCTATTGAGCAATGAAGGACACGCAATGCCACCCTATTTCATTCCTCAAGGACTTCGGGTGAGTGCTGTTGCCTACATTTAGGTTTTGGAAACAGTTGTGAGACCCTTAGACATTTTGCGTGTTGAGAGGCCATACGTATTCCAAAAGGACTCCGCTCCTTCTCACAAAGCCACGATTGAATGAGGATCATTTGATTCGGGCATGCAAACGTTTCCGGCAGAGAATTGAATGCGGATTTTGCCGCTAGTGATTTTATCGAATAATTGTATAGCTTAATCAATCACTGAAATACAATAAGTTTCCTAAAAAGTATACAAATTTTAATTTGAAAGTCTATATGCCCTGAAATACCTGCGGCACCCTGTAAAGAGCAGTTTCTATACTTGAGTGACATGATTCGCAAATGAAGTTGGGCTAGAAATAGTATGAAGTTTTAAAATTTAAGTATTATTTTTTTTAAAAAAAAGTTTAGCACTTTTCTTCCTATTTGTATTGCTGCTGATGTTTGCAGTAGCGCTTGAAATACATCAAATTATTATTTGGTACTTTTGATATAAGAAAATATATTTTCTTTTGTCCCGAAAATTCCATAAATGATTCTTTACTCTGAGTTTATGTATGTGGCAAAAAAAAAAAGTTTCAAAAGAAAGTTAGAAATGATAAACGAGAAAATTCTGCACGTGTGAATGTGTATGTGTGCATAATACTTATGTATGTAGGAAACTTTTGAAATTAAGGTAATTGCGAATGAGTTGAAAATATCCTTTTTTTTTTAATTTTCAAACATATTGTCTCTGCGGTCGATGTTCACATGGCTAAAATATTAAAAATATTTATTCAAGTAAACAAGTTATATTACTTTTCTATTTGGAGTACGAATGAAAAAAAGTTGTACTTTTATAAGGTAATGTTTGTTCGGCTTGTGTTTTAAAGACATTATTAAATATTCATAGCCACTGGCTTACACTGAAGTGGGTACATAAAGTACGACGCGATGTATGCTTTGTGAATAATAAAGCTATTTACTACGTGAGTGAGTGATAGTGTTTCTTAAGCGCCTATTTATGTGTCCCTTTGGACGGCATCAAACGTACTAAGATAAGATATTTTATCTCAATTGCAATCGATATTATTTTCCATAAAAATTTCCGAATCAGTTTATTTAAGATGGAAAAAATGAATATTATTGTAACCGTCTGGTTTAAAGCGATTCATATATAATATAAACGGTGGAACCCACAGTGGAGATATGGATGGTTTAATTTTTGAGAATTTTCACTGGAACGTTAACCTAAAATTTATCATTATTTTTGGCCTGATTTTAGATTGAATTTTGATCTAAAGTTTCTTCTAGACTCATTCTCAAACGTTTTTGTTCAGATTTCCAGCTTGTCTTAAGTATTTTAGTCTAAGTTTCAATCTAGCTATTAATGATCTGTTAACTATCCTATAATTTACAATAGTCAGCCCTCTTCAAATACAAGGTCTGCCACTGCATATAAATAGTAAAATTATTTAGTAATATTACTTAGATATATTTCTTTCTTCTTTGAGGACATATCAGTAATGTAGAGCCTAAGCCGAGCTTCTGCCACCCATTCATAAAACGAAAGTTATTCGCGAATTTGTACTTTTGGAGGTTTAATATTTCCAGCCGGGGGAGGTGTATAATTTTTTTAATGTACATAGCCTAGAATCCGGGCACTTAAAAGTATTCAGGCTTTATAAGTATTACCAAATTGTTTGACCCACCCAACTGTCCGAGAAGCGCTCGTGTTGGTTACCGTAGTACAGCAATACGTAGAAGAGCAACCTCTCTACAAAAGCGCGAACGGAAGCAAAAAGCGATTCGAGTGAAATCAGCTAAGCACTGAAATGTCTGGATAGTGTATAAGAGTGGATCAAACGTATCCGAAAAATGTTATTGTATGATAGACTTTATTGTGGTCGCCGTGGCGTAGTTGGAAGTGTGCTGGACTGGCACGGTGAGTGCTCGAATTCAAATTTCAGCACAGGCAAAAATTGAAAAGTAGAAAAACAATTTTTCTCTAGCAGAATCTTGCCTTAGCAGAGTACAAATTGCCTTCACTTTTCACTTTGTCTTTTCAATTTGTCTTTCGGATTCGGCATAAAACGGTAGATTCGGGTACAAATATCGGGTGTTTTTTTGGGGGCGAAAAACTTTAAATTGAAATAAAACACAGAAAAACGTTTTTAATATCCATGAAATTGGTTTTATTATATAAATAAGTTTTTTTTTAATAGGGTTACGCCATGTACGCTCCAGCCGCGTCCGTCCCATGCCCCAAATTATATTCAAACATTAATACAATAGTAGGCCCAACTGGAATGGATGCGAAAAGCTAGAACGATTTTCATATGGTGAAAAGTGTAAATTTCCATGGCAGAGAAGAAAAAAGCTTCTGACACTTGTATTATGTACACCACGCTTTTGAAGCGTACTTTAATACAGGACGTACTAATGTAACAAATAACAGTTTGGTCCTTCACGCAGTACGTAATGAAGTCTTATAATAATTTTATTTCTATGTGTATTAGAACATATGTAGTTTGGGGTACATATTCACTTCCAGAAACACAATGAAGAAGTGGCACCAAATTGGCAAAAGTTTTAAAGCAGATTGTGATTTTATGAGGCTTGGCACTAGTCGTTGGACAGCTTTTCCACTCTGTTCGCTATCATTAAAATACAAATTTGAGAGATATTTGACCGAGAAGAAACTTTTTCTACATTGTATGTAAAAAAATAACCTATAAAATCATTTATTGAATTATTTACTGACCATTTGTTATTTACTTTATTTATTGAGACCATAATAACAAAAAAATTAATTTAACATTTAAAGAGTAAATTTTAACCCGAAAGGCAAAGAGTGCGACCTTTTTTACCCAACTAAATTTAAAAATCTGAAAAGCGCTCTTTTACCTCTTGAACTCAAACGGCATTAAGAATACTTATTTAGATATTTCATTGTCTACTTACCATTGACTCCTGACGTACAATGGTGCAATACTTCTTGGTGCATGGCGTTATCTTTTGCGTTGCACTGGGGTCCGTGAGGCAAGTGTCATCCGAATCGCTTTCTAAATAGCTACACGTATAGCAGCGCAAGGCTTTGAAATCAAATGGAACAAGAAATTATAATAAAAATAAATGTGCATGCATATGTGCAAATTTGTTTCTAATTATTCCTACATACATACATATAAATATTGTATGTATGTATATAAATATGTACACATAGAAAACTTTAACGAGGACAACAAATTATTTTTAAAAATCTTCATGTGTGTGCATATGTAATCTTCTGCATATGACTGTGTGTTTTAAAATAAAAAACAAAGTTTTGTGAAACTTATTTTTGAAATTTTTCTTTCTGCATAATTTATTTCAATTTACATTATTTTTGAAATCAGTTCCACTGTGTCGATTTGCCATTTCACAAGTCCTCGATATGGTACGCATTTGTGTAATAACGATGACGTCAATAGATAACATAAATAGACAAACAAACAAAATAACAAACAAACAGACAGATAGGCAAACGTGTAGACGGACGGTAGCGCGTTGCACGAAAAACAACAATAACAAAGTGACAGCAACAACACTAAATACACACCCTTCATTTCTAACATTGAAAATTGGAACAAATGATGACAATAACAGAAATACATTAAGACAAACACACATACACAGACACCCACACACACACATGTACATATTTTCACTTTCTGTGTGTGCATTTTATTTAAATGGATTAAAATGTTAGTATAAACACAAATATGAGTGAGAAATACGAAGGAAAATTCTAATTCGGCCAGAATCAACAAGAGAAAAACAGCAATAACAATTTTTATATATGTATAGTTACGTGTGTGTTGAACTCGTAAATATATTCATATATTTGTGTGGATGTGTGTTTGTATATTTAAAGAAAAAATTACAGGGAAATGATGCGAAATGACTTCATAAAGTGTGATTTTATTTTTAGTTTCATTTTATCTTTTTACGACGAATGCGAATTGAGTAGATAAATTCTCACCGATTCGCTTGAATTACATATATATTTATACTAAGTATGAGTTGAATATGCACAATAACAATTGAACAGTGGAGCAAATCATGTTTACCTATGTCATATGAACATATGTATATAACAGCAATATTTTAGGCTATAACGATTTGCTAAGAAATGAAGCTTACTATATATACATATTTGGACCTGTAAGAGTATTTGGCCGATCAAAGTACCATGTTTGGGGGTTTCTTTCGAAAGTCTGTCTACAGGAAGTGACTATGTAGACTGAGCTCTTGGGAAATTGTTTCCAGAGCCAAAGAAACATTTTTGAACATCTAGGGATGATTACTAACCTGTTTATAATGGGTGCTAAAACCTGGGTAATTAAAAATAATGAACAAAAATATGATAACTTAGGAAAATACTCGAAATAGTTTAACTATTCCCACTGTTATGGTACCCCAAACCGATGAGGGCCTAGCTGGAACGATTAAGTGAAAAATAGAATGCACATTGACTATCATACCGTGAAAAGCAATAGTTCTAGCTTTTATTTGAAGGGTGTGTTTACTGGAAGATAGCATGGAGTTGCCTTTACATAATTGGGGAGAGTGATTTTGTAAAATCACATTTCCTATGAAATTTTGCAAGAAAATTTTACTACCTAAAACTACTGTACCAAAATTAGTTGTAAGCATCAAATTTGAAATATGTAGTCATTTTTCACTTCAATACAATGGTTGTTTAACAAGTGACAGCCATAATAATTTTTAATATATTGCTATCAAAAATTAATAGAAAAAACTAACAAATCTTAACTGAATTCGAAGAAATGTGTGTTCTCGTAGTTCGCGTATTCATCAGAATTCAATATGAACACACTTATGCCTCGTTATACGTAATCTGTTTACAGTGCATGTCGGTCTAACGGCAACTCTTTCTCCCAACTGCTCAAATGTATCGTAATAGGTACGTTGCAAAATTAAGCAGAATTCGTTTAATTTAGAATTTTAGGCGTGCGTATACAGTACCTGCTCACGCTATTAGAAAGTTATGGCAATACGTAAAAGAAATTTCAATATATTTTTTTTATATATTGGTGTATTTTGAATTAAAATTAAGTCAGTAGGAAGTATTCAATTCAGATTCAGGTACTTACATATACGAGTATATCATTATTTTGAGCAATTAAAATGTTGGAAATTAATAATAATAAATTTTTTTTTAAATACTTCATCTTACTTTTTCTTATTATAAAATTTCATCTCCAAAAAACGATTGAAATTACAAAAACAACATTTGCATTCATTGCAAATAATTACGACTCAATAACACAAATTGTCAAATTCATAAGCATAATAACGGATTACTGTGAAAAATTGCTTTAATTTTACAGTTTGACATTTCATTAAACTGCACAAACAAAAAACTGATTTGAATATCTTCACTGGTTGCATAGCTAGAAGCATTGTACTGTATTGCTTATGAACTTTATAATGGCATGAGCAGCTACTGTAGTTTATTTTCTAGAAAAACGTTACATGGTCCGCATAAGAAGGCTTTTTGTTTTATGTTTAATTTTGAAATATTATTTTGAATTGGACAAAATGTGAAATCAAAAGGAAAACCATTTTTGTGTTACAAAAAGTATAATGAACTCTTTTTTTTTGGAAAAACGAGCTATTTTTCGTCGCTCAATTAACGGGAAAACGGATTGACAGCACATTTAATCGTTTCCACCACATTTTGACATTAGCAACTCACCACATGTCGTGTGTATTGTAATGCACAATACCAAAAGGATCACAATTATTTGATTTGACACTGATGACATTTCCTCTTTTGTTTTTGTATTTCTTTTTTATTTCACTGTCGTATTGTAAATTAGGAATATGTTTATTGGCGTGCAATAATTTTTATATTTCTCATATGGCTGCTGGAAAAACGAATACATTAATATATTGATATGATATTTTCTTTGAAGTTGCAGTTCTGATATCATCTGCAATATCTTATCTTATTATGTACAGTCACACGAAGATAAGATTTCAATCAATGAAATGTTTTATTTGATAAATATTGATGCATTTTATATTGTTTTATGTAGTTTGTGTGTATGTTTACAAATGTTACACATGCTGTAACATATGTAATGCTGTTGGTAAGATGGAGTAAGAAGATGTTATTGTGCTATGAATAGCTTACTAGAAAATTATTACTTATACACAATATTATGCTGAATCAGGAGTATGATGTCAGTAATCGTGACAAATTCCACTTGCCGAAATTTTCCATTACCTTTCCTTTTTTGATTTTTTATATCTCAAGGGGAATTGAACTTTTGTCAAGTGGAGAGAGTAAGGTGGGAAAAATAAAGTAAAAGAGAGAGAGCGTGAATCACTAGGGTTGGCAAATCGGCTCCTATATATTCTCAAAGATAAGAAAAAATTTCGCCGTTTTAATAAAATATCCCCGAAGCGAAAAAAATGTCCATAAACCAAAGCTTTCTTTCTTTTATTTTTTAAAACAAGTTTTTTGGAAACAATATTTCTTCTCAAACCTCAATTGAATTCCGTATTTGAACTCCTATATTTTATAAAATACAAAAACATTTTTAAACTAACGGGTAATTTTTTTAAGAGTTTTCAATTTTGAAAATGAAAAAAAAAACACACAAATTTAACAAAAGTGAATGACATTTTTATTTGGATCGATAAATCAGTTTCTGCCAGTTACTTTTTACATATAATTTCACATACATGTTGCCCGCGGCTACGCTTCAAGTGGACCATTCTGAAGGTCCAATTTTGTCACATTTTTCACACATTTCGCCCGGAATCTCACCAATGACGCATTCAATGTTGGCTTCCAAAGCAGTAATCGTGTTTGGCTGGTCCCAATAGACAAGAGACTTAACATAGCTCCACAAAAAATAGTCTAACGGGGTCAAATCACACGATCTTGGTGGCCAATTGACTACACCAAAACGTGAGATTAACTGCTCACCAAATTCGACTCTCAATTGATGCATAGTTTCGCGTGCAGTGTGGCATGTGGCATGTGGCACCGTCCTGTTGGAACAACATGTCGGCCAAGTCCAATTCTAGCATTTTCGGCCAAAAAAAAGTGTCATAATCGAACGGTACCTTTCTCCATTAACCATAACGTTGCGGCCTTCATCGCCTTTGAAGAAGTACAGCCTAATGATGCCGCCTGCCCATAAACCGCACCAAATAGTTCATTTTTCGGGATGCATTGGTAGCTGCTGAATTGCATCTGGCTGGTCTTCACTCTAAATACGGCAATTCTATTTATTCACGCATCCATTGAGCCAAAAATAAGCCTCGTCGCTAAATGGACGTAGCTTGCGAAACACTTTTTTCACAGCGCATGAATTTTGATAATAAATTTGAATAATTTTCAAACATTATTCAGGAGAAAGTCTATTCATTATGAAATGGCAAACCAAACTGAGCATAAATCAGCTGTGACAGTGACAGCTGTCAAAAAGACAAATTCCGAAAAAAGTATTGCCAGATTGAAAACCACACTTCTAAAAAAGATACCCGTTAGTTTCTATCAATAATTTGTTTAAAAAATAAATTTAAATGTTTTCATTTCGAAAAGGCAAAAATTGGGCTTTAGTGAATGGCATTGTTTACATTGTGGTCTGTTTACAATAGGTGTGCTATTTTTAATTGTGTTAATTTGAAATTAACATTGAGTAGCTGAAATTGGAATTGGCAAGGTATTTTTTTATTTTAATTTGAGAGTGTCCCATATCGAACCATAAATGTGGGTGAAATACCCCATATACAAATATGTTTTAGGATAAATAAATACTAATTTTTCCTATATTTTTCTTTTTAGAATGAACGCTACGTTCCTGGATCCCCGATTTTCCGTGATGATAACCATACACCGCCGATAACACCTGCCCCACCATCGACGCCAAAGAATCGTGGAAAAGGTAATTCAAAACTATAAAGAATTTCGGTGTACAACTTAATCATTTTTGAAACCAAATAAGTTGAAATCACAACCAGACATTTTCGCTACAAGCTCCATACTTTAAAAAATGAATTACTTATTATTATATAATATGCACATGTTTGGTTATGATTTAATTTCGTATAATATGTAGATGCTCGAAATGTCAATTCTGAATTAGAAAACCTTCAACTGTCAGTGAACACAATTTGGCAACTTTGGAAAGAGCCAACACACAACATTCAACATTCTTTGCTCCACATTGCACTTCATTCATATGAATTCCGAATGGCTTAAATTAAACAAAAATATGTAAATGAATGTATGCATGATAAAATTGGCTAGCCTAAAATTATCTAGCAAATTGTAAAAAAAAAACAATGTGCAAATTGTTTGTACAAATATTTATTTACAGTAAATCCCGTTTAAGCAACTCTCTGTTAAGTGCCTTTCCCGCTTAAGCGTTTGTAATTTGCTACTTTTTTCTGCAAATATCGAATGAAATTTACCACTTTTATTGCCTTCCCTGCTTAAGTACCGCGAAAGCTAGACATCTTCAGCTGAGGTACTTAACCGGGGTTCAGTGTAAATGTATATAAAATGTAAATAACTCCATATCTTCGATTCTTACTTTTGATTTCTAGGAATTATTTGAATTCCTTAGGAGGGGAATTTTATTTTGATTTTCAAATAATTGGAATATTTTGTATAATGATATGCATCTCTACCTATATGCGCAATGTATAGGTTGGATTGTTTGGCATTGTTTAGTTTGTATTCGATTTTTTTGCTTAATAACAACAGCCGCAATTTCATCACCACAGCACAATTTAGGGGAAAGCACCTAAGCTCCTCAAATCCACAATCGAAACACATCCGTTTCATATATCTTGTTCTCGTATTAGATACGAGATACGCACATGCAAGATTCACCACACACAGACTCTCTAACTGCCTCTCTCTTTCTCTTCCCGTACTCAGCACCACCACTCAATTAAACAATTAAGTAGACTAATTTCGCAACCACGGGAGGCCGGCAGGTGTACTTTGTTTTTGAGGTAATATTTGGTGGATTTTGGTGGTAATATTAATTTACTAAAACTAATTTATAATTTCCGAGATTTGCTCAATGCGACTTTGTGTTCGTAATTTAATTATGATAGTATTTTCAGCTTCTTGACCAGAATTGTTTATAGTTTAAACAAAATTATTAAAATGAAATTTTTTGTGTACTCTTTGTCTGTATTGAAAGCGATACTGACGATGAAATTTTGTGCTGATTGATAGAATGATGTTTCAACTGAATATCACATTAAACAATTTCATCTATTTTCAAAATCGTGGATTTACTTATGTAATGCATTCATAGAATATTTCTAAAATCTGAATATTTTACTGATTGATACTAATAAAATTGATTGTGTTGTGAATTAACTGTTTCTAGGATAGGCAATGGAATATTTTTCTGAAATTCGAAGTTAAGCAGATTTTGATCGGATTTGAGTGAAGTCATTCAGGACTTTTTAACACTCACCGTCTCGAATTTCACTTCTGCACAGGGAAATTAAATAGAACTAGTCCATAAACCAATCAATTTTAAGTGCTTAGTAAATTGAAAATTGAAAAATTAGGTCGCCGTGGTGTTGTTGGTAGTACGCTGACCAGCTTCGCAGAGTGTCCGGGGTTCAAATCTTGGTATATCTGTTTATCGGTGTCCTGTGATTGCATTCCCTCTCTCATTCTCCCTCCTTCTTACTCCCACCTATCAATCTTCATTCCAATCAACACAATACTCTGCATTCATAGGGGTACATCCAAACAAAACAAAAATATGCTAGAATCAAAAGGTAGAAAACAAAATTTTTCTACACTCCACCTCTTGGCAATGGCAAACCTGAGTAAAATTTTCTAATAAAAAGATTTTCACTTCGCTCTTCGGATTTGGCATAAAACTATAGCTCCTTCCCATACGTGTACAAATATAACACGCACAACATGAATGAATGCGAGAAGCTCCATGAGCTGTTATACCATTAAAATAAGAAAAAGTATACTGAAAATGGTCAGTATACCAAGCAATTGCGAAAAGCATAAGATTTTTCATTCTGTAGCTAATAAAGAGCCTTTAACGACACGGCCAAGTCCTTTGCCATATGCAAAATGATAAACTGCTCGGAGTTACTCTGAGGTGCAAGCAATTCCAGCTTTTAACAGACTTAGTCTAGACTGTCCGGAGATTGACCGAACATGAATACTACGTACGAGTAGTTATATCTACTTTCTACATATGATAGAGTTCATTGCTTTCAGCATGTAAATTATTTAAAAGGGTTAAATCGAAAAACTTCTTCTGACTCTGGAACGAAGCATAACTCAAGTTTACAGTCTCAATAGATCCGGGTCGTGGACTTCTTAAAAATTACAGCTTGTAATGACAATGAAAACATATTAAACGCCACCCGCACAAATGCACTCTATTAAGCCTATGGCCGGATAGCGATTAAGATCTGAAAACGCATAGAAAAGGCTTATAATACCTCTGCATTTGCTATATCTCTCTGAAGAAGGAAAGCTGTTATGCAATCGAAAGAGAAAAAGAGAGTTTGTTTTATAACACAATTTTACCTTAAGCTTACAGCTTATTCACTTTCTTTGGAATTAAGAAGAAGACTATTTTAATTAAGGACAGTACATGTCCGATCAATATCCACTTCCTGGTTCCTGGATAAGTTACATATGTACATAAATTAGTATATATACATACTAGTATGTACATATTGATTTAAATTTATTCAAAATTGCAAACAGGTAAGCGTTTCAATTTAATGCAGCCATCAATTTGTTATTGTATTGGTTTGGCCTTCCACCTATGTTGTATCCAATCAATATTTCCACGATTTGAATTTCAATTAACTAGTTGTAAAACATAAACCATACCTAACCTCAATATCTAAGGTGAAACCAATTAATGTACAATAATGTTCCAGACTAAAGCTTAATTACTATTCCATTCACACACATCCTATACAGACACTAACACACACTAGCACACAATATTTAACTAAGTTTTAAGCTTGTTTGCATTATTGCAGGCTCAACTATCATCGCCACGAATAATACCACAACATCCTTTCATGCTATGACTGTATCCGTAACGCATGCAACACAAAGAGGAGCAACTGTCGTCACCACAAAACCGTGTACAGCACCCACCTGCTATACTACAACACGTTCAGCTGCTATAATGGCACTGGCATTAGGTCAACGCTCAAAGAGTCCTACTTCATATGGCGGTGATGATGGTGGTGGTAGTGGTAGGCGTGACGGTAACAACAGGGGAGGAAAAGCAAGTGGCAATGGAAGTGGTGCTGCTACTAATCCTATTGCATGCTGCACCTCTCCGTCAACAAGCACAAAATTTACAACTTCGGCTATACTAGAGCAAAAAAAGCCACAACAGAATTCTTCTATCGTAACTTCTGCACAATCTCTAAAGCAATCGACACAAATTAACGGATCTGCTTCGGGCGGAAGTGGTTCTAGCGGCTCCGACAATGATGGTTTCAATACTTCAACTTCCTCGTCCACAGCTACAGCTTTAAGGCGATTGTATTTCAAGAGTGGCCGTAAATCAAAAATGAACTCCATGACGAGCATTCCGATGAGTATGATATCAACGGCAACTGCTGCATACCATACATCGGTGAGCGGTGACTTGCCGTCAGTAGCATCCACTCCGACTGCTGCCGTTCCCAAGGTAAGTTAAACGTTAATCGTTAAATATTTACTAAAGAGAATAATCATGGGCTGCCTATGACTACATTGAATGTGGCAGTCAATCAGTTTAAAAATTCTTATACTTACAATACATGGTGGTACATCGCAATTTCACTGTATGTGCAGAATTGTGAATTGCAGAACATACACTACAAACACTATATATATATATGTATGTATGTATGTATGTATGTTTGCCCATAATTTTATGCACCCACTAACATAATTGGGGTCTGTTTGTTATCTACGTCTTGTCGTGAATGATTGTTAAAACGCCCAAGCAACAGATTGCCTGAGAGATTCTAAACATGTAGTTTTCAGATTAATTCGTTATGGAAAACATTGCAGATGCACTCGCAAACACAAACACAAACACAAACACAAACACATCAAAATATACATATTTACGTAATCGTAATGCATACTTGTTCATACATGACCATTGGGTTTTCCGTGATATGCCCAAAGGAAAGCTGAGAATACACAAGCGCTCCGAAAAAATGGTCAGTTCCAGAGCTGGGCTGAAAATCATTAATCGTTAATTTTTAGTTAACGATTAACTTCTACGTGGTCGTAGTTCTATGGTGGTCGCTGTGGTGTAGTGGTAGTGCGTTGGACTGCTACGCAGAGTGTCCGGGGTTCGAATCTCGGCACATGCAAAATCAAAAAGTAGAAAAGATAATGTTTCTACCCGGCACCACCTCTTGGCAGGCAATGGCAAACCTACAAGAGTAAAAATTGCTATGAAAAGCTTTTCACTTCGCCGATCGGATTCGGCATTAAACTGTAGGTCCCTTCCATTCATGTACAAATAGAACACGCACAACATGAGTTGATGCGAAAAGCTCGGCCTAGGCCCTCCATAGGTTGCTGTGCCATTAAAAGTAAGTAAGTAAGTAAGATTAACTTCTACATTAATTGAGAAAATCATTAGTGTTTTGGTTTTTATGTTTTTAATTTGGAAAAATTTTTTTCGAATTGGAAAAGTTCATCTTGTTAGAGTATATCTAGTATATTTAAACAGGCTGAATATAAGTTAGAACAGGCAGATCAGACGATCACTTCAAAACCAGCCACGGTTCCTCATCAGTGACCTTAGTGGTAGTTGTTTGTTTTGCAATAATCCATATAATCTACTCATATGTATTCGAAAATGCAACCGAGAAATATTTTCACTGAATGGTACTGATTTGATTAACTTCCGTTAAATTTCTTTCGCTAACTCAAGCCCATTAAATATAGATAGGTATATCAGCTAGCTGCGCTGCCTACCAAGCTTCGATTCAACTGGTTAGAGATTCACAAGGTCAGTAAGGTAAAGAAAATTATGGTGCGTACAGTCAAGGAAGCCATGATCTCGGTAAGAATCGAGGCCGATATTTAGTGCAGCACAAGCAGCAATAACGAGTATGCTTATAAGTTTTTTATTGCTGTCACCCAGCCAAAAATAAAATCTAAAAGAGCAATAGGTCGCTGAAAAGAGTCATCGAGGATTTACGTTAACTGGAATTTTGTAGCTGTGGCACTCGACAAAGACTGATCTAAGATCGGATATTCATAAAAGTATCAATATCTCAAAAACTACATAATTCTTACTAAAGCTATATATTGATATTCTGCCCAAAAATTCATGTTTAAAAGCTGGTCAAAATTGAGTTTGCGTTTATCCAAAAATTTCACAATCGGTTTTAATTTTTTCCCCCAAGGCCTAAGGTTTTGTGAACAATTTTTATTAATACCAAGATCAAAATAAGTCATTTTGTGTTAGTATACTAGATCATGTGGTTTGTTGCGTTTTAATCTTCGAGTGATCTCCGATGTATTGAGAAGGCTTCGCGCCTCACGGTTGATGAGTTGAACAAGTCTCGTCACATGAGCTGATGCTGTTTGTTCTATGACTTCAGCCACCGTTGATATACCAAGATCAAGGTGAAAATCCGAGTTTCTTATGCAGTTGGGTGCGTTTTCTGATGTTTTAAAGAATTTATTTTGGGATTTTTGGATTACATTAATATGCCTTTTTTGATACAGCGCCAAAGCTGTACTCCGTGCAGCCATACTTGTTTAAGAATTTGATTATACTCCGTTTTTTAAACTTAACATGCTCCTTCCAGCACAGTTTTGTAGCCACTGTCATCCCCTCTCGCCATATATAGGGAACTTGACATCCCTGAATATATATTGGCACGTATCGGATATTTTTATTAGTGAAATTCATATAGGTTGATTTTGCTTCATTAAACTTTATCCGCCATTTTTTAGTCCAATTGACAATGTTGTTGACTGAATCTTTAAGTTTCCGCGTAGATTCTTTTTCATCTTCTTACGTTACTTTACTTTTAATGGCACAACAGCCCATGAAGGGCCTAGGCCGAGCTTTTCGCATCCACTCATGTTGTGCGTGTTATATTTGTACATGAATGGAAGGGGCCTACAGTTTAATGCCGAATTCGAACGGCGAAGTGAAAAGCTTTTCATAGGCAATTTTTACTCTTGTAGGTTTGCCATTGCCTGCTATTTTTTTTTTTTGATTTTGTCTGTGCCGAGAATCGAACCTCGGACACACTGCGTAGCGCGTAGCAGTGCACCGCATTACCACTACGCCACAGCGACCATCTTCACCGACTAATTTTAATGTACGATGAGAGCAATTATGAATATTGCTTTGGAAGCAGTTATTTAATTTAATTAAAAGATTAGGCCAGCGTGCCACACCTTGTCAAAGGTTTGGGTTACATCAAGAAATACTGAGAAGCAGACTTTTTTATTTGCAATAGCTTATTCTATTACAATTGTCATCCAAGTGCACATGATCAATTGTTGAGGGTTTTGTTCGAAATTCGAATTGGTGGCTGGGAATTATGCCTTTATTTTCAATAATCTACTTCAGCTGCTTTAAGATGACTTTTTCGAGGATCTTAGACCTTATTGGCAACAATGAGATTGGGCAGTAAGAAGATATTTCTTAGAGATTATTATTCTTAGCTATACATTACACAGCTGATATTTCCCTAGCTTTTAACAGAGTTAATCATATTTGTCGTGATGTAAATTACGGTTGATTACTACGAACACTCCAGGCTAACGGAGCATCATTTTTTTTATTTGTATTTATATACATATTGGACGAGGAATATATTATGGTTCATATTTATATACTCCCACATGATTAGTAGGAGTAATTATTTTATTCCTAGTTATAGCTACTGCATTTATAGGATATGTATTACCATGAGGTCAAATATCTTTTTGAGGAGCGACAATAATTACAAATTTATTATCTGCTATTCCATACTTGGTAATTGAATTAGTTCAATGAGTATGAGGAGGATTCGCTGTTGATAATGCAACACTAACACGATTTTTCACATTTCATTTTATTCTTCCCTTTATTGTCATAGCAATAACTTTAATTCATTTATTATTTCTTCACCAAACAGGATCAAATAATCCAATAGGATTAAATTCAAATATTGACAAAATTCCCTTTCATCCTTACTTTTCTTTCAAAGATATTGTTGGATTCATTATTATAATTACAAGTCTAATTATATTAACTCTTATTAATCCTTATATACTAGGGGATCCAGATAATTTTATTCCCGCAAATCCATTAGTAACACCTATCCATATTCAACCTGAATGATATTTTTTATTCGTTTACGCTATTCTTCGATCAATCCCTAATAAACTAGGAGGAGTTATTGCACTAGTATTATCAATTGCTATCTTAGCTATTCTACCTTTTTATCATTTAAGAAAATTCCGAGGAATTCCGATATTTTCCAAAAGCATTTTTTTTATTTATAAATTCTACACACAGTTTGTACCCTTATTAATGCAGAGCATTGTCTTGATTGGAAGGAAGGTTGATAGGTGGGAGGAAGAAGGAGGGAGAATGTGAGAGGGAATGCAATCACAGGACATTGATAAAGAGGTAGACTGCCATTGTGGCAAGTGTTATGCATTTACCACAATGAACTTCAGTTTTTTTTTTTATTCTTTTTTATAAATGTCGACTATGACCGCATGTAGCGCCAAAGGCCGAGCTTGGCACGTATTTTTACTCAACACTAACATTTATAATGTTTTTTAGTTTTAACACCGCTTTGGTGGTAGATTTTTCAGAATCTCTGCTGTGATGAGATCGAACCCAGATGCTTTTTTTAGTTTAAGGCTATTTCTGAATTATTTAATTGGACGTAGAAATTAAATTTAGTTTTTTTGTTACGACCAAATAAAACTCGTATATGAATGAAAGCATAATTTTTTAATTTGATGGTTAGATTTTATTTTAAAAAAAGAACTGGGATTGCTATAATATGTAAAGGTGATCAACCAAATTGATAAATCAAACAAAATATATCTTATGAAATCAAAGTTATGAAGTTAAGTTACAAAGGTTAAGCTTTATAAGGATCTAAACCTGAATTCCACCCAAATACAGCATACATACATATAAGTCATACTAAATTTCTCTGGAAATATTTCCATATGAGCCATTTAACGAAACTTTAATAAAACTGCCATAACATCAATACAAAACTAATAGCTCTATCCTAATGCATAAGTTAATGAACTTTTTTTTTGTTTTATTAATATTTTGTTATATTTTTTTGTTTGCACACAGGTTGTCATTATGGGGTCCTCCAATTCCATGACCGATGCTAACATCAACACGTCAACGGATTCGGCTTCAACGCTTGTAACAAGTGTAACGCACACTGACACATCGGAGACATGCGACTCATTGGATTTCGGTAAACTACCCGTACAAGAACAATTTGTCATGCAACAAAGTTAACTCACAAGGGTGGGAACAATATAATATTTGTATGTAAATAAAATGAATGAATATAAAAGGAACTAACATCAAAATAGTTGCAAATTAAATTAACTCATCAGAAGCTCTGCTGCCGACTGATATCTGAGCATGTGATTAATGCAATGTGCTGGAATTCACAAGGTTATACGTAGTAGAGTTTGAGGAATTCAGTCGAGCGTAGAGACTAGTTTCCAGAACAATTAATACGAATACGAGAGATTTTAATTACATGTACATATGTACATATATCGTTGGGGTGTATTCGCGACATACTAGCATAATGTGGACGAACGTGCGTTGTCCATCATTGATTGATATTGACAGGAGGGAGCAAAAAATAAAACCAATGCAAACAAAAACTAATCGATTTTCTTTCTTTTCCTCTTGATGCAGGTGATAATTCTGGCCAGAGTGAGCCTTTGTTTAGCTCATTGGAGGAGCCACTCCTCACAGCTATACAAAACGATTCTGAATACGACGGCATCGAAATGGAATTAACGAGCTGCTCAATGTATAATCGACCAGATATGAATTTGCAGGACAGCACCGAGGTGAGTACCGAGAAGTAGCCACAGCAACTTCTGCGGTTGCGGCTTCTGCTGCTGTTATGTTTGTGTGCAGCATTAACAAAACGTTTAGGCATCATGCTTCATTGCGCTCTGTTTCGGTTGAGTTGAAACTACGGGAGCAGCGTATTTTCGTTTTCTCAATTCATATTAATTCAAACCGTCTCCTTTGTTGCCAGTAACAGTATCAGCAAATATAAATAAAAATATCAATTTTTTCCTCTCTTTCTCGTTTCATCTTCCATTATTTGTTGATGGGGTTTGTGTATGTGTTTTTCGTTTTGGATTCCTTTATATCGCTGCTGCAAATCCTTCACGTAGAGCCAAGAATCATCCTTATCCACAATCACGGGCGAACCATCATCGGCGACTCCGTTGCTTGCCTCGCATAGGCGGCACAACAACACAAGTGGCGGAGGCTGTTCAGCCAGCACCGCGAACGCGGAGAAACAGAGTTTGCCTAGCACGGCTCCAGCACCGACGAGTGCCAGTAAGCACTTTACTTTTGATCCACCCAACTCGCCCAAATCGGCACGCACAAGTGAAAAGTCACGCAACCATTTCAGTTTTAAAGATCAAAAGCAACAACAACAGCAGCAGCAGCATCAGCAACAACTGGAACACCAACTGAAGCAAATAAGACGCGACTTCGATACTGATAAAAATCGGGAAGAGCGCGTACGTGCGACAAATTTAAACGAAGATCGCAGTACGCCGGTAACAGGACGTGACAATTCACCGAGCAAGAGTAAATACCGCAGTGGCTACGCAGCTCAACATGGTAGCCCCCATTATGGTTGCGAACATGAAGAGGACTTGGCCAAAGTAAGTCGCAGCGGCAGTAAAAAGTCTTGTGGCCGCGATTCAAATTTATCATCCAATTCACGTAATCGAAACTCTACTGGTAGTAGTGTAGTGACCAACAGCAACGTTAAGACAAGTCCAAAGCGTGAACGCAGACGCTCGCCGTCCAAATCAAAAGTCAATTCGGCACCACCCACCACAAAGGATATCAACTTCTTCGGCAGTTCATCGGCATTGGTCAACAAACCGAAGCAACTATCGCCATCCTCAACTCATACGAATGCTGCTAATCAGCGAAAATATTCATCGAGCTCTTCATCCGGCGGCAGCGATCAGCGAGATCGGAGTCGGACAAAAGATGTGACAATGTTTCCATTCGATCGTGAGATGATTGATCATGATCGCATACAACGTGAATGCTTTGCTGTTGATGAAAACTCAAGCTCAGCCACTGGAGGTAGTGATTCAGATGAGGTGGAACCATGCTCGGTATATGAGCGTAGAATGCCCTCGCATCATGGTTCACCAAAATCATCGGATGTTTTCCAAGAATACACACTACTTTCACAGCATGAACAGCAGCAATTACATGGAGTAGGGGGAGCGGGAGGAGGAGGAGGTAGTGGCAGTGGAGGACCACCATCGCGTAAGAATTCTAAACGCATCCGACCCAATTCTGTCATACACACTACGATACGTGAAAACCAACAGTATGTGCCACAATCTGACGCATTTTATCCACAGCCGAAGACGTCTTCCTCACCGGGCGAGCATTCGCAATACACGCAGCACTCGCCGAAATCATATGCCGAGCTAAATAAGTTCGACGAAATCGTTTCGAAATTCGAGCAGATACCGCCAAAGTATGGTTCCAACACAAATCTTTCGCACAATACAACTTCCAGTCCCATCGGCAGCTGCAGCAACAACAACTCATTATTTGGTAGCACGTTGCAGGCGAGCAACAGCGGCGGATGCAACAGCTACCACAATGGTGGTGGCGGCTTGACAACATCGACAAGCACCAGCCCAACGGGGTCAATGCGCGGCACAACACCACCACCGCTGCCAAATATGCGTGTAGATTTCTTTTCCGAATCTCAAATGCATCCACGCAAGAAATCTTTCAAAAATAAATCCTCTGCTGCGGCGGTGGCATCAGCTGTGATGACAAGTGCGATGCACGACAATTTGGATGAAAGCCAAAAGCATCATCGCTCACAATTAAATGTTGCTGTTGCTGCTGCCGCTGGGCCTATAAATGTTACTTCAAATCCCCTGGAGGCAGCAGTTTGTACACAACCACGAGCAACAATAGTCGTGCAACAAGTACGTATATACATACACACGCACACGCACACAAACACACACACACACACACACACACTATGCTCACTCTGTATTAGTTCATTTAAAATTGAGTGCTTTCTTATTGTGATCACGCGAGCGCGAGATCCGTCTGAAAGAAATTGTTCTCTTTTTTCATCTATTATCTCGCAGATAATTCAGTATTAAAAACTGTTGTGGGAAAAATACTGTACGACGCCTTCATAAATGCTGCATGCTTTGTGATCGCTGCAATCATTTGTTTACAATCAGCGCTGCTGAATACATCCAAAATTATAAACGGAAAATTAATAAAAACAATTACGGGAAAATTTTTTTAAATTTTTTATGTGAAAAATATTACGCATTTTTTATGTATGTGAATTTCTTGTGAAGTGATCCATAAAATTACAACAAAAAAAACTATTAGGAAAATATTTATGAAATGTAAATAAATACATAATTTGCACTAATTTTCGTACGCAATAAGACAGTGATTTTTTGTTAGAACAAAAAAAAAATAAACAAAAAGCAAACGTATTTAAGTGGAAAACCATATTTGGTTTGTGTAAATTTGCGTTGATTAAACTTTTCCAAAATATGGCACCTTTCTATAAAACTCTATGCAGAACTCTATCCAAGCGTTACAAGGAGGTATGTTGAAAACTACTTAATGAACTTAACGAATCAGCAATTCCATTTTATGTACATACAACATAATAAGGGGTGATTTTTTTGATACTTAGTTTTTGACGTTAATGCTTCGGACAGTTCACGCCTGATTTTTGACATGTTTCAAAGTAAAAAATGCTCAATTTGGTTTGCCATTTCATCATGAATAGACTTACGCCTGAACAACATTTGCAAATTATTGAAATTCATTATCAAAATTCGATCCGTTTTTTATCGCAAAATTGTCTTCAGCGACGAGGCTCCTTTTTGGCTCAATGGATACGTGAATAAGCAGAATTGCCATATTTGGAGTAAAGACCAGCCAGAGGCAAATCAGCAGCTACCAATGCACTGTTTGGTGCGGTTTATGTGCAGGCGCCATCCTTGGGCTGTACTTCTTCAAAGACGATGAAGGCCGCAACGTTACGGTCAATGGAGAAAGATACCGTTCGACGATAACACGCTTTTTCTTGCCGAAAATGCAAGAATTGGATTTGGCCGACATGTGGTTCCAACAGGACGGTGCCACATGCCATATGACACACTGCACGCGAAACAACGCATCAATTGAGAGGCGAATTTCGTGAGCAGTTAATCTCAGATTTGATCCCGTTTGCCTATTTTTTGTGGGGCTATGTCTCTTGTTTATAGGGACCAGCCAAACACGATCACTGCTATGGAAGCCAATATTAAATGCGTCATTGGTCATTGGTGAGATTCCGACCGAAATTTGTGAAAAAGTGTGCCAAAATTGGACCATTAAAGCGTAGCTGCGGGCAACAATTAAGTGGAATTATCTTTAAGAAGTAAATGGCAGGAATTGATTTATCGATCCAAATAAAAATTTCATTCACTTTTGTAATATTTCTGAGTTTTTTTGTTTTTTAAAAACCAAGCTCTTAAAAAATCACCCTTTATATTGCTATGGTGGGTTAATAGTACAGTGTAACGACCGATTAATACAGTTCTCAAATATTCCTAATCTTAACTATTGCACAAATAACTGTACGCTGGACCAGCAGTGAATTCCTATACTAGCCTCAAAGGCTTTCTCTATTGAAAGGTCCAGATATTGCCACCCGTTATACTTCTCACTTTTTCCATCACTAACCTAAATTGTGTAAGGATACAAGTTCTCATGAAAGACAATAACCACATAATGGGCCGAAGTAGATTCCCGTCGGTTATCAAAACATTTGATAATGCGTATTTAGTGAAGCCAGTACAACTTTTTTTTCATTGTTTTCCTCTCGGTCAAGGTCTTTCAAACCTTCCATTATTTAGATTTTCAATTTTTTCTGTCATCTTTCCTATAGTATATATAAACACACTGAGAGATTTATTGTGGTCTTAAGTTAAGTACAACATTATTGAACAGCAAATCATATCAAAAAGCTTTTCGGCCGTAAATAAAAGTTTCGTTCTTGGAATTAAACTGAAGCAATCTTAAATTGATCACCAAATTATCTCAACACAAGTTCGTTTAAGTCTCAAAATAAGAACAAGCCGTCTTAAATTTAGCGAACACTTATTCTTAAGTTTTAAATTTTATAAAACTTTACTTTAGTAACTTTAGTTTCAGAATAATAATTTCGTTCTTATTTTAAGAATTTTCAAGCTTTTTAAGCGATTGGGCTTGATTTATAAACGTTTTTTCTAAAATTTAGACACTTTCTTCCCTGATTGTAGAACGAAAAGCATTTTTCTGTAGATCCCCTATTTCCCTTGTAGAAATTCATAATAATTTATAATTTACATAAGATTATCAAGGGGATAAAAGGGGGTAAAACGAGCACTGAAGGTGTGAAGCCATAATAACAATTATACAGGGTATCACCATCTGTGTAAGAGGGCTGGTAGGCCAGCTCATAACTGACCAGAATATCAATATGTAGCCTTAGTTTAAAAAAGATTATTAGTTTTTGTGATAATTGCGACTTTTATGAATTTTAGGAAAGTCGACAAATTAGATCAGTTGTTCGAATGGTTCAGCTACAAAATACCAACTATTATGATTCTTATATTCTTTATTGAACATTGAATAGCCCCTGCTATTGATCACAGTTGAAAATTAGAATAATACTCTAGTTAATTAGTTTCTCCCGATATATTTTGCGAAAAAGTGATAATATCTCATAAAAATAAGCTAATGTTGTTACTTATGTATGAGCTGACCTATCAGCCCTCCATTCAAGGGACACCTTGTATATACATACTTTATTTATGTTTATAAATTAATTTATTCAACAAAGAAATTATATCATGATTTTCTTATGAAAATTCTTCCTACTCTTTTTTTGTTTTTTTTTTTTGCCTTTTCATTTTACTTTACTAAGAAAAATTGCAGTTGTGTCACAACAATAAATTATCAACTAAAGAAGACAACACACACACGTCAACTGGGCGTACATGAACACAGTGAAATCTTGATTCTTTAATAAAATTTATAAGTTTCAGTAATGCAAAAGCCTGAAATTTCCGCGTGTTACAGTCAGTGCTGTTGTTACTTGTGTATGACAAAACGTGAATTTTCTTAACAGTTTTGTTATAATAATTATGGAAATGTGTTTTTGTTTATTAAATATACAACGATTTAATCAAAGTGAATCATAATTCAATATGATAACTCCAGTGATCTCGTTTGATTTTAATTATTCTTGTTGATTTTGCTGACACGCGTTTATGGATAAAAGAAAGTCGAATCTTTTTATTTTCACACGTCCTTAGGTACCTTGACATACCGACATACTTATGCATATACATGCATACATACATATAAATATCTATATTTATTATTCTTTTAAAAAATTTTGTCATATTTTTCATTCTTATCAACATTATAACAATGAATTGCTGATACTTTTTATTTCAAATAAGTAGAATGACTTTTTATTAATGCGTAGTAAATTATTTATTACAAGGAATAGCTTGATTAATGGTTATTCAGTTTTTCCGGACAATAAAAAGGAAACTTGTAATTGTTAAGGTTTGTTATGTACTTACTTTCAATACAGAGCACAAAACGTCATATATAATACCAGGCTCCGATCACTCTTTTTTCTTTTATGGTAATGGCACAACAACCTAGACCGAGATTATCGCATCACTCATGTTGTGCGTATTATAGTTGTACATAAATGGAAGGGCCTACGGCTTTATGCCGAATCCGAACGGCGAAGTGAAAAGCTTTTCATAGGCAACTTTTACTATTGTCGGTTTGCCATTGCCTGCCAAGAGATGGTGTCGTGCAGAAAAATTGTTTTTTCTAATTTTTGATTTTGCCTGTGCCGAGTTTTGAACCTCGGACACTGCGTAGCAGGCCAACGCACTACCAACTGCACCATAGCGGCTACATGAATCAAAATACTTTATTTTTGTATATTAACTGTTCAGATTTATTCGCCAACTCATTTAACAAGTGCGAAATAAATTATCAAGTTTAATAACTCTCTTCTCCGTTCTGTTGTCATTCACAATAAATTTGCTCAATAACACTGGCAGCTGGAGATCTGATGTTTTGATCTAATGCTTTTCCAGCATTTCAGCATAGGCATTACTCTTTTTTATTATGTATGTATGTATATGAATCAGTCCCTAATTATCTACAGCCTTTATTGCTGTTTCCCATACAATAATCACTGCTAGTTATACTTTAATAGAAGCGAGTGACGAATAAAACGCAACTATTAAGTGTCGTTTTTATTATACATAGACTTCGGCATTAAGTTTTGATATGAAATTTTACTAAGGATCGGTTAACTTTTATTTATTGCAAGCAATTAAAATATTTATATTCCTTAGACAGCAAATTCGTTCTTGCACTGAGTTTATGAAATCATAGTGTGGGATTGTTACAGCACCCATTGACTACTGCCATGCTGCAGTCCACTTGGATGGTAAAAATTCATATTTTTCCACTTAAATAATCATCTCTCTTCTTAACTAATCATCATAGCGCACGCAAGCTCATTGGAAGATCCATAATTAACCCATGAGCTATTGATGAGCTATGAATCTTAACCTTAAATGAATGTAGTAACTAGGCTTGCCTACTTTTAAAATTCATTCTTGAGAACAAACTTTTGTTGGGAGAGGACTTTTAATGCAAATATCGCTGTGCAGTAGGGCACTGTATGTATAAAGTACATACAAATATAAATTTGCTTTTAAGAAATCGGAGGGTAAAACTAATTTTTAAAGTCGCCCATTCTTCAGACATTTAAGAATTTGTTTATAAAAAAAATTTTATTTAAAAAAAAAACAAAAATTTCCAATTGGAATTCTCTGGAATGTTTAAATTTATTATTAATTCGCTTTTTATTACACTTACTTACTGATTTTCTGGCAAAGGAGAACTGTTGGCAGTCCTAGCAGTAGCTGGCAGGCTTTACTATCTCTCACCTCACCTCAATTAAAAGCCAAGTCAGAAGCTACATTAGCGACATTGGTTTACACTTGTTTTACTCTATTCTTACATATGTATTGTAATATACGAGGTATGATCAAAAAATAACCGTTATTTTATATTTTTTCAAAAAGTATTTATTTATTCATCAACAACTATCTTGTCCCCTTCAAAGTAATCCCCCTCAGATATAATACACTTATGCCAGCGTTTTTTCCAATCCTCGAAACACTTCTGAAACGCGCTTTTTGGTATCGCCAACAGCTCCTGTTTCGTTTTTTCTTTTATCTCCTCAATCGTAGCAAAACGCTTTCCTTTCATCGGTGTCTTCAGTTTTGGGAAGAGGAAAAAGTCAACGGGGGCCAAGTCCGGTGAATACGGTGGTTGAGGCATGATAACGGTTTTGTTTTTGGCCAAAAACTTACGCACAAGCATCGATGTGTGAGCTGGTGCGTTATCATGGTGCACGTTTCATGCCTAAAACATCCGTAAAAATTGCTTGGCATGAGCCGAACGATATGCCAACATCATCAGCAACCTCTCTGATCTCTGATAGTGATTCGACGATTATCCAAAATCATTTTCTTCACTGCGTCAATGTTTTCATCGGTTGTTGACGTGCTCGGGCGACCAGGGCGAGCATCGTCATTGACATCTTCTCGGCCTTCCTTAAACCGGTTATACCACAATTGAACTTGTGTTCTGCTCATAGTAGACTCGCTAAAGGCCACAGTCAACATTTCAAATGTCCTTGCGCATTTAATTTAATTTTTTACACAAAACTGAATACAGTTTCTTTGAACCATTTTTTCGAAGAGCACACCAAAACACGACTAACATTTTTATCTGTCAAAAACAAACTGACAATCGAAAATGGTTGGTATTGCCAACATATATAACAGACATGTGTACCAACATAACAGAAAAAAAAGCGAAAATCGAACATACGTAACTCACGAAATTTGATAATAACACGGTTCTTTTTTGATCACACCTTGTATATGTTTTTATAACTTGGTGCTTCAGATTGCCTGAAATATCTTAGGCTATGTTTAGTTCTTACTTACATAAATGTTATTTCACACCTAGATTACAATATGTAAAAAATTTATGTATAAATTATTTTAAAATCATGATTCCTAAAATGTATACCCCCTAACCGAATTATAATACTCCATAAATTGTTTCTGTGTGTGGCGTAGCCGAAATTCATACAATTTTCCCACCATTTACGAGTACTTATTTACTTTATTTGTGTGAATCTCCATTTGTAATCATAAAATGAGCGCCTAAGTGTAAGTGATTAATTGCTATTATTTTTATTTAAATTCTGTGAATGAAGCTTAATTTGTAACGAAATTGATATAATTTTCCCACCAATTTGTAACAAATTCATTGTTGATTTTAGTAACAAAGATTAATGTTGTTGATTGCAGGATATTAATATTTTGTTCCTTAGTTTTTTGTTTTTAATAATAATTAAATAATTTTCGTTTTTTCAACATAATAAATTTATAAATCAATGCCACAATTGACTCTCTATGTGTTGAAACGTTTTGTGAATTTTAATTGCACTCTGAAAAACATTCACATTTAATTACTTAAACATTTTAAAATTGCAATAACAATATAATACCTAACCGCAAAAACCGCATTGCCCTCCAAATAAATCATGTGTATTATGCATAATAGGTAATTTTTAAAATTGATGTAAATAAAAAAGCAGCGGCGGTAATATAAACTGCACTCACCTCAAAACTACAAAAAGCAAAAAAAAAAAAAAAATTCAAAAAATAATAAAAATATTTGCTTTTATTATTTGGGGCAATGCAACAAAATTATAGCTCGGAAATCGCATTGTTAGCCTTGATGTGCTTGTGTTTGTGCACAAACAAAACGGTTAAGGTTACCAAAACGCAGATGCGTTAGTATTTGATTGTTATTTGCAATTGTGACCTGGCATATGCTTCCTTAAAAGTAAACTTTGTGTGCGAAAACTAATCAAAATCATGTTTACACTTTCCAGCCAGCATCCATTGGTGAAAATAACCTGCAATTTATAGCATTTACCATAAATCATTGAGATTTCATTCAGTTTTAGCTGCTACTATTTCTGCCACTCGGCATGTAAACAAATAATTTACATACTCGTATAAGAAATATTAATTCATACTGAGAAGAATCTGTAAATATCCTTTTCAAAGAATACAAATATTCTTCCCCATTTTTAGTAAATATTCTCACAGCGCATTGATAAAAATGCATAGTTTGGGCTCTAACAAGCTTGAAATACAGTGACTCTTAAAACTGACCATAACTTTTTTGGGTCACGATTACTCACCACAAATGTTGGAAAATCGAAAAGTAATATGCATAATATCATTCAGCTGAATACAAAGAAATTCTTATTTTTTTCGAAATCAGGCTACGTAGAACTCTTGAACGTACCACAAATGCAATCGTAATTGGCGATTTCTTATCATTTTTCTGACTTGCTGTCGTGTACATGGGGAAAACCGAGTGAAATTTGTGCACGTGTGCCTGTGAAAAGGCTAACAATGCTCAATCAATAGGAGCTTTTTCTTAACGAATTTACTTTCTCGATAAGTATTACTGGGTTTCGTTTTACAGAATTTTGAACATAGCTCGACTTTTGCGAACAAATCTAATCTCCAAACTCATTTGCCATTCAAATGTCAGACATTTGCTTACAGTAATTTAATTTACCATTTAACTAAGAATTGCTTACGACCTTCTTCGTTTCTTGTTCTTGTTATTTCAATGTAATAGTGCGGGCACACGAGAACTAATTTCGTCGAAACGTGAAATTTTATATTTTGGTGGAAACACGGAAAAAATTTAATTTCATCAAAAATAGAATTTTATTTACAAATAATTGTTGTTAACATTGTCGTGTGTATTTTATGTGAAAAAAAAAAATTTTGGCTCTCAATTGGATTTGAATTGCATTTGTAATACGAAAAGTTTTTACTTACTTTACTTTTGATGGCACAACAGCCCATGGAGGGCATAGGCCGAGCTTTTCGCATCCACTCATGTTGTGCGTGTTATATTTGTACGTGAATGGAAGGGACCTACAGTTTAAAGCCGAATCCGAACGGCGAAGTGAAAAGCTTTTCATAGCAATTTTTACTCTTGTATGTTTGCCATTGCCTGCCAAGAGGTGGTGCCGTGTAGAAAAACTATTTTTTTCTACTTTTTTTATTTTATTTTGCCTGTGCCGAGATTCGAACCCCGGACATTCTGCGTAGCAGTCCAACGCATTACGCATTAAGTAGAAAGCCCTCCGACTGTAATTTTTACCTTGAACGTGTGCCATTGTCAGGGCCAAGAGGTGTAGAACAATTTTTGTTTTATATTTTTGATTTTTTAGTGGGGCCGATTACCAGCAAATTTTTATTTATTTCATGAAAAACTACTTTTTAATTAGAATTTTCATTTTTAAAATCGTGTTTCACCATTATGATTGAGGGTATTTTACTTAAGTGTGGGACGTTTCTTCTACACAATACGCTGAATAATCATTCAGGAACTGACAACTCTTTAATTTGTGAATGGCTTCTGCATGTAATCTTTTTGGCCGGTGGCGTGGTCGCTGTGGCGTAGTGGTAATTTCATTTCGCTGAAATTCGTCTGAAATTCCAAAGTTCATTTGACAGTTCTTGCATTTCGGAATTTCTCATTTCCGACTTATTTCAACGAAATGCTTAATTTGCATGAAATTCGCTCTCGTGTGTCCGCACTATAAGTAAGTGGCACTGGCTTTGTATTGTTATCTTTTGGGTTGTTATGAAATTGCGGGCAAATGGAAAATTTGCATAATATGATTTTTAATGACGAACTTATTTAAATTTTTACAGAAGATTGTATTTTTTGCGACTACAATTTTTTATAGAAGCCAAGACCATTGAAGAAATAAAAGATTCTGATTTCAATAAACTAAGTAAGTATCACTTGAAGAGTAAGGGCTACCACCATACATGCACTGCCACATAAAGTTTAGCTAAACATTTTATTAATTTGAATATGATGAGATTTTCAACGCTCTCAAAAATTACCTTAAAATTGATTTGCAGCCTGCGCACACTTGCGGGCATTAATTGTTTCGGCCCATTTTAATTCTCCGTTCATTTTTCCGTCTTCTTGCACCACTCAAACTTTGAAGTACTTGTGAAAATGCTGCTATTTATAAAAATTAAAATCACACTGAAAAACTTTTTGAAAATAATAAAATTAATATGGAGGTCGAATAAATTTTCTTTCGATAACTTTTTGCAAATTCACAAACCAAAAAAAATTATTATTTGCTACTTGTAATGTGTCCATCATTAATTTCATCATCTCATTGCTCTGAGGTGTAATTAGGTCCGGTTAATGTTAAGCAATTAGTGGCTGGCCACCAAAGAATGACCACTCAAAATAGGAAATTGACCGAATTATTATTAACGCTAGCATTCAATGCAAATATTATTGCTTGTGTTTGCCTGTTCTATTGGTCAAGGTCGGTTATTATTCGCAATTTCGGCAATAGCATAATTATACTTTTCTTTTCTTTTTATTAATAGTCTACATTTTCATGTAGTGTTTTTTTATATTTTTTATTTATTTCCGCCTTGTTTGTTGTTTTTGGCAGTCAGACTCATGGTATTTGGTCAAGGAAGAATATATTGTTCATATGATTATGTTTTTAGACAAATTGTGTAGAGGTTTTAGTTATATCGCTAATATAATCAATAGGTAGCTTATGTTTCTGATAGGAAAAGAATATGTTTAAATTAAGGAAACTGAATATTACCACTGCCGGAAATGCTATCATAGATTTCAGAATTAATATAATTCGTGTCTCCTTCACTTAAAGTACTTGCGAAATCAATTTGAACTAAGATGTTGAATCAGCCAAGTGCATCCGTTTTTGTTGGTGTATGCTGGGTGTAGATTTTTGCATATACAGTACACTGAGGTTAAGTACCTCTCTCTTAAGTCTCATTCCCGCACTTGCCTGTAATTTGCTACAAATTTCATTGAAATTTTCTCTCAGTTTATCTCAAAATCCTAACAACTTCAGCTGAGGTACTTAACCGGGATTTACTGTAAATGAGTATTACAAAGTTTATTCTTATAGCACAGGTTTACAAATATCGAGGAGCTAACAGATGTTTTTACGTTAGTTTTAGGCACTGGCTTGGAATCTGCAGTGCATTTTTCATTTATCAGCTCAGGTTTTGGGGATATTTGTATTTGAAATAATTGGAAAGTTCTGATCACTTTTAAGAAATATTTTTTTTTATAAATTCACTGAGAAATTTCGGACAAAAAATGTACGTCATCTAGTCAAAAACCTTAAGGGAAAAGCAGAGCTTAGATTTCCCACAGCTCATTAGATTTCCTAAACAAATCCAAAAAATTTTTAATTTCCTTGCTAGGTGTACGATGAAATTTATCAAAAATATCAAGGCAAAAGCAAGAAACAAATATACTCCAAATCCTCACAGAAAAGTTCAATCTATAGGTGCATTAAGCTACATAATTCTACCCCAGCTTGTTTACTTACTTTACTTACTTACTTTTAATGGCACAACAACCCATGGAGGGCCTAGGCCGAGCTTTTCCCAGCTTGTTTACTTCCTGAATTAAATGTGTTTCAGTAAATTTTCCGCATAAATATTTTTGAATTTTTTTGTTATTTGTTCCGCACTTAGGAAAGAAATATAAATTTTTATGAAAAAATATATATATATATATCTGTATTTATTATAAAAATTCTTATAGAAAAATAGCCAATCCTTAAGTACATGTAATCTATATTGTCATATTGTCATATCTCATATACTTTTTCCATTATTTCGTTTTTAAAATTTAAAAGTAAGCAGGTTCTTATAGTAGATAATTTTTACTAAAATACGGACTTATCTAATAATTTAAATATATTAAATTTGCTTATCTTATATATACGTACTTAATATTAATTTGTCTCATTGGGCCTAAAGTAATAAGGGGCAATGCTATTGCCACGCCTATCTCCCATACGAGTGAAATCGTGAAAATGGAGAAACTAAAAAAGGTAGCAACATTATTCTATCGCAAATTTACTTTAATTCATTTTATTTCGAAACATAAATGACTTTACACGAAACTAGCTTCTTGAACACGTAGTTTGATCATTTGTATAGGTAATTTGGGTACGTTTTTCTATAACCAATTACTTTTATATTTTTTATATATTTTTGGAAAAAAAAATCTCATATTTCTTGAAATGTCATAAACTGCATGAAATACAGGCGCTGCCTTTCATGAGTTGTTTAACCTGATTTTTTGTTAGTTAGCGTAGAACATTTTTTTTTTTGTTAAATGTAAAGGAAAAATATTCTTCTTAGTGATTAAAAATTTCCAAATGCTAACAGTATCTCAAACACCAGACCTTATAGCAAAAAGATTCGTAATCAGCGTCTTAAATTACCGTCCAAAATCGTGTAAATCTGTGTAATTCGTACACAAATTCTATTAAATAGCAAAATAAACAGAGTTCCTCCAATTTTACTTTTATTTTATGGTAATTGGAAATTTCTGGTCTTCTTTCATGTTTCATTCATTGTTGTTAATTTGCACATTTATGGTCGCATCACTCACAGATTTTATGACCAACTGATGAACACAGCTACAACACCTACATAAATTTGTACATATGTACATACATACATACATATGTATATATGTATTTATACATGATATATATATATACATTATACATGACAGTGTGTTTCTGGAATTAATGTTACAATTTTAATTGCCTCGCAAGTGTTGTTGCAGCAATTGAATGCGTATGTAGGGCAAGAAAAAGTAATGTTCGTCTGCATAAGTGAGAAAAAATTTGTATTTCACTAAAGTAGGAAAATGTTTCCCCCGTGTCTTGTAATGTAAATTATGAATTTGCATTTATTTATTGTTCAACAAGAACAACAACAGCAGCACCGGTAACAGGAACTATATTAATAGAAATGAGAAAAGCAATTATTGTTGAGTGTATTCAAGGAAGCAGCTCACATCAACAAAGGGAACTCGTTTATGTTGTTACCAACAGTGCCATATTTCAACAAAAGTACATAATTTTGTATACAGGCACGTTTTTGTTGCCATCGTTCTTGTTTGTTTTGACATATAATTTTAATACTCGATGCCATAGAATGAAATCCTTCATGTTTATTCTACAACAGAATACACTGATGCCAACAGTGTGAAGCAACAGCTTCTTCGTTTTCTTTAACTTAGGCTAGACACTTCAAGGGCCCATGAGCTTTTCGCGTCCAGTTATGTGTATTTTTTTTAGCACATTAACGGATACGTCCTACCATTCTATGTCGACTCCGAACGGCTAAGTAGAAAGCTTTCCGACTGTAATTTTTACCTTGAACGTGTGCCATTGTCAGGGCCAAGAGGTGTAGAACAATTTTTGTGTTCTATTTTTGATTTTTTAGTGGGGATTTACCGATTACCAGCAAATTTTTATTTATTTCATGAAAAACTACTTTTTAATTAGAATTTTCATTTTTAAAATCGTGTTTCACCATTATGATTGAGGGTATTTTACTTAAGTGTAGGGACGTTTCTTCTACACAATACGCTGAATAATCATTCAGGAACTGACAACTCTTTAATTTGTGAATGGCTTCTGCATGTAATCTTTTTGGCCGGTGATAGTCTAGCAGCTTTTCTATGTAGATAAGCTAGATTCCAGTCACCGAAGTTGCAAGTTTCATTTGCAACAATGGTGTGTTCAATGAGTTTTCGTGTTATAAAAGGTGACGGATAATACTCGTGAACGTTGTGATTATTGGTTGTTGGTATTTCAAACGAACCAGAGCGAGCTTTTCCCTTGTTGGCCTTCTCCGGAAGAGGGCCTTGTGGGCATACTAGTTTTGGATAGTTGACGCGAATTCGCTCTCCATTCTAAGACTTTATCAAGAAAGTCCACACAAATTTTTGGTACTTGTACATCTCTTCAACCGAACGATCTGATGGGATGCATTAAATCACTAAATATTGAATCAGCATTTTCAATCTTTTTCATTAAGCGTGCGTGCAATACACTTACAATTGTGTGTTGAAAACATACTGCAATTGCTACGTTATAACAATAAACTCTTTGATTAAAATCATATAAGTGGTCTGGGAAGTCTAGATTCTGACCGTAGCGCGAGGTTTTTGTAATGGTGGAGGTGCAAGCGGCATCATACAGTAATTCATCCTTAGAAGGTGTTTCAGTTATAGCTGGTTTTGTTGGCTGTCTCACCTCATTATCCTTCCTAGGTTTTGGTAACTGTTTTTTTTTTTGGAGGTATGCGATTCTTTGCTCCTTGCATTCGTGGAGGCAGAAGGAAAATGTTGGAAAAATTTGTGTAAAGTATCATATTAATCATTATTACCACGTGTGAGTTCCGCGCTATTGAATGCCGTTCCTGGTGTCGGTTCTTCTTGATGTCAAAGCAACGAATCAGTATTTAAAATTAAAAATTAGTTACATGTATGCTACTATGTACATATACTACTGTGGGCAAAAAGTAGTAAGACTTTTTAATTTAAATTTCGCGCGGAAACCCATTCATCAAAATATTATTTTTTTAAGGTTGGTATGACGGTCGGTGACATCTGTGCCAAATGTCACATCAAAATAATCATTAGTGTTTAGTATACGCTTGTCTTTCTGAAGTACAAACGTGCATTCGGCGATTTTCACAATGAGTGAAATTATTCAACGAAGAAGTTCCATTAAATTTTGTGTGCGGAATCAAATTTCTGGTGCCGAAACGTTCAGAATGTTGCAAAAGGCCTTCAATGTTAATTGTATGTCGCGAGCAAGTGTTTTTGATTGGTACAAATTGTTCAAAGATGGTCGAGAACGCGTTGACGACGAACCACGTCCAGGACGCAGGACGGCCATCAACATCAACTGATGATCAACACGTCAATAAAATCAAGGAATTGGTGCTCGAGAATCGACTAATCGATTAACAGTCAGAGACCTTTCTGGCATCGTTGGAATATCGGAAGGATCAGTGAAAACCATTTTAAAACATCATTTGGGCACGATTAATGCACGATTGGTTCCAAAATCACTGCATTGGTTTTACGAGATCATTTTGCCAAAAATTCGACTGATATCGTTCCGCAACCACCCTACCACCCTATTCGCCTGACTTTTGTGTGACTTTTGGCTATTTTCTAAACTCAAGAAACCGCTTCGTGGACACCGTTTTGAGTCAATTGCAGACATTAAACATGAATCGCTGAGCGCATTGAAGGCTATTCCGGAAATTGACTTCAACAGCTGTTTCGAGAATTGGAAAAAACGTTGGCACAAGTGTATTGGGGCCGGGGGGGGATTACTTTGAAGGGGACGAAATAGATTTGGAAGAATGAATAAAAAAATTTGAAATTGTGAACAAAGTCTTACTACTTTTTGCCCACAGTAGTATATAAATAAAAGCACTCAACTAAAGTAGGTGAAAAATAAATACTAAACTGTCAGCAGCAGGTGACAGGAGACTTTGTTCATTATTTAAGTATATCACTGTTAAACCGATTAATTTTTCTGCGCCGCATTATCGGCCCACAAGGTCAAGCC
This sequence comes from Palloptera scutellata, assembly GCA_958295655.1. Taxonomy (NCBI): domain Eukaryota; kingdom Metazoa; phylum Arthropoda; class Insecta; order Diptera; family Pallopteridae; genus Palloptera; species Palloptera scutellata. The sequence goes on from OY282451.1 coordinate 41,221,589, forward strand.
TAGAAGTATACTTTAATTATGGCGCCTTCACCAGGAAGAAATAAACTAACCAAAACTCCAGATAAGGAAGTCAAACAAAATAAAACTGTTAGTAAAAAATTAGTTGCGTACTTACGTGATTCCATATTAAAAAGATAACGAACGTCTTCAGTGAGGGAAAATTTAAAGTTTCAACAACTTGATATAACAAACCCTGCTATTTTTACTGCAAAAGAACCACCCAACATATTTCTTCTAAAGTTTGAATACCAAGACAAAGACACCAACAAATATTCGCAATAAAACATATTCTACACTCAATAGTTAAAATTGAGGCTATCAAATGCCCCAAACTTATCGCACAGTGTAAAAGTTGCCAGGAAGTTGGTCAAACTAAAAATTATTGTAATAAATTGCCAAGATGCGTTAACTGTGCGAATAAACACTATACTATAATTAATTATTAGAAAAAAGCTAGTCAACTGCCAAAATGTTGAAACTTAGGTGAAAACTACCAGCCAAACTACCGCGGGTCTGTAGCTGAGTAATTTTAAAAAATAATACAATATTCCGTAAATGTTACTAATTGAATTCAAAGTAGAACTTATGCACAAGCAGGTAGAAGTAACAACAATGATAATTTCAACTATGAAAACAACCAACACGAAAACCACCGCCTCAAGAGCGAAAGATAAACAGAGTGAAAGACATACTCATGCAAATCCTGAATAAGCTTGTTAGCAGAGGTGTTAGCTAATACAATTCAAAAGAAGATAATTACACAAGAGATATTATGGATCTTGTAAAGGTCAAGAGAAAGCTAAGGAAAAGATAGCATCAATCTATCGATCTATCTCCTATTGATAAAAAATACTTAATGAGGCTACCAAACATTTAAAAATCGAGATTCGGATTGTAAAATGAGTGAGTTAAAAAATATCTTTCAACACTGACAGATGATAAAAAAATCGGATTACTCATTATGGAAACTGACGAAATATTTGAAGAAACCCATCCGTCATATTCCAGCTATTAAAAGTACTGATGGCAAATGGGCTAGAAGCAATTAAGAAAAAGCCGTAGCATTTGCTAATAACTTAGCCAACATTCAGCCTTGTGAGGCGCAGTGTGATTACATTTTAAGTATCACAGAGCACAGAAATCAGGTGATTCCTACAATAAAAAAACGAGAACTAAAAGCAGAAATAAAATATCTAAAAGAAAAAAGGGCACGGTTTCGATCTTATTACACCGCAAATATTAAAGCAGCTACCAGATATAGGTATTCGTAAATTATTACAGCAATTCAACAAATCAATCAGCTTAAAATATATTGCTAGCTTATGAAAAATTGCTGAGGTTAAAATGATTCCTAAACCAGATTAACCTGCCGGAAGATATAACACCACATAGACCAACTTCTCTATTACCTATCATTTCGAAGCTTTTCATATTACACAAGAGACTTATGCTGCCCATAGTCAAATCGGAAAAGCTAATGCCAAACCACCAATTTGGATTCCAAAGCAAGCATTCTACTATCGATAAAGTGCACCGAAATGTCGCAGAAATAAAATGGGAATCGAAGGTAAAAATGTATGTTCTGACAAAGGTCGGGCACAAAGGCTTACTAAACAAACTAGAAGCATACTTACGGAAATCATACCACATACATATAAGATTTTGAGGTCTTACATCACTATGAGATTTTTCTACGTCAAACAGGAAAATTGCTACTTAAATACTTAAATATAACCGTTATAAAAGCTGGTGTACCCCAGCGAAGTGTACTTCTTTCACTCCTATACCTTCTCTTCACAATGGATTTACCAATACCAGCTTAAAGCAAGATTGCAACGTTCGCAGATGATACTGCAATTCTGGCAATTGGTGATTCCATTGCAGAATCAACAGCCAAATTACAAACAGCTACTAATTCAATAGTAAACTAGACAAAAAGATGGCGAATCATATTAAATTCCACAAAATCTGTACATGTTGACTTTACTGTCAAGCAGATACAACACTTCCCTATCACGATCCTCTGTGCTTAGGTAACATATGCCAATACTGTAAAATATCTGTGTATAACGCTGGATGTGAAACTTCGATGGAAGGAACACATAAAAACAAAAATAACCGGGCTTGTGCCGCTCTCTTAAGTGCCATTCCTGCTTCTTTGCTGGCTTTTTCTGGAAATATTCAGAGTAATTCGACCTTTTAAGTGCCTTCCCTGCTTAAGTACCTCAAAAACCTGACATCTTCAGCTGAGCTACTTAACCGGAGGTTACTGTATGCACATGTGTGTTGGATTTTGCTAAGTAATGTTAGCGAAAATTAACATGAAGCAGCTGTAAACAAAATTATTTAAAAGTTTTATTATTAGATACAACACAATATTATTTTTAATCTTTCCAAAAACAGAAATATGCAAATTGTCTAACACTTGACCTGCTATTTGCAGTTTAATAATTTGCGCGATGGTTTATATGAACTTATATTTTAACATTTGTATACATTCATTGTCTAAGTAAATTATTAAGCTACTGACTGGAATAATTGAAAATAACTAAGTGGTTGATACTTGAACCTTAATATAATATTTACTATATGCGCCTATTGCCGTACTGAATTAAAACAGCACCCTCACAAGAAATTCCAAATACATACTTATTGAGCAAGTTAACATATGGAACGTGGAACCATGCTCGATCTAACAAATGAAAGCATTTCCTTACACGATGGTGGATCATGCTCAAGGTAAAACGCTTTACCCGTAACACGAAGTACAGACATAGGTAGCAAAATTAATTTATATTTTCCTATGAACATTTCAACAAACGCTACAATAATTTGGCTTGAAATCTGCTCTGTTCGTACATTTGAACGGATCGAAAACAATTATTGTGCTACAATTAAACAAAGCAGTGGCTAAGCATTAAATTTTTAATTGCCAATTCCAAATTGATTGGAAACATAACATGAAATGAAAACGCGAAAAAAAATTGTGCACATTTGGAAAACAAACAAAATTCTTTACTTTACGATCAGCATCAAAAAAAGAAAAATAAATAAAATACTAATCTATTTCAAAATTGGTACTACTCGCACTATTTATTTATTTATGTATAAATATACGTTCACACGCAAACGCCATTTCGAGCATGAAGCTATGTGTAAATTGTTTCTCTGCTTTAATGTGAAAAAACTGAAAAAAAAAACACAGGAGTGGTTCTGCACGGAATTTAAATTGTAGCAAAAGTACTGGTAGTTAAACTAAAATGTACTTATATTATAAACATTTGCTAGGACACATAAGTTCCAGCTTCCGGCTATGAATTATTAAGGGTATTCAATCAACTGCGTAAGTTTACTTCGATGTAAAAAAAAATTGTTTACGTCGCTGAAGAGCATGAACGCACTGTCAAAAATCGATAAGTTTATGCATGTGTTTAACGTAATTTAAAAAAAAAAGTGGAGACCAAAACAACTGATTTCGTTGGTATGAAAAAACAAAACTTTACGATGCTTAATTTAAGTGAAAAAAGGAAAATTATTAAAGCACTTCAAATGTTTCCAGTTCGCTTTTCATATCAGCAATAACTGCTTCCAGGAGGGTGTGTACATGTTTTTCGTCCACCTGTGTGTGGCCTTCAAGCGACGTTGTTTTGCTTCAATTATCTGGAAGAAAAACTCACTCAAATATTAAAGAAATTAAAAATTATTCATTGAAATTTCTTTATTGCAGTCATGGCTTTTCAATTTGCTTATTTTTGTGAACAGCTGTTACCATTTTTTAAATAATTGTGAACCCATCATGGCAACTATGGCTGATACATTGCTTATGTGTATTTGTACTTCAATGATGGAATTTGTCATTGTGTGGTTGAGTTAGAAAGCTAACACTGCTTATACCGCACATGAAAAAAAAACGGTAAAAAAACACACAACTATCGATAAATATCAACACAACCTCTGTAATTTCCCCTTCCATAGCGCTGAGCAAGGACGTCGACGTCGGCTCATGTGCTCTATACTTGACACTAACATTGAAGCCACTGTAACATCGGTAACACTAAAAACTATCGAAACTTACCGATATGCATGACCTATCGATTGTTGTCGATGTTTCTTCTAGCCGTAACTACTATTTATTTCTACTACTTATCATGGTCGCTGTGGCGTAGTTGGTAGTGCGTTGGCCTGCTGTGCAGTGTCCGGGGTTCAAATCTCGGCACAGGCAAAATCAAAAAGTAGTAAAAACATTTTTTCTACACCGAACCACCTTTTGGCGGAAGAGTAAAAATTGATTATGAAAAAAATTTCACTACACCATTCGGATTCGGTATAAAACTGTAGCTCCCTTCCATTCATGTACAAATATAGCACGCACAACATATCCACCCATGTTGTGCGAGAAGCTCAGCCTAGGCCCTCCATGGGCTGTTGTGCCACTAAAAGAAAAAAGAAGTAAAAGTAGAAGAATTATGTTTCATAAAAACAATTCTTTTAAGCTGAACAGTTTTCTAACGTGTTTTTAGCGTGCAATTGTGCATATAAATATGTTTATTTTTTTTGGGATGACAGTAATTTCTATTTTTAACATTTGTTATTACTATTTTATTATCTAGGGCGAAAAAAATCTTAACAAAGTTTATCAATAAAATACTCAAATTATATAATTACTCGTATAACATAAAGGAAAGTTTTGCAAAGTTTTTCTCCTTCTTTTTGCTTTTTGTTTTTGGGTTAGATTTAGTATTTACAGGCAGCTCCCACGTAGTGGTTATAAGATTTATGAGTCTAGATATTTGGTAAAAATTTGGAGAGATTTCCCGAAAATAAATAAGTATGTAACATTACTTATAAATTATATATGTGTAATACTTGCGTAGTTGAAGAATAGGTTATGGAAAAATTGTATAACAAATCCATACCAAACCAAACATCTGAACAATCAATTAAAATAAGAATGCAGGGCAATAAAAATCATCTTAAAGGTAACAAAAAAAAAAGAAAAAAAAAAGTAATAGCATTCAATGCTTCACTTTGGCGGAGACTCGTTTTCAAATCCAATTTTCTTCTCCAACAGATATGAACAAAAAACAGGAGGTAAGCAGATATAACAAAGAGGAAAAAGCAAAAAGTATTGTTGCCTGTCAGTTTGATATAAATAATTGACACAAACGGAAATAAATAAATTTTTTATACTAAAACTAGCAGATAAAAATTCATTAGGCTGGTGTTGCGTGGAAAGTGAATAAAGCCATAATTGAATGAATCACAATGAATTGTGGCTGGAGAAGGGGTTGTCCACAAGGAGGTGTACATATTTCTTCGTAAATGCATTTACATCAGTGTCGGGCGAACCAATACATAAACAGGCATGTTTGTGTGTGTGTATCTGAGAGAGCGACAGCTCTTGTCTTCTTTACAGTGATAATGAAATAAACTTTATACTAAAAGAATATTAAATGGTAAATTTCTTATGCTCTGATAACGTGAAATAAAAGCCGGGTTTTTTATACGGTTATATATTGGCAATACACGTTTGACGTTTAGAAATGTTACTTTATTTTTGGTACCTATCGATAACAAATGGCAAACTACTAAGTATTTGTCAATGCTACTTAATTTTTATCCGGAGTAGTGTATTTTCAAATAAAAAATATCAGAACTACAAATAATTCGCTCAGATTCTTATGAAAAATTATTTATGAAAAAGTTGGTGTACTCCCATTTATCATCAAACATATTTTTTTCACCGCTTGTGTTCAAAAATTTAACAGCGAAATCTTGCTTACATGAATGCTGTAAGTCAACTAACATGATTTGCGTTGACAAATCTGTTCTCAAACTTCTCACGAATTCCATTGTTCGTCAATAGTTCGTAGGATACACGAAGAAGTTTATAGTGTTCGTGTGACAGCATTGCGACTGCAGAGAATGTGTGCCTATTTTCACATGTGAAAACGAAAATCAAAATTGCCCTACACTGATTTACATGCAATATACATATGTAATTATTTTGTGATTTATGAACGATTATGTTGTTATGAAATGTTGTAAAAAATTACCTTGCATATAGAACTAATAATAATATTAAATTGTTTAAACAAAGTTGTATGCTATGATTGCAATAATTTACCAGGTGTTTGTACTTTACAGATTACGGTGTTGTTCTTTTAAACAACATTTCTTTTAAAAAAATGTATACGAGGGTAGATCAATAAGTACCCGTATTAGGAATGAAGAGGCAAGTTTTTCATAAATATTTTTTTCATATTTTTCAACCTAATCTCCTTTTAGTACAATACACTTTTCCCAAAGTTTCTGCCATTTCTTTAACCCCTCCAAAAAATACGATTTGGTAAACTCTTCAAAATACGCTTCTGTCTCGACGATAACCTCCTCGTTTGAGCTGAATTTTTTTCCCCCAAGCAACGTTTTCATGTTGGGGAACAACAGAAAGAAGTCGCAGGGAGCCAAGTCGGGCGAGTACGGTTAGTGCGGCAGCAATTCGTAGTTCAGTTCATGCAATTTGGCCGCGACAATTCCGTATCTGCTTGTTGTCCACCGTAAGCAATCGCGGTACCCATCGGGCCGACACCTTTCTCATGCTTAACCTATCATGTAAAATATTAATTACCGTTCCGTACGACACTCCTACGGACTCTGCTACTTTGCTCACTTTCGTTCGGCGATCAGCGAGAATCATGTCGCGAACCTTTTCAACGATTTCCTCGGTAACCACGTCTGCCGGGCGCTACTCATCTGGGCGCTACTCATCAAAAACAGATGTTCGACCACGTTTAAATTCGTTGAACCAATATCTTGCGGTTGTCATAGATGGTGAAGGGTCGTCCCCATAGACAGCATCCAACTTCCCTTTTATTTCTTCGCATGTTTTTCCATTAAAAATTAAAAAGCGAATTACGAATCGATATTGTACTTATTGATCCACCCTCGTAGTTCCCATGTTGCAGTTGCTAGTGTGCTGGACTGCTACGTAGAGTGGCCGTATTGAATTCTTTCATTGATTGGCTTACAATTACAAAATCATTAGGAGAATGACAACAAATTGGGACAAATTCATTACTGTAATTTTTTTTTGTTTGTGTGGACAGCCACCCAACCAACCAACCTTACCTTTGATAAATATCTGGGCAAAATTTCAGATCAAACATTGTATCTTATGCCCCGGAAGTGTAAAAGCTTTGACTTGACCTATCAAAATCAATTATTTTCAGGGATTATTCTGCTAAGTTTTGTCCGATTATATCTGTTTAAAGTTGCAAAGTTTGAAATTCGAAATGTTTACTAAAACTTGTTCAATTGCCCTTTTGCTAATGGGTTAATACAAATACATACATACTAACTAATACTTATATAATTCGGAATGTGATTGAAGTCTTACAAGGCATTGTAAATTTTCCACTTTTACGAATTTTATCAATATCCTGTGATTTCTGTTTCATTTAAATTGGTTGTTTCTATTTGGTCCTTTGCCGTTTTTGTACACAATGAAAATGCTTTGATCCATGAGGAGTAATTACACTTTATAAGCAGTTACATTCATACACAGGTCTACATATGAAAACAACGTTACAATGTTTACAAAAGCATGAACCTACTTAAATAGTAGGGTGGCTGGCGGTGTGTGGAGTGCGGCAGGAGAAGGTTGTAATATGTATATATGTATAGATGTAGTAGATAAAGGAGAAATTAATGCCGCTATAAAGTTTAAAGCTTTTTTTTTCTCTTTTTTTTTGAAATGTTTATAAATATTATAGAATTTATCTAAAAAGAAAACTTCTAAAAGAAGAACTAATAAAATAAAAATGAAAGACAAGGGAATTGGAAAGAAAATATACAAACAGCTCTTAGTGATGAGGTAATGTACGTATTATTCACTTTAATGATCCAAAATGTTTTGAAATACGACCAAAAATTAAGCCAACCCTCTTTGCTTTAAGCACGTAGAATTGCCAGGAAAATGTCATTCGGCTTACTCACTTTGACTTGACGGCAATGTCGTTAAGCGAGGTATGCGTGTATTTTCTTTGCTACGCATATAAGACTGTCAAATACAAATACATCTCCACATAGATTAAGATAAATAAATTTCAAAAAAAAAAAAAAAAGAAAAATAACCTTTTAAAAACCTTTTTAATTTGAATACCACTCCACTTTTCACTTGAATTTTTTACACAAGCTAAAGATCTAAATAACAGTTATTTCTGTATACTTAACTCGTAAATTTTGTATTTGATGGGAGTGTGGGGTGGGGTACCGAGTGGGAAATTCTTTTTCTCTTTTTTTAATTTTGCCTGTGACGAGATTTTCAACACGGACACTCTGCGCAGCAGATCAACGGCATTACTAACAACGCCACGTCTTAGAAAAAATAACTTAATTCATTGCATTCGATTTACAACTATGATGTATATTTTTTTGTCTATGCAGAGGACCACACAACTTAGGCCAGAACGGGCCAAGTCGTGTACTTGTATACTTGCTTACAATTTTCATTCACTTCATAACGCTAGGAATATTATAAGCAGTTTTTGAGAATTAACCACCAGACCCAGAGTAAAATCGACCCCCCTTATTGGGAGCCTAGTGCCTAAAGATGTCGTCCATCAGACACATAAACTTATTTCATTTAAATTGAGTTTAAGGACTTTCTGCTTTAGCATATAGTAAAAATAGAGGGCTTTTCTTTTGCGAAATCGAAGATGCTCTTCCTAATAATTTGTGTCTACGTGCTTAGAATATTCCGTTGAGTGTGCTTCACTTAATATGTAGATATATTCTAATGTCATTGTTATCACTACGTGCACATGGAGTTATGCACGTAAATATTTATATTTGTATTTACGAATAAATACACCTTCTTATGAACTACCCCCCCTCCAACCCACATATGTAAATAAAATCATTTGTGGTTCATTCAATTATTGTTTTTATTGACTTTTCTGATATGTGATATTTCTAGTATACTTAAATTTATTTACTTCCCGTTAGTGTCAATTATTTATTTCAAATTGACATCAAACAACACTTTTTGCTTTTCCCGCTTTGTTATATTTTCTTCTCTCTTGTTTATTGTTCATCTGTTGGAGAAGAAATATTAAATATTTTTTGGAAAATTATCAACATGCTCAAAAATGCGTGAGTAATAATTAAAAAAACGTGATCGTGCGTGACCGTTAGTCATAAGTTACTCATATGCTCATCACCAATTGAGGGTATACACATACATATACATGTATGTATATATGTATAGTATTTGAAATGATGTAAATATTATTATATTATTGCAGAAATTCCAAAAAAGCTCAGAATTACTTAAATTTTCGCAAAAGAAAATTGGTTGTTCTTCCAACAGCTGTAAACTTTTCTCTTCCCTTCTTACTTCTACTCAACAATTTCAAATCGAATTACAAAACTTTCCATTCATATCAGCTTACTTACTTACTTTTAATGGCACAACAACCCATGGAGGGCCTAGGCCGAGCTTTTCGCATCCACTCATGTTGTGCGTGTTATATTTGTACATGAATGGAAGGGACCTACAGTTTAATGCCGAATCCGAACGGCGAAGTGAAAAGCTTTTCATAGCAATTTTTACTCTTGTAGGTTTGCCATTGCCTGCCAAGAGGTGGTGCCGTGTAGAAAAATTATTTTTTCTACTTTTTTTTATTTTTATTTTGCCTGTGCCGAGATTCGAACCCCGGACACTCTGCCTAGCAGTCCAACGCACTACCACTACACCACAGCGACCACAATCAGCATATCAGCAGTGACTATAAATAAGTAATATAGGTCTATGCATGTATGGAAAAACTACTGCAAAGAAGTGAAAGAAAGGAAAAATAAGCTGCAATTATTGCAAGCGAGAGCGAGGACTCAATGTCGGTGTACGACTAATATTAATGAGAGAGAAGCACAACAAAGAACGTTGGCTTGCTCCCTTATCATTGATTAGATTGGAACAGATCACTTAAGCGTGAGATTTAGCATTTATTCTATTTTCGTTTTTTTTTCTGTATTATTTATAAGAAAACAAACGAAAAAGTATTACCCAATAGCAATAATTTTTCTTTTCTCCTTCTTCTTGTCCTTCTTCTACTTTTTCTGTGAACGATGCAGCCGTCCTTAAGCTTAGATAATACCGTGGAAACGTTGCTCATTAAGAACGAAGGCGACTTTGTTAGCGTGGAGCAAGGAAAAGATTCTACGAACAAAACAATGACAGCAGCATCACTTGGACGCAAAAGAAACTCACAACAGTTACAGCATCCACCACATCATCCACAGCATTCTCAGCATCAGCAACAACAACAACAGCAGCAAAAACAAAAGCGTGACGAAAATATGAGACAATTACTGGATGTAACCAATTCGCTGACATCCGAGGAATTGCGCGATTTTGAAAAGCGGTAAGTAGAAGTGAATATGTACGCTGTAACCAATCGGGGTCTGGTCTTATACTAGTATTATACTAGTATATCGTGGAGAACCACTACTGGTTACATGTCTAGTCCAAAAATATGAGTTCTACTAGTTCTTTTTATACAGGCTTTTCTTTGGACAGGACAAGTACTGGTCCTCCACTGTAATTATATATGTACTGTCCTAAAACTAGTTACAAGACAACAATAATTTATTCGGCAACTATTTGTGCTAGAAATAATTCTAGCCTGTTTGACTAGATCTACGCGAAGTGTTCTGATGTTGGTTGCAGAGTGTTTACTTATATATGTGGGGGTGGTTTGAGTTTAGCTAGGTGTACCAATTTAGGGAGCTTCTGCTGTTGTTCTTGTTGTCGTTTACATGTGATCATATACGAAAATGTCAGTAAATAAAAAATAATCTCTTAATATGCTTAATGTGCTTAAGATGAATGCCGAAAGGTACAGAGAAATAAAATGCTGATTTTGATTCAAATAAGTACTTTTGTAAGTATGCAATGTCAGCAATGATTACGCTATTTGATATGCATACATTATGAGAAGAGCTGATTCTGACTTAAATCAACTTTCTTCAGAAACATGTAATTAAATTATGTACGCTTAAAGTCGCTTATTAAAAAAATTACTTTACTACATAAAAAAAAACGTTCCAATGCAAATGTTGTAAAATTTTAATTGGTCTATTAATTTCATTCATTCAGATTCGGTAGCAGACTTCTGGAGCTGCGTTCTCATTTAAACTGAGAGTTGCACTGATTCTAAAATGTTTTTAAAGCGCACTTTTTTTTCTTATATTGCGCGAATGTCTAGTGCACAAATACATATGTAGAGTGTGCAAAGTGTGGAGTGTGTCAACAATCAAATTTGAACTATTTATAATGTCATTTCCCTCTGGGCAGCTTCTGCTTTCAATGCTCTACTCATAGAATTAAGGAGACGTTCCGTACATGACTATTAAAAATTCATATTTTACATTTAACATAATTTGCATCTTTAAAATGATTAGAACACGTGGGTAAAAGCATATTTCCTATCTAAAGTATTTTAGAATTTACAGTCTTCTTGAGCTATTTTTTTATATCATTAAACTTTAAATAAATTTTTCTGGAAAAATCGTTTTTCAGTGCGTGGGTTCAACGGATGAATCCATAAATGGTTACGGGAATGAAAGGAAATTCAATTTGAGGGGCTATCTCAAAGCGATTTTTGTAGACAATTTATTCAGAAATATTTTGTTTGGCCGTTACGCAATCACAGTTTTTTTTTTCGCCCTGATGGTTTTTTTTTCAATCGGCTAACATGAGTTTTTCAGACAACGAAAAAAAACTGGCCTCCCAAATTTGTTTTAGTTCAATAATATTTAACCCAATTTTGTTCCCGTTGAACTGGAAATGCTGTGGAGTGTCTCTCGCATACCAAAACACACCGTGTTTGGCTTTATTTGGTGAGAGCTAAATTTGGTATTTACTCTACATTCATAGAAGATAAGAATTCGGTAAAACCCATTTCCAAATATATTAACTATATTTTATATAAAAAAAAATTGAAAAATACCGAAGGTGATGCATATTGCAGACCTCTCGACGGTAACCTCCCCTTAACAGAGCTGCCATTCTGAAATTTTATATGCGCCGAAAAGTTCACAACTTTCAAATAGAAACTCAAATTTGTTGCATACTCTCGAACATCGAAAGCGATCTAAGATGTACTATTTCCATTACCACAACTTTTTCAATAATAACAACAAGCGATAAAAGAATGTTACAAGTTCTTTTTGTATTTTATATTTTATAATATATTTCTGATATTCATCATTTTCATAATCATCAAATTTACCCTTCCGCTTTTGTATTTTTAAGTTTCTACAAGTTCAAGTGCAGAGTTTAGAAAAAAATACATAAATAAAAAATAAAAATTATCATACAAAACAATAATAAGTCTCTATGGAAAATTAGTCTTCGCAAATGAAGCTATAAAACTCAATCCGGTTTGTATTGGAAAAATGCAAAATCAAAACTACATATACTTATTACTCGTTAAATGTTTCGGGAAGCAGAACAATTTAACCAAGCCATTAAAAACTAATTTAAGAAATACCACAACTATTTGGTTAGTTTTCCCAATCAATTGAATTTAACCGAATTTGAGCAGGCATGAATTGAAATGATTATCAAGTTAAATAAAATTAAAAAAAAAACAATAAATACTGGCACACTCATACTTAAATAATTTTTGATATTTATTCTTTTTTGTTGTGACATTTTCCTAAATGTTAACGAACAGTTTGAAGTGATTTGTAAATGTTTACATATGGTAACTATTTTAAAAACTATTTGTTATTGGCATTAAGTTTAATAATTAACACAAAAGCCAAATTCAATCATTATTTCTTCCGTTTTATCACTGCAGTAACAGTGACTATCACAAAACCTCATAACCTGAAAAGAATAATAAAATTTTTCGTTCAAGGGGAAAACGATCTAACCCTAGAGCTGGTCACAAAAAAAGAACCCAGAAAATCACCGCCTATCTGAAAGCTTATGTTGAGAGTATTTCAAAACAATTCTTCTTTTTTTTTTTTGGATCATCCCAAAAACCACCAAAATTAATTTTTGTGTATAACTTTGGCAGTGGTTGTCCAATTTTTATATTGAACAGTGACTATCACAAAACCTCATGACCTGAAAAGAATAATAAAATTTTTCGTTCAAGGCAAAACGATCTAACCATGTACCCTAGAGCGGGTCACAAAAAAAGAACCCAGAAAATCACCACCTATCTGAAAGCTTATGTTGAGAGAATTTCAAAACAATTCTTTTTTTTTTTTTTTGGATCATCCCAAAAACCGCCAAAATTAATTTTTGTGTATAACTTTGGCAGTGGTTGTCCAATTTTTATATTGATATATTGTTGTAAAAGGCTCAACGATTGCTACATTTTCTTCTCAGGTGTTATTCATCTCCGAAGTCATTTGTCGCGTACTCAGAGTTGTACAGAATTGTAAAGGCAATTTTTTTTTCGAAAAATTTGAAGCTCTTAGAAAATCATTAAATTCTTGCCCAAGAAGTATTCCATTAGGTTAATAAACGAAAAAGTTATAGCTGCTTAAATTTTGGTGCAGTTCTTATTTTAAGTACTTAAATAATTTCAATTTTTTGTTGTAGCTCAAACCAAAAACCAATAGAATTAATTAAGCCAATTAATATATTCAATATTTATTGTTATATATCCAGTGCTTGGGACAAATATTGTAATGATATATCTGACACTTTCAACTTCGTGATCACTTTCTGCATCATCCTCACTTGAACAAGGTATGTAGCCAGTGAAATAAAAGATTTTTGTGGCATGTCTGAAAAAACATTATATTCAGGCTCAATTTCCATTTCAGCATCATCAACTTGTTGTATGAAAGTGTTCAACGACAATAATCTTGGTCCGCACTGATCAATAAAAAAATGTATGGCATTGGCGGGAATTTTAGTGGAAGTAGAACAACTGCAACTGTTAGTATATAATAATTTACTTTACGATGTTTAAGGACACTTGAAATACCGTTGCATTTTAAAAAAAGCAAATATCGAGAGATGAATAACACCTGAGAAGAAAATGTAGCAATCGTTGAGCCTTTTACGACAATATATCATTTATAAAAATCGGACATCAACTGCCAAAGTTATAAACAAAAATTTATTTTGGCGGTTTTTAGGGTGGCCAAAAAAAAAATTATTTTGAAATACTCTCAACGTAAGCTTTCAGATAGGGGGTAGTTTTTTCATACTTTTTTTTTTGTATCGAGTCCCACCCCCTCTAATGTACCCACTCGCTTCATTAGTAAAATATTGGAAAATATGGAAATATTTAAACTGTTCGTGTTGGTTAAAGTTGCTGTCCAGCTTGATAGGCAATTTTAGTTCCAAGTAAAAGCAAATCTGCTGCTAGGCGAAGCTATACCACAAACCAGAGAAAACCCGTACTCAGAAAAACATGAAATCGAGTTTCAAAATAAATAAGCTAGCATATCTTTTTTTGTTGTAAAACATTCACTTTTCAACATTCACTTTAATATACATACATATGAATTTACTCGTGCATAGTCCCAGTTTTGATAGACTGCAGACTGCATTTCGTGGATTCAGTCATTTACTTATTCCACTTAAGTATAAATTGCTATTGAGAATGTTTTGATTAATTTGTGCGAATATGTTGGCAAACTAAAAATTGCTTATTTGGCAAACATAAACGAAACTGCTGTTTACTGGTGATGGCTCATATTCCTACTTTTTATGTACTCAGATATTTCGATCGATACTGTAGCGTAAAAACTCAAAAACATCCAAAGATATTTACCTATTTATGGAATCTACTCCCACTACTTCTCTCCACTTTTATTGTTTTTACCTTGCATCGATTTCTCCTATTACTTAGCAGGCAGATTTATATAGGGCTGCAGATTTTAGAGACCATCGGTAGTTTTTAATTTTTTCCAATAAAAATTTCAATAGAGTTCGACTTAACATAGCGGTTAGTTTTGATTCTTGGTGAAAAGACTTTTAATTTACAGCAATTGCCAGTTGCCTGGAGCACATGGCTCCTCTCACTGGCATTTACATATTTACATTTCTGAAATATGCACCCTCAGTAACTTTTGACATTATTTTGAAAATTCATATAAATATGGCAGATTCATATTTTCTCATGAGAGACAATATGAATATGCAATAGAAAAATATAGTATTGCAATGTTAAAACTTAGCAAGCAGAAACGGCAATAACTAACTAACTATTTTTTAAGTACCACACTACCATAAATATGTAAGTAGTTAAGTATGTACATAACTAAATAGTGTCTGTATTTTGCCTTACAAATTCGAAGTACATACACCTGACCCTCAAAGCTGTCACTGAACATGATTTACTTGCTTGAGGTAAACGTTACTGAAGTCATCAAAGAATTCTCCAATATAACTAGCTTTCCTAGAAATGGATTTCCTTTTTTCTTGCTCGTCTCCTGCTTAACTGTTATTTATGCCACCTGTTGCACGTCATGCGGTACCACGTCAATAACATTTCACAGAAATTTGCATGGCAAAATAGCAAAATAGAAATACTCAATGTTGTAACATTTTGCTTAATATAAAAAATTCAATTTCGAATGCGCTTGAGTTGTTCGACAGAACAATAACGATGGTAATATTATCAAGTACAAAAGCGTCGTCAAGATTAGGACTTACATTGACGTTATCATCATCGTCATCGTGGCACAAGGGGGCATCATCTGGTTGCATCAGCTTCAATTTTCTTATTTTTAATATGTACTATATACGTACAATAAAGTTTAGTTGCCACTGGCTATGTATTGATAGCGGCAAGTTATAGAGGTCACTTTATTAACGTGACTAACCACAAAAAAATCCTTCAACTGAGTGATTCATCATGACTTATGGCAAAAATTAATAGTCTGCAGAATTGCGATTAACTTGAAGAATCTTCCAGCAGATTACCATATAAAGTAAAAAAAAAACAAATAAAATATTCAACTTCGGTATATTAATTAAATTGCTTACAAAATTTATTATTTTTTGTATTAAGTTTCGTCTCGTCCACTACTTTAATTGAATTACTGTGAATAACTGCAATTTTATTAGGTCTGATAAGTGTGTGACAGGGCACTACCACACACACACACACAATTATTTGAAAGCAAACA
The DNA here is from genome assembly GCA_958295655.1 of Palloptera scutellata. Taxonomy (NCBI): domain Eukaryota; kingdom Metazoa; phylum Arthropoda; class Insecta; order Diptera; family Pallopteridae; genus Palloptera; species Palloptera scutellata. The sequence goes on from OY282451.1 coordinate 41,237,756, forward strand.
AGGATGGAAAAAGTTTATATGTTCATAATATGAACATACATATGTATCTCTGCCCTAATTTGCAATAGCCCTAAAACTCATTTTTCAAATTTCTCAGGAGAAGGAAACAAAATTTTAAAACTCTAACATTTTCAGTATGGTTTTCAAAATGATTATAATTTAAAATTAAAAACAAAAGATAAAGTTTTTGGTGTATGGGTCTAGAATTTTAGGCAGCGATGTATGGTAAATGGATACGCTCAATCATAATCCATCAAAAACTCGATTTTGAAAAATTTGATGTTAGGGCTTTTGCAAATTAAGGCAGCGACATTTATGTACCTAAATATGTACCATATGTTTAATGTGTGTAAATATGTGCTTCATTCTTTTGAAACAAAAGTGCTGACAGATATACAACATTCATATTCATTATTCACATCATATTCAATTGTTATTCCTTTTTGAAAAGAAAAATATTTTATTATTTTTTACGGTTGGTCGTTCTTAATTAAGTGAATATGATTATGCATTTTTAATAAATTGTTGACAAATTGTTATAGGTTATTTTTTTTTATTTTACGAATGGCTGCTTGTTTCATTGTTCTTTGTGAAGGTAAAAGAACAAAAAATATTTGAGCTAATAATGTTATGTAATTAATTGCAGCAATCTTCTTCAGAAAACGAAAGAAAGAAGAAGAATATTCTTCAGAATTTAGATAACCATTTGTCAACCATAATGACAATTTTACTATTTATGCAGTCTTTTTTAATTGCTATTATAAATGTGAAAATGTTTCCACAATTTTGTCATGTCAACATGTCCGGTATCCCCTGACAGCTTGCGTGTTGATCTTGCTCCACCAGTTGCAACATTTCATCGGTTTTTTCAATGACTTTCAGTACATCTTTGATATCGAAATTTCCGGAATGAAATCAAGCAAAACCACTCCTGGCCGCACCGTAAACCGAAAAAATTCTTCAGCATGTTTTTGCAACGGTTTTACTTTTTCTATAGTAATAAAGCATCACAAAGCGTATTTTTTCAGATATTTCACTTTTTTTTCAAACCAATGCAACTTTTTACACTAGCGAAGAATTACACAACTGACTTCGCACAAAATGTAGGCTGAAATGCCACCTTTCAAGCAAGTCTTAATTTGACAGATTTGCGGGTATCAACACCAAAAACCGCGGTTCATTTCACGGACTCCTTATATTTGACACCCATTTGACCCATTTTCGACAACTACCATACATACGAGTATATGATTGTTCGGGCTGCAATTTTGAAAATTCGTCAGAAATACTTTTATTAAGACTTTCCAAAAGTATCTACTGTTTAATGTTTCTGCACATTTTGGTTTTAAAATTGTACTTAAATAATACATAATTAATAGGCTTCACCTTGCTAAGATCAGGCAAACATGCATGTCTGGAAGGTAGTTTTGAAAATCAATAAAAATTAATAAGAATAATTATTTTGCATTAGAAATGGGACATTCAACTACTTATAGAAAAGTTAAGAAAGTTGCTGTAGAAATTATAACTTCGCAGGTTCCCATATAATTTTCAGAAAGCGAAATTTCCAACTTTTGCTTTCAGAGGTTCAAAAGAACGGGCCTCGCTTTAAAACCCGAGTCGAGAGGAACCCCTCCGTCCCCACCGCCCTTTCGCCAGACCTGATGACAATGGCACAATTTGATTTCAATTGTTTAACAATTTAATATTTATGTGTAAATTGATATCTACCAAAAATGTTTTCTTGTCCTTATTTTGTTAAACCAGCTAAAAATTACCAATCAGCCTTATTTTACTTTCCAATGTCGCTTCCACATCATAAATTTCTCAGTTTTAAACATTTACAGAAATTATACACCAACTAAATAATTGCAATTTCACATGCACTTCTTACTTAAACCAGCAAAATTAAGCACTTCTCACGTAAAGTAAAAATAAATAAAAAAAAAAACATTTTACAATCTTTGATCGCTGTGGCGTAGTGGTAATGCGTTGGACTGCTACGCAGAGTGTCCGGGGTTCAAATCTTGGCACAGGCAAAATCACAAAAAAAAAAAATTAAAAAAAATCATTTTTCTATACGGCACCACCTCTTGGCAGGCAATGGCAATAAGAGTAAAAATTGCTAATGAAAAGCTTTTCACTTCGCCGTTCGGATCCGGCATTAAACTGTAGGTCCCTTCCATTTATGTACAAATATGACACGCACAACATGAGTGGATGCGAAAAGCTTGGCCTTTGGCGCTACATGCGGTCATAGTCGACACTGATAAACTGAAGTTCATTGTGGTAAAGGCATAACACTTGCCACAATGGCTGTCTATCCCTTTATCGATGTCCTGTGCGATTGCATTCCCTCTCTGATTCTCTCTCCTTCTTTCTCCTACCTATCAATCTTCCTTCCATTCAACACAATGCTGTGCATTCATAGGGTACACCCTGAGTGTTGAATTTATTCATTAAAAAAAATAAAAAATTAGCGCTCACCCGAAAAAGTGACATTTTCCCTCCAACTTTCTATCTACTACATCGTAAATTCGATATTACCTTACTTACAAAGTTCAGCATTTGGATATATCTAAACTCTGTCTCTGTCCATCTACTCTGCCAGATTGACTTTAACCATGGAACAGGAGTCTCCCTCAGTCCTGCGTGGCTTCGTTATGTCAATTCACAGTAGTGTAGGGTACAAAAAGTCATTTTAAGTTACAATTTATATGAAATGTATACAAAAAAAAACAAAAATTTACAAAATTCAACTTTAATGAATATCCTTAAAAAATATGCACGCAATTGGAAATTGTTGCCGACTATTCGAAAATTGTTACTTAGTTAACACAAGTGGTCTGAGGAAAAGGTGGTAATTGTGTTAATTTGTAAACAAATTTAAGGTCAAATATTGAAACAAGTTATCTGGTGTGCCAATTGACTATGTATGTACATATGTACCTATACTTTTGGTAGATATGTATACGAGAATGTACAAAAAGTGTTTGTATACGACAGAGAAAAAATAAAAATAAACCAAAAAACGAAGGAAACAAACAATTGCATGTCTAGCTGCAATCTATTTAAAGGTACCTAACTTTCAGGTGAAAGAAAGAAATTGAAAGAGAAACCTTCATTTGCAGAAGGTTCTTTAAAGCTTGTGTTGGAAAAATTAAAAACAACTGAAATTTCCGTTTTAATACTTTCTGTCTGTCTAAATTGTATGCTCTCCCATTAAATTAAATAAGTGTTTTGCCTATATTATTTTAGAAATCTGCTTAAAATTTACCCTTCGATAACAAACAACAACTGGTACAAACACAATGGACGCGACAGCGACGGTGCGCTATCTGTCAACACCAAAAATTCCGTAAGAGGATTTACAAAAAGCATTAAACTGTAGGTCCCATTCATGTACAAATATAACACGCACAACATGAGTGGATGCGAAAAGCTCGGCCTAGGCCCTCCATGGGTTGTTGTGCCATTAAAAGTAAAGTAAAGTAAGATTTACAAAAAGTGTTTTTTAACAGAATTTGCTGCGGGCGCCATGTTTTTGTAATGATTCAATGACACTTTCGCGGCAGCGACATGTCGCAGCCAGTGTGCGTACCTAACAGCTACCAAATGAACTTCTGTAATGTGTACTCAAATTTGAGTAGTAAACATGTCCCTGCTCGGATGATTGCTGAATTGAATGCACACATACGAGTAATTATTACATACTTAGTAAAAGCTTTTATGTGTTAACCGAACGTTACTGGCAGCTACCTGCGGTTAATGATGGTTAATGTACATATATCTAACTAATGAGAGAATGTGAGGGAGAGAGAGAGAGACTAATAAATAGGACATAACTAACCAAGTACTATAGTTATTTCAGTTCAGTTAATCTTTTTAAGTACTACAATTGACACAATAACAACCATAATTTTGTTTTTCCTTCCACTCTTTCAGTTATGGTTCTCCACATCACAGTCGCTCACAATCGGTCAAAACTCCAGGCAGTCGTGCCTCAGGGCGTCCAAATCAATTATGCTTGCCACAACAACGTTCACGGTAGGTGTCATAACCTTAAATATCATGCAGCTATGTACTTGTAACTAACACCACGCATTCTACCCTTACTCCCCCCCCCTCCTCATCTTTCTCCCAATATTTTGTTGTACTAGGTAGTTGTTGGCGCTTAATACTTACATACTTACTTTACTTCTCTTTTCTTTCATGTACACGCAGAGTTGCTTCAATGCCAAACACTGGCGTCGAAGAGGAATACTATAGACTGAGACACTTCTCCATAACAGGCAAGGGTGTTGTTAATCGCGGTGATTCATTAAAAAGCCGTCGCAGTCGCTCCAATAACAGTGTGGCCAGCTCGAATTCAAGGTTAGTTTTCTTATTTATTTGTTTTGTATTGCTTTTTTTCTTTAGCGAAAAATATATTTATATTATAAAATCTTTGCTTTCGCTTAGCACTGAACATTTAACCGCCACACAAATACCAGCACCAAATTCAGCACGCACCTCTGCCACATGCAGTCTAGCATCGAGTCGTGAGAGCAGCACATCCAATCCAGGCAGTGGACCTTATAGGTGTGTATTGTGTATTGAGTAACCCTAATAGTCCTCAATAAAAAAAAATATACACATTACGATTTCTAAAAAGAGAATATTTTAGAATTCATTTAAAACGATTTCAAGAATATAATTTTACTAATTAAGTTGAAAACATTCCTCGTGCAATTCAGTTCCATAAAGTAAATATTTAAATTAATTGATCTTACTGGATCCAGTGAAAGAAAAACAACTTCTAGATTTAAACATTTACTTATTTGAATTCAACTTACACACATTCATATTGCATATTACTTGTGTAAAATCAGTTTTATCGAAACTTTTTTCTAGTTGGAATAACACTTGTGAATATATATATCGTTCATTTGATGCAATACCGTCATAACCCCAAAAAACATAAATTCTGACAAAAACGTACTTAAACTTTTCAATTTGCCTAAAACTCCTTACAATTAATAGCGATAATTACAGTTCTCATGTGAAGAGTTTATAAGATACGGTAATGATTTTTTTCACAAGATAAAGCACTAAATAACAGTTATACTCAGTTATATACTTCACTCAACTTAACTTATTTTGTGATTTACGACAGTCTTGCATTTTTCTGTAAAGCTAATGAAGAAAAATAATAATCTAAAATATTTTTTTGATTCTCACACCTCATTGCAATGCAACGAGTAACCAATTCGTTCAGTCTCATGTATTTTCATACAGCACATACAGGGTGGTCCATTTATCATTTGGAATTTGAACTACTGCTTGTTTGGCAACGATTGAGACTTACACCAAAATCAAATTGCAAATTATAAATGCTCCACCCTGTATTCATTGAATTTTTCCCAGCGGTTGGTAAAAAACAACAGCCTCAATCAATTAACTGAATATCTTTTACCTTTCTTGTTTCTTTTGCATCGGCAGGGTTCTAATGTTGGGCGGTCCAGCGGTTGGAAAAAGTTCACTAGTATCACAATTTATGACGTCAGAGTATTTGCATGCCTATGACACAAGTATTGGTAAGTGGAAATACACCAATTGTTTAAGTACTTTTTTATATTTTTATCTTTTAATTAGATTGTATTCACAATTATTATTTATTTTAGTTATAATGTGTTTATTTTTCTTGCTTTTTATTAAAATGTTTTATGTTTTTATAGTATCATCATTTACTTGCATACAAGATTGTTTTATATTTATATTGTTTTGTGTGTTGTGTACTGTGCTATGTGTTTGCAAAAAAAAAAACAAAACAGAAAGATCAAATCAGTATAAAACGTGTATGTGTATGTGCGACTTGTAGGTTTTTTAAATTAATTTTTAGTTTCTCATTACAACAATTTCTTGAGCGTTTCTTTTAACACTTTCCTACATACATTCAACTATGTATTGGCTCATATAAAAAGTGTCCGCTGTTTTTGGTACATTTTTTAACAAAAATTGTCTTTATTGAAAATCAATTTTAATCAAGTATATATTAGCCATTATTATTACTGATCTTTTGCCAATTTTCGGATAGCTTCATAATTCCATCGGTGTAGAATTTCATTTGTTTGTCGAGAAAAAACTTGGTCAAGTAATTTTCAGCGGCTCATCGGTGGGTAAATTTTTTACCATTAAGGGAGTTTTGCAGAGACCGAAACAAATGATTGTCAGACGGTGCAAGCTCCGAGCTATACGGGGGATACATTAAAATTTCCCAACCAAGTTCCGTCAATTTATTCCGAGTCATCAAAGAAGTGTGTGACCTGATGACATGATTGATTTGACATGATGGAATACAACTTTTTTTCTGTTGGCCAATTCTGGTCGTTTTTCCTTGATTGCTTCGTTCAGGCGCTCGAGTGGAGAACCGAATTATTCGTTGCACCCAGCTGGAGCCGCTCGAAATAGACAATTCCCTTCCAATCCCATCAAACACTTAGCATAACCTTGTTTGCCGTCATTCCAGACTTTTAAGTCGTTTGTGAATGGTCACTGCGCTTTGACCATAATCACGTGCATTGGATATTCTCGTATAGAATCCACTTTTCATCTCCCTTAATGATTCGCTTCAAAAATTATTTAATTTCGTTGCGTTTCGTGATTGATAGTAGTTCGGTCAGTCAAATTTTTTTACTTTAATTCTTTTGGTATCCCAACATCGAGCGTAGCTCTCTTTAAATGATTCCAAACTGTCATTTGGTTGATGTTTAGTGCCACCGCTATCTCCTTCCAGCTTGCGTGTCGATCTTGCTCCACCAGTTGCAAAGTTTCATCGGCTTTTCAGTGACTGGCCGACCAGAACGAGGTGCATCTTTGATATCGAAATTTAAGGAACGGGCCCGTCGGCCACTCACAGCATCCTCACCGTAAACCGAACAAATTTTTCGGCATGTTTATGCAGCGATTTTACATTTCTATAGTAGTAAAGCATCACATAGCGTATTTCTTCAGATATTTCACTTATTTTCAAATCAATGTTACTTTTTACACCAGGGACAAATTACACAACTGTACCCTGAAATGTTACCTTCTAAGCATGTGTTCGTTTGACATAATCGGCCAGATTTGTGTGTACCAACATCATCTTGTAACGGAAAACCGTGGATACTTTTTAAGTGACCCAATATCTTCTCTATTGTTGTTAATTTCAAATTTAATATTTCCACAACTATTGTACATACATATTGTCGTTGTGTATAGAGAATTTTAGAATGTTTTGAGGTGTTCGACAATAGTCGAAATTTGGTTAGCTTTTACCATTGTCATAATTCAAACGCAAATTTCCTACTGCGTTTATTACATGTAAATCCATTTCAGTTCAATACATTGCAAGCAGGAAGATACAAAAGTGGGATAAAGATGATCAAAAGATCTTACTTAAAAGCACTACTCCAGTTAAAAAGCAAAGATATTCAAAGGATAAATATGGAAATGAAACATTTTGTTTTAAAGTTCCTATAAAGAATCATTTATTGTGTGAGATTGCAATGCGAATTGTGTACTTCGGAGTGAAACTCTGAGCTGCCCGTGGATGCATTAGCTGATCTGATAATACATGTTCAATTGGCTCTTAACAACAGCTTCTTGTACTTCTTCCTCTTTAATGGCACAATGGCACAATGGCACCACAGTGAATGGAGGGCTTAGTGAGAGCTTTTCCCATCCATTCATGTTTTTCAATATGGCAAAGAATTTGTCAAATTTGCTCTCTATTTACGATCGATCACTTACTTTTCTTCAACAAACATATGCGTACTTTCTAAAGTTTACTTATTTGTAAACAGTTTTGTCAAAATGCGTGAAGTTCTCTTTCTGCTGTATGACAATTCTGTAATTAAAAACAGCTTAAGTGTACATATTGCTTGCTGATTTGATAGCTTTGAATGGAATCAAAATACTCGATATTCAAGTCAAAGACCATTCTTGAAATAATATATATGGTACAAAATACCAAAAATTATTTAAAAATTCGATATAGTTTCTTATTTCTGTATAGTAAAAAATATACGATAAAATATTTTACAGCTTAAGTCGACTTAAACGGTTTTTTATTTTCACCAAAGAATTTTTACTTGTGCAAAGTTCTTGTAAATGTAATTTTGATTTTATTTATGTGATACTTTCGGTATTTCAGGTTTACCATTTTTATGTGTCAAATCGCTTGCAATCCTCACTGTGCATTTGCATGTGAAAACTTGTATCGCACCTTTTTCACCTTCTTTTTTGGTATCTGCTGTGTACGTCTGTTGTCGCTGTGGCGTAGTGGTAGTGCGTTGGACTGCTACGCAGAGTGTCCGGGGTTCGAATCTCGGCACAGGCAAAATCAAAATGTAGAAAAAACTATTTTTTTACACAGCACCACCTCTTGGCAGGCAATGCCAAACCTACAAGAGTAAAAATTGCCTATGAAAATCTTTTCACTTCGCCTTTCGGATTCGGCATTAAACTGTAGGTCCCTTCCATTCATGTACAAATATACCAGGCACAACATGAGTGGATGCAAAAAGCTCGGCCTAGGCCCTCCATGGGCTGTTGTGCCATTAAAAGTAAGTTAATAAAATAAAGTAAAGTACTTCTGTGTACGTCTCATGATTGTAGTTGTGCACCATAATCAGTAGCGTATTTTGAATTTCGGCTTTAGGGGCCTATTTTTTGTTTTGATTTTTTAATTACAGGATAAATATGTAAGTAAATCAAAATCCTGAAGAAAGCCCAGATAAAAAATTAATAAAGACATAGATTTAGACCAAAGCGATATTCAAAATTCAAATCTAAATCAGATCTAAAATTCGACCAAAAGTTGGACAAAAAATCTAACCAAATTTCAGGCCAAAAATTCAGACTAAAAAGTAGTGCAAAAACAATAAAGTTTTGAGGACAAAAATTCAGACCAGAAACCACCGCCATGAATCTCTCCAAAAGTAGAACATCTATAAAGGTGCTCTGAAGTTTCAAATTTTATATAGTCCGGGTGTACTACTGTGGGCAAAAGTTAGTAAGACTTTGTTCATAATTTCAAATTTTTTTATTCATTCTTCCAAATCTATTTCGTCCCCTTCAAAGTAATCCCCCCCGGCCCCAATACACTTGTGCCAACGTTTTTTCCAATTCTCGAAACAGTTGTTAAAGTCAATTTCCGGAATAGCCTTCAATGCGCTTAGCGATTCATGTTTATTGTCTTCAATTGACTCAAAACGGTGTAACGGTGTCCACGAAGCGGTTTTTTGAGTTTAGAAAATAGCCAAAAGTCACACGGTGCTAAGTCAGGCGAATAGGGTGGTTGCGGAACGATATCAGTTGAATTTTTGGCAAAATGGTCTCGTAAAACCAATGCAGTGATTTTGGAACCAATCGTGCATTCACTCTTCTTAGGCCCAAATGATGTTTTAAAATGGTTTTCACTGATCCTTCCGATATTCCAACGATGCCAGTAAGGTCTCTGACTGTTAATCGTCGATTCTCGATTCTCGAGCACCAATTCCTTGATTTTATTGACGTGTTGATCATCAGTTGATGTTGATGGCCGTCCTGCGTCCTGGACGTGGTGCGTCGTCAACGCGTTCTCGACCATCTTTGAACAATTTGTACCAATCAAAAACACTTGCTCGCGACATACAATTATCACCGAAGGCCTTTTGCAACATTCTGAACGTTTCGGCACCAGAAATTTGATTCCGCACACAAAATTTAATGGAACTTCTTTGTTGAATAATTTCACTCATTGTGAAAATCGCCGAATGCACTTTTTGTACTTCAGAAAGACAAGCGTATACTAAACACTAATGATTATTCTGATGTGACATTTGGCACAGATGTCACCGACAGTCATACCAACCTTAAAAAAATTTAAATTAAAAAGTCTTACTACTTTTTGCCCACAGTAGTATACACGGAATAAAGAGTAGGGCTGTGAAAAATTCTTTCAGCGCTCACACCACACATTCGAAGCCTCTCTGCATGCGCCACTGCCAGTCATACATACTCATAGATACTAGCACACATCCAAATTGTAATAAACATGTCCTTCCCCGACACTGCTTTGTTCTTGATCTTATTTGCATTTTTTTTTAGCACTTCACTTTTTTATTGCATTGACAAATTTAAGTTTATACACTTCTTCTACTATTTATTCTCCCTCTGAGTCCCGTTTCGTTACGTTTTTATGTTTCTATATTAAATATTTTCATTAATTCGCCTAGCATATTTCTATTTTTTCTTTTTTCATTATTTTTCATTACATTTAAAAAAAAAAAAAACAAAAAAACAAAAAACATTAGCATCTATACAATGAATATTTACACTGTTTTCTTATCTTTTCTTCTACTTGGTACTTTATGTTGTTGTATATGTATGACAAAATAAAATCAAAAAATAACTTTTCGTGCCAATCTTGTATCGTAACTAAAAACTAAATGAAAAATTAATCAAATAAATATGACAACATCAATCAACGCTTTGCAAAGCAGCAGGCAATTGTGATATACGCATACAAATTGAAAAACCTGTTGACGGTAAACAAAAAATAAATATGAATAAGAAATAAAAATAGAGCAACAAACACATTAAATTTAAATATTATAAATAATACTTATTTCCTTATGTTTTGTAATATAATATTTGAAATATTAAATTACTAAGTTAAAAACAATTCGCTGCTATTTATAACTAAATATTTACCAATACACAGTATATTCATAAATATAGTAATATAACGCATAGTATGTAGTAATGGAAAAAACACACACACACACACACACAAAAGTTAGACACGTGCAAGAGTTACTCACACACATACACGTATAAATAAGTATCTCCTTGCTAAATGGCACTTACTTACTAATTTTATATTTATACGCAAATACGCAATAAAGAAGATTATACATTTTAGAAAAACAACAGCCTTTTATACAATATAAATACACCCTACACCCATATATCACATATGCTTAGTATGTGTAAAACTTATTCCTCTTCTTTTCTTTTGCCATTTTGTCATGCAATTAAATCCTTTTCGACTTTTTCCTTCTCTTCTTTCGTTATATCTTTTTGTGTTGCCAAAGAAAATTCTCATGTGTACAAGTTTCATTGTGGTTGTGGCTTGAACTATATTTTTGTTGTTGTAGTCTTATTTTTTGCTATGCAACCTTCCTTTTGAATACATAATTAAATGGCTTGGTTGTTGTTATTTCTGTTGGTTAAAATTTAGCTTAAGTAGTTTAAAAAGGATTCTTTGAAGATTGTGTTCAAAAAATTGCACTTTTCAATTGGATACGATTTTTGTTTTTTGTATGATATTTAATTAATTTTCACAGAGAGCCTAGCGAAGTCTATACATTTAAGCGTGTACATTTTAAGTTCATTTTATTGTTTGTATAAATATTTGGATACCTGCGTTTATTTGAGCTTATCAAGTATGTATATTAGATGTACTTATGTATGGTTAAGTAGTTTACAAAGCATTCATATACATACCAGAAATATATGGCAAAATCTACATATTAAATTCATATAAGAAACTATCGAAGTAAATACTTAATTTTATTCTCACACAATCTTCTTTGTTTTCCACAAAACTTACCTCTACTTAGTTATGTATATAACATATTAAATAAAAGTATGAGTTAATTAAAAAGTATTTTTACGAGTAACTAGATATATACATAGACATATACACATACGGTGAGGACCAAAACTGTCGACAAGAAAGACAAGAAAACTTTTTTTTGAAAAAAAAACATTAAAATATATGTTTTTTTTCTATTCACTTGCAAATATCATAGTGCCATGGAAACTGGTTGTAGATAGATTGCAAATGAGTGTAGTGAGGCTCTGCCATTTGTTTATTGATACATTCAACACACAGGGTGTACTTTTTTAATGTCGGAAATTATGGTACAAAGTGCGGAACTTTCGAAAGCATCGAAGATATTATGCCATTTCAAATTCAAAATACTGTAAAACGCTTTAAATTCAAATCTCCTCTTTGTGTTGCTTTTCATCAATCCTTTATTCTACTATATATGTAAGTTAATTTTTTAAAACATTTTTGTCAATAACTTTTCTAAAATATATATTGTTTCATATAAAAAGTATCCGCGGTTCTTCATTCTTGAAATGAATTATCACTTCTTCGATTTATTTTTTAGTCAAAAAACGTTGTGTAATCATTGCAAAAACTAAAAAAAAACGATAATACAAATTATATTGCATCATATAAAAAGTATCCGCGGTTTTTGATGTTGGTATCCACAAATGTGGCAACACTAGTCCGATTATGTTTCCGGAACGGAATCGAGCAAAGCACTCCTAGGTCCGGCGTTCACTCACAGCATCCGCACAAATTTTTCGGTATGTTTTTGCAGCGGTTTTACCTTTTCTATAGTAATAAACATCACATCATTGCGTATTTCTTCAGATGTTTTACTCATTTTCAAATCAATTTAACTTTTTACACTAGCGAAGAATTACACAACTGTGCGTTGCCAGATACTTTTTATATGATGCAATATAATTTGTGCTATCGTTTTTTTTTTAATTTTTGCAATGATTACAAAATGTTTTTTGACTAAAAAAGAAATCGAAGAAGTGATAATTCATTTCAAGAATTCTGATCGTGTAGAGCTAATTCTACTGCCTACTATTATCAGATGAAATGAAATCCGTGTCAGGGCCCGCTTTAAATATGTTTTTTTTTTCTGATAACAATAATGAAAATTGAAATAATGTCGTTAGAAATCTGTGTCAGTAAAGCCAATGGAGAAAAGGGCTCATAAAAAAATTCGAAATTGAACAAATCTTTCAAGTAGGAATTTTCAAAGCAACCACTAGAAATATCAAAACAGGGCTACGACCGTTTGTTTACAAAAAAATGTGAGCAAAACAATTGTTTGCATCAGTGGGACTCCCTACAAAAGTTTACTTCTTCAGAATGTTTGCGTTTAAATTTCTAACAATTTTTATTTGAAATGTCATATTTGTGTTTGAAATATCAAATTTGATGAAAAACTGATGGACTGCGCCCTCTATCAATTGTGTACGAGCGTATTTTCATATGCCACTTTTGATAGACTGCCCATAATTGATGTCATCATTTCATAATTTCATCATGTCCAAATTTTTTTCATACTCGATTGATAGAGGGCGCTGCCCATCTTTTCCATGACAAGTTAGGCTTCGGCGATCATCTTTCATATAATTCATATTATTATTTTTGTTTGTTTGATTAATTTTATATTAATACAAATTGTTACTCTAAATATGTTTAGATAAATTGGACATAAAATTACATATAACAAAAATGTGATTACTAAATTATCCAGCGTTACGTATCCTACAGTTCCAAAAGATAGGCATAGACAATTTTTGGGATTTTTTCTTCTTAGTTAGGTGAAATATTTACTCTATGTGAAGTTTTATCGATTTTGTAACAGCGGTTATATGTTCAGACCTTAATGGGTTAAATGCCTACTTATCGATTTGCAGATATTTCATGGTTATGCATCGTGTCCTAAACTATTGGACAGTTATGCTCCTCACTGTATGTAATCAGTCGAAATAGCTGGTTTAGTATTTTTATCTTTTTAATATTTATCTTTTGCCACTTTTGCATGCTACTACTAGTATTTTTTTTTTTTTGCATCAAGTTGCGCACATAATTATTGTGATTTGCTTAATTAGATTTAAATACAAAATTGTAATTGCTTTGTAATTTGTTTTCTCTCCTTCGCAGATGATGAGTCCGGGGAAAAATCCGTGTCAGTATTACTCAGTGGGGAAGAGTCTGAATTAACTTTCATCGATCATGGATACGCGGAGATGAATGTAAGTCGAAAACACATGATATTTGTGAATAAGTATAAATGAGAAGAGATGTGTTTCATGTGGTCGCTGTGGCGTAGTGGTAGTGCGTTGAACTGTTCCGCAAAGTGTCCGAGATTCGAATCTCGGTACAGGCAAAACCAAAATGTAGAAAAAACTATTTTTCTACACAGCACCACCTCTTGGCAGGCAATGGCAAACCTACAAGAGTAAAAATTGTCTATGAAAAGCATTTCACGTTTCCGTTCGGATTTGGCATGAAACTGAAGGTTCCTTTCCATTAATGAACAAATATAATACGCGCAACATAAGTGGATGCTAAAAGCTCGGCCAAGGCCCTTCATGGGCTGTTGTGCCATTAAAACAAAACAAAAGAAGATGTGTTACATGTGTGCGAAAATTCTGTTTGCGGATATGTAGTAGCCGAATCAAATATCCGTATCGCTTTGCAAAAGTGGCTGTTCGTTTACCACTCAATATGCGCACATAAACACGCACACACGCCCCCCTCTCTGAAGTGCAAGTACACACAAGTGAATTTACGGTGCATTTAACTACATTTAATGAAGTTCATTTGAATGCAAAATAGAGAGACCATAACAACAGAAAAACACCACCGGGCACCGCTAATGCTTTGTAAAGTCGGCTCGCTGACCTTTATCCTTTTCAATGTATTTAACTGGATATACTCGCACACACAGGTATTAACACAGGTGTACAATACAAGAGTGTATGCATGCATAAAGAGAGCAGTAAATATGGTATGTGAATGTTTAAGCGCTTGTGTGTTTATGCTTCAAACAGGAAAATACACATTTTAAACAACCTAAACTCTTTCACCATTACTGCCCCTCCTCCGCCTTCACTGCCTCTCCTCCGCCTTCACTGATACACAATTATGTTTCATAACAAATGTGTATGTATTTGGTTCGTTTTTTTTAATGCTACACCACACCGCAATAATCCTGCACAAGGATTATGTTTTAAACAGCACAAGAGCAAATATTTCCTATACGTATATATTTTGCTGTAACGATTCGTTTGTTTCTTCCTCGTTTTAGCCTGACGATTGCTTGACAAGCTATGATCCACACGGTTATTGCGTAATTTATTCAGCTGCAGACCGCTCCAGTTTCAATCTTGCCGAGCATGTTCTCCAGGTGCTCTGGACAAATCAGAATATTGCGCAAAAAGCTGTAATATTGGTCGCCAATAAAGCAGATCTGGCCAGAAGCCGTTTGGTGACAACAGAAGGTAATATCACTTGAATTTATTCGAGTACATAAATAAATATACATATGTATGATAGTATACAAGTATGTAAGTATTTTTTTAAGTACGTATTATGTTTTCTATAGCAATTTGTACGAGTATTGTAGATTGAACGTGTTCACGAATATATTAAAGAGCAAAAGTAAATGGGGTTTGTTGTGTATTATTATGAAAACAAAAGCAATGATAGTAAACTGGAGTACTTAGTGGGAAGAGAGGCACGAGCATTGTTAGTTAGTAGTGAATTGGCCTGTTACGCAGAATGTCCGGGGTTCAAGTCTCGGCACAGGCAAAATCAAAAATTAGAAAAGAAAAATTTTCGACATGGCAGTGGCAAAATTATGGTACAAGGGTAAAAATTGCCTATGAAAAGCTTTTCACTTCACCGTTCTGATTCGGAATAAACTCATGTAATGTACTTACATAACATTAGTGGATGGGAAAAGCTCGGGATAAGCCCACCATGGGCTGTTATACCCTTAAAAGAAAGAAAGAAGAATTTTATGTAATTTCAATAATGTCTTCCAAAAATCTTCTTCTCCGAATACCTCATTTGATTTTGTTTCTGGATTATATTATATGGATTATATTATATTTTTCAACATAGTTTATTTTCTATTAATCGGCGTATTATAAATGCAATTTATGGACACTCAATTAGAAGGGACATAAATACTGTAACAACATTGAACACAAACACACCCATTCCAATAGTAGAATTGAACATACCCTGTTATTACCACATGGTTGATGAAAGCTAACCTTTATAGCATTAGTCTGTAAAGGGAATTCAAAATTGCGTCAGTTTTCAGCATGGAGTGGTCAGATAATGAGAACCGTATCGGTGTTATAGCACTTTTACATAAGTGTGAAATGAAAACAGCGATATTTTCTTAACGCTCCGCATGTTCATCTACCGGTGCATAAACCTGTTTGAAGAGCTCGGAGATATCAAAGACCACCATCGGTCGGATCGTCCACGTTCAGTTCGCACGCCGCAAGTCATCAAAGCCGTCAAATCAAGAATTCAGCGAAATCTGCTCCGAAAACAGAAAATCATGGCCCGTGAAATGAATATCACGCAAAAGCCCATTAGTCGAATTATTACAAAATACTTGGGACTTGGTGCCTTCAAACGTCGCACCGGACATTTGTTGATTGCAGCTCTGGAAAAAAAGATGGTAGAAAAATCCAAACGTCTTTTGGTGAAGCACGCTGATAACTTGCACCGAAAACACTTAGGTGCGGACGAAAAAATTTGTACCGTGCAGGAAAAATGTAACAAGCAAAATGATAGGGTGTATGCACGGTGATCTAAAGAAGAATCTGAACTAATCCCAAGGGTCGAAAAGGGTCATCACCCAGCTTCAGTCATGGTTTGGTGGGATGTCTCTTACGATGGGGTCACTGACTTGCATTTCTGCGAACAAGGGGTAAAACTTCGGCCAAAGTTTACTGGCCAGTGCGTCTTGAGGCGTGCGTGAAAGCCAAAGGCGGGCATTTCGAATAAGTAATTGCTTTTTGTATACAATATATATCAATAAATATATTTAAGAAAATTGATCCAAACAAAATAATTATTTTTAATTTTATAACATCAAATGTGTTTAACAGTATTTATGTCCTTACTGAGTATAGAGTAAGAAATTTCTTTAATTTTTTCTATGGCTATGCATGGCACACGTGCAATGAGCTTAAATTAAATACCAACAAATCTCCTTTTTGTAGAACTTTTACATTAATCTTTAATTTTATTTTACTCACAAACGCGAAATAAAATATTCAATTGGTTTTGTGTAGCATAATACGCCATTACCATACACCCTTTTGAGATATGCTTTAATTTCATTTGAATCGGAACCTTCAGTTTCTGTTTTGTAGTAGTAAATGTTTTAGTGGATTTATTATGTATTATATTTTTTCGCTATGATTGCATAAATTTTACTAACCAAAAAAGAAAATGAAATCGACATTTTTCCCTTCCAAGCGTGCCGCAGATACATAAATCTCCTACAAGTATGCAATGATTTTTTCTGTATTCTTGTTTGATGCGAAAAGTAGGTATGTAGTTTATGTATTTGCACGTTAAGCACTTTCCGCGCTCGAACAAGAATGTCTGCAAATATGTTCAAAGGTATTTTTATCTTAAATCAACATTTTGATTGAGTTCTTTTTTCGAAGTAACCTGATTACATTCAAGTTTTCTAATATATGTACATATGTATAAGCAAATCCGTTATGCCGCAAGCAGCAAATTCTTCGCGTACTTTTGTACGGTTCTGTTTATTGTTATTACATTATTATACATATATTGTACATATTTATCTGCATCTAGATTATGGTATCATTAGAGTTTACTAGTGTCTATGCACTTTATATTCAAATGGTTTCTGAAATTAAAAAGATTTTGTAAGTGTTTCCTTTCACAAATCTTCTGTTTCCGGGGAATCATAAATATTTGAAATTCTAGTTTGAGTTAAGTAGCAGGAAGAAAAAATATGCATATCTCAAACATTTAAAACAAAACTTGTTAAGCTTTTATGTAGGGGAATGTCATCAGGGTTGGACCGTGTTTTGATGTCTGCCCATAACTTTGTGTAAGGCTAAACTGAAAGCAATGGAAAATAAATGCTAAAATGATTAAAAATTACCTTGATGTGAAATAAAACCCTTATGTTTTTGAACTTTAATTTGTGTTGCTTGAATTTAAAAAAAAAAAAAGTTGATACAGAAAAGTGGCATGAAAATTATGTGAATGGACATCAACAATGGGCAATCAAAATTTCCGCGATCGCTCGTGGAACGCTTATGACGAGAAAAATATTTATTATTGCAGTACGTTACGTAACGTTACGCGAAAATACCCGTTAAGCGATTACATTTTTCATATGGCATTTTGTGATTTATTCCCAACACTACACTTCTAAGTAATTATGTATATCACTTTCATTGAATTTTCATAATTTTTTTGAATTCTCAATCAATCTTCGTACTATCACATTACACTTTTTTATTTGCTAAACACACTGCTTCACCACGCATATATCGTGTTCGCTTTCCGACTTCGCAACGACAGTGAAAGTTTGCTGTCATCCAGAGAAGTTTGCCAGCTCAAACGCATGGGTACAAAAAAACTTTTAAATAAGGCAATGGCTCATCCCTAACAGCGACTCAATCCTGACGACATTGCCCTACATTAAAGAATCTTAAAAAATAAGTACATTCTTAAATTAATCGATAAACTTTTCTTTAGGGTGCGACATTGAGTGGGCGGATTCGTCTATTGCCAAAAGTTCTTACGTTTCTTTTGATCTTCAATTGATGTGAAAATTGCCATACAAAACCTTTTAAAAATTACGCAAAAAATATTTTTCTAAAAGGCAATAAATACAGGCTCTGCCATCTTTTTGTGCTTTTTTACTTTCTGTTTATTTTTTTTTATCGAATAATCATTACAGCTATAGATTTACAGTATGAGAGATGTGCGAAAGTATTATTAATCATTTCTTATTCTTGCTATGGTTCTGCCCTCTTCTCTCGTATTTGTTACCACTTAGGTACTTCACAAGCTGCAGTATCATGTCGTATTGTCATAATGTTGTGACATTTCGTATGAAAAATTAGAGAAATACGACGCTGAATACCCGACACCATGTGAATCGGCCAACTGTAACATATCTGTATTTAATTAACAAAGAAACTGAATGCTTTCTATTGAATTAGTTTAAAGGAAACACAACAACGACGAGTACCAATAACAACAATTAGTACCCTGTAACCTATCGTTCTAGTCTTATGCTACAATAGTATTTTACTAGACCGCGAAGGACAACAATTTGATCCATGTCTAGTTCAAACATATGAGAACAGACTAGTTGTTTTTCTGCAGGCTTGTAATTGGACAAGACCATTACCTATCTACTGGTCCTGCACTGTCTTTATATATTATTCCAAAGACTAGTTACAATATACTATACAAGATTTAATTTAAGATGTATTTCTGGTTTTTATTTTATGTGTATAATATTTTTTTTTTAACTAATAAATTACTTTTTAAATTAAATGAAGTTTACTGCGCTCCAACCAAGGTTTGTGAATTACGAAGCAAACGGCTTATTTGGTAGGTGATCTACATGCGCATTGCATGTACGACAAAAAAAAACTGCTGCCAGTTGATGTCAGAACATTAATGCGTTCGTACGCTAGTACTTTTGTCGATCATATTTTTTACTGTATTCTTTTTTAAAAACTTTGTAAATGAATATACTTATACGACGTACGAACGAGTTTTTCATAAATTCGACTAAATAGTAAAGGGTGTTTTTTTTAGAAGTGTGGTTTTCAATCTGGCAATACTTTTTTCGGAGTTGGTCTTTTTGACAGCTGTCACTTGATTTATGCTCAGTTTGGTTTGCCATTTCATAATGAATAGACTTACTCCTGAACAACGTTTGCAAATCGTGCAAATTTATTACCAAAATAATGGTTCGGTTCGCGCGATTTTCAGAAGAAAATTTTTTTCAACGATGAAGCTCACTTTTGGTTAAATGGGTACGTTAATAAGCAAAATTGTCGCATTTGGGGTGATCATAATCCAAAAGCCATTGTTGAGACGCCGTTACATCCTCAAAAAGTCACTGTTTGGTGTGCTCTATGGGCAGAGGGAACCATTGGTGCAAATTTCTTCAAAGATGAAGCCGGTCATAATGTTACAGTCAATGGGGAACGCTATAGAGCCATGAATTATGAATTTTTCGTGCCTGAATTGGAGGATGTTGATGTGGACGACCTTTGGTTCCAACAAGACGGCGCTACATGCCATTCAGCCAACGAAACAATGAAGATATTGAAGGAAACTTTTGGTGAGCGCGAGCGCATTATCTCGCGTCGTGGGCCTGTGGCCTGACCTTAAAGATCGTGCGATTGAACACCGCTGGGCTATTTTTTGTGGGGTTATGTGAAGTCGCTTGTCTACGCAGATAAGCCCGAGACGATTGGAAGAGAATATTCGGCGCGTTATTACAATTGCTGCAAAAAGTGGTCGAAAATTGGGCCTCTCGGCTGGAATTTATTCTAACCAGCCGCGGCGGCCACTTGCCCGAAATCGTTTTTAAAACATAATGGCAAATCCTTATCTATATAATAAAGCTAAATTCTTGGCCATAATATTAAATTATATGCGTTTTATTTCTTTTTGAAAAACACACTTCTAACAAAAAACACCCTGTAAAAAAAATTCGGCAGCTATTTGTGCTCCCGAAGTGCAATCGGGTTTGTTTGGTATCAACAAGGACGGCGATGTAACATGTAAAAATCAATCTGGTCATGTTTACCATTACATTGTACTAGTCTGTATACTAGTAAGTATGCATGGACTAGAAATATTTTTAATCTATTTGACTAGAAACATGCGCGCTGCGGTGTACTTTTAGTTGCTGGGTAAATTTCAAAAGCAGGGAGGCAAAATGTCATTTACAACTACAATAGTATGTACAAATTGGCCTTTGCTTAAATCAAAATTATAATTTAAGTAAGTAAATGAAATGAAATCAAACGAAAAGCCCGCAAATATTTAAAATTGAGATATGGAAAATAAATACATATTTTATTATGATTTCTGCAGCGCATCGACGCCATATCTTATTTGATTTTAATGAAGTCTGAAATGTTGTTAACATTTTATTTTCATTTTTATGAGTTCCCGCTCAATCACTCATAAATAACCTTATATAAATACATATGTTGTTCTTATTTAAATATAGGCATATGGTATAGACACAGAAGAATACTGCAATGTCATTATTAAATATACAATATCTTATTTGCCAATAAATTCTTTAAGCCTCGTTAAATCCGACTAACAATATGCCACTGTACTACCAAAATATGTATGTACATATGTGGCATGTGTGTGCATGAGTGCGACGTTATGTACGTGGTTTTCATCTGTAGTAATTACCCTGCAACTAATAGCAGACTGAATATATGGCGCATGTTTCTGGTCAAACAGACTAGCAATATTTTCAGTCCATGCTTAACAGTACACCGACTAGAACAATGTAATCCTAGATGACTGGATTTATGTAATATTCTTCGTTCTTCTTCACACCAAACAAACACGATTGAACTTTTAATTGATAAGTTTAAATTTAGCCGAATGTATGGAAAACTGGTTTTATAATACAAAGAATTGGTATGACTTACATACTAGCGTACGCATGCGCGTTAATCATTTGACCTATATGCAGACTTTTTGAAATAGCAGCAAAGTAGCGAACAGAAGTTCTTTTTACTTTACATATTGTTTTTAAAACGATCGTACGCACAATGCTCAGCTAATAATCCACAAACATTGGTTCAAGACCAGTAAACTTCATAAAATTTATTAAGTACCTAGTAGGGTCATAAATATTGTTAAAACACATTAGATGTTATAAAATTAAAAATAATTAATTTTTTTGTACCAATTTTTTAAAATATATTTATTGATATATATTGTATAGAAAAAGCAAGTACTTATTCGAAATGTCCACCTTTGGCCTTCACGCACGTCTTAAGTCGCACTGTCATCAAGTCGTCAATAGCTGCACGCACCTTGTGCATTGGAAAAGTGCTGACAGCACGAATCAAAGCAGTCTTCAGAGAATCAATATTGGGGTATCTTTTGCGGCAAACCATGTCCTCTAAAAGTGCCCATAATTTTGTAATGCAGTGAGTTCAGATCAGGGCTGCCTGACGGTCATTCTTCAGAGCAAATGAAAGCTGGTAATTTGTTTTGAAGCCAGGTTTGGGTCGTCTTAGCCTTATGGGCTGGCGCAGAATCCTGCTGGATTGTCCACGGCTGGTTTTGGAATAGGGAATGGTTAAGTGGCTTCGCAACAGCTTGCAAAACGGTTCCTTGGTAAACTTTGGTCGAAGTTTTGAGCCCTTTCTCGCAGAAATGCAAGTCAGTGACCCCATCGTAAGAGACACCCCACCAAACCATGACTGAAGCTGGGTGATGACCCTTTTCGACCCGTGCGATATATTCAGATGTTTCCTTATAATTTAGCTTGTTAAATTTTTCCTGCTCGGTAAAAATTTTTTTATCCGTAAACAAGTTTTTTCTGTGCAAGTTATCAGCGTGCTTCACCAAAAGACGTTTGGATTTTTCTACCCAATTATTTTTTCCAAAGCTGCAGTCAACAAATGTCCGTGCGACTTTTGAACACACCGAGTCCCAAGTCTTTTTTAATAATTTGACTAATGGATCTTTGCGTGATATTCAACTCACGGGCCCTGATTTTCTGTTTTCGGAGCGGATTTCGCTGAATTATTGATTTGACGGCTTTGATGACTTGCGGCGTGCGAACTGTACGGTGACGGCCCGACCGTTGGCAGGCTTTGATATCTCCAGTCTCCTCAAACAGTTTTATGTACCGGTAAATGAACATGCGACTAATCCCGAGTAGGCGGGTCATTTTGAAAATATTCATTTCACACTTAAAAATTGCTATAACAGCGATACGGTTCTCATTATCTGACCACTCCATGGTGAAAGCTAACACAATTTTGAATTCCCGTTACAGACTAACGCTATAGACGTTAGCTTTCATAAACCATGTGGTAATAACAGGGTATGTTCAATTCTACTTTTGGAATGGGTGTGTTTGAGTTCAATGTTGTTACAGTATTTATGTCCCTACTAAGTACTTGTTTGGTGTGGTCGCTTTTGCGTAGTGATAATGCGTTGGACTGCTACGCAGAGTGTCCGGTGTTCGAATCTCGGCACAGACAAATTCAAAAAAAAAAAAAAAAATTTAAAAAATAATTTACCTACACGGCACACCTCTTGTCTTGGCAGGCAATGGCAAACCGATAAGAGTAAAAATTGCTACGAAAAGCTTTTCACTTCGCCATTCGGATTCGGCATTAAACTGTAGATCCCTTCCATTCATGTACAAATATAACACGCACAACATGAGTGGATGCAAAAAGCTCGGCCTAAGCCCTCCATGGGCTGTTGTGCCATTACAAGTAAGTAAGTACTTGTTTGCACAAAAACAAATAATAACAAAAATTTGGTTTTCCTTTTGTCATGTAACGGCCCCATGTAACAAGTTTTTGGACTAGTTTATAAAGACAGTTCAGGACCAGTGCAGGTCATGTCCAATGGCAAGCCGTATAAAAATACTAGTCTGTTCTCATATGTTTCGCCTAGGCATAGATCTAATTGATTTCTCTCGCGATCTAGTATAATACTTACTAGCATAAGACTATACCGATTGGTTACATGGATATACATATGTATGTACCTATACATGTTGCTATTGTATGTATGTATACAATAAGAACTTGTTCGACAATGATAAGAATGCATGGAATGATGGCAATACCCAGCAAACTTTCCATCTCATAAAACACAAATAAATTAAGAAAACTTAATTAATTATGATGTATAAATAAGTGAACATCTGTTGTAAATTACTTTGTAAGCTACATTACATCAACTTGCCACTAGGGTATGCTAGTCAGTTTATTATTGCTCGCATGGCAAAGTGAGAAATCGTATGAAGTGAAAAGGCAGAAGGTATTGGCTAAGCGAGAAGATAAAGTATTATAGAACTCGAGCCTGAATTTGATGGAGAATAACTTCATATGGCAATATTGCTTGGAACTCTAGAAAACAAACTAATTTTACTTTCAAAAAAAACTTTAAAACTACATACAATGTAGAATGACCAACTAAAGGTTTTAAAACAATGAATCCCATGCAGATTTACCTAAATAGAATTACATTAAACACTATAGTAAGCTCTCTTTATCGATGTCCTGTGTGATTGCATTCCTTCTCTCAGTCTCCCACCATCTTCCACCCACCTATGAATCTTCCTTGCATTCAATATAATGCTCTGCATTCATAGGGGTACACCCTGTGTGTTGAATGTATCAATAAAAAAACAAAAAAGTTGTAAACTATGAAGATGATAAGCCTTTTGCCTAGAATTATGTAAATACCACAAATCATTGGGAAAAGCTCAAAAGAATAGTTTATGGTAAAGTTGAAAAATACGATCCCAACTCTTAAAGCAGAATTTGATGGAAATCTTCGGAACGCCATGAGTTGGACATCACTAACTGTTTCAACCGGAACCCATTAGTAGAGGCTGAATTCCAGAAAACTTTTTTAAACTTCGTTTAGTAGGGGACATAAGAGATTAATTTTTTATTTACTTTTTAATTATTATTTTATTATTATAATGTTCGCATCTCTGGCTTTCTGATTGTTAAATTAAAACGCAAGTTAATTTACATCGATTTTTATTTTATTTTTAGAAATGAAGCTGAGCTTTATTGTAGAATCTCCACATACACTATTACATATTATTAAAATTGTAATATTTTATTCCACATTCTTAAACACAAGCTTCAGTAACTAGTAAGGATGAAGCCTTTGGGTACTAAGGTCAAATAAATCGTATAGATTGATTTAATTAACTTTAGACACGTGTAAAACCACAGAGAGAGGTCGGTAACTAAGAGATAAAGCACTTAAAAATTATTTTCTTTACCTAGTACTCGTATGTATGATGAACGAAGACCATCCCTAGATCATAGTAAAGTTATAGTCTTCAATTTATTCATGAAATTCATTTTGTAAAAAAAAATTTTATAAATTAAGGTAAATTATTAAATTTTATGATACGCCTACCAAAAATTAGTTTTTACCCGTCTCAAACATTTTTTATCTGGGTGTAGTTAATTGAACTGACATCCAATGGACTATAAAAAACGGACTGAAAATTTAATAAGTAGATGATGATGTCGATGGTACTCGTGAATGTTATCAAAAGTCAATAAAAGTAACTTTTCGTCACATCATTAATACAAATAACATCTCATCATTAATAACAAAAATGCGAATAAACGAATAAATGAAAATGAAATGAAATAGATGTTTTCTTTTGTTGACACTGGATTATTGCTTCAATCCTGCCCTTCCCTCGGGTATCCGATTTCTTGGAGAGGGATATGTGTAAAATCGAAATATGTGAGATATTCTGGGCATGACAAAGTTCGTCTGTGATGTACAAATTTTTCTGAAACATAAAAATCTGAGGCGCGTATTGCAAAAACATGAAACTCTTGATTTGAAGAATTTATTGCAATGATGCTTTGATCTTATTACAAAAAACTTTTATCGAAAAAAAATTAAATAAATTTTCTTTATTTCTTTTTAATTTCAGAGGGTAAAGCAACGGCCACTGCATACGATTGCAAATTCATTGAAACTTCAGTTGGTATAAATCATAATGTCGATGAATTGTTGGTGGGGCTATTGTCGCAGATACGCTTGAAATTGGAAAATCCAGAAAAATCAAGGTATGGAATAATAAATAAAATAAAATGGGAATAATACAATATTAAAAAAACAATGCTTTTACATAATTGAGGACAAAAGAACTAGAACCGTTCTAAGAGCAAATACAAAAGAAATAGAACATAATTTCATTAATTGAGAAAATTATCTCATTACCATTGATTTTTCTTTTTAATTTTATTTTCGTACAACAGTCAATGTCTCAACCTCTCACAATCTGTTACTTTATGCTTGTGGTTTTGTTAATTTGAATGAACTTTCCTAATTTCTTATTTATCGTCTTAATTTTTCCTTCTTTTCTTTAAGGGATTTATTTAGAAAACGTTCGATTCGTAAATCAAAACGACGTGCTTGTTCACCATTGAGCGGTGCTTGCTTGGCGGGCGGCACCAATCCCAATTCACCATTGAGTGCTCCAGCCAACAATGCTCTTCCAGATGTAGGCACACCACCCGGAAGTGCACACAGCAGGTAATTCGAAATTTACTTATCTCCACTCAAACAAAGTTAAACTACATATACACCCAGAAAAAATATGTTTAATTTATGTTGAATTTCGTAACTTAGGTAAATTAAAACAATATTTACATAAAGTAGTGAGTAGAAATCATTATGAAAGCACTAACTTTAAGATGAATTGTGATTTGAAAACAATTCAGTTTTAAAGTAGAGCAATATCCATTTCTAAGTTAAGTTCCAATTGAATGAAATGTATAATTTCTTTGCAAACTTATTCAAAGTTTTCACGTCATTCCATAAGTTTTCTCTGAGTGTAAAAGAAACCAAAAACGAAGAGCATGTCGTCAAAACGTATTATGCTAAATTCTTTTCGAATTGGTTTTGTCTCATGCGTGGTTCTCCAAAATCATGCAGTTATATTGCCTTTGACATATTTTAAAAATGTTGGGGGCTTTTCTTTAAATATTTTTTCGAAAATTGAGTTTTGCTTAATTTTTGTATAAAAAAGCAATGAAATACAATAATTTTTTCGCTCTCCTGTAAATTTTAAAAATTGTGACTTATCACATTTTGACCGCATGCCTTTCAAATCAAATAACTACATCTAATACACATTTTCAATTATGAAATTGTGAATAATTTTTCATTTTGCTTATTTCAGCCCACGAAAATATCGCGGTTCACGTACATCCACCAGTCTGAAAGTGAAAGGCTTACTGGGCCGTGTCTGGGCAAGGGATTCCAAATCGAAAAGCTGTGAAAATTTGCATGTTCTTTAAAATGTATGCTTTCAAGTTTACTACGTGTATGGGACCGAATGTGAAGCGTGTGCATGAGAAAAAATTAAGAAAAAGGCGAGAAATGTGTGAAGAAAGTTTAAGATTTACTGTAAAGGGTTCATAATTAAGAAAATTTTATAAGTCTAGAAATGTTGTCATTTTTTATATAGATGTAATTTTAGTGTAATGTTTAAAAGTTTGTATACTCTCAAAATATTTTGTATTTGTACATGCATATTTACTTATGTTGTATGTATGTATGTATATTAAAAAAATAAGAAAAATCATATTAAATTATATCAAAAACTTAAACTTTTTTATATATACAACATAAGTTTAAATATTTAAATAAGTAATAACATTAAAAATATAATTTTTCACTTAATTTTTTGTGTTTTTTCTTCAACCCTTTGTTTGCTATTTCGTTTAGAAGTACCTACATATTTCTTTATATTGATATTTTTCCCTTATTTGAGTTTCGATTCTATTATTTGTTTTCGATCTACAAAATTCCAGTTTATACTATGTTACAATATTATTTCTATGTCCTCCTGTCTAAACAAACAAAGGATATGGAACGATCTGAAAAAAGCTTGCTATTGTTCCGTCAGTGTTTGATGTTCTTTTTTCTGTTAAGGTTTGAGGAGCCTTAGAAGTTTGGACACGATTCAACGATTCCTAAACCTCACAATATCTCATTAAAACAAATAATTTTGGGAACAACATACATAATTATTTTAATTTCTGCTATTTATTTTTGAAGGAGACAAAAAACAAAAAAGTTCAGCGACAAAATTCTTGTAAGGGTAGATTTTAGAAATGCCACCATGAGCAGTGGAAATGCGCTGATCACTTGAATATATACTTTTAATACTATTGTAGCATGTGCATCTTAAGGTCAACAAAATTGTATAGGGATATTTAACCCACATACGAATATGTATGTATGTGTATATATCAGATATGCGATATCTATCAGATGCTGGTGGTTCAAGTTTACCCTTTAAAAATTTACTATTACTTCGAATTTTTCGAAAAATATATCAAAATTTTAACACTCCAAAGTGATTATGTTTGATAATGCAAGCGACCAGTACTAGTGCATGGCGCCCCACTTTGATATTGAAGTAGAAAGGCTAAAGTTTATTATAAAATAAAATTGGTGATGAATCTTGAACCATTACCTAAAAATTTAACTTCAAAAACTAACTTTTTGTTAGAATTTTCCGCTTTGTTACTCTACACATAGTATATTTTGAACAAAATCCAATTTAAAATAACAAGATATTGTGCCGTGTTTTATTTAATAGATGGGAAATACTAAAATTTAAATTTGCCAAATGGTGCGAAGCGCTCGGCCTAGGCCCTCAATGTGCTATTGTTCCATTAAACGAACTAATTACCTTGTAAAATAACATCTGGAGGAAATCAAATGAGAGTAGAGTGCACAGTGTGTGGTCGCTGTATCGTAGTGGTAGTGCGTTGGACTGCTATGCAAAGTGTCCGGGGTTCGAATCTCGGCGCAGGCAAAATCAAACAACAAAAAAGTAGAAAAATAATTTTTCTACACGGCACCACCTCTTGGCAGGCAATGGCAAACATACAAGAGTAAGAATTGCCTATGAAAAGCTTTTCACTTCGCCTTTCGGATTCGGCATTAAACTGTAGGTCCCTTCCATTCATGAACAAATATAACACGCTCAACATGAGTGGATGCAAAAAGCTCGGCCTAGTCCCTCCATGGGCTGTTGTGCCATTAAAAGTAAGTAAAGTAAAAGTAGAGTGCACAGTGGGCCAGCGACACCACTTGCTTGACCAAAAGTCCATTTCGGAAATCAAAAAAAAACTAAAAATACAATTTTGAATAGTATTACGCAAAATAGTTTTTCTGTTAGTTTTTTTCATGTTCCATTATTTCTTCTTCTTACTGCAGTTCCCCAAATTTCAAGAAAGTGTTTACATTTTCATCATATTTATGGGCAAAAAATCTATTTTTTCAATTATAACTTGCAAGAACACAATTGCTGTTTATGTTTTTATCTACCGGCAAAAGGGGAAAAATACCACCTGAAAATCCATTAGTTGTAACTTATTGAAGTAAGTACTATAAAGTCTCAGTGGAGCGTTCAAAGATTTCTGAGTTATGTATGTAGGTTATACCGATTACAAATTCCCCGAGATTCCTCTACATTTTAAATAGGTACGCGTATGCTTACATATACATAGCTTCATTAGATCCAAATCAATATATTATTTTTTTGATAATTTCGCATAAAACAGATTCTCTACATAATCAATCTGCTGAAAATAAAAACTGTCTGTTTCTGTGCGAACTACTAGTGGCTCAGTTTTTGAGCTATCAACTTTAAACTCTTGACATGGAGTCTAATATGTTTCAGCGGCCGATGTCCGAATACTGGAATACATACCATAGCCTCCCATATAACTGAAGAATAGAGTTCGCGATAGCTGCCTCAAAAGTAAAGTTTTTCTTCTTGTTTCTGTTAATGACACAACATGGGCTAGGACCTAGGCCGAGCTTTTCGCATCCACCCATGCTGAGCGTGTTATATTTGTACATGAACGGAAGAGTTATACTGTTTTGTGCCGAATCCGAATGGCGAAGTGAAAAGCTTTTCTTAGGTAATTTCTACTCTTGTATGTTTGCCATTGCTTGGTTGCCAAGAGATGGTTTTTACAAATTTTCAAATTTTGACTGAGCTGAGATTTTAACACCGTACATTCTGCGTAGCAGGCCAGCGCGCTACCCACTACGACACGGCTACCACAAACTGAAGCTATCAAATTAATATTTTATATAGACACTTCGTATATCGTATAGCGCTCAAACAAACTATCAGTGAAAATTAGTAAAATAAAAATGTACTTTAAATAATTTTATTTTTGCGTTTGTGTGTATTCCCGACCTATGTAAGCTCTATGGGGGAAAAAACAAAAAACACTGCGTTCGGCAGTGAGCGAATAGTTTCTTTACTACTTTCTAATTATCTATATTTCTACTTCTATTTCTATAGTTTAATAAATACATTACATTTTCATTGTAAAATTAAAATAATTATTTTTATTAATTACTAAAAATTACTCACTATTATTTAAAGATTAATTAATCTCCTTAACATCTTCATATGAACAATTACCCGCCATTTTGATTTTCGAAACCCCCCAATTACAAAGCACCTTCAGAAAACCCCCACCAATTTACAGAATTGTTACGTTTTTTTGATATTCGAAATTTCGAGTACAAATTTAAATGCAGCCACCACCAAAAGCCACAAATACAAAGTTTCTATTATCACAAATTGGTAGAATTTTGGAACTTCGATTTGAATTCAGCGATTCTCAACCCCACGCAAATATAACATTTGACTTGTTTCGCCATATTGGATCCGATTCAGCAGCCCCCAAAGCTAAAGGAATAACAGATTTCAAGCAAATCGGAAAACTTTCTGACTTTTGGCCAACAAATTAGGTCCGCTGGCCCACTGCGTAATGATATCAAGATGGCACAATCTTCGCTAATGCAGATCGGTTGTCAACTTATTTTTTCTCAGCGTAAAATCTAATTTTTTCAAAACCTTTTTTTTTCACACTGGCATAGTATGTGGTCGCTGTGGCGTAGTGGTAGTGCGCTGGACTGCTACGCAGAGTGTCCGGGGCTCGAATCTCGGCACAGGCAGAATCAAAAAGTAGACAAAATAATTTTTCTACACGGCACCATCTCTTGGCAGGCAATGGCAAACCTACAAGAGTAAAAATTGCTATGAAAAGCTTTTCACTTCGCCATTCGGATTCGGCATTAAACTGTAGGCCCCTTCCATTCATGTCCAAATATAACATGCACAACATGAGTAGTTAAATGAAAGATGTCATAATGAATGAATGAACCTTACAATATTCCAATATTAACGTATTTATCTGATTTTCGAGTTTTTTCGTTTCAAAGTATACCCTTAATATTTTGAAGTTCGAAATACTAAACCAGACCTCACAGAAGCGTGATTACAGAAGATGCCAACCTTTCAGTCTTTATTTTTCTTTTGTTTTTCCCCAAATTAAAGTTATATAAAATTTAACTTTCAGTCTTTGAGAGTTGTGAGGTTTAGAATTAGATCATTAGAGGTTTAGATTAGTTCTACCTACATACATACTACAATATTACCTATTTATTAGGAAAATATCGGTGCAGCAGTAAGTTCAAAAACTTGGGCTTAATGCTTCCATTTAAACATATTTACTACCATATCGGATTATATAGCACATAGAAAAAATACTTTTATGGTACTTATGTATTTTAAATTTACATTTTTTATAAAGTCACATCATTGGGTCCATTTATATAAGAACAAATCCGGTTCATAAAACTTGTATTGTCAGTAGTAAGTAGATTAATTAATTAGAAAGGATTCAGAAAAAAATATTTGAACTTTGACTTCTAAATGTTGTTATTATTGTATTTGTGCTTCTTCTGCTCCTTGATGTCATTTCATTCTTAGCTTAAGATTGAATTACAAATAAGTTTACAATATTAATTTACATAACTTAGGATGATTAAAAAAAAATATATATAAATTAGTAAAGTAGTAAGAAACATATGCAACTGCAAAGATTTGAATCGAAGCAGTTTGAGTAAATAATGCATACAACTCAAAATTAAATTTTAATATTTTTGAAAGTAATTATAAAAGTACATATATAGTAAAGTATTCAGTTTAAAACTAATTTATATACAGGGCTCGGTAATTAAATTATTAAAGAAACAAAAAAAAAGCAATATTTAAATTCTTGTAGAGAAAATAAGCAGAAATTTATTTTCAAAAATTGAAAAACCGAAATTGAACTGATTTTTGAAATTTAACTATTTTGTTAAAATAATAAATTATTTTGTTTTTTTTTTATAAGTAAGTAAGTACGTAAGGTAAATATTAAAAGGTAATTATTATTATTGAAAATTGTATGTAAATGTTCTACTCGTAGTCGCGCAGAAAATACTAAAAAGAAACATTTAAAACAAAAGAAACATTAAACATTTAAAAATCAAATATATAGTGGAAAAAACAAAAAATTTTTATATTACATACATGCATACATATGTACATATGTGCATCTTGTAGACACATGTATGTTTAGTATATTATACATATGTATTATTTTGCTTACGATTTTAATATATTCCAAAATCGGTAGTTGGAAATTGAACAATACGTTCACATATATTTAAATTTTTTTTTTTTTATGTAGAAACCTCCCACGTGGAGATGGTTTCTTTTGTCGTTAGATGGGACCATTTGCAAATTTCATACATACATACATATGTATTTGTATATGTATATGTATATGAAAAAATTAATTTCAAAATACATGTAGACATTTCAATATGTAAGTATCAAAATGAACGAAAACAAGCAACCACAAATATTTTGCAATTTATTTCAATTGAACTTTTGCATAGTAAATAATAAGTACTAAATAAATCTGGTAAAACTGCATACTGAGCATTACTATATGTAACTAAGCAGGCATCAGTAAATAGATTACACAACATAGAATTTATATTTATAAGCTTTGAGAGAAAATTCAAACCTATGTCGTTTGAAAAACAAACAAACACAC
The DNA here is from genome assembly GCA_958295655.1 of Palloptera scutellata. Lineage (NCBI taxonomy): Eukaryota > Metazoa > Arthropoda > Insecta > Diptera > Pallopteridae > Palloptera > Palloptera scutellata. The sequence continues at coordinate 41,270,117 of OY282451.1, forward strand.
ACAATATCAAATTCGTTCTTATATGCTACGAATTTTCAAAATGATGCTCTGGCAAACAGATTTGTCAACTTCCTTTAACTTTCGCTAGATTCGAACCATCAACTATTGCTCGTTCTGAGCCCACCACAGCTCATCTCGTACACTTTTCGTTTGAGTATGCTCCAAAAATCTTCTATTAGACGTGCCTGTTGGAGGTATGCAGGATTATCCTTTTCCGGTAAAAATTGAATATTTTGTTGATTGAGCCAATCCATTGTTTTTTATTTCATTTCTTTCGAATAATGACTGCTTCTAAGGTTCGTCCAAACCACGTGTGAGGGTGATGTTTTTCGATAAACTTCTTAAATTTTGGCAAGACAATGGCCGATATACTTAGTAGGGACATCAATACACACATTTGATGTTGTAAAATTAAAAATAAATTATTATTTTAGACAAATTTAAAAAAATATATATTTATTGATACAATATATGTATACAAAAAGCAATTACTTATTCGAAATGCCCGCCTTTGGTCTTCACGCACGCCCTAAGTCGCACTGGCCAATCATCAATAACTGAACGCACCTCGTTCATTGGAAAAGTGCTGACAGCACGAATCAAAGTACTTAGTCTTCAGAGAATCAATGTTGGGGTAACTTTTGTGGCCAACATATTTGTAATCCTCTGGGTTCACATCAGGGCTGCCAGACTGCCATACTTCAGAGCAAATGAAAGCTGGCAAATTGTTTTGAAGCCAGGTCTGGGTCGTATTATTATGGGCTGGCGCAAAATCCTGCTGGAAAGTCCGCGGCTGGTTTTGGAACAGGGAATGATTAAGTTGTTTCACAACAGCTTCCAAAATGGATTCTTGGTAAACTTTGGCTGAAGTTTTGACCCCTTGTTCGCAGAACTGCAAGTCAGTGACCCCATCGTAAGAGACATCCCACCAAACCATGACTGAAGCTGGGTGATGACCCTTTTCGCCCCGTGACATCAGTTCAGATGCTTCCTTCGATGACCTTGCATACACCCTATCATTTTAATTGTTAAATTTTTCCTGCACGGTAAACATTTTTTCATCCGTAAACAAGATTTTTCTGTGCAAGTTATCAGCGTGCTTCACCAAAAGACGTTTGGAGTTTTCTACCATATTTTTACCCAAAGCTGCAGTCAACAAATGTCTGGTGCAACGTTTGCGGGCACCAAGTCCCAAGTCTTTTTTAATAATTCGACTCATGGAGTTTTGCGTGATATTCATCTCATCGGGCATGATTTTCTGTTTTCGGAGGGGATTTCGCTAAATTCTTGATTTGACGGCTTTGATGACTTGCGGCGTGCGAACTGTACGTGGACGGCCCGAAATCTCCAGTCTCCTCAAACAGTTTTATGCACCGGTAGACGACTTATGCACATGCGACTTATACCGAGTGGGCGGAGCGTTCATTATCTGGTGGTTCATTATCTGATCACTCCATGGTAAAAACTGACACAATTTTGAATTTCCGTTACGTTACAGACTAAAGCTATAGATGTTAGCTTTCATAAACCATGTGGGAATAACAAGGTATGTTCAATTCTACTATTGGAATGGGTGTGTTCAATGTTGTAACAGTATTTATGTCCCTACTAAGTAAATATCAGAATTAATCGCTTTTGCATTGTTTGGCCGAATAACTGGTGTTGAAATACACTTTGACCAAACCAACACTTTTGACTTGAACTTTGCTTTGATTTGGTGTTGCTGCAATGCTGTCAGTGTAGAAGCAATCACTTTCGACTCAGCTCAAGGTGTGAAAAAGTGAAATAAAATTCGTCATCCAAGTTCATGAATTTTGCAACAGCAAAGCCTTTGCCACGAAGTGCACGGCAACATTTTGGTATTATTTCGAGCTGTCTGGCCGTATAAGTATTTTGGTGCTTGCTTACTTTTTCGGTAGAACACGGTATTTTGGGTCAAAATTCGACTGATTGTGGCTTTAGAAACACAAAAATTTCGCGACAATTGCCATGTTTATTAACCAACTTTGTTTTTAGCACTTGCCAACTGACTTTTTGTTGTTCTGTGACTAAGTTTAGGTGGTTTACCTTCACGATAAATAGTTGCACGTGAGAATGGTTTGTCTTTGAACACTTGAAGAATTTCCTTTGTACTTAGTTCGACAAAGAGGTGCGAAACACTTTTTCGCAAATCTCTCTCAAATTTATACGAAAATCTTAATCGATGTATGTAAAGGGTGATTTTTTTGCTATTTGGTTTCTGACATTTATATTTCTGGCAGTTCACGCGTGATTCTTGATATGTATCCAAGTAAAAAATGTTCAGTTTGGTTTGCCATTTAATCATGAATAGAGTTACGCCTGAACAATGTCTGCAAATTATTGAAATTTATTATCAAAATTCATGCTCTGTGCAAAATGTGTTTCGCAAGCTACGTTCATTCAGCGACGAGGCTCATATGGGCAGGCGGCATCATTGGGCCGTACTTCTTCAAAGACGATGAAGGTCGCAACGTTAAGGTCAATGAAGAAAGGTACCGTTCTATGAGAACAGACTTTTTTTGCCGAAAATGTCAAAATTGGACACGGCCGTCATGTGGTTCCAACAGGACGGTGCCACACTGCACGCGAAACCATGCATCAAATGAGAGTCGAATTTGGTGAGCAGTTAATCTCACGTTTTGGTGCAGTCAATTGGCCACCAAGATCGTGTGATTTGACCATTTTCAGATTATTTTTTGTGGGGCTATGTTAAGTCTCTTGGACAAGCCAAACACGATTGCTGCTTGGGCAGCCAACATTGAACGCGTCATTGGTGAGATTCCGGCCGAAATGTGTGAAAAAGTGTGCCAAAATTGGATCTTCAGAATGGAGCACTTGAAGCGTTGCCGCGGGTGAAATTATCTGTAAAAAGTAAATGGCAGGAATTGATTTATAGATCCAAATAAAAAAAAATTTTTGTTTTTTTTTTTTAATTTACAAAACCCAAGCTCTTAGAAAATCACCCTTTATTTCACAAGTCTGTGACAGTAGTCCCAATAAAAACTGAATTTATCTCATTAAAAGAGCAGTGGTGGATCCAGGGGAGATTGTGCAGCTGCAGCTTACACAAAATTTTAGAAATTTAGAAATAATTCTTTAGTTTAAACAAAAAAAGCTTTCGAAGAACTGGAACCAATTTTAAATTAAATTAGAATTGTTTTGCTGATATTTTGAAAATCAAGCTGCTCTTTTGGGAAAACTTTAAATTTTTATATGAAGAGTTTTCCATTATATTATTTCCGTCATTTTAAATTCATGTATCAAAGTTGCGGCTGTCATTATTTAATATTTTAGAAATATAATCTATACGTTTAATATTTACAAATGGAAAGATATACACTTGAATTCGCACTGAAATAGTGATAGTCAAATTCATTACAAGAATAAGTATTGTAATTTTCTCGAAACAAATTTGTTGGTATTCTATTCATAAAGAAAGTTTTTTTTACTGATTTTAAAGTATTAAAAGGTTGTATTGCACCCGATACATATAAAGGCAAATGACCACCATTAATATGAAACAGGTTTAATCGCTTCCCGTAAACTTGCTATTAACCTGAATTCAAACCAGTGCGTTCTCATTTACATGCTATACCGTGTGATCTCGAGATATTTTCCTATTCCTCTGGGTCCCCCCATTCGATGATTCTCTTTGTACATTTGTCATTCAGACTAATGAGCTAGTTTTTAATCAGCGATGCACACATTTTTAATACCCATAACACGCGTGTACAGGCAACAAAATGTTCTGTTGCGCGACGTTCACACTCGTATGCTATAAACAGCTTCATTTTTGCTCACTTCGGCTAAGAAAATCAAATCAAATCAAATCAGTTGCTGTTCAGCACTTGTTGAAGCAAGATGGCAATACAAAGAATACGTCAAGTAGAACTTCGTTTTTCTCTGCTTCAAACACAAGCGCAATATGTGATAATATGTGTGTGCCCATCACCGATTTAATTCGTCGATCAGGTCATTTTCGTAAAATGAGTAAGTAACTCGAATGGAGGTTAACAATTCTGTAGTAAAGACGATTAACAGCTTAGTGCATTTTCTTATATGTAATTCCAACATTTATTTTCTCAAATTCGCATCATTTGATTTATAGTACTTATCCATTCCAAAATATATGATAAAGTAATGTTTTAGATTTTAACTCAAATTACGATATTCTTCTCATTTTACACAGAATCAATAATGATGTTTTGAACGGCTTTTCACTTCTCCTTCTCCGTTCGGATTAGGCATAAAAACTGTAGCTCCCTTATATTCATGCACAAATACTATATATCTCGTACAACATGAGTGGATGAGAAAAGCTCAGGCCAGGCCCTACATGGGTTGTTATGCCATTGAAACAAGAGAAAGAGTTTTTTGAACTAAATGTAATAAAAAAAAAGAATTAATTTTAAGATAAATTTTAAAAATGTCTGCTTAGAACTTTACACAGTGGTAAATTTTATTATGATAATTATAATGTTCAAAAAAAGGAAAAAAAATCTAAATGTATTTGTTTCATTTTTTAAAATTAGCATTAAAACATTGATAAATTTCTAATACTTAAAGGAAAAAGTATTTTTTCTCATTTTTGCAATTAATTAGAGATGAAATAAAAACTTATTAAGAATCAAGTTGCTGCACAATGGAATTAAAAATTTAACATTTAACTTTGCGATATTAAAAATTGAGAAAGTGAGGCATTTTTGCTACTTTTCGCCATCATCGCATAATTAAATTGTTAATTAAGTTGTATATGTTCGTGTATAAAAATAAAAAAGGCAAATTTAAAATGTTTTTAATAAACTCATAAATATTATGTGTATGTGATTGTTGTTAAGACAAGAAAACCCAATTAAAACAATGTATTTATGTGTAAAATTTTATGTGTGTAAGAACGGGCAAATTATGGTTGGAAATATTTTGGGAAACAAGAAAAGTTTCAATTCAGAGACAAATAAAGCAAAAAAATATAAAACATAATACTGTAGTATTTATCAAATGAGAATTGCTTGTGCGAAAATTAAAGTATTATACACGATAATGAACAAAAATGTCATTTATTTTTTGTAAAAATAAATTGAATAAATTCAAAAAGTGCAAAATTTCAATGTTTTTTTATTTTTGTATGCAGAAAATTACGACTGGGATCGAATTTGGAATAAACGACTATGGGTTTTTAGCGGAAACGCAAACCTTTGCGCTTTAATGATTAGTAGAGAAGTCAGTGCACAAACCTCGTACACAAATTTTTTTAGTACTTTCCGTGGATACTTTTCTATGCAACTATGTCAATATGACAGTTAGTTTTTGACAACACTACAGCAACAACATCAATAAACACAAAAGTCACTGCACAGCAAACGTCAAATTAAGTGAAAATCAGGAAAATAAGGAAAGCAAAATTTTTTCACTCGCGATAGCGCAGAGAAAACTGAAAAAGAACAAATTTAACAAAACTTTCTGCAAAATATCAACGCTAAGATTTCATTAAAAACAACCACCACGCCCACAAGCAACGCACTGATATTATGGTAAGTGTCCAAGAGTAAGACGAAAATCGAAGCGAGTGTTGCATAAACGCAAAATATAAAAACAAGTCGTCAGAAAAAAGGCCGCATAAAAAGTGCAACGAAAGAGGAGCAAGCGATAACAAATTTTAAACCACTCACTAAGAACACAAAACATAAATTTGGTTCATATTTGATCATTGTGCTCGTTATCAGTCTATTAGCTGCACAACGACGGACGGGTACTTCTGCCCGCTCGCAAATTTACAGCGTGACCGAGAGCAATACCAGCAACCTCAGCGACAATGTATCCATGGAGCTCCGCTGCTTACACACAGGCGGCAGGTAGCGGTGGCCCACACCGCATGGTAATTCATCCAACATCATCATCATCACCACACACGCCCACTACTTACTACCAACCAAACAATCAAGTATTAACTAGTATACTCACGCACACTCACTCATGCACTAATTTAAAGCCTCCCCACACCACTTCTACTCTCTTCATCAACTACTCATCCAAAAAACATACATTACTTGACACAATGCATTTATACTAATACCAGCAGTAGTAACAATTACATCAACAGCCACCCACAACATCGTCTTTATAATTTCAAGCTAAGATAATTACAACTACAAAATAAGTATATCTACTACTACTGCTTCTTCATATGTATGTGGGATTATAGATTTCCGTTTATCTCGCTTCTATCACAAATGCTACGAACACGCTTATGATATGAAATGAAATGGTGGCGGCTTGGAACAGAAAGAGCACATATTCATTCATTCAACCATTAGCAAGTAAAAAAATAGCATAGAAGCAACAACGTCCATGGCAAAATATAGTATATACAACAAAAACTACATTTACAACGCAGCCACGAATGTAATTTACACCTTTCTGCTGTATGTGTGTGTGTGTGTGTACATATCTGTCGTTTCCATATATACCTATTTTTTACATGCTTCAGGTGCGCGCCACCTCGTCTCATCCTTCCTCTCACACCCATCATCCTCAATCGCTGACAGTATTTGAGCAAAATGCTCCGCGCTTATCGGAATTTCTTGCTCATCAATTCAATTGAAATTAAAAAAGGCATTTAAATATGTACGTGTATAATCCACGAATCGTTTTTAAATATTTAAATTTTAATGCTTTATCAGCACCGAATATTTCGAGTAAACTGTATGTTGATAAAATCAACTTTGGCACTGGTTTTAATTGGTTAAGAGTACACCCCTTATGGAAATAAATATTATGAACAATGAAAATAATTGCGAAAACATTTATGTGTGGGCAATTGCAGAAATGAATTGCGAGAAACATTATCAAAGTCAGTCAACATTCATAAAAGTAAAATCAAAATCAATTTGAATTTTAAATGTTTTAACTAAAAATGTTACTTAATGTTGTTGTTTAAGCGAGTGGTCTTTAAGTGGTCAGTGGAATTTACATACATTACATATTAAACATGCGTTATAGGTTTATTTTTAACGCCAAGTGCGAGTTTATTTCAATTAACAATAACAATTTTTAACTAAAATTCGTAGTTAAATACTCCAATTAGTCTGTCTGTCTGTGGATCGCTGCCCAACGAGGTACACTGAACAAGCCCCATAGCGGCATAATCATAATAGTCACCATGAATCCGCCGCCCAAAATCCAATGTTCCGCTCCTGTCAAAGGATACTTTGGAGGTCCTCCAACTGCAGACGCATATGCACGTCGCTCTATTGTCTTCATCTGTGCTCCCAAACGAGCATTCAACCTCGGAGCCAGCAATTTGATCAAGTTTTTACGTAGCATTGCAATTTGATAGTTAATAAGTTTTTATAATAATAGAATTATTGAATTACAAAATGTAATATTTCTCTAGAAACTATTTTAATATCAAGAATTTTTTGACTTGTAAATGAAAACTTATCACCGCTTGCTCTTCTAAACAAATTTAAAAAAAGAAGTAATATGCATCAAGTCGTTTTTCACAAATTTTTACATTCCCTAAGGCGGCGAAAATATGCTGTGAATGATTTGTTCCTCATTTTGCAGAATTATCGTTTTAACTTGTTATCGTATTTTTACACAGTGTCCCGATATTAAGTTTTATTAAAACTGGTGAAATGTACAAATATAACACACACAACATGAGTGGATAAAAGCGAGAAACTCGGCCCAAGCCCTGCATTAGCTATTGAGCCATTAAAGAAAAAAAAATATATATATGGCACTGACCACAAGATGCTTTTTTATTTATAGTTTTTAGTCACTTTGAATAGATGTGCCCGAGGTTTCAATTGCCAACATGCTTTTTTAAGTATAGCGTCTCCGTGCTTTCAAGGTTATCCGTTTATATCCACTCCAAAGCTTTTCTTGAAAATACTAATTCAGATTGATTTTGTCGTATGTAGCAAGCTCACCCCTCCTTTAATATAATATTTTTCTTTCATTCTACTAAATTGTTCCACATTTATTACTAAATATTGTGCATAAGTATGTATGGATATGTGTGTATAAGTATGTGTTAATTGTTTGCTTTTATTCATCTTCAATTAAGATTTTCAATCAATTGAAAATATAAACATGGGAAATCAGTGAAAATACTAGCTGCTGCTACAATTTATTCGCGTCTAAACAACGAATTGACTTAATCAAGTGTGTACTTGCCTTCTTTTCATTTCTTTTTGCAGACCATGCCGAATGAGCCCGTGCCTAGTCAAGAGAAATTGCTGGCCGAAGCTATTGGGTCAGCCCGAAAACAGGCATTCCAAATGAATCATTTTCTGGACAAGGATCGCATTTTAGAGGCCCTCAAGTGCGCCAGCACAATGCTCAGCGAGTTGCGCACCTCGATGCTTTCACCCAAGAGTTACTACGAGTTGTGTGAGTATGCGTTAAACTTACGTAGTTTGAAGAATTTTAAAATGAAATGCATACTTCTTAATGGGTTGTTGTTTCAGATATGGCCGTCACCGATGAGCTCTGCCACCTAGATTTCTATTTGTGCGAGAAGAGTGGCAAAGAAACTGACCTATATGAGTTGGTGCAGTATTCGCATACGATAGTGCCACGCCTATATTTGCTCATTACCGTGGGCATTGTGTACATTAAGAATGATGCAACATTGAAGCGAAGCATTCTCAAAGATCTGGTTGAGATGTGTCGCGGGGTACAGCATCCATTACGTGGTCTCTTCTTGCGCAACTATTTGCTGCAATGTACCCGTAACATTCTGCCCGATGTGCTAATTGCAGAGAACGAGCATGAGGGCAATGTTTACGATGCCATCGATTTTGTGCTTACCAATTTTGCCGAGATGAATAAACTGTGGGTGCGCATGCAGCATCAAGGTCACTCCAATGAGAAGAAAAAACGTGAAAAGGAACGCTTAGAGTTGAAGATTTTAGTGGGTACAAATTTAGTGCGGCTCTCACAGCTGGAATCGGCGACGCTCGAAACATATCAGCGATTCATTTTGCCTGGCATACTGGAGCAAGTTGTTAGTTGTCGCGATCCCATTGCGCAAGAATACCTTATGGAATGCATCATTCAAGTATTCCCTGATGAGTTTCACCTGCAGACATTGGATGCGTTTCTCAGGGCGTGCGGCCGATTGGAGACTGGTGTCAATGTGAAAAACATAATTATTTGTCTTATTGATCGTTTGGCAGCGTACAACCAACGAAATGGAAAGGTGACCTTTAAATTGTTTCTATTTCGAAAGTTGAATTTGACTGTTGTGCTTATTACAGACAAGTGGCGCCGATATCGAGTCCATAATACCAGCCGAAGTCGAATTATTCGAAGTCTTCAGCGTGCAGGTTGCCGACATTGTGCAAGTGAGTTCAACATTTTATAAGACGTCTAAGAAGAACTTTTTAATTGTCGGATTCATGTAAACTGGGAAATGTCTCATAAATCTTGTAATGTACACACATACAAACTTACGATGTTTATAAATATGAGTTTGGCGGTTGACTGTTGTGCTTACTCTCTGAGCAGGAATTTTTTAGACAAGCACGAAAGTAATATGTAAATGGTAAGATTGCGTTTCCTGATAGTTAGTTAGGGCCATTGGAAATCTAGACCCATGAACCTTTTTTCGATTGCGAACACTCCCCGCTCACGATATGGATATTGGACTTAGAAGTAGGTAATAATTACAATATCAGATAAGCAAATGTGCTAATTTCGAATCAGTTTTAAAAGCAATATGTCTTTTAATGGCATTGCTTTTGGAATATTAGGGTACTTCTCTTATATGTATGCATATAAATATATTATTTCTAAGATAAATTGTAGACTAAAATTTGTTGTGTGCTTCAGACACGAACAGATATGCCGCTGGAGGATACAATATCATTGCAAATTGCGCTATTGAGTCTCGCCCAAAAAGTCTATCCTGATCGTGTTGATTATGTGGACAAAGTGCTCGGCACCACGACACAAATACTGGAGCGTCTCAATATGATTGAGTATATTGAATTTATAATCATTTACTTAGCGCACATATTTTTAAACATTTCATATTCGCAGCATTTCACATTTACTCTCAGTCAATCAAGAACTCTCGCGACTGCTGCACATCTGCATAGATTTTTACAACAATGTGCTCACCATAATCCAACTGAGAAATTTTTCACCTCTTCTTGAGAAATTTGATTATACATCACGAAAGTCGTTGGCACTCTATTTACTCATGAATATACTAGAATATGAGAATCTAATACCCACGGCAGACCAGGCTGAGAGTGTATTGCAAATGATAGCGCCGCTGATTAAGGATGATGACAACAATAGCAGAGAAGCCACAATCGGCAGCAGTGGCTATGAACGTCTCGATCCCGAAGAATTTGCTGAGGAGCAAGGCATTGTTGCACGGTGAGTAGGAACTATACGCACTTAGCTTTTTCCTTCAATAATGCATCCTGTATTATTCTGCTCTGTACAGTTTCATTCATCTCATGAGATCCGACGAACCCGATATGCAATACAAAATTCTCCAAATGGCACGCAAACATTTAGGCACCGGTGGTCCTCAACGCATCAAGCATGTACTGCCACCGCTTATATTCTCCGCCTACCAGTTAGCCTACAAATACAAGGCTATCGCTGAGCAAGATGAGAATTGGGATAGAAAATGCCAGAAAATTATGCAATACTGCCACAGTACGATTGCTGTTTTGGCCAAGGCGGATCTGCCTGATCAAGCTTTGCGCCTGTATCTACAGGGTGCACTCGTCATTGGCGAAATTCGCTATTCCAATCATGAAACGGTCGCATACGAATTCATGACGCAAGCCTTTTCGCTTTACGAAGATGAGATTTCTGATTCAAAGGCACAATTGGCTGCCATCACCCTGATAATGTCCACTTTTGAGCAAATGTCTTGCTTTGGTGAGGAAAATGCAGAACCATTGCGCACGAATTGTGCTCTGGCTGCGTCGAAACTGCTTAAGAAACCAGATCAGTGTAGGGGTGTGGTTGCTTGCGCTGCCCTCTTCTGGAGTGGAAAGTAAGTAATATGAAGGAATGAGAATAGTTTATTTATTTTAGAATTTATTCTCTTATACTTTTAGGAAAAATGGTGAGGAAATGCGCGACGAGAAACGTACGCTAGAGTGCCTGAAAAAGGGTGCACGTATTGCTTCGCAATGTTTGGATACCGGGGTACAGGTGCAGTTATACGTTGAGTTACTGAATCATTATCTGTTTTATTTTGAACGTGGAAATTCACTTATAACAGTGGCAATGCTGAATCAGGTAATTATTTGCAAGGAATCACATAAGAAATGCACTGCACTAGCTTCTAATCACTTCCTTTTCAGCTTATTGCCAAGGTGAATGAAGAACTGCCCAACCTGGAACCTAGCGAAGAAACAAAACAAATTGAAATGCACTACAAAAACACGCTGGCGCACATTCGAAGTCGCTTGGAATCAAATGACGCTGGCTTAGAGGTTTCCTTTGCGGGCATTTCCATAAATTAGTGAACTTCATTTTCTTCTACTTAATTTATTTGCGTTTATGTTTGCTGATTTTAAAGCTAATTTTTATCTAATTATTTTTTATGAATTATTAAATATCTCTCTTTAAGTTTTAAACTTTTTTATATTCAACTATAAAAATTAATTTGTGAATTTCGCTTACTGAAGTTGAAATTACAGTTCTTGATTTATTATCATATTAAAGCATTGGTTATTTACCTTACTGCAATAACTAATAATCAAAGCGACAGCTAAAGGCAAATTGTTGATATAATCAAATTCTAAAATTCCAATTCCATTCTCAAAGAAATTCTTTATTCTTTCTATATCGAATTATATTATTGCTATTATTGTTCACCTTTTACAAATATTTTATATGCAATTACTTATTATCTTTACATATTGTATTTCAAATTATTTAGTCTACTTAAGTTGAAAGGTATCATTCTTGAAATTATGTTTATTATAATCTAGTATTAACACACCTATACATGCGTATATGCGTACATACGAGTATATGCAAGTAAAATGATAAAACAAAAAATCGTGAAAATAATTGAGGGTAAAATTTAATCAACATCGAGGCAGACTTCTATTATGAAGAGATATGATTATTATTACTATTATTAATAATAAAATTGAGATAAAATGTTTTAAAAAAAAAATATTTTCTTTTGGACAAAACAGATTGGATTTTATTGTTTTAATATTAGCACCAGTTAATTATAATGCTATTAAAAATGATGCAAATTATTAACTATTAATTATTAATATTCAAATTAATTTCCACGGGGCACAGTGGCTCTATGTTGAACGTTACAGATCATTGGGATCTGTATGGAGGATACTGAATCCACATATAAAGTCTGATTTATTGTAACCTTTACGGTTTTGCTTCATAGTATTTTATTATAATCATTTTTGGCAGGCTATAACCACTGAATACCTAGACAGACTCTAAGCGAAAGGATCTTATATTCCTTATTTCAAAAAGTTAATAATTTCCAGCACTTGCTAGTTTCATTAAAAACTTGGTTTTCATGCTTTAACTTTGGATCGTTGATCGAATATCGACTCGACTGTAGTCGATCTGATTGACAAATTTTGATTTTGGTGTTGTGCAACTTCATCTACTGAGAAACGATGTTGTGGACATTTATGTGTACAATGTTTTTGTCCATATCTATTGAGTTAATATATGTTTACTAAAAGTATTTATTAATCAGTAAATATATTGATTTCCGGTTTTTGTCTTGATTTAATCAAGGAAGGAATAGGGCATTTTCACTTTTCTTTTTCAAAAGGTTATTTCTGGGCTATTGTCCTTTTACAGAGTCATTTTTATCAAAATTTTATTATGGGTAGACATTTTTTCAAAAGTGTTTATTTTAAGAAGACGAAAAAAATTGAAGTATATTCTGTAAAAAAGTAATAAATAAAGTGAAACACTACTAATTTTTTATTCACTCAAATCTATTGTATCGCCTTTAAAGTAACCCCCTTCGGAAATAATACAATAATACCCTTATGCCAATGAATAATCCAATCATCGAAACATTTTCCAGAATCGACTTCAGTTCTTGCCCCGAATTATTTTTTATGTCTTCTATCGACTGTAAACGGGTGGCTCGAAGAGATAATTTGAGTTTTAGATCAGGTGAATACGGTGGTTGTTCGATGGTGTTTGTTGAGTTTTTTGCCAGAAATTCGTTCACAATGATAGCCTTGTGAGATGGTACATTGTCGTGGTACAAAATCCATGAGTTTTCTTTCCAACAACTTCGACTTTTCCAACGCATTGGGCGGCTATTTCTATTTCTAAAACTTAAATGACGATTTTCCGTCACCATTTCCTTCAGTTTATTGATGTTAACTTCAGTTGAAGACGTTAATGGCCGACTAGAGCGAGAAAAAACTTCCATCACATCTCGACCGCTTTTGAATGTCACTGAACCACTCATCATACTTATGCAAGTGTTTTCAATAAAGCCGAGTCACTTTCAGCCTTTTGTAATATTTTCAGCGATTTGGCACAAGAAATTCCATTTGCAATACAAAATTTGAGACAAATTCCTTGTTCGATATTTTTATTCATTGTAAAATCGCAAAACACATTTGAGATGAACTAAACAAACTAAATGGCAATTAAAGTCAAGGTAGAGGACAGTGGTGCCAAATTAGCGCCAAAAAATAAATTGTCTACAATCCCTTTAAGCGGGCTTTTTAAATGAAAATTTAACAGAATTTATACTCGTATGTATAAATCAATCAATATCATTAATATATCGTGATGTTTAAAAGAAATACCTCCATGGGTTATTTTGCCTTGCAAAGAAGAAGGATAAGATTAAAAGAAAAACCCAGCAAATAATCTCACCCCATTTCCGACTTTTTGGCCATAGAAATTCGAGGCTTTCCAGTCAAACATAAAAAAAAAAAAATTTTAATAATGTTATTTGCCTTTGAGCAGCGGTAGTACTCACTCTAATCATTTGATCCCCAATGCCTAACTTTTTTGTTTACATGGGAATATATCCTCTACATCTTATTACAGTTTAAAAATTAAAAAAATATATATATTTAAGATAATCCGATTTTTTCATGGCAATTTATGATGTAATGTGAACGAATCCACAGTAGAGTTGGACCAACCATAGCTTAATATTTGCGTCAAAGTTCGTACTTTCAAATTTATTTACATATAAAGAGTAACTTTTTTAAAACAATTTTTAAGCGTTGTTATCCCATTTCAATTTTTACATATACATTTTTTCAATGTCTCCAATGTCTCTGCGCGAAGAAACTGAAGTTACATAGATCGTATTCATTTTAATTTTTTATATTTATATTTTAGAAAAAGATATGTCGCATTCTTTGCGCTACTTTGTGTAGACTAGTGTTCTTGGAATTTCCGGGGCATCTGCAAAAAGGTTCCAGGTGTCCAGGATAGCGCCTAGTATGCCAAACAAAAAAATGTGGTTAGATAAGTACCAACCTTCATATATGAAAGGCTATGGCAAAGTGCTTGTGTTTAATAAAAAATGCCTTAAAGCTTAGATTTACAAAATAGAAATCTGCACCATAGTTTGGGCGAGGTTCTGCTGGTGTTAGAACGATATGCTAAAAGAGAATGAGAGATTTAAAAGGGCTTAGCTTATTCAGTTCAGCGTTGGTAAGTTGAATGATGGTTATAAGTAGTTTTATCACACACTTTTTAAGAAGATGAGGTTCTGAAGGCGCTCCGCATGTAATGTTGTTTATTGCACTTGCTTATATGCATCATCCCTTCCATTTGGGAAAGTCTCGGCAAATTTTCTACTGCGTAAATTCAAAGAAAATTTTCTCACTTATGTTTCTTTATTAAATAGAATATTTACTTAATGCAAAGATATTTTTCATTTACAAGAGTACGTTTACAATACACATACATACATATACGATTAATAGGTATACATACATACATACATACATAAATAACATTTAAATGTAACTAAATTATATTTAACATATTTGTAATTAAACTTTTTATATCGTTCGTAGATTAATTGAAAAATCAAAACTAAAAAACAATAAAATAAAATAAAAATAAATTAAAAGAGTGAGTGGAATAAATTAAAAATAAAAAAAAATTTGCTGTATTTGGCAGTTGTTGTTGTACCAGCGTATCTAAATGTGAATTTGTTTATCTTGGTTTGTTTGTATTTAAAATCAAAAAGGCAGTTTTATTAGATACAAAATCAAAAGTGTGAAGAGAAAAAACTTCAGGTTAATATAAAAACTACATTCGTAAATCACATTAATTGTTAAAATTATATTTAAAATTACTTAAGCAGGGGAAAATTACGTTTCTCCCAATAAATCTCAAAGGCAGTGATGCCAAGTTACAGAAAAAACTAAAAACAAGAAATAAAAACAATTTTTAAATTGAACTTAAGATTTAACTGTGAATTTCAGCTCTTTTCATCTGAAATATCGAATACCTTCGTTCCTTCAATTTATACATTAAATTTCTAATAAAGCCTAAAATAATGTTTAATATTTTTAGTGCATTAGTGCATTTTCAACTGTGAATAATTTTGTTAAAGCAATATGGGAATTTCTTGTTTCAACGAGATTAATTTTGTTGCTTCTGTAATTTTCAATAAAATTAAGCTGACTTAGATTGAAAGTAGTTGTAGACATTGGGCCAGGCCGCCAAAACGTACTCCTCAATGGCGCACTCGTTCGAGCCACGCAAGATGCGGAAGTAACCATGTTCGCCCCACCAGGGACCCCAGGAATTGGCAGCGACCTTTATTGAAATACAAAAACGAGCCGAATGGTTATTTTAATATTCGAAATTCGAAATTTAATGAAAATTTAGCGTACCCAATATTTAACACCGTTGTGTTCCTCGCCCCAGCCAACCAATTTGACTGAATGAAATCCAGTTTGGCTGCCACGACTGGCGGCCGAATGATGATACACACCGCCCGAGTACGCAAAGAAATCTCTATAGATGCGCATGGTAGCTTGTACGGGACCAGAGTGGAAGATTTCGGCCATGATGTCGGTTTCATTGTTTAACGAATAAGCAGGTCCCACCGTGTAAAGGGCATCGCGATCGACATGTGAAAGTGGTCTGCAGCCATTGGCACGAAGCGAGCGATGATTACGATGAATTTTGCAGGCATCACGGCGTCCAGTATAAGTGTAGCAATTCTCATCGACAACACTGTAAAGACAGACAACAATATTTCCGATAAATATGATTATATAGTATATTTTATTGTTACACATTTATCAGATTGGTTACCCTTGTTTGTGCAAGTAACGCCAAGCGGCATCGAGGTGACCGCCATTGCAGCCCTGTTGCTTGCGTGTACATGAGAGTATATTTTGAGGTGATAGCTCGACTACTTCTTTGCCGTGGCTCTGAATGGCGAAACGATCCGAAGCGACTGAAGTCGTCGAGAGTACCCAGGAAGAACCGCACCAGCCTTTAAAGATATAAATAAGATACGAGTAGAAGATGTAATAATTGCTAAATGGAAAAATATTATGGCATGCTGTTGCTCTTACCCTGGTCTGGCACTTCTGAAATATAACTGGACCACTTGTCAACTGAATTAAATTGCCTTGGCAAGCTGTCAGCTTTGCTGGACAATCGCGTCATCGCCTTCACGCGATATGTTGGCTCCTTTGTGCCCAAGCGCAATGTCAAACCCTCGGTGTATTTGCGTCCCCACCATTCTTCGTATTTGCGAGCGGACCAGCCGAGCTCATAAATCGAATTAACATTGTGAACGAGATCGTCGTCGGTGAGGCACAGATCATGATCGCATTTTACCTGACCGCCTTCTAAGCAGCGGCATTCATTGCAATTATCTTTGGTGGTATTGAATTTGTTGAAATAAATGCCTTTGTGTTGACAACTTATAATCGGATCGGGTTCATTTGCGCAAACAGAGCGATAATCTGGACAGCAGTCGCCAGCAAAATCACGATCACAGAATTCGTCGCAATAGCAAAGGGTTGCTGAAATTAGATTCGTGTAAATAGTACAACAACAAGTGATTGCGCTTCCATTTCTATACTTTGATAAGAACTTATTTCAGTTTTGCTCACTTACATGCAATGGGCAATGAGCAACCATCAACTCTGTCTTTGCAGCACGTATTTCTCACTCCACAATACGGCCCAGGATAGTCAAATTTAAGCGTGTGATCGTAACCGGAAACAGTGGCCAGTGTCACTAAGGCCAAAGTCAACGTGACAAAGCACGAGTTCCATGTGAGGTTCATTATGTTCAGTTGTAATGTTTGCTGAAAATTAAAAAACAACGGAAGCATAAGTATATATAAGTATATTTTTGTACTAATTGTACTTAAGAATTGCATACATATTTACACTTTAATTATAATTAATTAACGTTTAAATCCGTTAACCTACTTAAGCAGATTCTGATTGTTGATATTGTTGTTGTCTTCTTTCATTGTTGTTCTGCTTTAACACGAAAACACAATTACCATCGAAATGAATATAATTAAAAAATCAAAAAATAGATTGCACGCAACGCGTCGTTGCCGTTGCTCCCTTAAACAGCATTTGTGGTTCGCAGTGGTGATAACGTTACGCTTTTTGCTTTTGTTTGTGTGTTTTTTTCTTTTTTTTGTGATAAGATAAAAATGCACGTTCACCCCAAATGCTTTTTTTCATTTTTGGGTCAAAAAATACGCAAAAAATATTGTAGAAAATGTGCAAGCAGTGGCAATTATTTAATATGAAAGAGATTAAATATAAGTGAAATCATGAATTAAGTGTGGTTTTTGATTCAATTAGATGATATTTCCTATATCCGCACGACAAACTCTACTTTCCAGCTGGGGTCATACCAGACACATAAGTAGGTTACATATATGGCAAACAACCAGTATTTACCAAACGGAGACTCTGGTGCAAATACATAGTTAATCCGCCATGATTAATTCACCTCGATCGCAGACACACGTGGACAAAACACACTAAAATCAAAAAGGCTTAAATTAATATTGCTCTCCGCAGTACATACGACCATACATAGTACATAAGAAATCGTGTTTTACAAGGCAATTATAAAGCAAATTTAGACGTATAGAGTTCAACTCTGGGGCAACGCGTCCCCCGCTAACATTGAAAAACTTCAACGAAGTCAATCGGAAATTCTTTGAATAATCTCAGGATCACCTTAGTATATCAACCGTAATGCCATCCACTTGGACCTTAAAGTGACTCTAATCAAAGAAGGAACATCTGTATTCAGTAAAAAAAATAATACATCGATAAATTACAAAACCATCCCAACATGCTAGCTCAAACCCTCTTACTCAATTAGGTTCACAAACGTTGAAAATATACTATTGATTTGTTGTAACTCTTATTATTGTTAATAATTGTTTACACTGGCGTAACCGTGAAATACTATGCGAAATAAGTAGGTAGAGAAGTAAGGTAGTAAGGAAGAGATAAAGTTTTGCGCTCCCTTTCTTACTACCTAGCTTTTCTACCTGTCTCTCTGGTACACTCTTTCATGCTTACGCTAGTGTAAACATCGACGTAAACTGCATTGTTTCTAAGCATTGGCATGGCATAGAACATACATAACGCACATAATGTTTTGTCCTACGTTTTGGATAGTTATTGTTAGTTTCTTACACAATACTTATATAAAAAAGAAAGATTTAGTAAATAAATTATTTTAAAAAATAAATTCCAAGGGGTTATTTATTTATTTCATTTATTTATTCCAGAACCCTCACTCTACTAAATCTATTAAAAATTAGTTATGAAAGAAAAACACCCTGAATCAGATCAACTAATCAATCATTTTATGGTACATATAATTTTATGTAATCATTATAGTTAGCATATCCTCGTATACTGAGGGGTAAAAAAAAAATTATTTTTTACTTCATGTATCAGCATCAACATAGGCTAAGGTCAAAGTTTTTCCGATTGCCAACTATTGGCATTGGTTCGAAACGATCGGATAGAGTCTGATTAGTAAGAGATATCTTGAACACTACTGGATATAGATAGCAGATCATCCCAAGGTTCCTTTGGGAAATCATTCTTGTGAAAGCTCATAACTAAACACGTATAATGTAAAATGCTGCCGTACATATTCCTAAAACATAAATCGATCAATAATTGCCGAACAGTAACATTAAATTTTTATTTTTTTTTTATTGTATAAATATTATTTTCATTCAAAACGATTTATAATAGTTATTAAACATCCGCCATTTTTAGCTTTATGTAAAAAAAATACTCTAGATATTTATTAATTTAGGTTTTTGTCTAATTGTTTGCCACCCAAATTCGGTTACAGAATATTAAAATTGTAAGCCACTAATTGTCCATGTATCTAATAGGCATTCTACTATTATACTCGTATATACAAGGTGGGTTAAAAGTAATGTCATAATGAGAATGTGCCATATCTTTTGCAAATGGCGTCAAATGACATTGTGCTTTGACATTTATATTGTAGGCAGATAGAGAGATAGTTTTCAATGGAGCGCTAGACTCCTCCAAATCACCAATTTGAAACCAAAATACCGTAAAACGAGCACAAATGTGCATCAACTCAAGGGGTGTTTGTTTGACCGATATAATTTTTTCAACTTATTGTCATACATTTTGCATTTTCAAATAAGCTCTCCGTTGAAACAGAGCTTATTTATTTTTAATTTCAAACAAAATAGTAGCCAATTGACATGATGACATTACTTTTGCCCCACCTTGCATATCATACGATCATATTTTGATATTCTTCATACTATAAATATAAACAAACAACAAACAGCTCAAGATCAGTGAAAGCGAATTGTATAGGAATATAATTTTGTGTTAACTAATAGTTTTTAATAGTTTTTAGTGTAATTATCATCACATTTAATTTAAGAGTTCAATGGGAATACTTTTGGATTAATATTGTTTGAATGATCAAAATAAATTTGAATGATTAAGATAAATTTGTTCATAGTAGCCCGTATAAAATTCATACATAGCATATTACTCTATGCAGTTGATGAACTTGGCGAAAACAATTCGGAAAAATAATTTTCCAATTTTTAAAAATATAAACATAAAACAATTTGATAAATTTGTATTTGTGTGAAGGCATTAACTTCAACTCTCCCTCCACTTTTATTATTATTATTTTTCTTTTATTATTGATTCTCATATTATTGATATAGAGGTACTCGTAAGTAAGTACGTACGATAAAGTAAAATATGTCGTATTGATTGCATTCAATTATGAAAAAATAAATAATATACACAAACCATTTCCGCATTTTTATTGAGCAAAAATCTATAAATATACAAACATATTTATTTTATTTGTGATAAATGCGTGGGTAGCTAAAGCAAAAACAAAAGAAATTATGCAAAAACAAACAACAAACCAGTTAAATAAATAGAAATAGAATTTAATAGACCAGATAGAATAAATTAAATGCTAATTATTAATAATAAATAATTTCGCTGCTAATAAAATTGGAAACAAAAATAGACTACCACTGGTAGACTGTTTAAAATCTACAAAATAGATTATCTAGGTCAATAAATCAGATAAAATATCCTAAAAACATATATATACTTCATTGGTTAGCTACGTTGAAAAGAAGACGGTATATTAATTAATTCATATGTAACGAACCTTTAAACTGATGTCAGAGGCAAAAAATTACGCGCCAAAATATGGAAAGAGGGGGAGAATGGGAATGGATTAGAAAATAGATCAAACTATTACAAGTCGAGTCGTTATGCATAAAAAACGTTCATGAAACTCGAAATTCAACATTAATTCCATGATTAATAATGACTAATGACGTCACAACCTTTTAATAACATTCAGAACCAATCCATACATAAATTACACACTTACGTAAACTTAAAGCCAATTTAAAAACATAAATATAAATATGGATGATTTAAAATTTTAAGATTTATATAATCAAATTTTAAAATTAAATTTTTATTGTATATAAATAATAATATAAGCAGATTAATCGAGAAATAAGAAAAAGAATTAGAATTTTGTTTTATTAAAGATTATCAAAACATGTTTTGTAAAAATAACAAAGAGTAAAGGAAACTGTGAGTTTTGGTGTGTGAAGCTTATTGTTTCCTTTGTTGTTCCTGTTTTTATTCACAACAATCTTTGGAAACTTTGTTATTAGTGAGTTGAATAAAAAATATTAAATTGAAAAAGAAGAAAAAACATTTGCATTTGCAGTGCATACCTAAATAAAGTTTGTATCATTTATGCGCGCCAAATTTGAATTTATATGTAAAATTGATTGCCATATTGTATGCAGATGAATTGATTTCGAAATTTGTCATTTTTGTTTTAAGAAAATATTTTTTTATTCATTGTTTCTTTTGTGTTAACTATAATTTTTACTTATTTTGTTATTAATTAATTATTATTCTTTTTAGTTATTAAAAAAAATATCATTTAACATTTAATGACATTGATTGATTTTTTTTTTTTAATTTTTTTTTTTTTTAACTCACTACTAATGACAATGATTAATATTAGCGATTGGAATACATACATATATTTACAATATGCGAAATGAATGATCAGTTTGTTATCTAAACATCATATGCTTATGAGCAATTTCATGCCAAAAATATCGAAGTTGCGAAAAATGTTTATATAAACTCGCTCGGTTTTGTCGAAATTTGACGCAATGACCAGTTCCCTGTGGAAATGAACCTTTATGGATTGTCCTATGTGTTTAGGCCAGTAGACATAATTTTAATGTTCATTAGGTTCAAGTTAACTTTTTGTAATCCTGGCAACCCTAAACAGCTAGATTTTCCTATAGTTAAGTTTGAGGAGATAATGGGGGTATTTTGTCATCCTTAGACAATTTACCGAAATTTAAAAAAAAGAGTGTTATTACTAATCGAGAAGCCATAAGGTGCAGACGTCCGACCGCATCAATCAACCTTAGAAGATCTGTTACCAGACGCCGCTATTATATTCAAGACGGAAAATTGAGTTGGAACAGGTACGCCCCAATCATTTTTACAACTTTAATAAATATTGCATAAATACTGTTGCGACTTTTCTTTTTCTTTATGACTAATTCAACTTCCCTCGAGACACCACCTCTTCCGGAAACGAAAAGCCTTTACCCCTTTTCAATAACCCGAGCCCAATAGTTGTCACCAGACTTGGTCCAACACGCTTTGAACGGGGGCAAAGTTGAGCATTATAAGTATTGGAGCATATAAAAATTAACACATGGTTACAAGGTAACATTTCAGGCTACATTTTGTGTGCAGACAGTTGTGTAATTCATCACTAGTGTAAAAAGTTACATTGATAATTATTGAAATATCTGAAGAGATACGCTATGTGATAATTTATTATTATAGTGAAAGTAAAACCGCTGCAAAAACATGCTGAAAAATTCGTTCGGTTTACGGTGAGGATGCTGTGAGTGAACGCCGGACCCAGAAATGGTTTGCTCGATTTCGTTCCGGAAATTTCATTATCAAAGATGCACTGAAATAGCCGATTAAAATTTGCAACAGGTGAAGCAAGATCGACACACAAGTTGCCAGAAGATAGCGAAAGCACTAAACATTATCTGCATGACAGATTTGTGGGTATCAACCGCGCGATGAGCTGTATGAGCTGTACGCCGACACTGACATAGTCAAGCGTATAAAACTCCAGCGGCTTCGCTGGCTGGGTCATGTTGAGCGAAATGAAGAAAGCGCTCCGGCTAGAAGGGTGTTTTATTCGAACCACGGTGGAGGAACACGCAGAAGGGGACGTCCTAATCTCCGTTGGAAAGACCAGGTGCAGGGCAACCTGACTGCACTTGGCCTTATCAACTGGCGCCAGTGCGCGCATAGCAGAAGTGACTGGCGAAGCTTTGTGGAGGCGTCCAAGACCGATCATCGGTTGTAGCGCCAGCTAAGTAAAGTTAGTAAGTATCCGCGAATATTTTTTATATGACCCAATAAGGTTTGGGCCAAAAGGACCAATAAAAGATTTTTAACTTGAGTATTTATAGATTTATGTATGTAAATATAGTCATTAAACGTAATTTTCTAAAAAGTTATTACGTTTTCATTCCTAGTGTATTTATATATTAATTCTGTGGTGTAACAACTGAAGATTTTACATAAATTCTAGAGTAACTTGAGGTCGAATCTGAAGACCGTGTTGCTGCATTAGGTCAGGTTTTCAATATAACGATACATAATCTGTGGTCGCTGTGGCATATTTGGTACTGCTTTGGCCTCCTATGCAAAGTGTCCGGAGTTCAAATCTCAGCACAGGCAAAATCAGAAAGTAGAATAAACAATTTTTCTACGCGGCAATGACAAGCCACAGAGTAAAAATTGCCTATCAAAAAAATAAATTGCTTTTCACTTCGCCATCCGGATTCGGCATAAAAATGTAGGTCCCTTCCACTCATCTACAAATATTACACGCACAACACTGGTGGATGCGAAAGGCTTGGCCTAGGCCATCCATGGGCTGTTGTGGTATTAAAAGAAAAGAAGAACGAAGAAGAGCAACCATATTTTAACTATAGATTTTTTCTACGATGAACGCCGCTACAGCTTTAACTGTTAACTGATTGCTTAAATTTAAATCAGCTATTTGATGTTCAACAATCCAATACAAATTTCGTTTAACTTAGATTCCAGGGTAAAAGGGTATATAAAGGCTGTGATCCTTTTTTGAATAGTTTTACTCAATCACTTTTTTTGCCAATCGAAATATACGCGAAATTATGTTTTGTTTTTATAATTGGTCCACAAATAGAAGAACATTCTCAAACATAGATTGGAGCACCATTAATTATTTAAAAACCAACAATACTTTTGAATTTATCATATACAAATGTAATAAAAATGTTTAATTTTTTCTACGCTGAATTACTCCTCAAAACAGAAAAATATTTATAGTTCTACCAAGCTCAATTATTCTCGGATTCAATGACATAGCGATACTCTCTGAAATGTAAATATCTGCATTGCATTTTTCATAGCCGTTAACAATAAACATAATTTCAATAAAGAAATAATAAGCAAACATTGAAAAGAAACAATTAACACTTGAGCATACTCAAAAACTGGAAAATTTAATCAATTCAATATGTTCTGAAATTATATAAATTTTCTTTTATGGTACAACACAAAACGTATGCATTTGTTTGTTTTAGAATCAAAAGGCAACTTTAAAGTTAATTTTTTTTAAATATTTACCAACAATTTCTTGTACTACCTTTTTGTATTTACAAAACTCGAACTTCACTTCAAATAAATAATAAATAATTGTAATTTCGAATAGTTTTACTAAATCACTTTACTTTCACTAGGAATTCACTTTTCACTTCACTTCCTTTAGATGCCACTTTTATTTATGCTTATCCTCGCAAAACCTAATAACAAATAACATAAAATTGATTTTGAAATTACTGTTAAATTAAATATTTAAATTTCTTCTTTGGCTTTTCAAGTTTAAAAAATGTTCGCGTTGTGGTGCCGATCAAGGCTCGATATCAACTGAATTCAAAAGTAATTTCGCAGCAAAACAAAACTGCTGGCAAAACTATTGTGAAAAATGTACAAATAGAAACAGAAAAATTAATAATAACAAACAAAATGTTGAGATACAGTAAACATTCATATCCACGTAGGTGCTCCCTCGTGCACTCGTACTACGTTGTCGGGTTGTCGGAATTTGCAGAATTTCATTTCAGTGGAGCACGCAATTATTGAGCGTACTGTGACGATCGGCAGGCACTAACAGCGCGTGAGAGAGGAAACACATTACAGTTACAGAGTGAGAGAAGGGTATGTAGCAGAGCAAAAAGTTGAATAAAATCTGTTGACCGAATCAATCCCCTGTTCTTCCGCTCCCCATACAGCCCGTCGAGCACAACTGTTCTAAGGTGAATTTAATTCTTCTTTATGATATTGTATCCATTAACAAACAAAAAATTTATGGCTTAAATAAAAATCGGTTCAACTGTTCGTATTTCGGCACCATAAAAAAAAAAACGGTAAATATTTGAAATTATAAAAATGTTACCATGTAAATGCTAATGAACCAAGCAAAAGCTGAGACAAGAGGGCAACACCATCTAACAAACTGTGGAGCGCCACTCACTGTTTAAGTATTTTATCGCTCTGTTGCTGCGAGCATTTTTCATGATTCACTCTTTTTTCACACATTTCGTCACCGACGTTAGCTAACTGACTCTGACAAATAAACAAGCGAGCTACGCGAAACAAGTCCTGGGAAGGGCTTGTTAATAAGAAATAATATTTTTATTACTTTTAATTTTCTTTTTAAGAAACAAGTCTTTCTTATTTGAAATACAATTCAATTCAGATTATACCAATTTCATTATCATTACATGACAACTTAATAAATTAATAAATTTGCCTAATTGCCAATTTATAATTGTAACAGAGTTCAGGAAATATGTTTATGGTAACAATAATTTAAATGCAAAGTAAAATGCTTAGCTTAATTCTAAGAACTGCTATTAAAGAATTGCTGTCTACTACTACTGTCAGGCGTTGGCACGCTTATCCGGTATTGCGTATTTGGTTTATGCTTGTTGTTGTTGTTGGTTGTTGGCTGCCAACATAGCTCGAGCCCCTGCTGAAGATGGTGATGTTAGTGGTGGCGCTGGTGTAAGTGATGTCAGTGTTGACAGGTGCCACATTCTGTAATTTATTATTTTTACTCTCTCTCTCTCTCTCTCTCTCTCTCTCTCTCTCTCTCTCTCTCTCTCTTCGTCTCTTGATATTAACAAACACACACACACACACGCGAAATACTCATAGCTCTGCAATGGAATTGGAATTCCAATGGTTGAACTTTGTCTGACGCCGCCGCACTATTCTATGACGACAGCATCATAATATTTTTTTTTAATTCTCTTAACATATACAAAGCTATACTTAAACGCTTTACTTGAGTAAAATTAAACATAGTAAAATGACTTGTATTAATAAAAATTTACTGTTAAATGGATTTACTACGTACTTCGTATGTAGTATGTGTAAGTATGAAGTTTATTAATATCGTAAGGGTGTCAATATTTTATTAGTAGTGCGTTGGCCTGCTACACAGAGTGTCCAAAGTTCAAGTCTCGGCACAGACAAATCAAAAAGTAGAAAAAAAATTTTTCTACGCCGCACTTGGCAGGCAATGGCAAAACTACAAGAGTCAAATTTTTAGATCTGTGTAGCGAGAACAGGGATGAGATTTTGAACCGAACTGCCACTGAAGAAGAAACTTGCGTTCTTCGTTGTATGTCTGATTCAAATCAGAAGTCAATTCGGGGCCCATTAAAAGGCGTAGCAACCCTACGAAGTTTAAATCTACTGTTTTTTTTTGGGGATACGTAAATAATTTTGTGGACCGATTATAAAGGAAAAGGAGTCAACATCATATGCGGTTCCTATGCCAACCTACTAGAAAAATTAAAAGAAAAAAGGAGGGGAAAAGGGATTTGCTTTTACTCGACAATGCGAACCGTTCACAGGAGCCATATTGCTATGGCTGGCTTATTGAGATGTGGGATTGGTAAAACTGATCAGATCTGGCATCCTCGGATTACTATTTAGTCACAAAATTCAAACAGAGAGCTTCGGGGGGAAAAATTTACCGATGTTAAAGAAGTGAAATCGGCACTTTCAGCCTATTTTGAAGGACTTGACAAATAATTATTATTTTTCGTATGTGTATGTATAGTAAGTAAATAAATTATTTGGGAGATGGGAAAAATGTTTAACATTTAAGAGCTAACATATTAAAGAAGAAAAATAATAAATTGTTATAACTTTGGTATATCATAAATATCAAAGATGATAGTAATGATAGATGATAGATGATAGTAATTCAAATGAAAATTTGAATGTGAGTATGAGTCTATCAAGTACATAGTGTAACTGTTATGTTTCTTTATTTGCTAAATTAATTATAAATATGTAGAAATCAAGCATTTATGGTCACAAATTAAAAAGCAGAGAATAATCTATTCAAGATCCGATTAATTCTATAATTCGATCGGTTTATTTTTGCAAAATTAAAAGAGACAAAATGTTAAAAATATTTAAAAATCAAGTTGAGATTTTCTTATTAGTCAAATGGTTTTCGGGAAGTTTTTATTGATTTTTAAAGAATGACTAACTTGGTACATTTAAAATAATCTAAAAAAGATTATTCGAATAAATAACTTTCGTTGAAATTTGATTGGTTCTACATTTTTGTTTGAATAATTGGTATAAGAAACAGTCATGATTAGTTCCAAATAGTTATTGAAAACGTGCTCAGCATTCGACTGAGGGTCTGATTATAATTTTAAGTTTCCTTTGCTTTGAATAATATTCGCATTGAAAAATTAACTGTTAAACAATATACATAAATAAAAACAGTATGTAACGAAATAAATTTCGAAAATACTGGTGTGAAAATTATATTTGTAATTAGAAAACTAAAATTTGTTGTTTACATAAAGTTTTTAATAGAACCCAGTTTTTAATACCCAAATTAAAGAGTTTTTAACAGAAATTCAAAAATACTTTCTTATAAGGAACTTAAAACACTAATTTATTTCAATAAGGACTTGGTAAATTTTGATACAAAATTATATTTTAAACATTAATATAGAGTATAGCCTCCTTTTGCATCAATAACAGCTTGGATTCGCTTAGGCATGGTATTAACAAGTTCTTCGCGCTCTTTTTGGGTTATCGAACCACAAAAACTTTTTCACCGATAAAGCAACCCCATTTTATCTATCGGCAGGTTCCAAGATAAACCACAAGTTTTCGATCGGAACTTTGAAATGGCCATTCCATTACTTCAACATTCTTGCTTTCAACGAATTGTGCTGTCTTTTTCGCCTTATACATCAGTTATCAAAATATTCAGGTTGTATGATCTCAACCGGTGAAAAATTTTCGACTTGCCGGTCTGACAACTTGCGAATGTTATGAGGTTGACTAGAAGCTTGGCAAATCTCGTCTATGTTTCATGCAAATTTACAAGTAAATCTTCTGCCCTTCTGTTTCGTTGATCGTCTGATGCTGTATAATCTGAGGACCTTCGTCTGTACTCAATGACATGATTGTTGGTGCAATTATTTGCATTTGCCATTGATGTCATTTCTCCGCATTAGTCTTTGCAAGTTGTTTTTCAATGAAATTCGAATAATGATGTGCCTCAAGTTGCTTGCGAAGTCTACACTTTCGCGATCTCTCGGAGCTGGTTTTTGGATTTTATCGTGACACAATCGCGATTTGTATGTGCCTCGCGTTTGTTTTTTTTTCAGACTATACTCGCTCATTCTTTGAGCTTTAGAAAAATCTAACTATTTTGTTTGAAATGTAATAATTTTTGTTTGAAATGTAAAATTTTACTAGAAACTGATGGGCAGCGCCCTCTATCAATCGAGTATGATTCATACTCAGAGCCCTATATCAATCAAGTAAGCTGCAAAAAACTTTAAAAATTAATATATCACACAGATTATTTGCTCAACTTTGTTACATACTGTAAATGGCCACTATCACAATTAGAGGCGCTAAAGCGTATTCACGCACTCATTTATGGTACAAGCAAAACACATTTAATAATACGAATATTTACATTCTCCTGAATGCGTACGAGTAGGTACTTACTTAAATAGCTGACTAATTTTAATTTCTTTCGAATTCCTATCATGATTCTCAGAACCACTCATAAAAAAATAGATACGAGTATACTTAGTGGTGCTAATTTGCGAATTTATGGTGTGGATTCATTATTCTTCGCTTCATATGAATTAAAAAAAAGAAAAGTTTATTCATTTTTTAGTTTGTGTGTCAATTCAAAAATATTTTTGTTTATAACAAATAAATGATTCAATAAATAAGAGTATTATGCCAAATGAGCTTTTGGAAGAAAACATTTTGAGGTTTGCTTACTGTGATTTTTTTGTGCGTTTTAAATAAATAAAATCGTTCAAAATGCGAATAAAAAAATAAACAGAAAGTTTGAAAGAATCCCAACATGAAGATATTGAGGATAATCATCATGATGATAATGAATGAAAAATTGCTGCATAATCAAATGAGGTTGCTGTTCGGTGTTGACTTGATTTGGATCTTGCGATGTCGATATTTGTTTTGAGATAGTCTGTGCAAAACGTGAAACGTCTTAGTATTGCCAAAGAAGGCAAGCAAACTATGTAGAAATATAAGAAGATAAGCTCTAAAGTATTTTTATCAACTATTAAAAGTTAAGATGGAAATGAGAAGTAGCACAAGATGAGGGGGCCGTGGGATATAAGTATGAACATATGTATACACTATATACATATAGATATGTATTTAGAAGATGCAAAAGGCTTATGGAAACTACCATAAAAACCATAATCGCTCAGAAAATTTTAAAATGTAGAAGGTTGTGGGTATAGCCAGTAATGTGAAAAACTGTTGATACTAACGAAATTGTTCAGACGTTAGACTTTAATAGAACGGTCGTAGAAGACGTCATGCCTTCAATATGGAAACAGATCTTGAGGTAAGGAGGTCTTTATAAAAATTAAAAAAAATTATTTTAAATTGTTTGTTATTTACTTAAATTGAAGTTACATAATACTTTTGCTGTCAAATAAATAACAATGCGAATGTTGTTTATCGGCAAAAAATAAACCACAAGTGTGACATACACATCGTACTCGTATGCGATCATCAATAATAGCAGCAGCATCCATAAGTACGAACACGGGCGTTAAATTAAACTCCAACGCAAACGCTAGCTAATGCCAACATAGGCTAACTACTTATATTTATTACATATATTGTTGCAATTAATGATGACAACAATTGGCAACAGCAAAAACACGAAAAAGCTACATCTACTTAGTAGAGAAGAAGAACAACAACGTACTAACGAGTATGTAAAATAAAACGACAAAAAGTATTTTAACTACGTAAGCAGATAAAGTGTTCTGCGATGATAAAAACGAATTTTTGTTTATGTAACATGAAAAACAGAGAAAAATGAGATCATTTTATTTAATATCTATCTGCATACATACCTATAATTAAGAAAATATTTACGTATGTATGTAAAATACTTTAACAACAAGAACAACAGCAAGAAACACAAATATTTTCCAAAAAAAATATGTGATGGAAGTACTTATAAATATGAATGTTTAATAATATAATCATGAAAGAAATATTATTAATAAAACACTCAAGAGCATGTATTGTATTAATGATAGCAATACTTATACACAAAAAAATTGGGCGTTGAAACATTTAACGAGCATAAACCAAAATCATTAATTAGATAAAATTATTTACTAATTACGCAAATATTTCCGAATATCATACATGTGGTTCAATTTGCAGTAAAGTTGTAGAGGTGGGACTGTCATCTTGTTCTCTGGGTATCACCCGATAGTTTTCTATAAGAAATATTTTTCCCGCATTCAAATATGGTAACTTTTGTAAAATCCAACAAAACGTTGCATCTAATCATATATTTAATGTGGTACCCCTTTAATTCTGGTTCTAGTTTTTTTTCGTCGTGTGGCGCAATAAAAAAGGACATGGAAAAGCGTAAAGGCTTGAATGTTCATTAAATTTTTATGAAAAAAGACAAACTAAAAAGTTATAACGATTTTTAGCGTTCGGAGCTATCCGGTGAAACCTATCCAACCTTATAAGAAATTAAGAAATGCTTATTAAATAAATAATCCCAAAGAGAAAGGCGAATATATGTTAGTGGGGCTACAGTTGGTCAAAATTAATCGCTACACATCGAAATCATTGGAAAACATATATAAATCATAAAAGGTATACCAGGCTGAAAACTCTTGATTTCAGAAACCCCCTAAATTATTTGCAGCCTAATTGAGTTCACTAATTTGGACTTTTAATTTGTAATTAGTTTAGGTGTTTTCATCAGAGCACACTTACACCCGAAGACGGCTCGTTTTCATACCTTGTGGGTTCAAAGTAAACGATTTGTAATTTTCAATCCTTCCCAGAAGTTATTTACGACATTGATTTACACATAAACCTATATAAACTAAGTTTTCCTATCACCCTCATTTTATACGATGTACGGTTTTGGATACCTACTCCACTACCCATGTAGGTACATACATCAAAATCATGAAGGTGTAGTTATTTCAATTTTACGATCTGCAATGCTTTATTTCTTTTATAAATACCAGTGAAAATTATAAGTTCTTAATAAATTTGTAAAGAACGAGTAACTAAACAAAGAATAATAAATTTAAAAATGAATGCAACTTCAAAATTACTTTGTCAATAAGAAAACAAAATAATATCGTACAAGAATGCGAAATACAATCTTGAGTAAATCATAAATTTTATGACAATGATCCAATTTTTATGAATGATCTTAAGATCGTACGAAACTAGGCGCAACGGAGTGACAAAGCAAACCAAAACAGCTAAAAATAAAGTAAACGATTAATAGATCAGATTTCATATTTCCGCAATGATACTATGTAATTGGCCAATCATTTAGTTATATGGTAGGCTTATAACATTGACAACAGTTGCGATAATGAAATAAAGAAAAACGTGTTACGAGGAGGAACGGCACGAACGAATAGTCTAGAGTATCTCCAAAACTCATGTAAAGTATCATATGTATTATAAAAGAAATATATATTTTGCTTATTGCATATGAGTCACGAGTCAA
This sequence comes from Palloptera scutellata, assembly GCA_958295655.1. Taxonomy (NCBI): domain Eukaryota; kingdom Metazoa; phylum Arthropoda; class Insecta; order Diptera; family Pallopteridae; genus Palloptera; species Palloptera scutellata. The sequence continues at coordinate 41,301,893 of OY282451.1, forward strand.
TAAAGTAGACGATCTGTCAAATTCGTATGGTGACTGGACTTACTCATTACAATAGTGGATATCAGTATGCACAAACAAAAAATGGTAGACAGTTTGGTGACACATCGTCATAAGCGATTAAAACTTAATTGCAGTCATCTCAGCAGTAAGAGACGCCCACCACCGACCAAACAAATATTTACATACATATGTACATACTCGCAAGTATGTACAAATATGCGCCTTTAATAGTAATTGTTCACTGGGTAATGGTGTCAATGCATTTTAAGAGGGATGAAGTCACATTTTTATTTATTTTAATTAAGTACATGAATATTTATTTTATTTAAATGAAACCTTTCGGGGTATAGTCAAGAAAATGTTAGAAGTGGGATCAGACTTGTATCAAAAAATAAAGTACTCCGTACTTGCTCTACAATTACTATAGAAATCCAAATCTTAATCCAAAGCCATAAAGCATTAATAGACAAGAAATAGAAATAACTATGACTTAATTTTTTGCGTCAGAGATTATGACAATCGTACTATTTTAAGTAAATAAGTATTTACTGATAAGAATAATTATAATAATTCATTTGCAATAAACATCAATTGGAAATAAAAATTTATTTTATAATATGTCCGGCATTATACAGTGCGCTATCTAAAATGCGAATGGCAATTTTTCAAGTTAAAAACTTTGGAATTTTCCCAAAGTTGGTTTATTTTTGGGATATCTGAAATTTGATTTTGAACAAGGAAATTTTCTGATTTCTGATATATGTATATATAAGTAGTATCAGGAGCTCAAAGTGGTCGCCGTAGCATAGTTGGTAGTGCGCTGGCCTGCTACGAATAGTGTCCGGGGCACAGACAAAATAAAAAATTTGAAAAAAAACAATTTTCTACACGGCACATCCACTGCAAAAGTAAAGATTCACCGTTCGGATTCGACATAAAACTGTAGGCCCCTCCATTCATGTACAAATATAACAGGCACAGCATGAGTGGATGCGAAAAGCTCAGCCTAGGCCCTGCATGGGATGTTGTGCCATTAAAAGAAGAAAATAAGAAGAATCAGTAGCTCAAATCGAAGGTAAGGTAAAGGAAGAATATAAAAATTTTAATTTTTCCGCCGCCAGGGGGCGGGTAATCAGTCATAATACTAGGAAGCATTTACATGGCAGATATGATAACAAATCATTGGAATGCATTTGCAATTGAGCTATATTATTGTCAATACCAAATACGAGTAATTTGTTGATACAAATCAAGATAAAATCTTCACATTCACAGACAATCAAAATATAGTTTTAAGAGTTGTAAGCCAAAAAAAAAACAAAAGGTTGAAAAATAAATATATTTCTTTGTTTTTTGCAGTGGGTAAGAGATATCCAACAAATTAATCGGACATGGGGTTTTCTTACTGAAACGGAAATAAGGCATTTAAGCGGAGTATTTGTTTATAAATATTTTCATGGGGATTGCCGAGTTAATCATTTAAGTTCATTAAATATTTCATTATTCATAGTTAATCATTCTAAATTCATATTTTAAATATGAAGACGATCTTAGAGGATTTTAATTTTTTTGTATTACCATTTATTTGCGTTCCTTCCCTTCAAATTTCAGATAGGGTGTTGATTCTGGATATGCAACCTTTCCATTGAATATGAAAAACCCCATGCATGCAAAATGATGTGTAACTTATTTATTTAAACGTTAATAAAGCTGTTAAACGTGAAGAAAAATTCTTAGAAATTTTGTATCCACTCTCATTATTTGAGTCATATTTGGGCAGCCTCTAAAAATGTTTACCTCAATTTTTTATACTTAACACCATAAATTGCAATAGATAAATTATAAAACATCTACGTGTCGCCCTCTCTCCTACGGCAAGAACAGTGCAAAAATCTCCATTTTCACGATTTCACTTGTAGATGATTGAGGACGGGTGTGGCAAAGGTCTGATCGCTATAATTTGTTGTCAAATTCAAAATTTTCCGTAATTAGAAAAGGTTTTCTATTGTTCTGTATTTAATGACTCTTGAGAGAAAACTAATTTTAAAAGCAATAACTCTGTTCACGTACTTTTCCAGTAAAAACTTGCAGGGAAAGAGTAAAACGAAAATCAAGTAAATAATTCTTACAAAGAAAAAAATATACTGAAAAAGTGAACAATTATTTAGCGCTAAAAAAGTTATTTAGTTGTGATTTTCATATTAATTAAAAAACAAGCGCTCTCGATCACCATTAAAATATTTGCAACAGTAGTCTTTCGACTTTTATCACCTTCTTTCTTTCGTCCTGTACTGACTTCCTCACCAAATCGCTTTTCTCTTGCTGCTATAGGTAATATAGGTAATAATTTTTAATTTTATTATGACACACTTGCATTCACAATTACCTACATTTTCAACATCACTAATATAGCTTTTTCCTATCATTTTTATTAAAAAACTATCAATACACTTCTTCACTTCACTTAAGTCTTCACTTAAAAAGTTAGGCTGTGGTTATATTCAAAGTTTACTCGGCGAACACCATGCAATTGTTGTTGTCCGAACACGAAAAAAGAGCTTTTACTCACTCTCACACCGAACACGATATGCTGGGTGAAATGGACACCGAGCACGCCGAGTATTCAGGGTGTCACTGAGATATTCTACAAAAAAAAAGAACAAAAATGTATGTAAAATTGAAGGAAAACATGCAAACCTGTACATCATTATTTTCATATGCACAAAAGCGAAGTTGCGAATTTTTTTAGTTTTTAAAAGTGTATATTAAAAATATTATTCCATGAAACTATTAAAGAAAATCATATTATTTTCATAATTTTACTATTAATTTCACGCTCCATATTAATAAAATCGTTTAAATTTGTTGATATCCCATTTAGTGTCGCCGTTGCGCAAAAAATTGTATTACAAAAATAACCGAATTTCGACAAAAAGCAACTCCGTAACGAACACCAACGTAACCACGACACCCAGCACGAGAGTAAAATTTGATGTGTTCGTCGAACAGCGAACACCAGTATAACCAGCAGCTTAGCAAGACAAAATGCTTGTTACTTTTTGATTTTTGAGAGTTTAAATAATTTTTTCTACTAGTAGAAACTTAAAGCTACTTTTTTCTCTAACTTTCTAAGCTATCACTCTTGCTCTCCTGTTTCAAGTTTTTTGAGTACGTGAACACTTTACAACGGTTGCCACATACTAAAAAAAAAACTGTACCACATGGGAAAAAGGAACCAATTTTTTTACATAAGTATTTATTTTTTATTTGATTTTTTTTAATAATTCGTATATATAATTCGTATACTACTTTTTGAGATCTTGAAAACTGCATTAAACACACAGCAAATAAATAAAAAAAAAAGTTAATGCTGGATTTTAGCGCTAAAACAATGGCGTATTAAACTTTGACATATCTATATTAATAAAGAATCTTGTGTCTCTTTAATTAACATATTTCCGAGTTTTTTCTTTTTTTGGATTGCACATTTTGAGCTCAGTCAGTTACGTCTTTTTAGTATCTAAAAACATTTAAATTTTTCCTTTTTCAACAAAAAGTATTTTGAAAATATGTTCACAATTCTTAATTAATATAAAAGCTAACTTTACTCACAAAATGTAACAAATTTTTAAAAACATGTACCAAGCACAGAAAAGTGGAAACCGTAATTTAAAACTAAAAACTTGCATTAATTTGTAATTTGTTTTTTGTTCGTTAACAGATGAACAGATCGAACAGACAGACACACAAAAAGTTCGGGATATATGACAACAATAGCTAAAATTTTGTATGCCTTTATTGGAGTTTATATTATTTTCGAATTTAATAAAAAAAAAGTGTGAAAAATTTGTAATTTATTTCTGTCGAAAACGTACTAAAATTCCTTTATTTTAAAAATTAAATGAGCTATGGCTGAATAAGCTTCTTGTACATATACCATAGATTAAACCTTTATTTAGGGAACTTGGGTAATACATTTTTTTCTTTCATTTGCCTTTATATTTTTGCTAAATTTTAGAAAATGGGTCTAAAAAATTGGTGGTCGCTGTGGCGTAGTGGTAGTGCGTTGGACTGCTGCGCAGAGTGTCCGGGGTTCGAATCTCGGCACAGGCAAAATCAGAAAGTAGAAAAAAGAAATTTTCTACACGGCACCACCTCTTGGCAGGCAATGGCAAACCTACAAGAGTAAAAATTGCTATGACAAGCTTTTCACTTCGCCGTTCGGATTCGGCATTAAACTGCAGGTCCCTTCCATTCATGTACAAATATAACACGCACAACATGAGTGGATGCGAAAAGCTCGGCCTAGGCCCTCCATGGGTTGTTGTGCCATTAAAAGTAAAGTAAGTCTAAAAAATTAAATATTTTGGACTTTATAGGCAATAAAGGACCTTATTTTATTGAGTTTATTGTTAGTAAAATATCGTAGACTTATATTTATTGCAAAATATTGAAGTAGATTAAAAAAAAAATAGTTTTTCTTTAAAATTATCAGAATTTTTAAACAATTTTAAGTGCAAATATCTCACAAGCCTTACGCGAAAGACTGAGTACGCCATCGTGACACCTTATAAACTTTATAATCATAAGGTGTATGGAACGACTGACACATAAAAAGGTTAAAATTTTATGATTAGTATTATGAATGCATAATTGCTCAGAGGGTCTTTGCCTTTAGAATGCGATATTATTTTAGTAATCTATAATATTTCGGAGTAATCTATTCATGATGGCGAATGGTTATCTTAGTGTTTTAAATTTTTATTGATATTTAATTTTGCACTTGATCATGAAATTTGGTTCTTCAATTTCAATTCCAAATTTGTTTGTTCATGCAATCAAACATTTCGACACTTGAACAATAATCAATCTATTTACATATAAAATTCCTTGTATAAATTCCAATGGAGCTTATGTCATGCGATACAATTCAATGGAAATTATTAAAAATATGCCAGAAATTCTACATACATACATATGAACCGTACGCGCTGGTGTAGAAGAATGTACGTAAGTAAATAAATACATATGGGCATATAAAGTTATTAGTAGTTTTAATATAGAGTTCAATTTGCTCGTAAAAATTCATTAATAAGTAGGTTCACATGATTGGAATGCAAAATGTTGTTTGTTGAGTGTTTCTGTTTTATTAGATTTTTCAATGTGAATCGAGTGTTAGCATGTCACAAAATAGGTGGCCGGCCCTGGCCGGTCGTAGCTGTAGCGTTCGCGGTGTTTGCTGGCTCTGGTTGGCTGGTGTTTGTATTATGTATGCACCTAGTATATTCTGATGGATGGAGAGAAACTTCCCGCCTTTTCGATTCAACCAACATTGCACGGTGAACATTTGTTTTTCAAGATCAATTCAATCGATGACTACAGCGAGAATTCTCGATTTTTTTTAACATGAAATGCTGTAATATGTGCATGAAAATGTATGTGAATAAGTGTTCTCGAAATTGAATGATTCGATGATTGATCGTATCAATTGTAATTTTCTCATAATTTCTTAAAGAACATAGAACAAGATTGTAAACATGTCGAAAATATGCATAAGTAGGTCAAGTACTTACTCGAGTACCTACTCGAACATAACAGAGTTGTAAACTATATGCTGAAGAAGAATGTAAGGTATAATCAAAGTTATTCCCAATTATAGCGAAAACAAGAATAATAACTACTTGTAGTTAGAGCTTCCTCTAAAGGAATAAAAATTTGAAATTTGAATGGGGGCCTGCGGCTCCAGTAGAACAATTTATATAACTTTTTTAACATTATGTTAGTTTAGCATTACAAGTTTATACCAAATGGTTTGGGATTTGTAAATGTTAAGAGTCAGTGTCTTTTAATTCAGGACTTCAAGTCGATAATTTGGCAATCATGGTATATAAGTATGGTCATTAACGATAAGCTATCAAACTCTATTTTAAAATTATACTAAATTTGGTGAAAAATATCAACAGTTATTTGTTAAACTGTCAGCGAAAACATATGTGAACAATAATAAATCTAAATGAACGACTTTTTGCTGTCATGGTTGCTGTCCAGCACCACCAGCAGCAATTTTAAGCAAATTGAAAATTGTGTGAATGGCATTTTAATAACAAAACGATCGATCACTAAATATCAATTGTTAATAATACTTCGCACACTATTTGCATATGGATGTAGAGGATTCGATATCGCATGATATCGCATTACAGTAATCCCCGTTTAAGTACCCCAACTGAGGCACTTTTGATGTATGTAGTTAAGCGGGGGGGAAGGCAATTAAAAGGGGGAATTACTATGGATATTTGCAGAAGAAGGTAGCAAATTGCAAGCACTACTTAATCGAGAATGGCACTTAAAAGGGAGATACTTAACCGGGGTTTACTGTAAGCATAAACAAAATCGTTCCAATTCCATCAACAATAAATACATTTTATGTACAGTGCACGAGTTGTTGGCATTCGATTGGTCATGCCAGCCACACCCTCTCAAATAATTGCCGATGGTCAAGCGCCATTCTGCATCTTGATTAGTAACTGCTGCATGCAGCAATCAATGCCACTTGCAACTTTACTTATTTGTTTGCTATAGTACCAGGTACTTGTGAAAATGTAATTAATTAATATGCAAACAATTTCGCTTTCGTTTAATTTCTGTTTCAGCACACTCGCTGGTTGTTTTGTCTTCTAGTTTGTAGTACTTCATGTTTTTATCATTTTGACATTTTGAAAAATCATTTCTTCAAAATGTCACTTTTTCATTTTTATGACAATGACATGCCAACATTTATGTCATGCCTGCGTATTTTATGAGATTTATTAGTACTATTGAACTTACACTCATATTTAAAGCAAAGCGTCGTGGCTGTCGGTCGCTATACATAAAGTAATATTGTACAGCCGCAGTAGCGATTCAAGATTAGCGAACGTTAAGTTTAAATTGCCGCACATTCAATGCAAAATGGATAAAAAACATTTATAATATTATTATATTATAATAAAAATGGATTATTTTTATTGTAATTTGTATATGTACATATATACATATAGTTACCTTTATTTGCTCAAGCCCTAACACACATTCTTAAAAGTTGTTCAGAAGAAATAAAAAACATTTTGAAACCTTAATATTTGGAGTATACAAAATTGAATTTTGATAAATCCCATGAAGTTCACGTTTCAGCTCGTGTCACACAACACCCCCGAAGGCTTATATGTCGAACTATTTGCCGAGCCGTAAAGTCTGACTCAAGTAGTGACTGAAGTGACGAATATTCCGTGCGTCGCAGGGCAAGCGCAAAACGTCCTTGACCTGTTTGTCACTTTTCGTCATGACGGACATGATATAAGTGTCCCGGCACCTCTTGATAACTGGGGCCACTATACCATTTTAGCATCCTCTCTGTATTCGTTTTTGCGACCGTTACGCAATATTTTCAATATTTCATATATCCCAAGTGTGTTTCAGTCTCGTTACAAAAAAAGCTAATTTTCAACTCGTTTCTAAAACGGGTAAGTTTACAGACCCTGCAAATTATCGCCCTATCGGAATTTGTTCTACACTTTGTAAGGTCATGGAGAGTGTTGTAAACTTCTACTTGGTTAAATATCTAGAGTAGAAAGAATCGCTTAATGAAACAAGGGGCAACGTTATTTATTTTGCTAGTTAGTGACAACACCTATCTGCAATTTTATTGCACCACCGACCATTTATTTAGGATGCAAAAGTGGGTTGTCCAAAAAAAATATAACATGCTATTTTGAAGTTTTTCCACCTTAGTGCCTTCAATAATCAATTCTTCCAAAACAAAGAGCGTTAGATTTAGATTCGTCATACCAAAAATCACCCAAATAAACATATTCCTCCTCATAGTTTGATTCATTGGTTCTAGTTTGCTGACTATTGTTTTTTCCTGAATCAGATCGTGAACTGATCATATAATGCTTTACTTTAGTCGTTTACTTGAAAGTAAAAATATTTTCAAAGTTTAGTTTATTTCCACAAGAGCTGAGAATTGGTTAAGTGGAGAGTTCTTTGTCTAGTTCTACAAAGATTCAGCTTCTGAAATACATTGCTTATTTTTTTTTATTTGTCATTGAAGAACATGGTAGGATAAACAGACTAAACTCTTCTAACAAAAATCTTTAAAAATTTTCTAATATTTATTTTGCAAGGGTTATAGAAATCCGATTTACATATAATACAATTCGTTTCGCTGGAAAATATTTAATTTTCATTAAAGAAAAATATAATTTATTGCTGGGCAAAAATGTTGCATATATATTTTTCTGAACATATACTTTAAATTAAACTTTAATAATTTACAGTATAAACGTATTTAAATTAAAAAATAAATTAATTTAAAATACAAAACTACAAACGAAATTGTGTGATTACATTCCCACTCTCATTCTCCTTCCTTCTTCCTCCCACATATCAATCTTCCTTCCATTCAATACAATGCTCTGCATTCATAGTGGTACACCCTGTGTATTGAATGTATCAATAATAAAATTCTTTAACTAGAGATTTATGAAAAAAGTGCCAACAAAGTTATGGGCTGACGAAAAAAATTAATGTTTTCTGATTAACCACATACCATTTTTTAAGCTGTTATATATTTTTCAACATTATTTGCTTATAATTTTTATCACAAATTTATATCATGTATTTTTTATATTGTTCTTTGTGAATCAAAGTGGTTCTATTTTCTGAATAGATTAATCATACATTTCACAGTGTTTTACTGATTGCGGCTTAATGTTCGGCCTAATCAGTATTTAAAATATGATTATTGTTAAAAAAAAACACACAAAATATACACAAATATAGATTAAACTTCTTTGAGTTCATATCGCCCAACGACAATTTCAACATCAATTTCTTTAACCGCCAAAATCTTCAAATGATTTGCTGTCAGACCATAAATCTTCACAAAAATATTCATAATTCAATTTGACACCCAAACTGTGCAGATTACATTTCCTTGTTATATTGTTCTTGTGAATATTTTTTGTTTTTTGTTTTAACATTTAAGAGGATTGCAAGGTTGGTTTTTGTTTGCCGTTTGCGAACATCACAGATTTTCAAAATTATTACGCACTTCCGTTCGTCATCACACAAATTGTCAAAGATGTGAAATGATGAAATTTTTTTTACCTCTTATCTTTTGCCTTAGGCGGCCAAGACCGATCATCAGTTGTAGTGTCAGTTAAGTAAGTAAGTAAGTATCTTTTGCCTCATAATAATGATTTTTGCGATTTCAATTTAATTCGCATATTTATATTCAGCCAGTATAGGTCGAGGTTGACTTCCACACGGGTTGAGACAATCTACAAAAACTTAAGGTGAAGCCTTGTTTATCTGAAAACATTGCAATATTTTAATCAATTAACTAAATAAATGCCGCCATTAGAGATTTAACTGTACACAGTCAATATTAATTATTTTATGGTAAAATCCACTGGTAGTGAATATGTGAAAATAAAGTTTGATGCCAAACTTTATTTTCATGTGTTGCCGATCTTAAAATTTAATTTATACAAGCAAAAATTATGTGAATTGCTCAAACAAAAAAGAACAAAAAAAAAAAAACAACAACAACAACAGCAGCGAACTCAAACACTCAGCAACCTTGATCAAATATATTGCATATAAATTTATTATGAATTATTATTGAAAACTTTTTGGCGAATTCTGTTTTTTCCAAAAGCAATACAATAAATATTTGTTTATGAAGGAATTTATTGAGTAAAAGAACAAGAAACAACTCATACATTTCCCCAAAACAACAACATAGCATCACTGAATGCGAATAATTGCAACTGTCAATTTTCGATTGAAGACGAAAATTGACATTGAAAGTTGCAAATGTGTGGCATCACTGAGAGAGACTTAAATTTAATTAACGACTGAATGCTCTTTTTCATGAATTGAATAAAAATTGTTTGATCTCAGGCGAAAATAACAACAGCAACTATGTCTGTAAGTATTTTGAAGAATACAATAAAAATGCGATGAATAAGAAGAGGGCAATAAAAGTGTGAATTGAATAAAGGGGACATTTATTTAAGTTGGCATTTCTCATTGTTTTTGATTTTTGACAGCAAAAATTTCTTTTTTGTTAAAGTTGTACGACATTGAAATTGCTGATCTTTACGCATACAATCAAATATCGTTCATAAATTCTTTGTCATTCTCCAATTTCAAGAAGGAATTTTGCCGATCCATTTTTTGACATAAACAATTTGCCAGATACTTTACTTTGCAAAAAGGTATTGGTACACATTTATAATTTGACAGTCTGTTTATTTGCTTGTGTTCACTTAATTTATTAATGTAATTTCCGGGTTACGATTTCTTTCAAATGTTGGGGGCTGTGAGATGAGTCAAATGTTTTACAACACAAGTGTTGTACATTTCAAATCCAATTTGATTATTTTAAAAATTTCTTCGTATGTAGGACATGCACACTCATCCATTGTCGGAAGCGAAATTCTTGCTTTTAAATGTTATTATGAAAATTACTTCAGGGTTTATTTCGGTTAAAATTATCCAAATTTTTAGTTTACATGGTGTTTCTCGTTAGTTGTGTAACTATCTGTTGTGTAATTCAAGGGATGGGTGTTAAACATTAAAATTGCATGATGCAATTAATTTTCAATAAATTATGTATGTACATATGTGTTTCTCTTAAAACTTTATTGGTGATTTATAGTAATTAATGTGTGTAAAGGTGCTAAAGGGATATCGGACACGGCACAGAAGCAAAAAATGTTAGTCTTTCTATTTTTATTGCCTATTTTTTACATAAAAAGATATGAATTATTGACAACCTCAGCCATATCTTTACCAGTTTAGCCAGAGACTTTATACATATTTTACCCCTTTTACAAAATTCATAAAAATAAATATCTACATATGTTTTCTAATTAACATATAGAATAAAAAATATTAACAAATTTATTTCATCGTTGCAGCCTAATATAAAAATCTTTACAGTTTATGATAAATATTGGTTTTTAACACCTGGAAATGACTTTCATTACATGGAAATGTGAAACGAAATATATTTCATGCAGAAGAAGAACGTCTGATTGCCAACAATTTAAATATAAAAATAGTATTGGCTAAAAAAATTTTCGTACAAAGATCCCACAATATGAGTGAGATTTCAGATTCTAGCAGCACTGGTCTTTACCCTACTAAATGTGTTAAGGACTTCCAGATTATCTCAAAAATTCACAACTGTCATCATAATATCTACCTGCATCACAAACGCTCCAGCTCGTTTGGAACATCTTTCTTAATTATGTAATGCGGATATGCATATATCCGCAGGCCTAAACATTTTCTTCCGTCGGCTCAGCTCCCGAAACATCGACATAAAGATAAAGATATTATGGATAATTCTATAAGTAAATGCCAATAGATGTTAATACTTTTAATTTTTTAGTTCTCTAGTCAACGTGGTATAACAACGGGCCTCAATCAGCTAACTATGTCCTACTATAGGACAGTCACTCTAACCTAACCTCGTTCTTTGTATGTACCATGTATACAGAATTAGTTCTTAGAACTTTTATATTTCACATAGTTTCACCCGCTTAAACTGTGATGGTGAAAGAAATGTTTATTTTTACAGTTAAGTATTTAGTTAACAGCAGATTTTGCTCATTTTAATATCTCCCTAAGTAATCTTTATTCAGGCGTCAATTGATTTTAACCATAACTATTTGGAGTTACAATGCAATTAAACGCTAAAACTTATAAAAGCTGCAGATATCGAAAAAAAATTGATTATTTAAGTGGAAATTTCACATTAACTATTAAAATTTTTAACCTGTGATCTTAAGATCTTATATATAGCCTGCCCGCTGCCTCTTCCTCTGCGTACGCCGATTTCTATATTTACTTTATTAGTGTAATGTATTACAGTCTTGCAGTGTTCACTTAAAATAAATTCGTTCATTTCGAAGAAAATCCTCATCCACACTTCTCATTGCTACACAGTTTCCTACTGAATGTCGGACATATCGCCCCATGATTGTCGAATAAATCGGTAGCGACAAAATGTGAATTTTAAGGAGAATGTTTTTGTTCTCTTATTTTGCATTACGCTATATGCGAAATTAAAAGTTCCCCAAAGATATGAAAATCATTATCACAAGCTCCAGGGAAAAAAATATCACCAACATCTACTCATACAGTAACAAATAATGGCTTGCTTTTAATTTGTTTAATTTATGTATAGGAATCCAATGCATTACTCATTACTTTACTAAAAACTATGTCCTGATCTGTGAGTACCAGAAATGAACATTTTAAGATATACTACTTTACTAAGAAAGAAAATAAAGTCTATTTAAAATTTAATAGTTAACTTTTGACATATTTTTTCATGAAACAAAAGTCAAAATATTCACTATTAAATTTGAAATTGGCTTTATTTATTTTTATTGGTAAGGGTGGTGGCATACGACTTTGATAGTCTAGTGGCTAGGGCAGTAGACTTTCATCCGGGAGGTTGGGGTTTCGATTTCACTTTAGGTCTTGTAGTTAATTCTCATAAACTTTTTGTATGATATCACAATGGACAGCATCGACTGGCAATATATTTTCTCAAAAGTATGACTTAATTTATGACAACAAGTTAAGTCATAAATTCAAGTGGGCAAAATTTAAGATTTTTAATTTGTAAATAAACTTCTCATTCACAATAGAATATTATTTTTGTTTTGTTAATAAAAACATAAATCTAACTTCATAAATATAAATGTACATTAATTACGTAAAGCCCTTGAGTTATACATATTCAGTTTTAATTACGATATGCTGAAAAGTTTTAAAAAATATTTTAAGAAATTGTTTTTTTTTTTATATAATCGTCTGACTTATAACAGTGTTTATGACAACGGAGTTGTTTGTTTAGAAATAAAGTCTGTCATATCGGACATGCCATAAATAAGTTAAGTCATAAAATGCTTCCGCATGATTTTTTTATGTCAAGCCGATTTGTCATAAATTATTAACAGTCGAAAACGGGCTCACATCCTCTCTAATCTATGTATTCTGTAGTCTAATGTGATATACCTATAATCTCGTGTGAGAATCAAGTAAGCTTCTCACTAGATTGTAAAGTCTAGTTAGTAAAATTCAAGTAAGTAAGTTTAAAATTCAACTTTAGTTGGGCTTACAAAATGTTCAATATTTTGATGGTTGTCAATTTATATTAGAGGGATCAGTTGCTGCTGTTGCTGTTTGTTGTTCGTTAATTATGTACCCACGTCATTTTCTTGTAGATTCTTCTTCAGATTGCCCCACTTTGCCATATGATTTCCAGCTGTGTTTTCTTGTTGTGTGTTTTCCAAAAATATTTTGAAAGTGCGAGCATAATTAAACACAATTTGTATTCGCATAAAATTCCTTTGACGTCATTGGTATTACGTGAAATGCAACATTCTTCATTTGTAGTATCTATGTACGAGTATATACAATTAATTTTCTTTTTTCTTATTAGTTTTGAGCCAATTTCATCCACTCGAACACATTTTGTGCGTAGATTTAATTTTTCTCATATTTTCCAGTAATGGTTGCGGCGAAACCAACCGCAGCTCATTTTGGTAGAATTTTATTGGATCATGTGATTTTCAGTAGTACCTATATGTATCTTGCTTGTACTTGTATATTTCGAATAAGTGACGACGATGGCGGAGGAAGGCAATTTTTAGTACCTGCCATCATGTTGGAATTATTGCTGTGTTTATAGTTTCTAACACCTCAATTGGCCTTTGGCGGATTCATCATTCCGCTATTGCCATTGTTCCGAAGCTGTTGATGCTGCTGCTGTTGTTGTTGTTGATTTTATTTTTGTAAAAATAGTATAATTATAATTTTACTTATTGAAATACAGAAATTATAAAATCGTGTGTAACTTACTATTTTTACTTGCCAAATAATCACAAATTTTTTTTTTCCATTTAAATGTTTTCTTTAGAAATCAAGATGTTTTTGTGTAGTTCATTGAGTGCATTCAATTAATTATAGTTTTTTGGAAATTGTTAATTTTTTGACTAATTATTGCACTTCAAGCGAGACGATAATCTCATACCTATTTCAAACTTGGTATTAATTTTAGCGAAACGCTTTTGAACAGGTTCAGTTTTAGTTTTTAGCGATAAGATTGATCGGTTTCAGTTTAAGTATTTTGTTTGGAATAAATTTTGATTTTTGTGAGTTTTATTGACATTATTATTCATTGTATACACTCTAATACTCTACACTCTAACTTGCCAAATTCGGAAATAATTTTCCAAGTTAAATATAGATAAATTTTCAAAATTAGTTTTGTTGCGTGAGCATGTTTAAAAAAATAAGAAATAAGATATCGAGTGATTCTCCTCTCTGTTTTTTTACTTTGATTTTTTTCTGTTGAAAATTCTTTAGAAGCATTGAAACCAACTACATTTTCTAAGTTTGAAAAAAATGAATATAGTGTGGAAGAAATAACAGAGTTAGAAATGTAATGGAAAAAAATTATTTCATGGAATAATGTAGAAAGTACAGTCGAATTTTGGGCTGAGGTTAGAGAGTATAAAGACGCGGTAAATAAATCGCCGTTTAGTCTTTTAGCTGTTTTCGTATTTAAGTTTTTAGTATTACCAATAAGTACAATGCTGAAGTTGAAAGAATTTTTAGTAAAATGAATGTGATAAAAACGAAAGAAAGGAATAGACTGAAGATTAAAAATGTTAAATTCTCTTCTTACCATAAGATGCGGCCTTAAAAGACAAAATGTATGTTGTGATACTTTTGCAGTACAAAATGATCGATTAAAAATGTATTATTTACATTCATATAATTCAGATTTTTCTGATTTATCGGAAGCTGAAAAATAGCTTTAAGATTTATGTAAAGGAAAACACCCTTTAATAATTAATTAATTTTAAAAAATTATTTCTCTTTTTTCCTGTTTTTGTTAAATGAAAAGACTAAAACATATTCTAGCCTTTTTTTTAGCCTGAAAAATTTAGTTAGCTTTTTTAGCCTTTTTTCCAAAAAAGTTTGCTCCGTCGATTATTACGGTATAAAATTATAGTATACTGTATAGCAGGGATGGAAAATTAAAATTTCAAGATGTACCTAATTTCACAAAAACCATGTACCTTTTTGGGCACGAATGTACATAAAATTATTCACCATTGGTTTTTAGTTTTTATACAAAATTTTTTATTAAAAACATATAATCAATACTTACTATAATAAAAAATTTGCGCTTTGCGATACTTACATTTATTACGTAATTCATTCTTCTCATTGAGATCACTTTGTTATTTTAGTCTTAAAATAAAGCTATATAATACTTATTGCAATTTCTGCTTTTTTAGCTCGTCTTCTGGAAATAATTTCAAATATATTGGTAAAACACTGATAGTTTTTCCAGAAACCACTTCTTTAGGTGCAAATGCCGGAATTGCTTCTTTTATTTCATTTTCGAAATCTATCCTTTTTCTCCAATCTTCGCTAAACTTTATATAAAATTTTAATACATTGCCTTTAAATTGTAATATTTCTGACTCTTTCAGGTTTTGCTCTGTATAAAGGATTTCAGCTTCTGTATATATATATAGAAGAAGCATCAATCTTTTCTTTTAAAATAAAGTTACGACATATTTGTCTATAAAGGAATGCTAAGCGAGGACTTTATACAACTTTTATTGACTTTAGCAAAGTCAAAATGCTTGGTAATAGCGAAGAAAATCATTGACATTTCCACTGCCCCTAACCTTTCATTAAACGGAAGCAATATTGAATACGTAGACTCTGCAAAAAATCTAAGGGGTAACCTTCAACAGAACTCTAACTTGGAATAACCACATAAGTAACACGGTTGGGAAAGTCTACAGCATGCTTCGTGTTCTTTGGACGACGCAGTACTTTACTCCTCTTCATATTCGAATGCTACTTGCTAAAGCATATCTCATACCAACAATGCTATATGGCTGCGAAATATTTGCAAATTGTGATAGTCTAAGTAAAAATAAATTAAATATTCTTTTCAATAACATTGTTCGTTATGTGTTTGGACTAAAACGAAGAGATCATGTTTCCCAGTATGCTAAAAGAATCCATGGCTTAACCTTTGATAACTTACTGAACTATCGAACGCTTTTATTGTTGCATAAAATTATATGTAATGTAATGAGATCAAGCGGAGACTAACTCTTGCCAACAGGTGTTACTACGGGCTCAGTAGGCAATTGAGAAGTAGAGCCCTCTCTCGACCGACGAAAATAACGCTCTATAAGTCCCTCATCCTTCCCGTCCTAATGTATGGCGCAGAGACGTGGACATTGACCATCAATGATGAGAGACTGTTAGGAGCGTTCGAGAGGAAGATACTCCGTAAGATCTACGGTCCAGTATGCGTGGATGACGTGTTTCGAATAAGATGGAACAATGAGCTGTATGAGCTGTACGCCGACACTGACATAGTCAAGCGTATAAAACTCCAGCGGCTTCGCTGGCTGGGTCATGTTGAGCGAATGGAAGAAAGCGCTCCGGCTAGAAAGGTGTTTTATTCGAACCACGGTGGAGGATCACGCAGAAGGGGACGTCCTAATCTCCGTTGGAAAGACCAGGTGCAGGGCAACCTGACTGCACTTGGCCTTATCAACTGGCGCCAGCGCGCGCATAGCAGAAGTGACTGGCGAAGCTTTGTGGAGGCGGCCAAGACCGATCATCGGTTGTAGCGCCAGCTAAGTAAGTAAGTAATGCAGAACCCAGTTATTTGTTTTCGAGATTAAACTTTTCTATATCCAATCGAACTAATATGATTAACTGTTTACGTGTTTCTTGTTTAACGTCTGAAAGGCAGTTTTTTGTACACTCTGTTCGTCTTTGGAATGCACTTCCTAATAGTTTAAGATCTGGTAATAATGCTGTGCAATTCAAAAATAAACTAGCTTTATTTCTTTCTTCGCTGTAATAGGAAATAATGAAATATATCATGTTATTAAAATTTTTTACTAATAGATGAATAGATGTTTAATGTTTAATTTTAAAGTAAAGTTTAAATTTGTATGTCATGCAATATATATTATAAGTCGTATTTAATCTTGTTTATGCTACATGCTGCCGGTACTTCTAATATGGTTTTAAACTTTGTTGTGCCGGTTTTCGAAAAAAAAAAAATAAAAAAAATAAAAAAAAAAATCAATACGTGAATACGGGATTCTTCCGCTTGCATTTCAATATTTACATCATTAATAAGTTTGAGAATATAAGATAAAAAATAAAGTTTTATGTTCGGATCAGAAAGACTGCTGGCAATAAATTTGTTATTTTCAAAAACCGAATCCAAAAAAGTGCCAAACAAATTCAATTAAAAAGAACACACTTGTTGATGGAAAGACACACTTTTCATCGCAATCAGCGTCTTGATTTGCATTAGGTTTGCGGGTGATCCACCTACAAGTAAATATAATAAGTACCAGTGTTGTTTTTTTTAGGTACATTTGTACCTTTTTCGGTCCTATTTGAGTTAAAAAGTACATTAGGCACAATTGCTTGAAATTAGGTATAATCTCAGAAATCTTGCTGGTAATATTTTTTGCGCGAGGTATTGCAAAAATGGATAAGTAAGTTTCACTTTTAAAATTTTAATATTTAAAACTATTATTTAAAACTAGTAATTTCTAAGGTGGGTGGTTAAAAATGTTGACGCCGCTAAAAATGTAGTGGCTGTTGCTGCCAAATCTGCTGCAGATGAAAATGATTCTCTTCCGTTTGAATGTGCTGTCGTTGCTGCTAATGAGAAAAAGGAGAATCTTGCTGAACCAAAGTGTAAAAAATACGAAATTCATTTTCATAATGAATGGAAAAAAGATTTTCCGTGGCTAGTAGAAGACACAACAAAGATTCCAAAACCATTTCACAGATGTCATTAAATAGAATAAAAGGGCAACAAATTATTTCCTCAGAAACAGGACCTGAGAATTGTGAGAACTTGTCAGAAATAACTAAACGTCAATATTATTCTATTATTGTCGACGAAAGTACAGACATAACGACGTGTAAAGTTTTGGCGGTTGTCATAAGAGTTTAGGACAAAAAATGTCAAGACCGATTTTTGGACCTGGTTCCTGCCACAAACTCGACAGCGGCTGGAATTTTTGAATCCTAAATACAGCTCTTAAAGCCACGGCAGATGGCATTGGACAAATTGTTGGAATTTACTGCAGACAATTGTAATGTAATGATGGGTAAAAACTACAGTGTTCAAACGAAATTAAAAGAAATTTGCCCACATTTATTTGTAAATGGCGATATATGCCATAACTTGAACTTGGCTTGTGTGGCTGCAGCAACAGTTTTACCATGCAGTATAGATAAGTTGATGTTCAAAATCAACCACCACTTCTGCCACAGTGCTAGCCGAAAATCAGATTTTACTCAATTGCAAGAGCATTTTGGTAACGAAGTTGACGTTATACTACGCTTCGGTACAACTCGTTGGCTTTCACGTAAGGTAACGTATTAATTATAGCCAACTTATAAACTCTAATTACTATAATAACCTTTTTAGGCAGCAGTTTACAGGCTGCTGCAAAAGTGGACAACGCTTCAGTACTATTTTATTTTGGTCAAATTTTAAACCAGAAATGGAAACGAATCGAACAAATTTATTTGTGACACCCTCAGCGATCCGAAAACGAAATTGTATTTTTACTTTTTTATCATATATTTTAAAAATGGTAAATGATATAAACCGAGAAATGCAACATGAAAACACGCGCATACACTTTTTGTTACCGCGCTTAGAGTTTCTATTCAAAGAAATAAGCCGAAATTTCATTGAAAAAGAAAAGCTTGCTGAATGTTCTTTTACTTCACTAGATTTGAATGTGAATCATTTACCGCTCTCAAATATTTATTGTGGCACCGAAATTTAACTATATTGTTTAAATAATGATATATATGAATCTGAATTGACTGAATTTAAAAATTGTGCATTAAAGTTTTACTTGATTCTTTGTAATCAGTTAAAGAAAAGTTTCTGGCAAAACTAGCAGCATTTTAAAAATCATTTACGATTTGTTTCCAAAAGCCGAATTGATGAACGCAAATAACATCAATTCCAAATACAGGGCTCTAGCCAATTATCCTGAAGTAAATCTTTTGAAAAATTTAGATATATCCCGATTTTGGTGGGAAGTAAGCCATATAAAAAACGAATTAAATGAATCAATGTTTTCAAATATTTTCCGCATTGTCCAAGGGATTTTATTTCTTCCACATTCGTCGGCATGTGTGGAGCGAATATTTTCGATTCAAAACTTAATTAAAACTAAGTGTAGAAAACAGATTAGCTCTACCAACTTGTTCTGTACTAATTCAGACTAAAGATTTGATTAAAGCGAATAATATGTATTGCTTTGATTTCAATACAAAAGGCTTGTTAAAGTATGCAATATACCAAACAAAGACTTAACGGAAATGAATTAATTAATTTTTGACTGATTTTTGTAATTATTTTAACTACTTTCAAAAAGTGTAAAAGAAGCACTGCACGCCAAGCGAACGAACTTGCGTGAAATATTTTTTTTTTAACTTTTGAAAAGTATAAATGTTAACTTGCTGTGAAATATTATTTTAGTTACTTTTAAAAAAGAAATATCTTGCTGTGACAATAGATGCAATTTTTGTATTATAAGTTAAAATAAAAAAGGAAAAAAAATGTAAATATATTTTTTTTAAAACCGCTTTGCAAAAAAAAAATAGGTTATTATTTAATGCTACTGAAATTAGGTACAAAATGGTCGATTTAGGTACAATTAATTTGTAGTGTATTTTCGGTCCATAATTTTTTTCTAAATTATCAACACTGATTAAGCACCTAAATATTTAAAGAATTAAATTTGATCCACTTTTACTTATCCATTGCTGTAATTTTACAAGCCGCCAGAGAAGAACCGCGCAGAAAGCTGCAAGCTAACGTTTTTCTTCTATTTTATAAGTACTATTCACAAGTGTAGAAATGAAACATTGAATGACAACAAAACAAATTTTTCGGTCTTAAGCAACTAGTTGTTAAATTAATTAGTTGTTAAACACAAAAAGCAATTTTTAGATTTCTAGTGGAAAAAACGATTGTACCTAAGGTTAAAAACGTCGGAAAAAAAGTACAATCGTATCTACTTTCCCATCCCTGCTGTACAGTTAAAAAAAAAATAACCATTAGCTTGCAATTCCTTTTAACTAAAATACTTTTTTTTCAAGTTATTTCATTTTAAGATTCAAAATAGGATCAGATATTTTCCACGATTGTTTTATTTAGTCGTAACAAAAACTGTTGAGCAAACAATCCACATGCATCAGAGCAAGATTGACTCAATCCTCATTTCCCGTTTGAACGGTTTTTAACTTAATACGCAAACTTTACTTCTACTCAAACTATTATAAACAAAATGAGAATTCAATAAAATGAAAAAAACATATGAATGTAAATACTACACACAATCTTTAGTTCGAAGTATTTCTATATACTATACACTTATGGCAAATGTTAAGTGGTAGACTAAATTAAGTTATTGTAACAGCAAATGAGCAAATGTTAAGTTGCTCAAATGTTAATGGTATGTTCAAAATTTGTGTACAGAGAGCGTCGGCTGCAAGCAGGTAAACAAAAACTTCAAGAATTGCTATTGTTTCTATACATATGTTCGTATGCATACACACATTTATATGTACGAGTGTTTACATTTTTAGTTTCGTTTCCCAGCGGGCTAGATCAGCAGATTGTCTGAGGAGTAAAAGATTAGCACTTGCTGTTTTTGTTTTGTTAACGAAGCCTCGTTATTGAAAAGCAAGATCGTCAACATTTCGTACACTGACCAAATAATACTTTTTTAATGAAATGTTCAATAGTGGAACTACTAATACAAAGATTTCTTGAGAGGTCTACTGGACACAAAGATTTCGTGGAAGATCTTTCAGAGTATTTCAAAAGGAACGTAAACGGAGTGCTTACTTTCAATGACATGCAATGGTTAACATTTAATGGTATGACATATGTATGCATGTAAGGCCTTCTGGAGTGCTTTTCGTCCCGCTGGGGAGTTTTATGAGTATTTAAAATGTTTTTTGTTATTTTTTTTATGTGTTTGTTCCTAATCCCAAGTTTATTGCCAATGAATTAAAATATTATAAATACACTTGTCAAAATCAAATATACATACATACATATTTTGGTATGAATTTTTTTAAATTGAATCAATTATTAAAAATAAAATATGCGAAATCCGTTTTCATTTCACACATAAGTATGTATATTTTTTATGTTATTAACGAAATTCGCAAACGAATTTGTTGAAAAATAGATGGTGGTGCTTCAAATATTAACGCTCTTCGTTTGTGAAAGTGTGTCAGAGTGTTTGTGGATAAAGTTAACAACAAAAAAATAAGTAGTACATAAGTATGTAAGTGTGGTCGCTGTGGTGTAGTGGTAGTGCGTTGGACTGCTACGCAGAGTGTTCGGGGTTCGAATCTCGGCACAGGCAAAATCAAAAAAGTAGAAAAAATAATTTTTCTACACGGCACCACCTCGTGACAGGCAATGGCAAACCTACAAGAGTAAAAATTGCTATGAAAAGCTTTTCACTTCGCCGTTCGGATTCGGCATTAAACTGTAGGTCCCTTCCATTCATGTACAAATATAACACGCACAACATGAGTGGATGTGAAAAAGTTCGGCCTAGGCCCTCCATGGGCTGTTGTGCCATTAAAAGTAAAGTAAAAGTACATAAGTATGTACATATTTACAATAATTTTAAAAAATCTGCTAATCCTTCTTTTTATGAGTTTATTGTTGGTGGATTTTGTAGTTTTTTATTTATTTAAACTATTATTATACCGATTATGTACCGATCTTTAGATTCAGTATGAATGTGAACAAAACAAAATTATGCAATTTGGTTTTTGCTCAATTAACTCAAAACTTCTGATCGTTCGGTTTCGTTCAAAACCGGTTTGCATCTCTCCTGAATTTTAAATACATATAAGTTTGGTGATGGACACATTTTATACACCAGATGCCGGATTTGGAAAACGAATAGACAAAAGCAAAAGGGTTCTACGTATGGAAAATAATTTTTCCAAAATAACAAACAAAATTTCGGAATCAAGGAAGTTTGAGCTCCCAGTTATTGAATGTGCAAATGGGTATCCAAAAATTTCCCAGTTGTGACACACTGTAATTTACATACATATAGTACATACATACATACATATATCGACTCAATTATGTAATTTGTCAATGCCTAAAATTGACATCATCGTAATGTTTTAATTAAACAAATTAATTACCACTATTAAACAAAATATTAATTATTGAAATAAATAACAGAATGAAAGGAATGGTTTTATTATTTTTTTTTTTTTTTTGTGATACAAGGGTGTACCCCTATGAATGCAGAGCATTGTGTTGATTGGAAGGAAGATTGATAGGTGGGAGGTCAATGACGACTATGACCGCATTTAGCGCCGAGCTTTTCGCAACCACTCATGTTGTGCGTGTTATATTTGTACACGAATGGATTTATGATATAAATAATTTCAAATTCATAAAATTTCTCAAATTACACTGAAAAACATTCGAAAATGCATAAGCAATTTGAGATTTGATTTTATATAATTAATGTACACTGGTTGGCATCATCAGTTTTTCCATTTTGATACTTACGAGGAGGTAAAAGTTGATCGTGGCAAAGCGGAAATTGTCATCAACTATGAAAAAAATTAGGATGCATATGCATATAAACATACATAAATGATGGCAGTATAATATGAATCCACTTTGCGCTCTCTATCAATCGATAGAGGAACACCCTCTATCTCTCAATCAATCGATAGATGAATCCTCTATCTCTCTATCTATTGTTAGAGGGCGTTGATTCGCGAATGACTCATACTCGATTGATAGAGGGCGCAGCCCATCAGTTTCTATAAAAAGTTGACATTTCAAACATAAATTTTACGTTTCCAATAAAATTCAGATTCTGCTAACGAGAAAAACAAAACCCAAAAACCAGCACCGAGAGATCGCCAGAGTGTAGACTTCGTAAGCAACTTGAGGCACAACAGAATTCAAAATTTCATTGAAAAACAGCTCGGAACGACTAATACAGAGAGCGAGCATGAATGGCAAATGAGTTCATTAGAGCCAATATTTGTATCATGTGTCCATGAGCCCCG
Organism: Palloptera scutellata; assembly: GCA_958295655.1. Classification (NCBI taxonomy): domain Eukaryota; kingdom Metazoa; phylum Arthropoda; class Insecta; order Diptera; family Pallopteridae; genus Palloptera; species Palloptera scutellata. The sequence goes on from OY282451.1 coordinate 41,325,137, forward strand.
ACGAGGGTCCTCAGATTATACAGAACCAGGCAGTCATTGAGGTGGCCGAATTCCCAGGTTCCCAACGAAAGAAAAGGGCAGAGGATTTACTTGAAAATTTGATTGAAAATCTTTCCTCTGTGGAAAGAAAATAACTCGCATCAGCACAACAAAACATAGACGAAATTTGCCAAGTTTCTAATCAACCTCATAAAATTCGCGAGACCGGCAAGTGGCAAATTTTCCACTTGTTGAAATCATACAACCTGAATATTTTGATTAGGATTATTATAATGGTGGCAATAATGATCAAGATGGTAAGATTATTACTATATGGTAATAATGTAGCAAATTAATTCGCATGCTTTGAGTATTAATATTTTGATGGATGAATATGATGATTTAGCCAAGGGGTCGTTGCATACATTGGAAATGCAAACGATCAAAATGAAGTTAATACAGATACGAGGCTTATCGTTTGCATAAATCAGCACCTAAACAATTTTAAAACATGTTCGTTTAAATTTCCTTCGGTCACGTCTGTCTGGGATAGACTCTGGTTCTTACAAGATTTCTAAACCTAACCTGAAACCCAAAATACAAACGTTTTGAAGAAGTAAACTTCTGTAGGACGTCCGACTGACACACAATTTTTTTATTATAAATAAAAAGAAAAATTCAGAGCATGAAACCGAAGACAAAATTAGTGTTAGGATTAGTATTAAGTGTACTCAAATTATATAAAAAAAATTACTAAAATTTTCAGATTAAAAAAACGAAAAATTTTAATCTATGAAATTTCTATTATTTACAATACTATATGTAAATATGTACTATGTATGTATATAAAAAATGTAAAGCGCAATAAAATAAATTATGACTTGCATCGTCACAAAATCGCTTGCGAACATTTTTGAGGTCAATTCTGTTGTTCTGTGTTATTTACATGACGTAATTTTTATTTTTAGATTGTTTTCCATTCTCAAAGAATCCAAAACAAAAAAAGGAAATTGTCCCATGTTTGCCAATTCACTAGGTTCTAATTCTGAATTCATCAAATCAATAAACAAAAAATTTCTAAACATAATTAAAAACCACTTAAGAATACAAACGAGACGGAAATACTCAAATACACACACAATTCAAAACTCAATTCAAAATCGTTAAAAATTAATTGCGCTACGTAAATACAAAACAAACCACATAACACATTCGCTGAATTTAGAGGCAACGGCAAACCAAAGTTTGTCAACGCAATTTGATAGTGTGGCAAAATCAGAAACAAGTGAACAAAAGAATGAAAAGTCCAGAAGATACGCACATACAAAAGTGGCCTAAGTAAGTACAGCGTGTGTTTTTAGAAGTTTGGTTTTCAATAAGAAATAAAACACGAGAGGCCCAATTTTCGACCACTTTTTGCAGTAATTGGGGCCGTATGTCAGTAATAACGCGCCGAATATCCTCTTCCAAGGCGTCAATTGTCTCGGGCTTATCTGCGTAGACAAGCGACTTCACATAACCCCACAAAATATAGTCCAGCGCTGTTAAATCGCACGATCTTGGAGGTCACGCCACAGGCCCACGACGCGAGATAATGCGCTCACCAAAAGTTTCCTTCAATAAATTGATTATTTCGTTGGCTGTATAGCATGTAGCGCCATCTTGTTGGACCCAAAGGTCGTCCACATCAACATCCTCCAATTCAGGCACGAAAAAGTCATTAATCATGGCTCTATAGCGTCCCCATTGACTGTAACATTATGAACTGCTTCATCTTTGAAGAAATATGCACTAATGATTCCCTCTGCCCATAGAGCACACCAAACAGTGACTTTTTGAGGATGTAACGGCGTCTCAACAATGGCTTGGTGATTATGATCACTCCAAATGCGACAATTTTGCTTATTAACGTACGCATTCAACCAAAAGTAAGCTTCATCGCTGAACAAAATTTTCTTGTGAAAATCGGGATCGGTGGCCATCTCGTTTTGGGCCCATTCGGTCGTTCGGTTTCAATTCTTGTACGAGTTGGATTTTGTAAGATCGCAAACCAAGACACTTCCGCAAAATGTTCCATAAAGTGGATGGGCACAGCTCCAATTGTTGCGAGCTATGGCGGATGGACTCATTCGGGTCTTCTTCGATACTTTGCTCCACAGCAGCACAACGTCTTCGGTACGCACTGTACGGCGTCTCTGAGGATGCGCATTATCCACTAGAGTAAACGTGGTGCGAAACCGATCCATGGTTGCTTGAATTACCGACTCTGCTGTTCGATTCTGTCGACCGAATATTGGGCGCAGCGCGCCATATGTTGCGCGAACCAAACCATTATTTTGGTAATAAATTTGCACGATTTGCAGACGTTGTTCAGGAGTAATTCTATTCATTATAAAATGGCAAACCAAACTGAGCATAAATCAAGTGACAGCTGTTAAAAAGACCAACTCCGAAAAAAGTATTGCCAAATTGAAAACCACACTTCTAAAAAAAACACCCTTTATATTAATTTTTAATCAATTTTGGCCGAACTCGACAGAATTTTCGACAGAACTCCGAAATTATGTTTACGTAAAAGTCGATTTGACTTGCATCTCAAGGCATGATATAATTTACTCAACTGGAGTGCGTCGTTGTTGGTGAACAATGTTGCCAGCTTAACTATTTTGTAGCTAGATTTAGCTTCTTTTTTTTCTTATTTAGCTAACAAATTTGTGTTACTTTTATTTGTAGCTACTTTTCTAGCAAAAAACATTTTACATAAATTATACATATTTACTGCATATCGCACAATAGTTTCCCGTTATACAATATACATATCATCTATAGTACATATATATCATCATATTCATATTTAACGAGACCCATAAAATATTGAGCATATTTTTCCATTGTCAACTCTTTAAAAGCCGCAAAGACTGACATTTTCGATTTTTTTAAACAAGAGCAACTGTTTTTCAGGATAGAATTGGAAATTTAGAACAGCAGTGGAAAAAATTTTTAAAAATGACATTAGCATCACATGAATTTTGAGTTAAAGTAGGTAATTTGATAAATGATATTAAATTTAATTTTAAGCAAAACCTTAAATTTTAGATTAGGCATTATTTTAATAAACTGGATTTCAACAAAACAAAGATATAAAATAATCTTGTTTATGTTGATCTCAATATTAATAAGTTTCTTGCAATTGAAGATTTGGAAAAATTAATTAATAATAGTTTTGGCTATTAAAACCTTCAAAAATTTCTGGCATCACTGTTGGAAGTAGAGGAAAAAGAAGTGAGCTCACTCGTTTCTGTTATTGTTTATTGGCAGCAACGACACATATATGTACATACATACAGTATGTAACAAAATAGAGCAAATAATCTGTATGAAACAAAGATATATTAATTATTTATTTTATTAATTTCTTAATTATAATTATTTTTAACACATAAAATGTTATCATCACATTGGAGAACACGTACCTTACAACTACTAAAGCAACAGAACGGTAAATATTTTTCTGCTATGATGTCCAAAAGGAGTTAAAAAACTGCTATGGGAAGAAGGTGTCACGGATGATCGTTTATCTTGAGTTAAGACCCCATAATGATGTCAGATGGAATTCGGTATGTTTGGAAGAAGCCATCGAAGAAGATAACACAACGTGATGTGATACCAACTATTAAATTTGGTGGCGGAAAAATCCCCTTTTGGAGTGTTTTAACTAAGCTGGTGTCGGAAAGTTGGCGCTGATTGAAGGCAAAATGGCGAATGGTGAATGCGTATATTTCAGTATTGGAGGAAGGGTATTTTCCTTCTTTGGAGAAGTCACTTCAACAAAAATCTACCATACTGACGCAGGACAACGATCCAAAACATAAACTGAAAAATATAGATCAATTCCTTGAAAGCAAGAACGTTGAAGTAATAGAATGGCCCCCTCAAAGTTTCGATCTGAATCCGATCAAAAACTTGTGGTCTTCCTTAAAAAAAAAGAGTTTTTGACTACCCGAACCTACTGGAAAACAAAATGGAGTTGTTCGTTCGATCGGTGTGAAGATGTTTGGGGTTCGGATAACCTAAAAAGAGTGCGAAGAACTTATTAATACCATGCCTAAGAGAATCCAAGATGTTATTAATGCAAAAGGTGGATATACTCGATATTAACATTGAAAATATAAATTTGTATCAAAATTCAATAATTTTGTATCAAGTGCCTTATTGAAATGAATGAGTGCTTTAAGTTTCTTATACATAAGAAAATATTTTTAGTTTTTGTTATGAATTCTTTAAATTGTTATTCAAAATTTGATATGAAAATATAATTTTCACACTAAAAATAATGAATTTATTGGCTCAATTTAGTTGCAAACTGTACAAATGGTATGTTTGTACCTATGTCCATTAACCCAAATGATCCTGTCACCCTTTTTTTATCGAATTTTCCCGAAACATAAATAGCATTTACTTGCGTAACCTTATGGTCACTCTGGGCTGATTCGGGTTAAGACGCCTCATTCTATACATATAAAAAAAAACAGAATGCATACATACATATATAATTTAAGTACATATTTAAGTATTTAAATAAATTCTGAACTTATGTATTCCATTTGGCATTTTAATTGGTTTTGACCATAAATCGTTTTAAGTCAAATTGAAGCGGAAAGACTTGAATTAAATTAAGTTGCGTTTGACAGGTTTTTCCATTTGCGATTTTTATGGCGCTCTATTGCTATCGCAAAAATGAAATTTCTTCTTTAACTCAGGTTGTATACGCCGCAGAATTTATATATTTTTGATATATGTACATAAACTGCCCTTGGTACGTTTTTCAGTACGACTTGAACCGAAATCGATCGTAGGCAATGATTCCATACTATGTAATCTGTGGACAAGATATGCTTGTGTCACGCATAGTAGATATATTCTTTTGTATATGCGCGTAGCATCATATAAGATATCCTCGAGATAACATGGATATAAAAGAAGGTCAGTTAGAAGTTAAGAGAAAGTTTAGATTTTAACACGAATTTTGAGGGATTGTTTGACATGTTTCGACTTTCTGGTGAACTAATTAAAGTACACCTTTCGAAACCTATTGAGTCATCTAATCATTATTATTCTATATGCATATATCTTATAAATTTTATGAAATGGTGTTGTTTTTAAGGGGTTTTCTTCAAAAGCTTAACGCTTCCATGTATATTTTTTTTTATTCAACATTTAAACTCATCTAATATCTAGCTGAAAAATTATTAATTTAAGATTTTATATAGTTCGTAAACTGAATATTCTTAAAAGACCATATATCATATATAAGCTCATGAAAGTGTCTTTTGTTACTCATGAATTTGACAACTTGTCATAAATATGAATGAATGATTTAACCAATAACAAAAGAATTTTTATTAGAAATGATTAAGCGTGCATAATTTACTGATTGAGTTTGTTATTTTTATGATAAAGTTTGCTTTAGTTGAATGATCAAATTATGATATTGTGGTTTTAATTTGCATAGAGCAACATATTGTAAAATACAAAAAACACATTCGGGTGTTCTCGTTTGAAGAATAGAAGAATTTTGAATATTCAAATATTTATTTGAAATTGAAATTTTGTTTAAATAATAAATCTAATCGTTGCATTTTTATAATGCCACACATGCCAAATATGCAACATTTGGCTTTGCAAGTAGTAATGCTTTTATTTATATTAATCACAAACCAAGCAATCATAAAAAACCTCAATTAATTTAAATTTTTGAAATGAGTACATACTCATGCTATAAAAATAATAATGTACATAAATTAAAATAAGAAAAATAATAAAAATAAAATTACTAGAAAGTGTTAAAACAATGCCAAACAATTGTCAAGTAAAGACAAAAACAAAAAAACGTCAACTGCAATATCAAATAATTTAGATTCTTTTGTTTAATTTTTATCGACTTACATGTTCACCTACGGCTTTTATACGCAAAAGAAAACCAATGAATGCAGACTCAAAAATTGCACCTAGATTCACTTTGTGAAAATATTTAAATCGGAATTGAAAAATCTAAATAGAACCTAAACTACCATATGTACGTCATAATTTATTTAGATATCGTTAACTTGGAAATAAATCGCAATGTAGATGTAAAGTCGAGTCGTTTCATATTAACCGCGTTTTATTCGCCACTCTCTCCTTGTTATGCATAGCTAGCAGCGATAATTGTATGTGAAAGATCAACAGAAGCTGCAGAGATAATGTGTATAATTATAGCTGTTATATACTTATAACTAACATGTTGTTTACCATCACAGGTTTCTTCAATAATCCTACTGTGAACTGTCGATTTTGAAAGGGGAAAAAACAGTTTGAAGAAATGTGTCAACAAAAAGTTCGACAAAGTAAGAAGTTTCAAATACAATTAAAAAATGTTTTTTTTTTCTATGCGCAAGGACGGATTCAAACATATAATAAAGAGTTCATCATTTACTGGAAAATCACGCCCACTTCCCAGTTGCTATCGAGCATATTTATTGTGAATGACAACTCAACGAAGAAGAGAGTTAACAACTTGATCGTTTTATTTGTACATGTTAAACGAGTAGGCGGATAAAACACTGCCATAATTTTTGCACTAAATCATATTATATTGCAAGCTGTGTTTTGCCTAAGATGCTACAGCGTAATATTTGTAAAAAAAACCATATGATTTACAATATATTTTGAGATCAAAATATTTGTATATAAACCCACTGGCGATGGCATTAGAGAATACAAAAATTGCCAATAAAACAATGACATTTACGACTAACCGTACATAGTGGCATATGAATGAATCTACCTAAATAAAATTACTCATTTTCGTTTTCATTAAAAAAACAACTTGAAAGACAAAAAGTTTTTTCTCACCCCACCATAATCAACTAATTTTATTACATAGCTTGACACTTTGTTAAGTTGACAGCTTTTGCTTGTCATTTGGTTGACTTTCTGTTTCGATGTAGAATTCTAATTTGACATTTTAATTTCATACCAGCACCAGAAGAAGGGTGGGAGAGATTAGAATATATTTATGTATTTACAAATGAAAGTGTCATTGTCAATGCCAATTATTTGGCATGAATGAGCAGACACAGTCAAAGAGAAATGTTTGTACATTCTAATGAAATATCTAACAATATCGCTCATTTGTTATTCATTGTTGTTTTTTATTTTTAAACATTTCACATAACTACAATATATTTTAATTATTGTTTTAAAGGCTAATTTTTGTTTTTGATACTCTTGCGTGTGCTCATTGTCATTGTAAGCTGTCAACAGAAATGTCATTGTTTATTTTTAGATACATTTACACGCAAAATTTATTTATGCCTATTGCTTTGGAATAATGAATTATTATAATTTGAAATATTTGTATGCTTAACCAACAATGAAATAATAAAAATAAATAGATATGCAATCATTTTGATCACTACATTTAAGGAATGGCTTGGAAGTACGTAAGAGGCCTAAAACTCAATATAAGTTGTTGGTAACAAATAAAATTTATGATTATTTTCAACGTGGCTGTGTGTAATTTTTTTTCGTTTGTCTCGAAGTGTAAATTTGAGTTTTGGAAAGAGTAAAAAGTCAGCCGGTTGTTCGAAGATATATGTTGAGTTTTTGGCCAGAAATTCTTTAAAAATGATAGCCTTATGAGATGATGCGTTGTTGTAGTGCTAATTCTAAAGCTTCACGAAAGTAACTGGAGCTCCTGGATCGTATCCAACATCGAGCGATAAAGCTAATAGGAGATAGTAGAGTTTCCAGCTCTATTGACTCATTGGAACCAGAACTACGCGAACAGCAAGCGGAACTCACGCATTCACGAATTACAGAAAAAGTTACAATGCTCTGCATTACTATGAATAAAATAAAATTTTCTTGAGTTTCCTTGCAACAAACTGTATGTGAATTATTATATGACAGATTATAAAAAAAAGATGTTTTTGCCTCAGTGCAAACGGTTGCATAAAGATTGAAAAAAAGAAAAAGTTCGGCTTCGATCGGTTTATGTTTATGTTTCTTTTTTTTTAATTTTTGAAGGTAAACTTTTTTTCTACTTATGGTTCCTTTTTAAAATTACTTATATTTTAAAAATTTTATAAATATATATTTATATTATTTTGGATTATTCATAGTTGTTTCTTCTAATTCACCACTCGTTTATGGAATAAACTACCTTCAAAAATGTATGCTGACAAAGTGAACGTTCATCGATACATTTTCCTTAGGTGATGCTCCAGTGTATTTTGAGAAACACTTGAAATTTTCTGTACCTAAATTTAGGACACCAGAGCTCGAGTTGTCGGTTCGTTTCTATTATTTTCTATTACCTTTCGAAATTGTATGAATTTCGGAGCGAACTACGAGTTGTGCGTTTAGGGATCAGATGATTTAACCCCAGGTTTTCAGTACGAAAGTGGAAAAGTTGTTAAACGCAGTTGGTGCAAATATTGCCAACAACAAAAGATGCACTAAATAAAAAAATCTCAAAAAAATTTCAATAAAACAAGCAATTTCTTACTTTACTTTTCTTTTAATGGTACAACAGCCCATGGAGGGCCTAGGCTTTTCGCTTTTCGCATCCACTCATCTTGTGCGTGTTATATTTGTACATGAATGGAAGGGATCTACAGTTTAATGCCGAATCCGAAGGGCGAAGTGAAAAGCTTTTCATAGCAATTTTTACTCTTGTAGGTTTGCCATTGCCTGCCAAGAGGTGGTGCCGTGTAGGAAAATTATTTTTTCTACTTTTTGATTTTGCCTGTGCCGAGATTTGAACCCTGGACAGAGTGCATGCGCAGCAGTCCAACGCATAACCACTACGCCACAGCGACCACAACAAGCAATTTCACCTTGCCATTAAACTAATCTTAATTTTGGTTAAGAATCACTTCTTATTTCTGTTCTGCCTTCTTTAAAATCGATTATTTCATAAATATTTTGATCTACATACATACTTAGCAAAGTAGCTACCCATATTTGTTTGTACACACAACGAAAGTTATTCCATTTATTTTCATCAATAATATCATCAATATGAGTTCGCTGTTTATTGGCATTTAGAAATCATACGTTACACATCATAACAATAAGTATATTAGGGGTCTTCATTACATCTTGCAATATCGCATATTCGATTTTGCTCAAATTTGAATAAATACTTTCACCCTTTTTAAGAGCACACTCTGCAAATTTTGAGAGTGTACGAGTAAAGGTCAAATTATAGAAACTTAACGTTATAAAACAGCGCATAACAAAACTTAATGCTGATTATAGAAACATAGCACAGCAGCATAAAATCAGCTGTTTTCGTAAATAAATAAAATAAAAAAGTATGGAACAATATTTGCTTTTGGATTTACATTTTTTCAATGTATGTATAATATATTTAGCAAATAAAATAAATTTTTAGTATCTTTTCGCTTCGCTAAACAAACACACAATAAAGAGAATGCAATTGATTATGTGAAATATTGTGTTTTTTTGGGATACTTTCAGTTCGTTTTTTTATATTTTCTATTTGTAGGAAAGAGGACCCTCTACAGCTTTTCTCCCCCATGTGTGTGGATCACAAACCAATGACAACCCTATGTGTGTGCGTTGCACACACACATAGACGAAGACCTACAGTTTTACGGCGAATCCGATTAGCAATACGAAAAGCTTTACGGCAGAAATACTCTCAAAGGTTTGCCATTGCCAATTTGAGAGGTGGTAACCTATGTTTTGAGAAAAAGGTTGATCAGTTTAATCATCAAGCCATCCAAGTGGATCTTACCAACGCACTAAACAACTGAGTCACACTTGACAATTAGCATACAAATTAAAATTTAATAGTTTCTATGTTACGTTAATTTTTGTTAAGTTTCTATAATCAGAACTATACAAAATATATGAAAGAGAATTCTATGCGATAGTACTCTATTCGTCTCTGAGTTATGTTAAGTTTCTATAATAAGGCGTTAACTCAGCTGTTGCACAAGAATGCTGCAAATTAAATGTGAAAGAAGGAGAGAGAGAGAGAACAGAGTTGACTATATACGAGGTTTGCACACTGAAATTGTCTGATAAATTTTTTTTATATACATATGTACATATACATAGAAAGAGAACAGCTGATATACGCAGGACAAACTCTTGCGAGGTTTACGTGGTATACGAGGCATTTTCGAGATCTTATGAAGATCACTAATGTAAGTGTCCAATGATGAATTTTTCTAAGTAGCAGATAATAAACTTTACGATCATCGATTAGTGTTAGATTTAGGATTATTGGTAGAAGTGTTGTTGTTGAAAATTGATAGAGAGAGTGATTTTAATGAGACTCGTTTAAAAACTTGATTAATTGTGCTGGAAGTTTTTTATGAATGCAAATACAATGAAATGATTAATCATTTATAATTTTTTTTTTTTAAATAAGTATTGCATATATATCAATTTCGCATATGAAATACCAATAGGATTTATTTGTTGTCATTGTAGCTATTACATTTTTCGACGCTTTCAATTTTTACACTCGTATCACTGGTAAATTCACACTGAAATGCAATTTTCATGATTTCCGTAAGGGGCATAGCACAATTGTTATTGGACTAGCTTCACGTAGTTGGCTGAGAAGCGTGTTTCAACCGACGCGTCGCTCAATTAACACCATTTGCATAATTTCCACTATAAATATTAACGAGTGTATAGTGTGTTTGTGTTTGTGTGTATTTCTGCTAACAACTACGCAAACGCTCCATAAAAGTCTTAAATGCTGTCAAATCAAATATAACCATTGCATTTATGGCTTTGGTTTGTTTACTACATACTCGTGTCGGATATATGTAAGCATGTATGTATGTATGTACATATGTATGTATGTATGTATGTATGTATGTATGTATGTAGGTATGTTTGTATGCAAATAGTGGCCTGATTTAACTGTTTTCTTGGTTTTCATTAGTAAACAAGCATGAAGTGTGAACTACTAAATGCCTGCCTACCTTTTCAGCATACATTTTAAGATTTTATTAGGTAATTAGAACCGTACATAGATCGAGCGAGTTGTGATTTTCTACTTCTTTCATTCATCTTTTAAACATCAGTTTAAAATGACGTCACATAGTAAAATCCGGGATGGAAATATTCAACAGTTTATTTATTTGTTTTAATCATAATCACGTATCATTACTTTGAATTGAATTGAAAATTGAATGTTAAAATATAATGACTAAAATTGTAGTGTTATGTAGTTACAGTTGTGTCGACCAATCCAACACTTTGAGAGTCATAATAGAGCAGTCTATTGAATGGAGAACACCGGTATATCTACTTTTCGTTGACTTCAAGAAAGCCTTCGACACCATTCGACGATCTGCAATATGGGATGCTTTAAAGAAAAAAGAGGTTCCCACGAAAATCATTCAGCTCTTGACGGCACTTTACCGCGATTGAGAACTTGCTGTACTTCACAACGGTAACATCAGCACTCCATTCACATCAGCATCAGGAGTTAAGCAAGGCTGTCTACTTTCGCCTCTCCTCTTCGCCGCTGTACTCGACGAAGTCATGCTCGAAGTCGTGTCGAAAAGTAAAGGCATTAATGGACACTTTCTCGGGAGCTCCACGACCTAGATTACGCCGATGATATCTGCCTTGTGTCTGACATATAAAATCGACCAGCTAGTTTCTGAGACTCAAAAGGATGGCTTAGAGATAAACATCTCGAAAACCAAAGCAATGAGGATCAACAACACCAGCAACAATAGTATCATCATCGGAAGGCAAGCAGTACAATTCGTACACAGCTTTTGTTACCTTGGCAGCGTAGTCTCAAGGAATGATGGAGCCGAAGTAGATGTGGAGAATCGGCTGCGTAAAGCTAGATCGGCGTTTGAACGATTACAGCGCATATGGAAAAGCTCACAGATCTCAAGAAGAACCAAACTAAAGATCTTTAACGCTTGCGTAAAATCTGTACTGCTATACGGTAGCGAAACCTGGTTAATTTCAAGCTCCATCACTCAGAAACTACAGGTATTTGTAAGCAAATGTCTTCGCATAATATGCAGGGTGTTCTGGCCGAATACCATCAGGAACGAAGAACTCTGGCGATTGACGGAGCAGAACCCTATTGCTAAATAAATAAGATTTCGTAAATGGCGGTGGATAGGACTGCGAAAGCCGTCCGAAAGTATCAGCAGAACTGCGTTAGACTGGAAGCCTAAAGGTCACAGACGGGCTGGACGCCCGCGCAACATCTGGAAGCGGACCATTGAAAGTGAACTGAGAGCAGCTGAAGAATCGTGGAACGTTGTCAAAAGAATAGCTAACAATAGAATAAGATGGCAATGTTATGTTGAAGCCCTATGTTCCCAAGTGGAAAAAAACAGGAAGAAAAAAAAAAAAAAAAATTGTAGTTAGATATTGATTTATGTAAATAATATGTAGGTACCAATAATATTCTACGACTGCGAGATCTTACATTTACATGTCAAAAATGTACCGGGAAAGGATCATTTAAAAAACTCACTTAAAGGGATTGTAAAAATTCTGTCGCTAAGTTGGCACCACTGTCCTCCATCCTGAAGTGAAGTTTTAGCATGATCTTTCATATACCATAGTTTGCATTCATACGTGCATTCAAAAGCGGTCCAAAAAACCACGTCAATGTCGATCAAAAATCAAGGTAATGTCATTGATTATCGCGTTGTTGAATTTTTTTCTGTATTCTCCCCATCCAGAGCGGATTGGGAGCTTTAAAGTGGAGCTCTAAATCGACATGTTCAAAATATTCTGCGGTGTAGGGGTAGGCGTCTACTCAGAGTCCCTCCAACTATCCCCATCCATACGCCTCCCGAACGAAGTCAGTGTATTTCAGGCTGAATTAATCTTTTCAAATAGTCAAACTTCTATTAAAGCCTTAGATTCTTCCATTATAAATTCGAAATTAGCTCTGAAATGCAAAGGAGGATCTCGCTCTACTTGATCAAAGACTAGAAAATACTCTAATATGCTAGCTAGGTTGGGTTTAGCCCTTGACATCGGTACAGCGGAATCTGTCGCAATTCTTTTTAGCAGTGTTAAGAGTACTCTTACGCTTTTCGCTACCTCACTATAGCCGGGCAAAAGTGGAAACGACTGACTCCTGCGTCTAGAAAAACGCGGCCAGTATATAAAGACCTCAAGACAAAACAACCGATAGAGTGTTCTCTTCTCTAAGTAACGCATTACCGCTGTTTTCACAGGCCACTGGAAGGTGGGAAAACATTCAGCAAGACTTAATCTTCCATTCTATACTTCCTGTCGCAGCTGCCAGGAAGAGGGAGAGACGAAAAATCTCTTGCACTATTTATGTGCCTGCCCAGGTTTGGCAAGAACAAGACTTCGCTAAAAGGCGCGTGTCGTGATCTCTGTCTTGACACAATGTGCCACTGAAAATTTAACCGTGAGTGTGATCGACTTTTGGATAAAATCAGAAAAATTTCGTAAGTGTCCGTGAGTGTTATTCAATCGTGCGTGGTCATGCCTGAAGGCTATTTCTCCATGACTCACGGTAAACTGCTGTTTATACGTAATATATTATAAAATTATTATAATAAAGTGAGTAAGCGTGAGCGAAAATTAAAAGCTCATGAGTGAGCGTATATGCAGTTAAAAACTGCGTCAGGAGCTTAGTTCAGAGCAAAAGTTCATCAAAGTATGTTGCTATGAATAATTGTTGTGTCACGATAATCGTGCCACTTTCACTCTGAAATAAAATTATACTTTTCTGAACTCATAAGTTACACCGTTCTTAATCTCAGTCTCTTATTTGTACTCCATTATTTCTATTCCAATATATTAAGAAAGATGCTTACGACTACTTACTTTATTTTACTTACTTAATTTACTGTTAATGGCATAACAGCCCCTGGAGGGCCTAGGCCGAGCTTTTCGCATCCACTCATGTTGTGCGTGTTATATTTGTACATGAATGGAAGGGACCTACAGTTTAATGCCGAATCCGAACGGCGAAGTAAGAAACTTGCCATGCGAAAATGTTCTCAAGTAATTATTGCAATATGTTCTCATTGAAATGAATCGAAAGCGCCATAGGACAATATAATTGTAAATCGCAAATTAGTTGTCAATGGATGTTGAAATTGACTGCAATTGGCAAGCACTTGCAACATTCATTATGAAATCCATTTTGAATAACTATGCACGGTCAAAGTCAAGCTCAACTTCATTGCTGCTGCTGTTGATTGAGCGTGGGCGTATCAATTCTCTTTAATATAAGGCAATAAACTTATTTGAATTAAAAAATAAATACTTATAACTAAACAAAAAGGCAAAATAACAAACAAAAAATAAACAAATCATAAAACTATTAAGCCACAAAAAACTAAGTATAATCGAAGTGAAGCTGATGTCACGGATTCGTTTTTTGTTTTTATTTACTTTCAATTTTTTATTGATGTTTTATTTATAGATAGTTTATAGTATAGAAAAAGAAGAAAACAAAACAGAAAATCAACTGAAAAAATAGATGATATCAGCAACACTCAATATTACACTCTCATAGTGACACAAAATATTGACGACAAACGATGATAAATTGCGCACAAGTGCAACTAGGCAAAAGTTGCAATTATGGAGCAACAATTGAGTGCATCATGGCGACGCGCATGCGCTCTCTCAATTCACTTATTTATTTATTTATTTTTTGTTTTTTATAATAAATCTGAATTGTATTTTAAAGCTGGCATTTTTAATGATTTATGTAATTTGTTTTTGTTTTTGTTTCTTGATTTCTTTCTTTTTATTTAATTTTTTTCAGTGATTGTTTTTAGGCATTGTGTGTGATGTGATGCATCACTGTGACAATGAACTCATACTGAAATCGAGCGCTTTAACCCACTAGAGAAGACTGGGATAATGAAACTGATGGTACTATTTTCACCGACGGTTCCAAAATGGATGGTGCAACCGGAGCCCGCCTCTACTTAGAAGCCTTTCAGTTAAAACAGCCTTAAGATTGCCTAAAGTCTGCCTAAAGATTGCATTGCTTTTTACTCGGAGATCTTCACAATCGAAAAAGTTACAGAACTTATGCAAAATAGCACAATTTGGTCGAACGTAACTATATTTGTGGAAGGGCAGGCTATTTTAAAAGCAATAGAGACCAAAATAGTTAAGCCAAAAATTGTATTACAGACCATTGCTTCGCTCGTAGCTGTTAAACCTCCAACTGTCTCTCTATGCTTGTTTCTTGGATATAGCAGTATCGAAGGGAACGAGATTGCTGACGATATGGTCGGAAAAAAGCCGACATAACACCCTTAATGAGTTAACTAATTATTACAGAGAATTGACGATTCTACTGCCGCAACGACAAACAACTATTCATGGACTCACCGGACCGACTGTGAAGTTTCAAGGGCCTTATGGCCAATGTTAGATATGAGGGTAACAAGCGCTCTCTTAGGGCTTAACAAGTCTGCAATACTGTTGCTTACAGAATTCAACACGGGACATTGTGCAATTGCGTCTTGTTCGATCGATATTTCAGTTTCTGTGTCTATGTCTAAAACTGCAGATGAAAAGGATTCAATTTATGGGGTCGAGATTCATTATAGGTCTAACAGTGATAACGATAGTAGATATATTGAATCTCGTCCCATTCATATCGCTCCTTCTGCGCAAGTCTGCCATAGCTCAGTTAAGTATACAGAAATAACGGTTATTTAGTGCTCTATATTGTGTGACAAAATCATAACTCTATCTCATGAACTCTTTACGTAAGTAGAGTATAAGTCATTATCAGAGCTGGGTGGAAAATCGTTAATCGTTCATTAAGGTCATTAAATTGTTAGTTAACGATTAACTTTTACGTTAATTTCGAAAATACTTAACGGCTTGATTAACTTCCGTTAAATTTCTTCCTTTAACTATAACTAGGAATGTAACTAGGAATGCTAGCTGCTGCCTTCCACCCCAAGTATCAGGATCAAGTGGTTAGAGAAGTACAATTTTGCCAAGGTTGGTTAGATAAAGAAAATTATGGTACTTTCGGTCAAGGAAGACATGTCCTCGTTGAGGAACGAGCCCGATTATTTGTGCAGCATAAGCAGCAATAAAGAGGAAGCTAATAATTTGATTAGTGCTGTCACCCACCCAAAAAATCAAGAAAAACAACAGTTCTCTCAAAAGCAACATCCACGATCGAGATAGCAAGAAAGTGTTGATGAACACCTTTCTAAAATTTGACACCACCAACTCCTACATTGCAGTTGAACTTATACTTTATATATATACATAGTCTTAATATGAAATGTTATTGATAAAAAAAAAAAAAATTTTTTATTTAGTCCATAAAAAAGTTAACGTTTCGTTAATTATTTTTACGGAATTAATGAATTAAAGTTAATTTCTTGATTAACGATGCTTAGCTGTGGTCATTAGCAATTTTATTGGAGTGATAGGTAAATTAAAAAGTTGGATGCTTTTTTCTACAAATTTATGGTTTTTGAGATTAGACGGTTTTGCATGGAAGGAGCGATATCTAGAACCAAATGTTTTACTAGAGACAACCCTTGGGCTGTGACTGAGCAGACCGATTAGACAATGTGCCCTCTCCACGGCACACACAAGCGAAGGCATTCACAAGGGAGCAACAGTTGTGGGATGATCCACTCACGCCTCCTTAACTTGCTCATTGAGATCTTACGACTTTGCCTATGGAGTTAATAAAAAACATTGTACCAAAAATACAAATATAAAGAATTTAGTTTCAATTTTCACACGACGAGGCTAATAAGAAAACTAAAACATAAATTATAGTTTGTAGTAAACTTATTTTTATTAATTATTGTACACTAATGACGTGCATGCTGTCACACAAAATAACCTTGGGCCAATTAGTGCCCCGAAGGGACATTTACAAAAATCAATTAACACCATTTAATAATAAAATTTATGTCTATACTCTGTGAATAGTTTCGCTTCCAATGCAACGCGTAAACAACATACAAAATTATAAAAAAAAACAAAAAACAATATCGAACACAAGCTAAAAATTCCATATTACTCAAAACTCGATTCAATTTCATTTGCATTTTAATTACTAAAAACAATTTTATATGCATATAGTAGATACTAAGTATTTATATTTTTATAGTTTTTATGCTAATTTCAAACACATTATAAACAAATTTTCTATAATTATTTTTTAATTTGCAGAAAATTCCGGTAAATTGAAATGCAAACAAATTAATTTATGAGTTTGCGGGCAAATTTCGAACTTTTCTTTGCATTGGTACTATTACTTTAGACTGTATTGAACGTAAAAAAGAAAAAAATGTTTTTTCATAGAAATCTGATGCTATTGCTCTGAATACACCAACAAAAAATTATAACAACAACAACTCATATTTCAATTACAACTTTAATATTTGAAATTAAAATACTTATGTGTGCAAAATAAATATTAAATAAAATTTTATGTACCTAAATAAATGAAAAGTGGCATTTCATTGAAATTGAAATAATAAATATTCATGTGAGCATTTTTAATTAAGAATATTACAATTCTAGTGAAATGTATTTGGAAGAGTATAAGAAAATTTTCAATAGATCAAGTGGGTTCATTTTCGTTTACAGACTTCAATCGCAACTTTTAATGCTATGATTTGGCATTACCAGAATTAATTTGGAATTTTTGAATGTTATGCAACATATTAGAACCTGTTCAAGATTACATCTTAGTTGATGATATAGGCATTTTGTGTAACCAATTTGTTTCACTTGATTGATCGGAACGGAATTGAGTGAAAGTTCGGGTAGTGAAAGACTGCACTTGAACGATGCCATATACACATGAAAGTAGTAAAAATTGTATTTTATTCGCAGATAATTCAGACTCATTTGGCAGAGCTTCAAAGTTGGCAAAAACTCATTTTCTTAAAAATCATTAAAAATATACAATAAACTTGTATTCTTAATGTCGTAAGATACAATCACTTTAAAATTAAAATAACAAAAAAAAAAAAATAAAATATTTAATTAAATTATTCCGGTTCTTATAATCAATTTCAGCGAAGCATGGCCACAAAAAAAATTGGGTAAACAGTTAGCTTGATACCAAAATTGTTAAAATAAATTTTCGAGATTTCCGCTAACAAATAAAAGCCACAAAAATCAAATAGATCAAAAAAGATAAATACAGCAAAAAACAAAAACAACAAAACAAAAACGAAATGTAAACAAATAAATAAACAAATGCTAAAAAAAAAAAAATCTTTAACTACAATACTTATGGTTAATTGAGTCATTTGACCAAAAAGTTAAACCACAACCATAAATTTTGTTTGAAAATGTCACAAGCAAATAAATTGTGTGAAAAATACGAAAAAAAATGTGTAATTTTGCCTTTTGTCTGAGGTCAGTACACTTTTTTTCGGCGACTGTATGAATGCGGGTATGGATTTATGTACAGGGTGGGCCAAAAGTAATATCATAATGTGAATGTACCATAATTTATGGTGTACGTTATAAGTTGTAAACAGATAGAGAATTAGTTTATATAACATAAGCAATGGAGTGATACACACCTTCAAATCACCAATTTGGAGCCAAAATACCGTAAAACGAGCACAATTGTACATCAACTCAGAAGGTGGTCATTTCACGGATATCATTTTTCCAACTTAATGTCATTAACTTTATACCTTCAAATAAACTTTTCATGAAAATGGAGCCAATTCACATTATGACATTAATTTTGCCCTACTTTGTATGTGCCAAACATCTCAGACTGACAGATAGACTGTGAAGCCTACTTGTTAGCAGCCAGCCAACACTAATGATTTACTTACTTACTTTACTTTACTTTTAATGGCACAACAGCCCATGGAGGGCCGAGCTTTCCGCATCCACTCATGTTGTGCGTGTTATATTTGTACGTGAATGGAAGGGACCTACAGTTTAATGCCGAATCCGAACGGCGAAGTGAAAAGCTTTTCATAGCAATTTTTACTCTTGTAGGTTTGCCATTGCCTAACCTAATGATTTATTGGTTTTAAATCAATCGCTGTCGCCAACGACTATCTTTCGTTTCTACATATTTTATTCTTATTTTCACTTATCATTCGTCATTCTATTGGACAAAGCAATATTATCGCATTGTGTGCATGTATTCACAATTATTGAACAATTGCTTAATGGTTTACCAACAAAATAAATAAATAAGTAAATCGAATGTAACGAAAAGAGTTTGTCTGTGTCAATTATAAATAGTATTTTTGGGTATTTTTCGCTTAATTTCCGCAACTTTTTCAAGACTATTTCATGATCATTTAAGCGAAACTTAAATAAAAATATGCATGCGCATGAACATAACTAATTTCAAGATTTATAGTTGCGTAAATTCTTAAATATTTATTATTTAAAAAAAAAAACGCTTCTGATGTTTACGTCTGCCTAAATATTTATTGTATTGATTTTATTCTGCAAAAAAGGTTTACTGTAAAAATCAGCACCTTTGATTGGTATGAATGAGACTTGGTTCCTGATAAACCGTCGCCTTTATTGTATTTTATGTGTGAAAGTAGATCAGTTTTCAGTTATTGATGCAACTACCTATATGTAATGAAAACAATTCTATCGATTGGCGTTATCAGTTTTTTGACATTGCTTTTATAGTCCAATATATTCAGACTAATTTTACCGTATGTACCTAGTCGTTTGTATGTAGCAAGGTCACGACCGCTTTTGTCGTCATTTTATATGGAGGAGACATTTTGCACATACAACAGTTTTTCCATACAAACTACATTAGCATTTTTACTGACGACCTCCATAAATTAGTGGTTAGCGGGGGAGTTCGATTCCCGTCTTGGTCTGGCATTTAATTTTCATTCATAACCTTCTTATGGTACATTCTAGATGATATTAAGTGATTGAGGATTATAAGAAAGTGAATAAGTACACCACTTGGCAGGTAATAGCAAAACCTCTAAGTTATATTAAGTTGCCAACCCGCCGTTCGGACCCGGCTCTAAACTGTAGGTGCAACCATGTGGTATCACAACGGACCATTCTAGCTCAAACAATCAACCAACCAACCATTACTTTCAATTATAACGTTTTCAATACTCGATCAGATATTTTTGTATGTAGGATTTCCAACGCATAAACTTTTGTTTCACTGATTAAAATACGATATATAGCCCAAAAATGCGGGAATTCATATACAAATGAAGGTGACAATTTCCTACAAAAAGCTACCATTTTTAACTTTACACCAACTCTCTTCTCCCTCTCTTTTCGAAAGTTTTTGATACCCAAAAATGCTTCTGAAAATTGTTATAAAGGGGTTAAATGGCATCAAGTTCTTTGGCTTAAATTCCCCTCATAATATCAAAATAGGGGCGAATAAAAGTTACACCATGAAAACCCTATAGAAAACCCTAAAAAAATAGGGTAAATCAAAGGTTGGAAGGTTGTTGTGAATCAAAAAAAATTTTATCATTTCAAATAACTTTAACTCCGGAGATGCAGATTTGATTCCCGCCCAAGAATGTAGTTCTTGCATAACCTTCTAATTTCCTAACCAAATCAACTTTACTTACTTTTAATGGCACAACAGCCCATGGAGGGCCTAGGCCGAACTTTTCGCATCCACTCATGTTGTGCGTGTTATATTTGTACATGAATGGAAGGGACCTACAGTTTAATGCCGAATCCGAACGGCGAAGTGAAAAGCTTTTTCATAGCAATTTTTACTCTTGTAGGTTTGCCATTGCCTGCCAAGAGGTGGTGCCGTATAGAAAAATTATTATTTCTACTTTTTTTGATTTTGCCTGTGCCGAGATTCGAACCCCGGACACTCGGCGTAGCAGTCCAACGCACTACCACTACACCACAGCGACCACTATCAACTTTGCCTTTAAATAAGTTAATGTGGACGGAGATGTATGGATAAAAAAAAAGAGAAAAGTTATTTGTTTTTTCACCCGCGATTGTTACATTGGGCCAACGGTAGTAGCGTTATAAACCATTTTTCGATTACGAGAACTCCTCGTGAGCTGGATGTTCTGAAAAAATTTACTATTTTTGGTTTAGCAGCAATGAAAGGCTTAATTTTCTCAATCAATTTTACCAATCTATAGACTGAGAAAGGTCTCAGTCCTTATTTAACAAAATTTAATCTGTCGCGTATTGAATAAAAAATATTTATTAATTTGAGAATCGAACTCTAGTCTAGCACTCACTCACTAGCCCACCGAGGTGGCCAGTAAAGTCAAAGTAGATACAGCATGACCGAAAATATTAACTTGCCCCATTTACCCCTACTACCTTACACATTTTCAAAATATTAAAATTAGAAATCTATTATTATGTTGTCATCATTTATATTAATAAAACGTACGAAACACGAAAAAAAACACACAGATCGATGATTCAAATGAAAAAGTATTTAAAGAGGTAATTAATATTGCGATTATGCTAATAACCGATTAAAGGCAGTAAACAACAACTCAGTCAATTAATAAATACGTAAGCAAAATTGATATGTGGCTCAAATATGTTGCTATTTGCTAGCGCACATGTCACAAACCAGCAGCAGTAGCTAGCAGAACTGCGACATCTATCGCTCATCTATCGCATATGAGCAAACAAACAAATGTTGACAACTTCGAAATGAAATCAAGTGAATGCGCAGAGCATCGTTTAGTGAGATTAAGCACTACATAAGACTAACCATTGGACACAACAGACACACACACATAATATGTACGTAACAGTTCATATGTGCGTATGTGCTAAGTCTCCAAAGGAATGCTTTAAATCTGATTTGCATAATTTTGTGAATATGACTGAATAGTCTAGTCGTAGTAGTGACGTGATGTGATTTCATCCAACGAAAAGTCGAGGAGTGACAATTTTGATTTGGATTAGGGAAAACTATGTAATTAAGACCTTAATATATGGTAAATACATAATTATTATATGCATTAATAAAAATGTTTATAAATTTGTGTACTTATGATGTAACCGCTACTTAAAAAAAAAAAAAAACTACCAAATAAACAAAAAAATAAATAATACTTAAATAAACAGAGGCACCGAAAGACGAGTAGCGCTCGCCATACAAATTAGAGTAATGAGTACCTATGTATCTGTAAACTACGAAAGAAGAAGAAGAAGAAAAACCTTCAAAATATATGGAAGGGTCTTTCAACTATTGTGTTGTTGGTTTATTGGAGACACTTGGTTGGGCTAATTCCGGAATTGCTGTCATTTCAATTACAAATCTAAATACAAACTTGTGACATATACTGACGAGTAACTATTTCGAAATGTTGACTTGCTTTTTTACAAAAACAAAACTTAAATAATAAGTTTACTACATAAATATACATGTGTACATACTTACAAGAAAACCACAACAACAACAACCAAAGAAATACGCAAATTATGTATATGAATTTAATTGGACATTAATTGGTTAACCTTAGAAATATCATACCATAATTTGCATCTGAAAATTTATGGAAATATGATGAGGCAGAGAATAGTATGTAGCAACTTTATGATGACGATAACATTCTGAAATTACAGGTTATGAAAAAGTTTAAATTTCATAACATTGCAAATTTATTAAAACGCTGTGGGATTTGAAGTATCCACTAAATCTAAACATTTGTATTCGATTAGTTATCTACCATATTAAGTGCGAATTTAAAGTTTTTATTTTATTATTTATGTATATGACGCTCTCCAAGATTTAATTTAATATGATCTTTTACTTTCTGATTCTATTAATAGTACACAATTCTTTGTTCATTTGATATTTTGAATATGTCTGAGCTTAATTATTACTCTGTTACGTATTCTAAAAATTTGAGTAAAAAAAAAAGTGGCAGTCACATTTTTATGAAATGTGAATTTGCATCTCTGAAGAATAAAAAGAACCAGATATGTGATAACTCTTATAAATCTGTCTATTGTCAGATTCTTAGGATGTGGTTACGCTGGTTTTTGCTGTTCGGCGAACACATCACATTTTTCTCTCATGCTCGGTCTGGTTTTTACATTGAGTTCGCTACAGAGTTGCTTTTTTGTCGAAATTAAGTTTTTTTTTAATACTATTGTGAACAACGGCAACACTAAAATGGTATACTAAAAAAATTTTAACGATGTTAACAATATGGAGAGTGAAATTAATAATATAATGTCCAATAAATTATGTAAATAATGTAAATTTACTGAAAGGTTAAATGATATTGGCCGGCCGAAGTCACGCCTTCACCTCTTAGAACCTTAGCGATACCAGTAGTACCCATAATTTTAGATTGCTGTCCCGCACTGAAGGACTTTGCTTGCTAATCACCAATGTAACATTAAAGCTTAACTTAAAGCTAGACTTTCAATGGAGGCCTTCCCAGAGGTAGGGGGAGGAAGCCTGAAAGACCTTCTGATATTTAGCTCAGTACAGTGGACGACAGTGGACAACACCCTTAACCATAGTTAATTTAACAAAAAAAATACAACAGAAGTCATCTTCTTCATAGATATTTGCGTCAAATATTAATGCTACACAACATATTATTGTGGTCGCTGTGGCGTAGTGGTAGTGCGTTGGATTGCTACGCAGAGTGTCCGGGGTTCGAATCTCGGCACAGGCAAAATCAAAAAGTAGAAAAAATAATTTTTCTACACGGCACCACCTCGTGGCAGGCAATGGCAAACCTACAAGAGTAAAAATTGCCTATGAAAGGCTTTTCACTTCGCCGTTCGGATTCGGCATTAAACTGTAACTCCCTTTCATCCATGTACAAATATAACACGCACAACATGAGTGGATGCGAAAAGCGAAAAGCTCGGCCTAGGCCCTCCATGGGCTGTTGTGCCATTAAAAGTAAGTAAGTAACATATTACCTTGAGTATATTCAAATGTACATATGATACATATATATATGTACATACGAATATATACAAACATATATATTTGCATTCATTTCATTTGAGAAACAAAGCTAAATTTCACAATAACTTTGCAAAATTTTACGAAGCCACAAGTAATAAAAATTAAATATTCATAAAAAGAAAAATCAATAAATTGTTCAGTGTTTCAAATATTCTTTAGAAACTAGTGCAGCCAAGTAACAGCAGCAAACAAGCAAAATAGTCTCAAGTTCAGGGTTAGTGATGCAATAATTTTAAATAAGCGTGTATCTATCAGATACAAATATGCACCATGTGTTTGCATGTAGACGATTTTAACAAAACAAAAAAAAATAATAATAAAATATTGAAAATGCGAAGGTGGCAGAAGGTGTTCTACTAAAAATTAGCACTCATTTAGCGTTAGCGATAGAACAACAAGTTCTAATTTTATGTTTTTTTGTAGTGTAGTGTTTATCAATCTTTGGGTTTATTGCTATACTCGTACATGTGAGATACAAGTTTTCTACAATAATATATGTAAGCAAATAAGTTGGTCCGTGCTACTTGTGCAAATAGCACATAAGTAGTTTGTCTGTTTGCACAAACCTCCAATTATGAAGCACATTCTAACTAAGTATTTTTCTCTGTGCACTAGTAGCGAATTGTTTTCACTTCGTGGGTGTGAGTGTACTTTCTTCGTTGCGCCCATTTATCAAATCCTTTATACTGCGCTCACTTCAGTAGGCAAAACTTTGAAAAACATACAAAGTTCAGCCAAAAGTATTTGCAACTGTGCACATGCGCAGAAACGCTGCATTATGATCGATGATAACTACATATTTACCAGAAAACTTATTGTCTATGTACTTGCGAGTGTGAGCGTGTAAATCGTGCAAACACAAATCAAATCCCACAATTAGCCTACATTTTGTGTGCTTCAAGAGATACGCCGATTAATGTATGGTACTTACTTGCTTATATACATAGTTACATACATACTATGTATGCTATTGTTGTTTTCGCCTCATAAAAATAAAAACCGATTTAACCTTATCACGCTCAATTTCATCGACAACCATGCTCTAAATCGCTTTCAGCTAAATTTCGTTGTTTTCCTAACAGCAACTGCTGCTTTTATATTTTGCGATACTTTTTTTTTTTTTTTTTTTATTAGTGCAATTTTCTATATCATTTCCAAATACATTGATACATACATTCACAGGTACATTCTTTTCGATATTCCACGCTTATTCATCCGTTATAAAACAAAGAGAAAATTGAGATTGCTTAACCCACTAAAAATTCTAACATGAAAATGAATTATTTTGTTTGCACCAAAATATTTCTCCTTTGCTTCTTAAAGTGTATCTTCTGTGCAAATCGTGTGCAATTGTTTTAAAGTATTTTGCAATATTTTGATACAATGCACCACATTTGTGCAGCATGCATATTTCAATAGAAAACGAAAAGTTCAATAAATGTTGGAAATTTTGAATTTAAACTGGCTTTGTAGTAAACCTTTTCCGTTGGAAATTTGTTTTGAATTTTGTTTCGTTTTGTTAAATTACAATATTGATTTAAAATCCAAAAAGAATATACCAGGTTCTTATGTGTGAAAATTTATTTCTTTTATATCCGAAAGAGATTCGAACCTGGGCGTCTTGTGATGTAATTTAGCTCATAACCATGGCGATAGTTGTGGCACAAATGGTGAAGCTTTACTGGCCATATTTACATTGGTAGATAGTAAAAACCATGCCATTTATTACACAATATTCGAAGAACAAAAAGATGTCAGTATTGAAGAAAGCTATGTTCGGTTTAGAGGTTGTCCGATAAGTCACATTTAAGGCAAATACGACCCATTGTGAGACCACCTGTGTTTCACATCTTTCCCTTTCTTAGACAGAACGTATTTTTCAAATCATTTGGGCCTTGTTGTATAAAAGACAATTTTTCTACACGGCACCACCTCTTGATCTCTTTGCAATGGCAAACCTAAAAGAGTAAAAATTGACTTTAAAAAGCTTTTCACTTTGCCGTTCGGATTCGGTATAAAACTGTAGATTTCTTTCATTGAAGGACAAATATAACACGTACGAAAAGCTCGGCCTAGGCACTCCACGGGCTGTTGTGCCATTAAAATAAGAAGAAGTCAAATAGGTCACTTAGAAAGTATTGACCCAGGGTATTTTTCCTACATACAGCCAGTGCTGGACAGAAGCAAAAGTAATGATGGATGGATGGGTACACCCATTCTAGAGGCAGGAAGGCCGGTAATAGCTGCCACCACTTTATGTGTTGGGCTTTTGCCAATGCATATTAGCGATTGGAGCGATCCAAATCTGACCAAATCAGTTTTGTTACTTTGCAAGTTTGTTCATTTAGCCATCTAACCATTGTCTGGTTTAAGAATGCTCTGTGGATGTTTCCTGCGGTATACCCGGATAGGTGTTATGTTTTAATAATGGAATTTTTGTACCAAGTCTAGCCAGTTCAATTGCCTTGTTATAATAATTTGTATATATGTATATTGAGTGGACATTGACCATCAATGATGAGAGGCTGTTAGGAGCGTTCGAGAGGAAGATACTCCGTGGACGACGTGTATCGAATAAGATGGAACGATAAGCTGTATGAGCTGGACGCCGACACTGACATAGTCAAGCGTATAAAACTCCAGCGGCTTCGCTGGCTGGGTCATGTTGAGCGAATGAACGAAAGCGCTCCGGCTAGAAGGGTGTTTTATTCGAACCACGAATAAAAGGAGGAACACGCAGAAGGGGGCGTCCTAATCTCCGTTGGAAAGACCAGGTGCAGGGCAACCTGACTGCACTTGGCCTTATCAACTGGCGGCCAAGACCGATCATCGGTTGTAGTACTAGTTAAGTAAGTAAGTAAGTAAGTATGTACATTGAGTTTACCGGTTACTTTATTGAATAAAAGCCAGCTATTAAGAGTTACCTTGGAGTTAAGTGATAGGTATTAAAGAAAATCACGTACATTTTTAAACCAGTATTGCCAGATAAATTATCTAAAATTTTTCATTTCTTTATAAAAAATATTTTTCGAAAAAATGTACCACTTTGGAAATTAATTTGAGTTCAATGTATGTATTTTTTATTTTAATGAAAGGTAACTAAAAGTAAAGTTTAAGATTTTTCACTTAGTTTGTTCAACTTGATAAAATGACATGCTTTTTTAAATTATACCACTTTTCGCTTCAAATTAATTTTTTTTACCTTTTCCAAAACAAAAAAAAAGTCAAAAATTACCCCTTTTTGGCAATTTGCCCTAATCTGGCCACAGTGCTTTAAACCGATGCACGGCTATTTTCGTTAAAGTTTATTTTGCACTCCACACAAAATCCGATCGAGGATCTATGTATCAGATGTTGATATTAAAAAAATTACTTGATTCTCAGAAGTGGATTTTTGTAACCACTTTGCAAATTCTAATTGTCAAATGTGTTAGCTTTATTCAAATTATTCTCACTTGATATGTATAATGAGCAATTGACCACAGTCTGATATAAACAAATGACAGATTTATGCTGATGATGATATATTAAACTTGAGTTGTCGGTTTGTTAGCAGATTGACAAAATGTGATACAACTTGCTTTACTACATATGTAAGTACTCGTATATCGAACAAGTAAAATTCTTTCCTCAATCGAAATATGTAAGTAGCATGGGTATTGTAATAACAATTTGCGGTTTTGCGTGCAGTTCGTTTTGATTCCAGTGATAGAAAATACATAAGAAATTGAAAAATCATATTGACAAAATGATGCAAAAACAGAACAACAAAGTTGACAAAGATTAATTCGAGATGATGTCGTACATTGCGATACAGTATCTTTGAGATACAGACGTGCACACCGTGCGACGAGCAACAGTTTCCGCTTTAAGTCAATGCAAACTTATGTACAATGTGAAACATTTGCTTTTCATTTGCTCAGACTAAGAAATTAGAAAAACTAAATTTGTAGTGTGGGCCGCATTGACGCCATTGCAAAACTCAACTGAACTAAGCTTACCTGTCAAAATTGTAGTAAATATTATTTGTTGTTGTCTGATTGAAAGTCGCTTTGAGGTTGGCAAAACAAACAAAAACAAACAATGTCTGATTGCACGATTTATTTGTGTGTGTGTGTGTTATTGTCAAAATGTTTTTGTATTTAATTGAAAATATTTTCGTAATTAAGCTAAGCTTCAGTTTAGAAAAATATCACTTGCTCACTTGCTGGCAGTACACTTTTTTATATTAATTTTGAACACTTTCTGAAATTCGAATTGTTGGTTTTCCTTTTTTTTTTATATTTTATATGTGTGTGTGTGTTATTTGATATTTTTGACTTTTCTTAACGTGTTTCGTTTAGCAAGAAGAAAATTACTTCCTCCGCTTGCTGCTAAGCCACAAATCCAACTGATTGCGGCTTTAGTCATTTTCTGCTGATCAAACTGAAAAGCTGCGATCGTGAGTTTTGCGATCGCCGCGACACTGGCGTCACATCCACGGGCGCATGGGGCACGGATAGGTAGGGGCATACTAGACTTACAGTATCTCATAGAGTGCGCGACTGCTGACGATTACAATGTGCATATATTTTATGCACATGTGCTCACAAGCTCAACTCACTTGCATCCAAATGTTGCTACTGCTGCATGTCGCTGCCAGCGGTTACTGTTACTATATCTGTTGACAGCAACAGCAATGTGCAGTTGCAATTTTTGCTTTGCTTGTAGTTTTTCATGTGTATGCATATATGTATGCATGTGTGTGTGTGTGTGTGTATGAATGCTAATACACTTACATATATTTTTTTACATTTAAATTTAATATTTTCGTGAGTGCGCTTGGTCTGCACGAAGGGAATCACTTTCAATTTTTGTCATTTTTTTGTTTGTTCTGGTGTTTTGTGAATTTTTTGGGCATTTCGGTATTATTTTGAAATCTAAGCACAAAAGCGCTAAACTGTGAACATTTCTGGGTGTAACTTTTAAATTGTGTGGCACGTCGTAAACTTGCTTGTTTACAACTTCATCGGTATCGTGTTCTAACAAAGATACAGCGAATGCAAAAACTACAATTGGCGGGTAACAAATAAAAATTATTTTAATTTTTCAAATATTATATAGGTACTTATTCTTTTCATGTAAGCAAGAACAACAAAAATATTAAAATTAACTTTCATAGTTGGAGAGAACTTTTGAGAAGGACTGCATTGCATACTCATTTGTTTCCTAGTACCTCCCATACCAACCCTCAAAGAACTTCTTCGTCTGTCGATGTAGAAATATCTGCGCGACTGCATTTATAAAAATTGTTGATGTCGCAGTTATGTATTGTCTGTTTAATATCGAATTGTGTTATGTAGAATGTATGAAATTTTAAATGCAATTTTTAATATGTACCCTGCAACGACGAGTGTCGGCGTAACCGTACGAAGTGGAGTGACTCAGTCTGAGAACTATTTTTTTTTTTTAAAAATGGTGCAGAAAAGTTGTCAACTCGATAAATGTTAGTCGTAGATTGACCAAATATTCATCTTTTGATCAATTGGATTATTCAAAACTTGTTATCTAATAGTATTAATGATTTTATAATCCGTGATTTTATAATCCGCCTCAGAAATTAAAAACCTTTATTTTTAAATTTATGATTTTTACCGAGTCTCTTACAAATCTTGTGTTCACCATGATTTTTTAACTCTAACAGTGTAAAAATGTTTAATTTGATGATTGAAAAATTGTGTTGAAAAACTTAGCCACGCGTGGGGATCTGAAAACATCAGATAACCTAACCGATTTAAAATTTTAAAACTCACCAATCGGATTCGGTATAAAATATTTACGAATTGTATAGATGACTGGCTATCTCTATCCAAGGTTCTTTTGTTACAAAAGTTTTTTATTTTCATGTCACTTGATTAAAGCGGCAACATAAGATTCGATATTTCAGATTTCATATTTGTTTACCCTACTAAATATTTATTGGATAGACAATTTATTATTTGACTACTTGGTATTTGGGAATAGGATTTCTGTTAAGCTGTAAATATCTGGTTCTTTACTTTACTTTTAATGGCACAACAGCCCATATAAGGCCTAGGCCGAGCTTTTCGCATCCACTCATGTTGTGCGTTGTGCGTGTTATATTTGTACATGAATGGAATGGACCTACAGTTTAATGCCGAATCCGAACGGCGAAGTGAAAAGCTTTTCATAGCAATTTTTACTCTTGTAGGCTTGCCATTGCCTGCTAAGAGGTGGTTGCCGTGTAGAAAAATTATTTTTTCCACTTGTTGATTTTGCCTGTGCCGAGCGACCACAGCGACCAAATATCTGGTTCACGTTTCTAAATTATCAAATAGAAACCGTGAATGCCAGAATTTTAGAATTAAATTAACATTAACAATCAAGCAGTTTTCACATGCCTACTGTTTTTGGCCAGTTACACCATTATTGTACGTCTGGGTCGAGATATCTAGGTCTGTCAGGGAAAATTAGAAAACTGAATTTCCGTAAAATTTTTTTAAAATATGCCAACGTCAAAATATATGCATGAATTTGGAGAACCAAACAATAGAAAAACTTATGTGTGCTAGTGGCATGCCCTACAGAAGTTTACTTCGTCAGAACGTTTGCGTTTTGGGTTTTCAGGTTAGGTTTAGTAATCTTGTAAAAAAAACCAGAGGCTATCGCAAACATTACAAGCGTGACAGAAGGAATTTTTAGCGAACATGTTTTAAAATTGTTTATGTGCTAATTTGTGCAAACGATAAGCCTTTTATAGTTTGATGATTCTCTGATCCCAGTTGTAATACATCTGGATTAACTTCAATTTGATCGTTTGCATTTCAAATGCATGCAACACCCTCAGCAAAATCATCATCCCCATTAAAATATTCTTACTCAAAGCATGCGAATTTATTTGCTACATCATTATAATTGTAATCTTACCATCATTATAATATTCAGGTTGTATGATTTTAACAGGTGGAAAATTTGACACGTGCCGGTCTGCGAACCCGCAAATGTTATGAGGTTGACTAGAAACTTGGCAAATCTCTATCGTCTATGTTTTGTTGTGTTGATGCGAGTTGTTTCTTTTCAAATAAATTTCTGTACTACTCTTTCGTTGAGAAGCTGGGAATTCGGCCACCTATACGAGAGCCTGGTGCTGTATAATCTTCGTCAGGACACAATGACATCAGTGTTGATGCAATTATTGGCTGTAATTAACTAATTTGCCATTCATGCTGTCTCTCCGCATTAGTCTTTGCGAGTAGTTTTTCAATGAAATTTGAATTCTCTTGTAACTCAAGTTGCTTGCGAAGTCTAAACTCTCGCGACCTGTCGGTGCTGGTTGTTCGGTTTTTTTTTTGTTGAGTCTCCATTTTTCAACGAAGTCTACATTCTCGCTGTCTTTCAGCCGCAGTTTTTGGTGCTTGGAATTTTATCATAACACAATCGCCATTTGATTTTTTCAGTCTATACTCACTCATTCTTTAAGCGCTAGAAATTTATAAATGTTTTTGTTTGAAATGTAAAATTCTACTAGAAACTGATGCACTGCGCCCTCTATCAATCGAGTATGAATCATGCGCTAATCAAATCAGCGCCCTCTATTAATCAAATTTGATTCATACTCGTGGATACATGTGGATGGATATGTGCTGCCTATCATTTATGTGTATATTAATATACATCCTAATTTTTTCATACTTGACTGATAGAGGGCGCTGCCCTTCATTTTCGTGACATCTTTTCGCTGCGACGATCATCTTTTACCCCTTCATAAATATAAAAACAATTCTAAAGAAGTAGACTTCAAAAACCCATTCCGAAAACTGAAGGAGCAACTGTGGAGGAACACGCAGAAGAGGACGTCCTAATCTCCGGTGGAAAGACCAGTTACAGTGAGACCTATCAGGACTTGGCCTTACCAACTGGCGCCAGCGAGCCCATAGCAGAGGCGACTTGTGAAATTTTATCGAGGCGGTCAAGACGGATGGATCATCGGTTGTAGCGCCAACCAAGTAAGTGCATAAGTATCAAATTTTGACCGTACATAAAAAAGATTGAAGCTTTTAAATTCGTTATGAAAATGGTATTCCAAGTAGAACTCTTTTATCTGTGAGTTTTCTCTCAGTCATTAAATTTATGTTCAATTCTTGCATAAAAAAGTAAAGTTATGCTTGCTGTGCGTTCTACGCGTTTTGAAATCTTTGTTTCTATCATTCTTGGATTGCTTATGTTATTATGTTCCTTTTAACAAACTAATTTCTAAACAAACAAAATAAATATATTTTATTTTTCCTACATCTATGTCCAACTGTGAACTTATAGTGCATAAATGATGGACTCTAAAATATGAATGTTTTAAGCCTGTTCTCTCTATGTACTTGGACAATTATGTTAATTCAACTATGCCCCGGAGCACCAGTTCTTCCAGTACTAAGTATCTGATAAAACTGCATTAAATTTCTCTTTTTTGTGATTGTTCTTTTTGAATTCCAGCAATGAAGGCTACTAAAACAAAAAACCTATTTTTAATGAGGACATATTTTTAATTATTTTAACAAAAGGAATCACACAATACAGAGACATATTTGTTTATGAATGAGTATTTAATGTCAAGTGCATTATCCAATCATTATTACGTGTATGAATTTTCTTTAATTCTTTAAATTTCTGTATGTAGTGCAATCTTGTACATATTGGCAATAAACCCTATTGTGTTTCTGTTATTGTTATTGTTCTTGTTGTTTTTTTTTTAACATTAAATTAAGTATA
Source organism: Palloptera scutellata (assembly GCA_958295655.1). Taxonomy (NCBI): domain Eukaryota; kingdom Metazoa; phylum Arthropoda; class Insecta; order Diptera; family Pallopteridae; genus Palloptera; species Palloptera scutellata. The sequence continues at coordinate 41,357,865 of OY282451.1, forward strand.
CATACGAGTACACATTAAAAAAATGTTTAATAAAAGTCAAAATAATTGCATTCAAAGTCATTTTGTCATAAATGAAATGCGTCGAAATCCAGCAACGCAATGTGCTGTGCATTTAAACAACAGCAACAACAATATCAATAGCATACATACATACATACAGATGAACACATTTACACATACATACATAAAATATAATAACAACAAGTGGGTGCGGTGCGTGTATCTCATGGATACATTTGTAAAGTATTTTCTTTTTAATTTTTATTGACGCATAAATACGCGAAATGGCGCTTTAATAGAAACATTTTTCTTTGTTTTTATTTATTTATTTTGTTTTCACATTTGTTTAATTTTTGTTCGAGCAATAAAAATTAATGACGTTAAACCGTGACATTGAAATGTGAAATAATTGCGGTGGGCACTGTTTACTGTTTATCTTGGCAGAAGGTGTTAGTCTTGGGGAGCCGGAATTATTTTCTTCACTCTTCATTGTGGTTGTTGTTTTTTTGCTTTGTTGTTTTTTTTTTTTTGTTTCAAACATCAACCATTATTACTCATAACATAAATAAATGCAAATTCAACATGAAATCATCAGGTGCAAATACAAATTTAAACCAATTAACAACTTCATCAGACATAATATTTAATATTTATGTGTTGCCAAAGGCTGACAACTGAGTTAGCACAGTATATTTTTGTTATTTTTGTTCCGGTGACAAATACAAATAAATTGTTTTAAAATACTTCATGATCAATTAACCCTTAAAAAAAAAATGTAAACATGCATGCAATTGCACAAATAAGAAGAAAATTAAATGATGACCTGCATAAACAATAAACTTTATAAGATGCAGCCACAATTTGCTCCTTGCTGCCCTTGACACAAATAAAGGCAGTTGCGACGAGAAGCACGACAAGCAAATGAAGTCAAATGAACATGGTGGCATCACTGTGACCTCAGCGTTCACTCACTTGATCTTCGGTTGATCCTTTACGGCTATTACAATTGTTGATCACATTTGTTACTGTCACTGTGTCAGGCCATACGTGACATCAGTCCAGAATAGTTTAGCGTTGAACAAAGCAGAGCAGACGAGTAAACACCTCCGCTTTGTTGGTTGGTTAGCTTTAAATTTAATTTTTTATTTAGGAATTTTGTGTTATTGTACGCTCTTATCATGCATGTTGATCATTTCGCAGATATGTGCATATGTATTTTGTTGTTGATGTCATGACATGTTTCTTTTAAAGTTGCAATCTTAGAAGTAAGATTTTTGTAAATTGTTTTAGTTTTCATGTTTAGTTGTTACTTTAAAATCGTAAAGCATTAGGTTAGTAGGACTTAAGTTTGTGCGATAATGGCATATGCGCAAGAAATTTAAATCTGAATCGAAATCAATAAGATAAATAAAACTATGCAACATTCCTACTACGCAACATTCAAGGAATCAATCTTGAAAGAAATTTGAATTATTCCTTAAGGCAGGTTTCTTTCTGTACAATTTTCTTTAGAATGCAGCCAACACGTTTCAGTTGGATATATTAGCTTAATTTTATTTGTAGCTATAAAGTAGTATTACCTAATAATCCTCTATCAAAGGTAATACATTTTTATATAAATCTTCATTAATACTTTGTTCAATACTTATAATGGAAATTTTGGTTTTCTATACATAAATAAGTATTTCAAATAGCTGGAATTGCTGATGACTGTTCTATGTAATACCAAGTTCCCATTCATACCAGGCTAGATTTGGATTATTGAGAACGCCTTGGACTGGGCAAATTGAAATGAAAAATGAGAAGAGAACTTCTGGTATTCCGCAACGCTTGTCTGAACGACAACAATATTCTCATCACTTCGAGCAGTTCTTTATTGGCACGTGAACATTATGTAAAGGAAATGTACGCTCGTAATTATCAACAATTCGCCAGATGATCAAAAAAAAATTACACGGGAAAGTGCACGGAAAGTTTGCATTTATTGAAAATATGAATTTGATTTTTTTACATGTGTTGCAGAAACGTAATTGAGGCGGCAAGAGTACAAATATAACACGCACAATATGAGTGGATGCGAAAAGCTCGGCCTAGGCCCTCCATGGGCTGTTGTGCCATTAAAAGTAAGTAAGTAAGAGTAAGAGGGAAATCAGAATTTTCAGACTCGGGGCTTTTGCGATTGTGATTATATCAAAAAAAAAAATATATATATATATAGTGGTCGCTGTGGCGTAGTGGTAGTGCGTTGGACTGCTGCGCAGAGTGTTCGGGGTTCGAATCTCGGCAAAATAAAAAAGTAGAAAAAGTAATTTTTCTACACGGCACCACCTCTTGGCAGGCAATGGCAAACCTACAAGAGTAAAAATTGCTATGAAAAGCTTTTCACTTCGCCGTTCGGATCCGGCATTAAACTGTAGGTCCATTCCATTCATGTACAAATATAAGACGCACAACATGAGTGGATGCGAAAAGCTCGGCCTAGGCCCTCCATGGGCTGTTGTGCCATTAAAAGTAAAGTAAGTAAGTAAAGATTATATCAAAAATGGTTAAATGCAACCAAATTATAACTGTGCTTCTGAAACAATTACTTCTTAAGTTTTTTTTCGCTTTGTTTTGGCAGATTTTCTCTTGACAATTTTGAAATTTACCAAATGATCTTTTTTGACAACAGCTTTTGAACAACAATATCGATTGGCTTTATTCACATCAATTACATTTACGACGTCACAAATTTGCGAAATCGTAAATTTTGCTAAGTAAAGTGAATAACCTTAATATCTTTAATGGTGAGTTTATATGATGAAAATTACCAGATACATCAACCATTTATGAGAAGAGCTTCGCAATTGTTAGCGCATGTAAGCTTTTTAGGGTTGCCAAAACTTATTAAAATTTTCAGTTTAATAAAATTTAATTCAAGTCAGTCTGAAGACTACTGTTTTTAGCTTTTAAGTTTATTTATAAAATTAATTTTGTTAAATAAGTACATATCTGATAAGTACATATCTGTAAAAAAAAGGTCTGATAACAATATTAATTTAAAAGTAAAATTAATTAAAAATATATTATATCAGTTTGAATAATCTAGAAATGTTTCTAAAAATTTTGAACAGCAACGCTCCAGTTTGGCATAAACCTATTAAATTTAAAATTTAAACCAATCAAATGTATTCAATATAGTTTCTTCGCATTCAGCAATCGCATGTGTTAAAATGGTGCATTCGAGAAGTTCGAAATTTTATGTTTAATGCCATTAAAAAGTTTTTCGTTTTTAATTTATAATATGCAGATATTTAAATGTATTCGAATGAATAATAAATATTTATGAAAACGGTTGAAGTAGCAAACGGTTAAGCAAGTGGCAAAGTGTTAATTGAATGTGCTCATATTTAATGGTCATTGCAGTTTTTTTATTTAGAGCTAGGCCCAACAAAAATATGTTAATTGAGCAAATGCATCAATGGTGAGGAAAGTGAAATTTAAAAGAGATTTACAAATCGTCATTGCAATAAATGAAATTGTGCAATATTACACAATACTCAGCGTACAATATTGACTTTTTATATTAAGTCACAAATATGTATGTATGTAGTAAGTATGTACGAGTACATTGTTACCTACAGAGATAGATGCTGACACCAAATTTAAATGTTAAGTTTTGGAAATAACAATTTTTTTAGTGTAAAAGCAGTAATTATGGTGTGTAGTAGCGAAATGGATTTAAAGTTTTATTATTCGGGTATGATTAAAATTAGTTGACTTTTTTTTTTACCAAAACTAAAAAACATAACATGAAAAACAAGAGCGATTGTGACGAAAAGGAATAATAGAGCCTATAATCGCGGGACGAATCGATTGTCGGTATGCGGCTGTCAAATAAAAGTAGAATTAACGGGACAATTTGCGATTATTATACTCATAAACATTTGACAATTCTGACGATTATGCTCGCAATTATGGGTAACTTAAGGAATCGACAGAACTCAAGTTGACTATTCGTTTATTTTCGACATTACCTTAAGCTAACTTACTTAAGTATATTATGGTTGGGCCTTTGGTATTTGTTGCGTTTATTGAATGATCAATGTCATGCAAGACCCTAATTGTAGCCCAAAATTTTTAAGCCAACACGAAGCTTCAATTGTGATATTTAGTTCCTGTTATTTCCCAAACTATTACCGTGAAAATCTTCATGTTCTCACAGCCTGTGTCATGTAATTAAAATAAACATTTCTGATTTTCAAACAAAGTCCCTGTTTCAGATTCACAGAATGACTGACTGACTGACTCACTAGGTCCTGAAACATAATATTTGTTCAATGATGTAAGAAATGTTTTCTTTTAAATACCATCATTAAAACTAAATTTAAACAAACTTAAAAACAGAAAAAGTTTTACCCCTATTCGAAAATCCTATCTAAGCCATTGCAACGATTGATAGAATCCTCATCCGCATGACAGCATTTAAAGCGTTCCATTGATATTAACAGCTTTATTTTCACTAAGCCAATGTTAATTAACATTTGGCTTAACTCAATACCGAAATTCTTCGAAGTTTCATTAGCAGTGTTAACGTTTCGGTGTTGCCAGATATAAATTTAAATTAATAATGTATAAAACTTAATGTTACTTTATTAGTCAATTATAAAATGCATATGTATTTTTCATAAATAGTATGGTAAACCTATAATGAAAAATGTAAAAAATTTTCACATATTTATGTGAAAGAAAATAAAATGTTTGTCTCTATTACACACCGAACGATCGCTCGATCACCCGATTGCACTTTGTAGCGACGAGGATCGGCACCGGTACTAGCAAGCGAACGATGAGAAGTTTTCAATATCAGTTGGAGTTAAAGCGTCGGGTGAGTGAGTCATTTAGTCAAGTGGAGCGCACGGCGCACATTTTCGTATATTGTATCTATCAGATGCGCGTCTATTGTACTCTCTCGCAGTCTTAACTATGAGATATTAACGGTGTAAAACTAAACAAATTACGCTGAGAAGAACTGTGAATTAAGAAAATTAAGAAAGGTGTTAAGAGAAATGTGAACACAATCAAGAAAGTGTAATTGAATAAATGAAAAAAAAAAAATAAAAGAAGATGTTGCTCAGCAATTGTGAAAAACGTCATCATATAGAACATTTGTTTTGTATTTGATTTATACTTAATTTACTTATTTAACAAACAAATTGAACACCTTTTTTCGCATATTTTGTAGCTTTTGTTTTGTGTTTGTTGTTACAATATTGTTACCGTGAGCGCTTGATTGGAATTAATTTCGCTGTATTTGCGATTTACTCATGCCAGAATTTTAAGAATTCGAATCGAATTCATTAGATACTATATAACGTTGTTGCTGTCGTCTCATGGCAATCAGGCAGCTGGCCAGCTTACGGTGGCTTACTGATAAAGCTGATAAATGCGGCTGTCTGCGTTGTATCGGTATCTGTGGGATATGCAGCAGTTAAACGTAGTGGGTATTTGTATCTAAGCGTATGTTTTCACAGATCTTCACTAGGAAATGCATGTACGAGAATCATGAATTCCAACAATATAAAGTGAAACTCTTCATTGAAATGGAATATTAAATAATCTACTATGTGTATGAAAAGAAAAGTCCTACGCGAAAAAGCTTAAATAAGAGCAGTGCAAAAAAGCTGTGAAAATTTATGTACAATTTCGTTTAAGTGATAAGATAAAAACAACTTTGCTAATTTAATTTTATATTTGTGTCGGTTTTTCGTTAACGTTGTTATTGTTGTTGTTGTTCTTATACTTCAATTGTGTCAAAGGCATAAATACAGGAATAAAGAAAATATTAAAAATAAAAATAATTTATCTTATCGCACAGAAAAGGCAAAAGAAATACAAACAAAAAAGTAGGTACCTAGTACCTACTTCTACAATATCTACTATCGATTAAAGCAAATATGGTACGCTCTAGTACACACACATGATATCACTCGTCGTTGCGATCAAAGAAGGTATTCACAATAAATTTGCTGCACATCGTGCCGCGACGCATAATGGAGCAACTATTGCTGCAGGACACCATACAAATGTCTACTTGTATCTAGTATCTGCGCTGTAAGTTATAGATAACTTAAATGTATATTGCATCTAATACTCGAAGCTCGAAGATTGTGGGAATTTGTGCGATTGAGAAAATAATATAAAAAAAATACAAGTAAAGTGAAAAAGTGGTTTAACTATTTTAGCCTTAAAAGTTTCGTTGCGAAGTGGTCGATTGTTACACTCACTCACTCACTCACTCACTCACTACTGACTGACTGCGTCGCTTACCGTGTTAGCAATTTTAAAAGATTTCCTATTGTTTCATCTTTCGTATCTCGTAGATGCGTGCAATTTTCTGAGAAAGAACCAGCACAACAACAAGAAATAATTGTGAACAACACAACAGCGGCACATACTGAAAACAGCCAAACAACATCTAAATAAGGCTATAAAATATTGTTGGCAACAGCAGCAGCAGCAGCAGCAACAACAAGCACCATTTCATCTAATAAGTCTGCAGCAGGCAGTCGAAACGGCTGCAACATCAGCATTAAAATGGACATAGAATCAGACGACTCGGAACGTTGGGAGGACTTTTTTGGTAAGCATTACCTTTTGTATGAGTCGTTGTTCATGGCAGGAAGACTTTTTCAATCTTGCACGCCATATTCGTCATTTGGCTGCTGTATGACATATTGCAGGGACATGAATGCTCAGCAGCAGTGCTATCATGCTTTCGTCTCCGCTCCCCCAAACACATAAATTCATAAACGAAAATTATGCTGTCTCTGTGAGTCATTTGCACATGCGTTTCATTTCGAAATGACCGAAAATTTTTCATACTTTCATATTCTCACAGTCTTCTTACATATTGTCGATATCTACATATGTACATATGGACATACATATGTAGTATTGAAGCTGTCTCCTGTCTCGCCGATGTCTCCTGGCTGTGCTGTAAGCATTAAGCATCAGCATTTTTTCGTCATCTTTCTTTATTTACTTTCTTGTTTCTTATTCTTTATTTATTTTTGTTTTGCATGCTTTTGCGGTCATTTCCCTTTACGGCGTTACGGCCTGTTTTCATACATACATACATACATTTTCCGTATCGACTTTGCAATGTTGCAGTAACTGTTGAAATGTGGTTTTGCCAAAGGCAAAGGCAAAAAAGAAACATCAATTGTGTTAGTGTTATTTTTGGAAATTTTAACTGATTCGTATTTTACTTTTATTCACATGAGGTGTTTCTTTTTTGGAGAATACATAATTTCTAAAGGCATAAAATGAATATAGTACATATGAGCAGTGGCGGATCTCGGAATTAGTTTTAGGGCCTATATACAGTGGCGTGGCCAGGTCGGGTGACACCCGAGGCGGACCTAAATGGTGTTATAGTAAAACACCCCTCCCCCTATTCTTTTGAAAGAATTATACTATTTGTAGGTATGTACGATTATTTTTTATTTAAAAGTAAGTAGATAATACAGGAATTCATAAAGATGAGTGAACTTAAATTAATATGTACTTAATTTAAGTCACAAAATACTTAAATCCTCTACGAGTATGAGACCAATAAGGAAAATTTTTATTTACAGGATGTTCTTCTTAAAGATCTTGGAAGATATTTGTTTACATACGAGGTATGATAAAAAAATAACCGTTATTTTCAATTATTTCAAAAAATATTTATTTATTCATCAACAACTATCTTGTCCCCTTCAAAGTAATCCCCCTCAGTAATAATACACTTATGCCAGCGTTTTTTCCAATCCTCGAAACACTTCTGAAACGCGCTTTTTGGTATCGCCAACAGCTCCTGTTTCGATTTTTCTTTTATCTCCTCAATCGTAGCAAAACGCTTTACTTTCATCGGTGTCTTCAGTTTTGGGAAGAGGAAAAAGTCAGCGGGGGCCAAGCGGGGGGTCCGGTGAATACGGTGGTTGAGGCATGATAACGGTTTTGTTTTTGGCCAAAAACTTACGCACAAGCGACGTTGTTTTTGCTCAAAATTTAGCAATTTTGGAACAATCTTCGCTGCCGCACGTTTCATGCCTAAAACATCCGTAAAAATTGCTTGGCATGAGCCGAACAATGTGCCAACATCATCAGCAACCTCTCTGATAGTGATTCGACGATTATCCAAAATCATTTTCTTCACTGCGTCAATGTTTTCATCGGTTGTTGACGTGCTCGGGCGACCAGGGCGAGCATCGTCATTGACATCTTCTCGGCCTTCCTTAAACCGGTTATACCACAATTGAACTTGTGTAGTAGTAGACTCGCCAAACATCAACAACATTTCAAATGTCCTTGCGCATTTAATTTCATTTTTTACACAAAACTGAATACAGTTTCTTTGATCCATTTTTTCGAATAGTAAAAAATCGAAGAGCACACCAAAACCCGACTTACCTTTTTATCTGTCAAAAACAAACTGACAATCCAAATGGTTGGTATTGCCAACATATATAACAGACATGTGTACCAACATAACAAAAAAAAAAAATGCGAAAATCGAACATACGTAACTCACGAAATAACCTTTATTTTTTGATCACACCTCGTATTTGGGTGTTTTTAGCGCCTAATTTTTGCCCACTTTGCATTTTTCTTAGTTTTTGAGTTCATAAGATCATCCGCTGCCTGGTTATAAAAATTCATATTTTTTTAGACAGACGTTCTAGCCCTACCCTGAATCCGCCAGGGCATATGATTTTATTAGAAGCAATATGTCACTTCTTCACTTTTTGTGAAACTCAAAAGAACGATATCAATGTTTGAAGAAACTCTATTTTTGGGGCTCGATTTATTTATCATGTCTGCCTTATTTTATATTATTTTATTTGTAAACAGAAAAGTGAGATTTGGTTTAAGAACTCATTACTATGTATTAATGTAGGTGCCTACTATCTCATTTACCGATCGGTATGAAGTATTCAAGTAGCGATGATTAGTGATTTTAGCGAGCAGTAAGTGTGGAAACGAACGCAACTGTTGTTAAATAAATTTTAAATATTTTCGATAATTTAACTTCTTAAATTTTTCACATACATACTTGTGTAAGTGTAAACTAGTAAATACGAGTACTTTCTCATTTAGCTTCATATCAATATAAATATTAAGTGCCCAATAAACCTATAAAACTGATAATGATTTAATTTTTTTATATTTTTTCTTCTTTAATTTGCTTTTATTTATTGGAATCAGTGTTTTACTTTTCCCGACCCTTTGGCCATCGCCTTCTGCTTTCAGTGTTCAGCTCAATTTGTGAGTGGGCAGTTTTCACTCAAATAGAGCATGAAATTGATACCAACTCAACCAGCGAGACCTAGAGATTAATGACCATTCGAATAGAATAGAATGTTTGGTTGCAGCCCGCGGTTGCATTAATGATTACAGTGTGGAAAGAAAATTAAGAAAAGTGGCACGGTAACAAATAACGCCAACTGTCACAGTGACAGCTTGGTAAAAAATTCCGCAGCTACTTGTAGACGTTTATAATATTGAGAGAATCAATAAGTTCAAAAAATTTAATTTATCTTATTATTTTAATTTAGGTCTACAGAATTTTGTTTGTTTGGTATTTGTTATTGTTGCACTGTCAAGCACCGTTGCTGTTGACACAAGTGACATATATCACATACCATACAAACATACATACATATATGTATGTATATGTACTGGGGATGCCAGTTTGTGAGGAATTCACCAAATTGCGGGCCATTTTCACTCGTGTGGAGAGATGGGGAATTTTTGATATTTCTGGGAAATTCTCAACACTCCATACATTATTGGCGAAACTTTGAATTTTGTACACTAGACTGTGCAGAAAAGTATAGAAGCTCACTTACCTTAAAAATAAATAAATTTATTTCACAACAAATACTCGTGCAACGAACTAAACATATTCGACAATGTATATGTATGTATATTCTTGATTTTCTACTTTATTTTTGCGGAAATATACTGTAAATTCTGAATATAGGTATACAACATATGTAGAAATGCTTAGAACTTAGTTAAAAGCACAAAAGGGGAAAATCTGTGAATCAGTTCACTTTTAGTTTGTTTATTTGTTATATAAGGAATATTATATTCTTAGTCTTACCCTCCAAAAGGTATATAAAATTTGGCAATGCCTCAGATTTTATATTATAATTATACTTTTCAACTTTTCAAGTCGTCAAATATTTCGTATATTTGGATCCAGCATAAACACCAACAATAATGTCAGCCTTGAGATCAAGAGGAGATTAACTCTTGCCAACAGGTGTAGTAGAACCCTCTCTCGACCTATGAAAATAACGCTCTATAAGTCCCTTATCCTTCCCATCCTAATGTATGGCGCAGAGACGTGGACATTGACCATCAATGATAAGAGGCTGTTAGGAGCGTTCGAGAGGAAGATACTCCGTGGACGAAGTGTATCGAATAAGATGGAACGATGAGCTGTATGAGCTGTAAACCGACACTGACATAGTCAAGCGTATAAAAATCCAGCGGCTTCGCTGGCTGGGTCGTGTTGAGCGAATGGAAGAAAGAACTCCGGCTAGAAGGGTGTTTTATTCGAACCACGGTGGAGGAACACGCAGAAGAGGACGTCCTAATCTCCGTTAAAAAGATCAGGTGCAGGGAAACCTGACTGCACTTGGCCTTATCAACTGGCGCCAGCGCGCGCATAGCAAAGGCGACTGGGGAAGCTTTATAGAGGCGGCCAAGACTGATCATCGGTTGTAGTGCCAGTTAAGTAAGTAAGAAAGTAAGCTTCAGATTTTATTGTAGGCGGATGTAATGTGTGGAATTCGACTAATTCCATCTGGCAACACCGTTTTGTACATTCCAATTTTACGGCCAACTCAATGATTTTGTCTTCCTTTTCGCTTTGTACAAATAAAATATTTGTCATAATTTTTGTTTATTTTGTTCAAGTACATTTCTATGTACATATTTATTTTGTAACCTCAACTCCACGGGGATTCTTCTATGGATTGAGAGATTTTAATCGATTTCCAAGATTTTTATATTATCGGAAAGAAGTGGCCCCACGTTGAGGGCAGTAATTTGATAAAATCATTTAGACTGCCGACTGCCTATCTCCCTTCAATGTCGTTCAATTTGATAAACTAAATATTCCAGTCAGTTTGCAATGAAGGAACTGCAAATTAAAACTTTGTCCGTTTATCTTTAAGTATTGTGGTGATAAGAGTATTTCTTCGTTATTGCTTTTGTTATTCAATCACCCAATGTTTCTCAATTTATTTAATTTTTATATACATATCATTTTCCATATTTTTTATTCGTTTGCTTTGGCTGCTTGACTCGTTGTGGCGACCGAAATGTAGAAAGGTCAGTTTAACGTCATTTTCATTTAATTAATATTAATGAGCTCAATTATACTGTACTAGATATACTTATGTAAGTAAATAGTTAAGTGATATACATACATTAAGGCGCCTCACAAAAAGAAAAACGTTGCTATTTACTGTCCAAAAATTAACCAAATTGTGAGCTGGATCGGTATGAAACAATCCCAAAAAATTTGGGAAATGATTTCTTTACACTACTTTTGAGAAAATAAAAGTTCACAATTGCCACTATGCGACAAATTACGACTTTATCTCTCAGGCATGGAGTTTTTCATATGGAACCTGGCCACAAGTAAAGCGACTTTTAACCATTGAACTTCGCGTTTTTAATTTCTTTAATATACGAATGCGTTATTCGATTTATATTATCAATAACTCAAATCGAAGATAATTGAATGTTGAATATGAGTTAATGCACATCTTCACTTTATCGCTTCCAGAGGGTAGCCTTAAAGTCCATAGTCCAGAAGAGTTCCATTACTAGTGTACATACATATCCCCATCATAACTTAGAAAGGCACTAGCTGACATTTTGATTTGTTTCCTAGTAAAAGAAAAAACTTTGAGAAACGCAAAGGCATCAATAAATTAAATTCTGTATCATAACGAATGCTTTTTTATTTTTAACAAAATTATTTCACATTTTTAAACAAAAATAACATTTGGGACCTTATCGTTATGTGAATTTACGATTATGTATATAATTTTCTGAATATACTACTTAAATATTTCTGTTATCACTTGAAATGGAAAAGTTCATTAACCTCAATGTTACCTAACAAGTTATGTGTGTATGTATGTCTAATACATATGCACGCTTGAACATGCACTGCAAGTTGGTGCGTCTCGTTCACCAAATCATCGTTCATCGTTCATCGTTCTTCTAATTGCAGCAAGTATCTTTAAGATCATTTTCTCTGCGTCATTATACGAGTTTAGCGTTCACCTACCTCCTCCTTTGCCAGCACTGCTACCCTGCAGTGCACGCGCTCACCATAATCCACTGCAGCAGCCTACCTACTTACCTAGTGGCGAGTGTAGGCTGCAGACGTTAACCAATTGCAGCCGGCGAGTATTTGCACAGGCACGCGTGCGCCCAAAAGCTGGAAAGATCTGTGCACTCGAATTTTTAAATGCAATTTCGATACTCGAAATGTGCTCGTGCTCTCGCATTTACGTTTGCCAGCGCGCACAAGAAACATAAAGTGCACACAAAAATGACAATTTGAGTGAGTGCACGTCGCCGCTTTTGCTGAAAAGTTTGAGTGGGTGCAGCAGAAGGTCGTGAAATCGCAACTGCGGAAGAAGGAGGTAGGCGAAAATAATGCATTTGTAAAAATAGAATGGTTAAGTTTGAATGCATGAATGAATGAGTGAGTGAATGAATTTGAATTTCATGGAAGGGGAACAGACAAAATCCTTAAAGTATAAATAAAAGTACAAAGCCAACGAACGAGCGTAGCAAATTTCATAATGAATTCTTAGTGGCAAATTCTCTTCTTCAATCTGTTGCATATTGCCAGTTTTCAAGTCAAATTTATGCCTTCCTCCTTTGGTAGTAGTAGTAAAGTTGTAGATAGAAAAATGCAAAACGCAAAACGCTTATGTATGGGCGTGTGCGTTATTTCCGTTTTTTCTTTTTCTTTTGCAAACTATAAAATCGTCTCAGAATCATTTCTGCATAGAATTAAAGTCTTTGAGTTTTGACGTTTACGTTTTGACATTTGATTGAACGACTGTATGCAGAAATGCACCCACCCGTCATTCCGCAGCGTTGAATGTGGGATTTTCTGGTGTTTAAAATTTGAAAACTCATTGAAGACGCCAGCCATCATTGTCTTCATCATTAATTCAATAATTTCTTTGTAAGAAAAGTAAAAGTATCTACAGCGTGTATCTTACTAATGTTTTTGTTGTTGTTGTTGTTGTTGTTTGGCTGCAGCTTGTACATACATAATATATGCATTTTATCCAGCATACGAGTACTTTTTATGCATATTCGTTGTTTCTCTTTTCTTTGTATTCTTTGTATGTAATATTACAATGATATGCAAAAGCGTGACTCACAGTAGCTTCATTAGCCCGCTCACGCCCCCCCATATGCGCATACCTTAAAGATGCGTTATTATTGTTCAACAGAAAGTTTTTTCTTCTTGCTTTCGCTGTTTTTGTATTTCGTTTCGATCGTAGTCTTTATCAGCCACACTTCCAGGTTTTGAGTTTCAATTTTCTAGTGAAAGTTATTTCTTTGTTTCTTTTGTTGTTGTTGTTATGTTATTGTTGCACTGTCTCACTTCAGTTGCACGCAGCAGACGCATTCGCTTAATTTATCACAGTCTTCCACTCTCAACATGGATGACAATTTTGTAAATTGCATTATCTCTGACAACAAAAATGATCAAGAATTTTTAACGCTTTTGTTAACGGAAAATTAGAAATTCGGTTTCTTTTTTGTATTCATTATTACAGAGAAGTGTTGAGTTATTTACGCAATAAGAAAAAAAAAATTGAGAATCGAAAAATTTCAAACTGAATTCCAAAAGTTGAAATTGAATCTTAGAATAGTGATTTTGAACAATGTTATGAGTTTCACTGTTCAGTTTATGCAGCGTTTGCCTATTTTAAAACGACATTTGATAACCTGAAGCAATCGTTCTTGTGTAGTATATACTATACTTTGGTGATGCGAGGTATGCCTGAGAAGATAATAAATAATCCTCATTAAATCCACATACTTTACTTTAGTTTTAATGGCACAATAGCCCTTGGAGGGCTTAGGCCGAGCTTTTCGCATCCACTCATGTTGTGCGTGTTATATTTGTACATGAATGCAAGGGACCTACAGTTTAATGCCGAATCCGAACGGCGACGTGAAAAGCTTTTCATAGCAATTTTTACTCTTGTAGGTTTGCCATTGCCTGCCAAGAGGTGGTACCGTGTAGAAAAATTATTTTTTCTACTTTTTGATTTTGCCTGTGTCGAGATTCGAACCCCGGGCACTCTGCGTAGCAGTCCAACGCAATACCACTAGGCCACAGCGACCATATATATAAATCCACATACACTAACTTTAAAATCTCCGAACCGTTTTTGGTTAAAACTGGCGTTAGACAAGGCTGCATCCTATCGCCCCTACTTTTTTTTTACCCTAGACGAGGTAATGAGATCTGCGTCAGGTGGACGAAAAGTTATAGAATATGTTGAGGATGTATGTTCTTTAAGTCATAAATGCTCTGGCCTTCACTACAATCGCACCAATCTCGCATGTAATGTTGGCCTTGAGATAAGCACAACAAAAAGAAGGATATGTGCAGTTGATATGGTGCCACAACAAACTGCTTTATAATACTGCTTTTTTTTAGCAGGGCGAGAGAGTTAAAATTCGTCAGGTTTTTTTTTTACTTGTGATATGACTGGAAGTTGTGCGGATGAGGGTATCACCGTATGAACAAAGCGAGATTTACGTTTGTTCAGCTCAACCCCATATGGAAGTCATGCCAACTTACCAACAGCAATAAACTATGCTTCTTCAACTCGAGTGTAAAATCTGTCTTTCTCCGCGGATGCGAAACGTGGAAAGCAGCAAGTTTTTATCAATCGCTGTTCAAAAAGGATTTTTCAAATCTTTCATATACATATATCAAAATTATTCAGTTAATTACTATATATAGGGTCCATTAAAGTAAAGAGAGATGGAAATGGCACTTACCATAATCCCGCATCTTATTCAGTATACATTTTTTGTTTCTTTTTTGATAATCTTATCAGAAATTTGACTTTAATAATTTATTTCAAAATGAAAATGTAACATGGACCAAGAATAGGTTATTATTGTTATAGAAAACATCAAATTAAATGCTTAAAATCATTAGTTAATTTTGAAGTTTTAAATTTTCAAACTTCCTGCCAGCGAATGTAAAAAATTTTAATCATTCTACACAAAAACCAACAAAAATTAAACACATGAAAATGAGCACAATGTTTTTGAATTTTGAGAGTTGCCCAGCGACAAGAAAGCCCTATAAATAAGAATATAGAATAAGAAAATGGGAGGAAATTTCGATTGGGTAGGACTAGGAGTTACTCCACTTGAAATACAAGTGGGCTACGAACACTCCGATCGAAGTACTTACTTTCGAAAGCACCGATTTTGATTCAAAAAGCTTCACGCTTATTAATACTCAATAAAATTCGAAACAATTCAAGAAATTTCAATATTGCGCTAGGAAATATCAATTATTTAAAACTATTTAGTAACTAATTATTGTAAATTGCAATAATTTTATCTGATTTTACCTATGTTTTCATTTTGCAATAAATTGAATTTCAGCATTTCAATTTATTTTCTTATGAGATTATTGTAGGCAATAAAACAAAAGTATTACAAGTAAACTTAACTTGAAATTAATTGTTTTTTTAGATTTCTTTGACCAAAGTATTACATAGAATCAGTGGCGGAGATACGTTTTTGGGGATATACCCCCTCTTTGACAAACTATTTTATATTAGTCTTAAGAAGTTGTCTTTGAATTTTGTTTAGCTATTGTATGAAATCAAGAATAATAAATTTTCGATCCATTTTAAAATCCTGTCTACGCCACTGCATAGAATTACTTTCCGCATTGCGCTGCTGGTTGAGCAGAACTCATTGTCATTCGATTGGCATCACGCGCATTGTTGTAATTCATCATTCATTTTCATTTATTTTCAATGAATGTTTTTTAATTTGTGGGTTGGGATTGCGATTTCTAAACCTTCTGGACAATCCAATCACAGGTGTTTGTTTGATTGCTGTTTTACACAAGAAAAATCATGTTGGAATTTATATTAATTATTTGTTGTTTAAATTATGTGTTAGCTGAAAAATATTCATATAAGTAGTATGAGAAGATTTTGAAATTTACGAGTTAGTCTACATAAATGATGGATGCCTCAGAAGCTTAATTTTTACCTGGTGAGTTTACATCCAGCCACTTCGCGAAAAAACATGGGAGGCCTTGGCAACCCAGCCAAGTCTTTTTTTTTTGCTT
Source organism: Palloptera scutellata (assembly GCA_958295655.1). Taxonomy (NCBI): domain Eukaryota; kingdom Metazoa; phylum Arthropoda; class Insecta; order Diptera; family Pallopteridae; genus Palloptera; species Palloptera scutellata. The sequence continues at coordinate 41,374,285 of OY282451.1, forward strand.
TTATTTTTGACTTATCTTCAACTTATCTTCACACGTAAGGTACAATAAAAATATAATAAAAGGTAATGGGGGCAGATTTTAAATGAATGTCCCTTTACGTTCTTTGACACTTCGATGAACTATAACTTTTATTAGAGATTTAATATACCACGATAACAACTAGTTATTAAAAAATCTATAACATAATTCCAGTCGATCAAAAATCATTTTTTAAAACCCCTCATTCACCCGCCAGATTAACTAACTAAATTACCTTTGTTTCTGATTTTAAAAGATTTATTATTGAGGCACGGTGCTCACTGCGAAACGCTTTTAAAAAGGCTCCATTAAAAATTGCCAACTAATTTGGATTTATAGATGAATTTGTAACTTTTAATGAGTTTTTGGCTAATTCTAGTAATCAAAGCGGCTAATTTTCACTCACTCAAGGAAAGGCTTGCCATTGAAGGTGGTGCTCTATAGACATTTTGTATTTTTGAATGTACCAAGTCTCGAATCCGGGCACCTCGCGTCACCCGGGCAGTCCAGCACATTACCTATTACGCCACGGGTCAAAAGAAATTGATTGATTTTTCCCAGTTGCCAATTCAACTGTCATTTTCTAACAACTAACAAAGCTATCCAATATTCAATCTGGGGAAAAAGTTGAAAAAAATAATTTAGGTTTCAACAGTTATTTCAAAAAAGCAACAGAATTGTACTTGGTTGAATTTTAAGCAACCCATTTCACTCATTACTCTTTCAATATTGTGCATTTCGTGAAAGTGTTACTTTACTTATGAGTAAAAACAAAAATAATTATAAAAAAGGAGATGCGGGCCAACCTCCGTCGCAGTCAACGACTTTGACTCGTTGCCTTATATGTACATAACATACAAATTCGTATATTTTGGAAAAGATACTTAAAACAAAGTGAATAAATAATTTGTATTGTACTATATGTAAATATATATGTATGTATGTAAACTTCAAAATTGAAGGTGGGATGAGTGCGATTGTCGCGCATACAAAATATACTCGTATAACAGCTTAAAATACAATAATAATAATATTAATAATAATAATAAAAACTCAGAAAACTTGACCTTCAACTGTCAGTGATTGCCGTAAAAATCGTATTTTCAATCCAATCATCGAATAAACCTTAACATTACAAGGATAGATACTTTGTAAAAAGAATCAAGAGACTCAATACATTCAAATATGCAGAAATAGAACTGGGAAAAAATGGATGTAATTTTAACTGCGCGTAGGTATGCGCAAGTGTCGAAAATCCAACAACTGCGACGTGTGCGCGTAAGAAGTGAGCGTGAGCGCCTCCTACAGCGATATAAGTACTACTGGCTGACAGCCGCCACAGTGACGCAACACATGCGCACTTTGCAAGAGCGCGCGTAACTTACTTTCGAGTACTCACCAAAGTGAATGACACTAACTAAACCTAGACAATAAATATGTAACACGGTCAAATTCGTTCGGTCGTTGGCGTCCCATGGAAATATAATATGTATGATGAGAAGTAAAATTAAACAAAAAACTGATATTGTCAGTAATTCACAGATAGTAAATATTTCAAAACAAAAGAATTTCTTCGAAAATGTAAAGAATTTAAAAACCAAAGCGAATTCGCTCACATTCACTCAACTCTGATTTGGATTTGGAACTTGTTTGACAAGTTTTTACTTGTCAGTATTTGTGGCTGGCGTTCCATGCAATGCTACATGCATAAATATTGAAAAAAAGAGTATAGTAATCACGATATTGACAAGCGAAGGCTATCATTAAATTAATAACATTTAAACATATATTGTATGTACATAAATAAATACAACATACGAGTACATATGATCATGCTGAAAACAATAACAATAAAGCATTTTAAGTGTGTTTGAAACGCGTAAATTTTTGAGACCGGTTTTTGAAAGAAGTGCAAAAAGCACGCGGCTAAGATTTTTCTTCTTTGTTTTTAAGTTTCTGCAAAATGTTAATTTTGTGTATATTTTGTATGTAAATCTTGTAAACTTTATATCAATAATAAAGTTAGTTAAGTTTATTAGCGTTTTGTGATGATTATTCCAGGTGTTAAAATCCAATGAGGGAAATCTATTGAGAGAAACATATAATCCTACCAATTGAAAAGGTTTTTCATACTGTGATCTGAGCAAAATATTCCTAACAATGTGATCGAGAGGTGTGCAACCGATCATATACCCAAGCGTTCAACTATCAAGTGGAGTTAAAATGACTAAAATAGATACGGCAGCCAAAAGGACACTAATAGGTTGAACAAGGGAGAGAACTTACCGAGGGAAAAGTGTAGTAGTCAAGATATAGTATAGTAATTTCATCAGATAGCCAAGTTGCAATCAGAGCACTAGACTACTTTGGTAAGATAACTTCACAGCTAGTTTGGGAATGCCTTAAGCTAACGAGTAAATTAGGTAAAATAAATAAGGACTTGGACATACACGAATATAGTATATGGAAATGAGATGGCTGCTTGCTTGCCAAGGGAAACAGCAGCCAGAAGCTATATATTGGTCCAGAACACTCTTTAGACATAGGAACTACTTAACATTATTATAGTTAAACTGAGTATAGGTATCAATAGAACAGCCTACTGGAATCTAATTCCAAAACTTGGCGACTTTAACTCAAAAAGATCTGCTCTCTATCTTAAATTAAGCAAAAAACAAACTCAGAGAGATTACAGGGCCTGACGTTTTTTCTTGATGAAAATGAGATGATGAAGTGAGATCGGCTTGTCTGATTGCTTATAACTAAGCAATCTCTGGGCGGTACAATAGATCGTGGTACATAACCCATTTAAAATCAATCAATCAAATTTCTTATAGATTTACTTTACTTTTAATGGCACAACAGCCAATGGAGGGCCTAGGCCGAGCTTTTCGCATCCACTCATGTTGTGCGTGTTATATATGTACATGAATGGAAGGGACCTACAGTTTAATGCCGAATCCGAAAGGCGAAGTGAAAAGCTTTTCATGGCAATTTTTACTCTTGTAGGTTTGTCATTGCCTGCCAAGAGGTGGTGCCGTGTAGAAAAATTGCCGAGATTCGAACCCCGGACACTCTGCGTAGCAGTCCAACTCCATACCACTACGCCACAGCGACCACTTTTTTATGAGATAGGGATTTTAATTAGCATAGTCTTAAATTTTAACAGATGATGTATCACCGCAAAGACCCGTTGTAAGCGCCCACTGATTCAACGAGCGCTTACAACGTTATTTAAAGCGAGCGTTCAACTCATGAATCGTATTTTAAGCAACTTTTTTTAGCTTTAATTTTCTTTTTGTCATCAAATTTATGCATCTGTATACATTAATTCCTCGTTAAAATCAACGACCTCTTTTCAGTAACTACTCCAATTATAAGTTATTCATGTTCACAATGAAACCACCCGTCGACAAAGTCAACAAAGCCATAGATCAATTTATAATTTTTTGTAGTTCTACTTCTTCTTCATCTCTTCGCCTTTTAAATATTAATTTACGGTTTCATGCTTTCTAGGTTGGGTCATCTCATCTTTATATTTTTCAATTTAGCATTTTGTGAGTATTTATCTAACCCTGATATAAAAACTATTGCTAACTTTACATTTTCAAATTTTTCTATTTCGTGAGTCAATTTGCAGGTGAATTATGAAATACAATTTTCGGTGTTTTTATAACTTCCCTCAAAGCTGATTTTCTTTGAAGGTTTGTATGCGATTTCTTTCCGAAAACAACAATGTATTTTTTCTATGTTATATGTAAGCTGACGCCAGTCTAAATGTCAAATAGGCGCGTCTACAGAAATATAATTGATTTCTTTTTTTTGATACTAAATTTATTTTACCTTTTAACTATAATATTTAAGAGGATTTTGTGATTTACATGTCGCTGTCAATTGGAATGTCATTAAAGAGGCTTTAAGTGATTTTTCTTCTAATAGCACTTCTTCGTTTACACAAATTTATTAACAATCTTGTTTTCAACTTGGTGGTCGGCCGTTCATTCTAATAATAATGAACTTTGACACAATCATGTGAGAAGTGTGAAAATATTTGTGATTGTTAGTTCAACTCCCCAACTGAATCTCAGTTTCAAATTTAATAAGATAAGCTTGTAATTTTTGTAACGTATGTGTTATGATTGCATAATAAAATGGAACGATCAATCCTAGAGTTTCTTATGCCATCATCTGATGGGTAGAAAAATAGAAGGTGTCACTGTAAGCAACGATTGAAACAAGAAATAGCAATAAATAACGCTCAAGTAATAAACATAAAAATTTAATTTCAACAACATTTTTATATATTTTAACGGCTACGCATAAGCAGTTTGTTGTTGGTGTTGTTGTTGCCTGAATAGCGACGTGTTATCACGTTTTTTTCTCTTCTTCTTCTTCTGCTTTTTTCTAGTCAATCATGCTTTCCGTTTTCTTTAGTCCGTCCGTCGGTTTCCCGTATTGAGTATACCTATAGTGAATACATACGCTTGCAGCTCATCATTATGATTTGTATCGGTTGTTTGCGTGGCAAGTTGCAGAGGCATCTGCTGTTGCCGACGCTATTGCTGCTGCAAGTGAAATGCATATGCGAGAATGTGTTTTAAATTAATAAAAGAGTTACCAAGTGTTTAGAAATTGCAATGGCCATCACTGTGGATAGGGCCCATTTTACCAGTTATTGATTTAGCACCATAATCGATATTTAAAGATTACAAGTAAGTATCTACAATTTGCCGAAAACTTTTCAGAACCAAAATAGAAATAGAAAAGCGCTGATAAAATTTCGTGACTCCAAAGGTACGAACACAATGGACGCGACAACGACATTGCGCAATCTCTCAACACTTAAATATCATGCATTCTTATGAAGATGAACATAATACCTGTGACATTTCATCATTGCGCCAATGTGCAAATTGCCGTTGTTGTCGACTTTAATCTAATTCTATTTTGATATGCAGCAGTATGAAAAAAAGCAAATTATCAACCGTGAAATTATGCAATTTGCTGGTTTATGTTATTTTTTTTTGAAAATAAATATATTCATGAAGTGTTCTATTATGTAAATAAGTATTATTGGTTTTTATCAGTAGAAAATAAATTACTTGTGGAAAATATGAAGGCTAGAATCAGAGTCATTTTGTCGTTGCCGCGCTCATTGTGTTCCAATCGCAGACAACATGACGAAATTTTCTTCGGACGCCATCTTGTTATGATGATGAAATGAAGCTGTCACAGCCAACAATTACCGCGGAGACAAATGTGTTCTAGTGTCGTCAACGTGTGAAAATTTGTCGTTAGTGACTAAAATTACTCTCTCCATTTTTCTTTTTAGTTTTAGTTTTTTTTTCATTTTATAAGAACAACAACATTTTTCTCTCCTGGGGCGCAACTGTTGCTAGTGTGATATCAGCCAATCATTATTTATTTAACTATTTTCACTTAATGTAGCCAGTTGGTTTAAGAAATATTTGTCTTTGGAAACATTATACCCTTCAAATCAAGGCTAACGAGCGGGCAAATTTTGATTGAATTTAAAAATTGTTACTAACTACAAGAGAAATCAGGACTGGAATGGATTTTTTAAGGAATGTAAATACCTTCTCAGCAGTGTTATATTTCCACCAGATCTGATGGATTTTGAAAAATAAATTGCTAAAAATTTTTCATTTGGTGGTAGTGTTGTTTTTTTGGAATTGAAGAAACTGTTTCAATTGATGACAGTGCCTTTTCCCTACTTGACAACACAGTTTTCGTAGCTCAGGTATATTTTTCTCATATGATGTGCGCTCATTTTCTCTTTTGCGCCAGTGCTCATTTCTGAAAACAACAATTTTATTTGACGTGACACTGAAGTATCAGCGTGTAAAAGTACCATTATCATTATTTTTCGAATAATAAATTTAGTTTTTGTAAATACTTACTTACTTTTAATGGCACAACAGCCCATGGAGAGCCTAGGCCGAGCTTTTCACATCCACTCATGTTGTGCGTGTTATATTTGTACATGAATGTAATGTAGGTCCCTACAGTCTAATGCCGAACCGAACGGCGAAGTGAAAATCTTTTCATAGCAATTTTGACTCTTGTTGGTTTGTCATTGCCTGCCAAGACGTGGTGTCGTGTAGAAAAATTATTTTTTCTACTTTTTGATTTTGCCTGTGCCGAGATTCGAATCCCGAACACTCTGCGTAGCAGTCCAACGCATTACCACTAAATGCGTTTGTTTATTTAAATTGTATAATATTAAGTAGATGGTATACAAATCTGGTAAGCTGCTATAAAAATCCTTTTCCTTTTGAAACTATTTTTCAAGAGTTCTAGTGGATTTGACAACACTGCTTCTCATGGTTTTTTGGGCTGAAATGTCACTAAAAACGACTACAGGTTTACTATTTATAAGTGCCTGAATATTTAAAACATTGGAAACTCAACCTTATAATGATATCTTAGAAATTGTAAGTATTCAGTAGCGACGTTCATAATGAATGTGATGTTTCTGGTCAAAGTGTGGGTTAGCGCCCTACCCTCGATCCGCTAGTGTTTGTATGCATCTATGGTATAGTACAGCGTACATTGTTCTTGTTAAACAAATTTCATAGAATTATTATTAAACCACAATCAATTTTGCCTGTGTGCTAACCGCAATACGATGTTGGAGGGGCTCATTCGCCCATTTGCGATCGTGCAATATCATATCAGATAATGCCTTCGTATACCACTTCCTTCTCGATTGCAGCATAGCATTGGGTAGCGTAGCCTCGGTAAGCGTGAGTGAGTCCAGCGCATAGTCATAATGAGGCTGGAAGCAGATTTTGTTGTTGTTGTTGTTGTTGTTGTTGTAGTTTTTTGAAAGCAAAAATCTGATTTTAGCGTACATTGCCTTCAATTCTATATGCTAGAGGGCAATTGAGTTCAAGTTTTAGTTGAGACTCATCGTGCTTCTTGCTGAGGGGCGGCTGGTTGAGGCTGTGATGAAAGCAACAAGAAAACTGAAATATGTTTTGTGGTTGTTGCTGGTATTGCTATAACAAGTGCATTTCTTTCGTTTCGTAATCATAATTCGTCTGAAGTACTTAATGTTGCAATCATTTTCAATATACCAGACTCAAAATGCTGACACTCGTAAGTAGTAGTATGTGTCCAAAGGTTGTGTTTTTGTTTTTTTTTTTTTTTTTAGAAAGGCAAAGTGGCTTTGTTAGTGCATTTCATTTTCATTCATTTGCATCGTTTAACTTTAGAATGTTTTAACTTTAATTTAACTTCGAGAAAGGTCGGCTGGATATGAAACACTTCTATCACTAATAGTTAATTTATCACTGCCATCACATTCATAAATCATTTATGAGACGCTTTATTATTCTGTTGCAATCGTAGCTTTTGACTAATACTTCGAGTAAAAAAAGGTGTTAAAATCTGCATTAATGTAAGTTTAATTAATTGCAACACAAATTAAAACTTACTGTGTTTCTTAGTTTTTTCTCTGGGGCGAAGGTGAAGGCTTCAGTTTAGCCTCTAGCTTCCCATCAATTATGTATATTAACGAATTGCTTTGAATTTTATGTTTGTTAATAAAAGACAAGCACGCAATCATGTTAATCACTTAACCCAGCCGAGCAAAACGCATTTATGTATTCACACACACACAAAAACACATATAGACATTAGTTCACCTATGTATATAACCAAACAAGTGGAAATCGACTAGGCACACTTGCATATTAATTGTTTGAATACAGCTTCCAAAACTCACTTCCCCTCTCCAAAAAAGAACCAACATCTGATTTAGGTCTAAAGAACCTTTTCTTAACGATTTTGGTCTTATGTATTTGTTGTTAAAATTTATGTGTAGCTTTAAAGTTCGTTGTTTTGCTGCTATTTGTTGACGCTTACATTTATGTACTTATAGTTTCCCATGAGTTACGCTTTAATTTTCTAGTTTTATTTGAACTTACAGTTTTTAGTTTTGCCTGTCACGCCGGTTGCCATTTTTTAATGAATATAGTTTCTTTTTTTTTTTTCTTTTTGAGTAAATAAAGTAAAGTAATGTTAATGAATTTTCTAAATACGTATGATTTAGGTAGTCTCTTGTTGTTGTAGTTGAAATCACTGATGTCTGGCTCAAAACTTCAGGTCATTCTCCTCCTGTTCTGTTGGCTTGAGATTGTGACTACACAAGTGGAAATATCTTGTTATGGCGCCAAATGTCTTGGAAGTTTTTACGCTGAAAGGACATTGAACTGTTGCTGATTGAATCTACATACTGAAAAAATTTAAAAAATAATTTTTAAATTATCTATGAATATTTAAAGAAAAAGTATATCTAAACTACTTCAGAGAGGAACTTGGCTAATTATTTGATAATCAAAGGCATAAAATCTTAAAAAACTCCATTTAATTTTTACTAAATCCTTAGCTGACAACTAAATCTCTGAACAATTGATCGATTTTTGATAAACCAAACCTTTTGTAAGGTTTAAAATGGGCAATGACCCTGAGTTTTTCGAAGAATGACTTTCAAAGATTGGATCAGAAATGCAAAAACAAATGCATTTATATAGAGTTATGCATGTAGGTCGAAATTCATCGAGCATGAAATTCTTTAGAGTTTTGGAAACTTTCCATTAAAAATTATTGATTGGCTTCAAGCGTTTAAGAACTGGCAAAGCACGAAATGATGTCGTAAACTTATTAAAATTTTTAAAACTATTATTTCGCAACAACATCTCAATTTCCACCCAGCAAATTTGTTTACTCAATTTCTTAAACTAAATTTTCTAAGTAATACTACAATAAAAATAAATGTCGTTACAAGCAAATTCGTACCCTTTCCATTCCTTTCCTTTTCCTTTCCTTTCTCTCTCGCCTTCATAATCAAAGCAAGAACAAGAAAAAGCGGTTGTGGAACGACCGCTCAGATGCCGACCGCTCTTCATTAATTTCGTGCCAGTTGCCAGGGAATCGGAATTCTTACATGGGTAATGAAGCCAATTCGTTCATTTACCATTAATACTACATAAATCCAATTTTAATGATGAGCACATACCATTAGCATTAGTAAACTCAATTCTAATGATTCAAAAAAAGCATTAGCACTATACTGGTTCTAATGATAATTCAGTAGCATTAGCATTAGAAAAACCAATTCTAATGATAAAAATATTGCATTAGTATTAAATCAATTATAATAATAAATTGACAGTATATACATATCAGTAGAAAAACAAATTTTAAGAAAAAAAAGCATTAACATTATAACAATTGTAATTATAAGTCGATGGAATTAGCAGAAAAATAAAATGTGTTAACACTCAAACGATGCGAACTTATTATTAAAGGCTTAGTCGATTTAGACTTAGCCGTTACGTATTTGGTAGCACTTTCGCTTGCTTTACTTTTACTTTACTTTTAATGGCACAACAGCCCATGGAGGGCCTGGGCCGAGCTTTTCGCATCCACTCATGTTGTGCGAGTTATATTTTTATGAATTTTCAAAGTTGCTTCCTCTACGAAAAATCGTACAGATATTTCAAATGAGTAAAGGAAACATTTTAATTTGAGTTTTAACCATGAAGTTGGCAGAACTTAATAAATGTATGTTTTATCCGAAAAATCTGTCCTATTTATGTACCAAACTGTCACTTTCCATTTGTACTCGTATGTCAAATGCAATGCTTTCCTGAGTTCTTCTATAGATTTTCATACTACTTGGCGATTGAACTGTTATCTATTGAAACGACCATATTTTTTTGTATGCAATTATTTTTTATTTATTCAAATTAAAAAAATGTGTGAAAATAATTAAAATTTTAGAATCCATTCACTTTAGGTCGATGTGGCCACCGTTTGCCTCGACTATTGCCTTCAAACGGTTAAAAAATGAGCATGCAGCTGCATGAAAATGATCTTGTGGTATTTTGGCACATTCCCTGGATTTCTTCAGCGCATCATACTGGCATATTTTTTAGTTCTCACCTTGTTCTCCAAAATGGTCCAGATGGAATAGTCAATCGGATTTGCATCTGGCGAATTCGAAATCTGGCCGTTTGTAGGCTCATATTTTCGTAAGTGCATTCATTTAAGTAAACACGATTATTTTGAGAGTTTATAAACTGCTCAAAAGGGACATTTTTCTCATCAGACAACGCAAAGTTTGGAAATTCGCCACATTCGTGCAAGCGTAAGAACTCCATTGCTCTTTCGAGTCTAACTTTTTTTTGAAGTTATATGGCTTTACCTCGAGCTCATTTTGGAATATGCGTCGGATGCATCGCTGGGATATTTTCAGTTCTTTGGCCATTTGATTACCACTGCGACGTGGATTTCCGAACCATTTCAGGTGATGCTACATTTTTTTTTTTCGTCCACCACCAATACGTTTGGCAATGCTGCCTGAATCATTATAACGATTTATGGTGCGATACACAAACATTTTATTCACTTTGAGATGCCTGAGCTCACGAACAGTAGCTGGTTGTGATTTGCCACTCAAATATAACGCAATCACACTATTACGTTTGAATTCCATTTCGAATAACTTTTGTTCTATAAAACTGAGACGCAAATGCTTATGGCAGCTTGTAAAAAATATAAACATCTGTCATTGGTATGAATTTTACATAGTTGGCAATATCGTGTTGCCAGATGTACCGGTGTGAAGTTTGTAACACTTCAATCGCCTAACCCCCTAACCCCTAACCCTGTATGTGTTGATATACGATTTTCGGTGTCTTATTTTAGTTTGAATGCAGAAGTTCCTAAAAAGAGTTTTCCTAAATACTTATTATTTCAACACATACGCATGTAATTTATGCATGTATTTATGTTGTAGATATCTATGTAAGCACGATATAAGTAGGTCTTCATATTTTCATCAACAAGGCGACGAATAAATTTATTAATACATATTATAAACGCTTGTATTATATTAAGCTTTTGTCAATGGACATTCTTCAAATTGATGGAGAATTATTTTTGTGTGTAGGCAGACCTTTCAATTTCAACTACGTATTTGTGCATGAGTGCACCTATTTCATGTTAAAACCATTTAAATATTAAAAACAAAATATATTACATCATTTATCTTGCTTTTAATCTTATCCTCAAACTTAACTAAGACGTAAAATCGTATGTGTTCAATCATGTGAGATTTCAACATAAATCGTTAAGTACATTTTCGTGAGTCCATAATTAATAAGAAAACGAAATAGAAGCAAAAATGATTACAGAAAAAAGACAACAAGTAAAAATGCAATGACCAATGAATGCAGACACTGTGTGTGTATGTAAGCAAATCGTGTGCAACTACTTCATGTTGCAGTTACATTTGCATGCGCGTATAAAATGCAATGTTGCACCCAAAGCGCACCATATAAATAACGACAAACTGCGTTAGAATGTCTGAGAAATTAATTTTGCATGGTGAAGCATTCACTTGACAATAAAAACAACAAAAACAACAGCAACAGGTTTCGGTTGTCAGCTGCTCCTCCAGTCTGTTTTTCGCTAGTCCCCAGTCCAAGTTGCTGCTGTATTCTTCTACTATTAATTCCGTTGTTGTTGCTGCTGCTGCTGCAATCAACAGCGACGATCATGATCAGCATATTAGTGTCCAACGTCGATCACGCAGCAGATCTTTGCAACTTGCTGCAACTGACATCAGCGATTCTCGCATTACTAGCTTCCCATTTAAGTATGGTACATAAGTACTAACATATCGTAGCCTTAATTTACAAAAGTCCTAACATCAAATCTTTCAAAACCGAATTTTTGATAGATTAAAATTAAGCGTATCCTTCTGTATTTCTGCCTAAAATTATGGACTCATACCCCAAAAACATACATCTTTTTTTTAACTTCAAATTACAATATTTTGAAAAAAATACTAAAAATATTAAAGCTATAAATTGGCTTATGGTTCTCTTGAAAAATTTAAAATATGCGTTTTAGGGCTTTTCCAAATTAAGGCAAATATATTGCAGTTATGAGCATTTTGCCAGTGCGTCACTTTAGGATGGTAAAGTATTTATACAACTACATAAGCGTTTGCTATTTTATCATCTGCCATTCAAAATGCAATCAGTCGCACTTGTGTGCAGGTATTAAATGACTGTACATGTGTGTGTGTGTGTGTTTCTGTTTGAATCGTTTCGTTCACATCGTCAGTTTCCTTGTAAATTTTCCAAATGCTTTTCATACAGGATAACACATACTTACATACTTATGTATGTTGTTGTTGTTTTAACTGATTTTTTCCTACGGTTTTGTTGCAGAATTCACAAATATGCAAATTTAAGCCTAGTTATTTTATATTTTTCTCGAATTTTTTTTTGTTTGTGATTTGGATAATATTTTTATTGCTTATAGTGTTAGTGAATAACATATTCACTCGGTAAGTGGCTATTAAACTGTTAGATATGCATGTGTATGTGTGTGTGTGTGTGTGTGTGTGTGTGTGTGCATGCTAGTAGTGATTGTGTGACCGTTATAAAACTCTATTACGCCAACAATTCTCATTACTTTACCTCTTCTGGTTTTTCAAGTTGGCCTTTCCAAAAGAAGATTTCCATTGTAGAAATATGAAAAATAGAGAACTTTTATGGTTTTTTTTAAGTCTTATTGCTGTGATATATCAATTTGTCACATGATTATCACGTCATTATCACATGAAATTCATGTAACTGTGAATGGTTGTTCTTCTGCAATGAAGGAATTCTTGAAGTTATAGATCATTATAATATGTATTTATGATTGTAGCAGGAAAATTGTAAAACAACCCAAAATTATAGATTTTGGTAGCAATAACATTTCGTGTTGTCAGACTTGAATTGAAAAGTTTTGATGTAAGTTTATGTAAACTAATTTCCAATAAATTTGAGAACTATAACATCATCGAACGTCACGTCATCGAAAATCTTAAAAACTGGATTAGCTATTTTACTCTATCGCTTTCAGTTTTCCTTAGAAGATTTCCGGAGAACTCCAATCCATTCGTAACCAAATTTTGAGCTAAAATGCTTTTGATTTCGTCTCTGATGTCTACGAACAAATTATAGAGGAGATTAAAAAAAAACTTTAACATATTCTTAACTACCCTCCCCCTTGTAACAAATAACGTTCCTCTTGGAAAATTCTATGGGCTCCGGAACAACATTTCACCATAAAACTTAATTCTTTGGATTGAGAAAAATGGCTAATTGAGTTTTATGTAGGGTAGCTTGATTTCATTCAATTAAGATTTGTAAAGTTGCAAATTGATTCATAGTGTAATTAATGCAATTTTATTGCATTTAATTTCTAAAAGTTAATATCAATTTTTTTTAAGCGAAATGCTGTTTCTTTAATGTTATAAATTTCGTATTTGTTAAGCAATCAAGTGGTAATATTCTTCGAGGATATCACATAGCATTAGTTAAGAAGCTATTATACCTTGGAATTTAACATTTTAAAGTGAATCTTCCTATGGTGCGACCAAAAATTTTTAGCGTTGGGAGTAAAACTGAAATGTTAAGTAATTTCACTAGCTCCTAAAAGTATGCACAAGTTTTTCGTTGTTATTTAATTCATTTGCTCATCGTTATGGTTGGTCCGTTGTTTTTTTCATAGAATCCTAAAAGTATACGCATGTTTTTTACTATCAGAATGCTGTTTTTATTCTTTACAAAAATAAATAAAGTTAATCTGTTGTTCATGTAGTAAATATGACGTAAATTAAAAAAAAAAAATAGTTGGCCGTGAGGACCTCATCCACGAGTTCTTAAACTCTCGCTATTTTTTTATATTTTTGGGTTTCTCCTTAGTATTTACTGTACTAAGGAAAAATTCCTGGAAATTTTTGCCCTAACATTTTTCGTAATTTAGCACCCAACTTCATACAAAATCAAGAGAGCTTATAAGTGGGGAATATTGTACATATTTGCATTTTTAGCTGAGATTTTTCTAAACCTTTATCAGAAAGTTCTGAACATTAGTGGTAATCACCACAAACAGATGGATTCTGAAATTCGAAAATAAATACATAGAGTACTTAAAAATGGCATGATATTTATAAATTTAAGTATATTGAGCTCTAGCATGATCCACTTTCAAAACCTTGCTATTTTCGATAAAGTTGATTATTAGACAGATCAGGCTTATCAGTGGAAGATGCCAATGCCATGGAGTACATACATAAAAATCAGCTAATGAAACATCTTTGACTTTTTCCATCTCCACAAATTCGTTACGTAAGAGTAATTTGAAATACTGGAATAGATTTGAACTTTCACATAGAGACAAGAAGAAAACCGCAAGTACCTTTAAAATGAAATGAACGTGTACGTCAATTCGATTGTTAATGACGAGTATCGTGTAATGAATCAATAATCCTAACACATACTATATGCACATCGATTCATCGCACAGGTGAAAAATGTTAAAATGCGTACGCATGTGAAAATTTCACTTAATATTTTGTAGCTGTAATTAGCGGAGCTTATTGAAAAATTTAATTTGTGGTAACACCATTTGGTTTCTGATCGCTTTGTTTTTTGTTGTTGTTTTGGTGTAATCTGATGGCGATTGTTTGAGGTGTGAAGCTGGTGTTGGTGCCTGGTTGGTGCCTGGTATGAAGTTAGATAAATGTTACCATTTCACATTGTTATGCACTAAAACTAACATGATAAGATTCTCTTTTGTTAGTGTTACTGTTATGCTTGTTGTTTTTGTTGTTTATGTAATTTCAAATAATGTCGTTACAAAATTAATAAGTCACCATTCGTTGCGCATGCGTAACTCCAATTACCATACAGTGCAAAAATTAGTTAATTTCACAAATTACGTAGCTAACGAGCTACTTAGTTAAGATACTAGCTCTTTACTGATGCAAGATGAGTCGTTTTAAAGATTGCTTAGAATTTTCGTTTTGTAAATGCTTTGGTAGTGAGTTGGCCAACTACGCAGAGTGTCCGAGGTTCAAATTGCTCGGCACAGGCAAATTGAAAAAGCATAAAAAACTTGTTTTCTAAACGGCACCAACTCTTGGCTGGCAATAGCAAACCTACAAGAGTAAAAATTGCGATTGAAAAGTTTTTCACTTCGCCGTTCAGATTCGGCATAAAACTGTAGGTCCCTTCCATTCATGTACAAATAAAACACGAACAACATGAGGGGAGCTTTTGTGCCATTAAAAGAATGAAAGAACCTCTTTCAATAATATGGCACTATTCAGTGAAAATATTGTCTGGTAATTCTCATATACTTATGTACTTTACAATATTTTTCACTTATGTATATGTATTTTTCAAATAAGAGATCTATGTCAAAGATAGAAGGAGCAGAGTAGTTGTCTGCTTTTTTGAATTTTGTTCTATTTTTGTTTTGCTTATTTTCTAGAAATTTTGAAATATTAATTTTTGTTGTTGTACTGACTGAAAAATGGCAACTACTTACTTTTTACTTTTAATGGCACAGCAGCCCATGGACGGCCTAGGCCGAGCTTTTCGCATCCACTCATGTTGTGCGTGTTACATTTGTACATGAATGGAAGGGTGGGTCCTACAGTTTAAAGCCGAATCCGAACGGCGAAATGAAAAGCTTTTCATAGCAATTTTTACTCTTGTAGGTTTGCCATTGCCTGCCAAGAGGTGGTGCCTTGTAGAAAAATTATTTTCTCTACTTTTTGATTTTGCATGTGCCGAGATTCGAACCCCGGTTAGGGCAATTGTCTTTTCGTAGGAGCCAGTATTTTACGTGTAAATGAAATCGAGGTAGGAACTAGTTGGTTTTGAGCTAGTCGGTTTTTAGCTAGTTGGTTGCACTGCACGGTACTATGTGTGTTTTTGTTTTAAGTGTGTATGTTTTTTGGCTTTTTTTTCATCTGAGAGTCGTCGCTCATTTGTTTGTTTTACGATTGGGCAATAAAGCAATTCTAATGCCAATAAATCGTGGAGACACGATGTATACTTTACATATATTTATATGCAGCGGCGGATTTACCTGTAGGCAGATTAGGCATTTGCCTAGAGACCCCGAAATTAAAAAAAAAATAAAATAGTTGTAGAATTTGATAATGACATAATTTTACGTGGGAAAGAAGAAAGTTGAAACATTTTACTTAATTTGTGACACTTTACACTCTGAAATAAAAAAAAGGTCTGTAGTTTATGACGAGGTATTACAAAACTTTTTAATATTTGTTGATTTTGTTTTGCTTGAAGAAAAATTTGTTCAGTGTGTATCAAGTTTAGTTGCAAACTATAAAGATGACGTAACTCAATTATTATTCAAAGATGAGGTTGAGCAGTTCCTTCATTTTGTAAAATTGAAAAAAATATTAACACTGCCTGAAATGTATGCGTCAATTCTGGAAGGTTTAAACATCAACATTTCCAAACGTTGAAATAACCTAAAAATTTTTTTAATAATTCCAATTGCAAATGCCGCATTTTTAAGCGGGTCAAAAACTACCTAAGAACGTCAATTGGCCAATTAAAATCAAATCACTTAGCCATCATGGCCGTTGAAAGCGACTTAGTAAAAGAAATCAACTATGACTCCTTAATTGATAGTTTTGCAAGAAATAAATCACGAAAAAAAATAATATAAATAGTCTATAATTTCTAACAAAATATTTGTCCATCAAAAATGTTGTTTCTTTCGTCAAAATTTAGAAAATTGAGGGCCACAAAAATTTTTTTTTGCCCAGGGCCTCAACATGTTAAAATCCGCCTCTGTTTATATGTGCGTACGTATGTAATTACTTTGTAATAACGAGGCTTAAACGGGGTTCGGCAAGAAGATAAGAAAGTTGATTTGCACATCAATCTATGTTGCACCAAAGGAAATATTAGCAGCCTTTTATTCGCCAGCCAATTTTGAATGTATCTCACTATGTAATTTTGATGATAATTAATTTTAATTCGAATTTTCTCAGAATAAAAAATGTCAACCGAAAAAGTTGAAATTTTAGAAAATTATATAAAAAAGGTTTTATATAACGTTAATATAACTTTTGGCTGTTATCTACATAAGTATAAACTGGTTTCTTAGATAGGGTAGTAGAATACATGTACTTATTCGTACAAAAAAGGGTAAGCGTGATACCGTTCCCATATGGGGCACGCTAGGAGAATTCGGGTTAAATTTGATTTGAGTTCATATATTAAAACATTTACGTTTATGTACGAATAAAAAGAAACTTAAAATGATATTGTGATAAAATCGTAATAGAATCAAATTACAACAACTGCAAAAACTTTTCATATTAGTCCAGCACTCGAACAAAGGAAATAGAAAAACTTAAAAACCGGCATTTTGTCCCAACAGCGAAAATAAAAAATAACAAATTTATTGCGCTAATGTAAATATACAAACATAGAAAATCAGCTTAAAATACTTGTCATAAAAAAAAGTCGTGGCAGTATTGTAAGTATGAAAATTGTTATCACAGCAGCAGCTGTAACAATAACATATTGTACTATGCTACACACTAGCAACAATAGCTACAAAATAGCAATAGCAGTAATCTGTTGATTAATTGCAAATGAATGAAGCAATAAAAATTGATGTTCGTAAACGCAGAGAGATGCAGAGATAAACAGACAGACAGAGAGACAGACAGACGACATTAACAATCACGAAAATATTAACATCAAAATCGCTGGGCATTTTTATGCGAATAACGGTAGCCCGAATAACTGTAATGGCGGTAAGAAGATAGAAATGTGTTTGCTTACTTTTCCTCTACTCTCTCAATTCTCCATTTTTCTCATTTCACTTGATTAAATGCAAATTTCTGTGATAAATTTATTTTCCAATTAAATTTTATTAATTCTTGTTTCTTACTCAATTTCAAACTTTTTGGTTTTTATTGCAGGTAAGTGTCGATGATCAAGCATTCTCAGATTGGCAAAAGCTTTTGTTTTGTTGCATTTTTATGTATGATAAAAATCTCAACTATGTACAACTTTAGCACTTTTCTTTTGGGTAAGTAAGTTTCCTTTGTGTATTTTATTTTTTACTGCTGTTTGGAGAACTTTTCGTTTTTCTACTGTTTATTTATTAATTTAAAATAGCCGCAGTGTTTTTACCTAACGAATTCATTTGACATAGTATTTTCAAGTCGTTTAGCAGCGAATGTACGCAATCTTGCGCGGGTGAAAAAATTTTTTGTGTAGTCATTTGAATGTTCATAAGAAAGGACGTAACATTTTCTGAGAGATACAAAAATTGATAAACTTTTAACCATTACAACGTTATTAAGTTCTAATTTAGATTTCGTGGTCGCCGTGGCGTACTTGACAGTGTGTTGGACTAATACGCATAGTGCACGGGTTCAAATCTCTGCACAGTCAAAAAACGAAAATAGAAAACATACTCATTTCTCTACACGAAACCAGGCAGGTAATGGCAAACCTCCAAGAGTAAAAATTGCTTATGAAAAGCTTTTCACTTCGCCGTTCGTATTCGGCATAAAGCTGTAGGGACCGTTCCATTCATATAAAAATATGTATTACTCGCACAACATGAGCTGTTGTGCCATTAAAAGAAGAAGAAGAATCTGTCTGCTTGTACTTGGTGTAATTTGTTTCAAAATATTAGGCTAGATGGTATCTCTTTGCCAATAAAATAAAATAAATGTGCGCTACTTGATACATACCATAATTAAATTTTTTTCGGAGCTTGTAGGGCCACACCTTTTCGTAGCATTGACTACATATTGAGATTTTTAACGTTTATTTCAATTGCTGGCGCCGCACTTAATCAATAATCTCTTTGTGTAAAGGAGGAGTAAATGAAATACCATATGTCCATAGCCCGCATTCAATTCTATGAACGTACGTATAGATCCCATGTTTGCTGTAAGACCATCAGAAATCTAGAAATTAAATAAATTTGGCTTTTATGTACAGTAATAACCGTTTTTTAGTGATTTATCTTGTGTTAAATCATATCTATATCTTAAGAACTCTTCACGTGAGAAGAGAATTTGTTGTTATCAATTGTATGGAGTGATAGGTAAATTGAAAAGTTTAAATGCGTTTTTCTAGAAATGTATATTTTTTGAGTTATGACAGTCTTGCAGCAAACGAGCGATAGGTGTAGGTGCCTATACATCACTTATCCACATCTTTTCCACACCAACACTAAATTCTTTTCATTGTTTTTACTTTTCCACTTATGTTTACTCCAAAGTTTTATTAAATCTTTTAATAAACACAAACGTAAGACAAACTAATAACCGCACAAGTTGTAGAATTTTTTGTTCATTTTTTGGTTGGCTTTTTATTTTGGTTTGACATACTTTTTCGTATTTCATTCATGCTGCACCACAAAACAAGCGGGAGTTATAAAGATAACGAAAAGTGGGAGTTACCATCATGAAGATGCAAGATGAAGTATGTGAAAGGCGCGCGCATGCGCACAATTTCCAATTTCTCAATTTGTGATCTGTTCGTTCTCTTTCTTCTATGAATTACTAATCAATTCATGTGACGCACCCGATCTCGTTTATTAAGATTGCTCAAATATACTATGTCTGCAATCCCGACCGATGCGAGCGGCACACTTTTCTCCGTGCTCAACTTCTAGTATTGTTGCTGCTGCATTTGTATCATTAAAGCTGCACGCCACCACCACCAACCACCACAGGGTGCTTTGTTCCCAATAAGGCGTACGTATACATATTAAATTTGTAACTTTCCTCCACACTCCACATACAAACTACATACATACATATTTATTTGACATCTTGTCTAATATTGCTGTTGTTTTGGAGACACCAGACTCTCTAATCGCTTAATTCTTCCAAAGCAACAGTCATCGGAACTTACACACACATACATACACATAAATATACATATATAAATATAGATATATGTACATATGTTACAAATCGTTATCGTTGTCGCGCTATGACATGAATCCAGTTTATTACTGCTGCCTGCCTTCTGTTGCAGCGTGCAACATTTCATTGCATACACATTTCATTAAAATTTTGAAGTGATTTGACATCTTCATCGCAGTGGTTAGCCTCTAATGTTTCTATTTACATGTATATGTAAATATGTCTGTGCACTCAGTTGGAATACATAGATTTGGACGATTTAGATACGATTTCCAATTCAACAATTTCCATATTATAGTATGCATATATACTTGCTTACTTGCTAGCGCATACGCGATAACTTCATCCGTTCGTTTATCATGTATCGGAGCATGCATGAAATGATGCACGAGCCCTCATTTTCATATTTTCTATTGCCAGCGTGCTTTAATTTTTTTTTACTAGAATCTCAGAAAAGTGGACTTCCAGTTGCACGCGTTTCATATTCTTTGACAATTTTGTCTGATTTTCTCTCACATTGCACTAGTATTCCTTTCTTCATCTTTCGCCTGTGTTCAAGCGTTAAGATCGTGTCATAACATAGCTCGATTACGCTTTGGAAAACTTGTTGAGTTCAATTGCACAGCACAGTGGAACCAAAATACGAAATATCATAAGCAGCAGAGAAAGTATTGATTTTGTATAGACAATTAAAAGCAAAGTTCATTGACAGTGAAAAGTTAAACTTCAAAACAATTGTCATTTAATTTATTGTACTTAAGCGCAAAAAAATCTTTCTATTCCTTTTAATGGCACAACAGCTCATGTTGTGCCCTACGGCGCCCTACAGCGAAGCAAAATAATTACTGAAAATTATTTTGAGCCATAGTTAATTTTATTGAAACTATTAAGAAATAATTAAGGTTTGAAGTTCCGAACCATTTTAGGAGTTAAGCAGGGCTTTGGAGAGGAAATACCGGACAGGGGGCAGATGATGATCAGTTATAGGCCTTTTATAATCCAAATTTAGACATTCATGCTTTAGCTGAAGAGAATCGATTTATTATTGAACTGAAGTCTAATTGGCATGGGCCCCTATTAAAGCTTTGCGCCTGTCGAGAATCCCTTCTCTCTTTAGGCCTGTAAAGTGTGACGACAATAAAAGAGAAATATTATCCACGAAATAGTGTTTCCAGATAGCTGGAATTTGGAAAAGGTTCTCTAAAATATTTCAACCTATAAAATTCTTCAAAATATTCCTCATTGATTTGTTAATACTTGAAAAAAGTTGAATATTCCAAATATTTTGGCAGCAGACTACAACTTGATTTCCGTATACTGGAAATTGAGCACAAACAAATCGAAATAAATCTATTATTTATCAGTTCGGTGTTAAGTAGGAGCTTAACTAAAATTTTTCCCAACTTTGTCAGCCAACACTAACTCCAATTAGGTTTTTTTTCCTAATTGAATCTTCACTATTTTCTATTAATTTCGTTACCTTAGACAAAGTTGCGCCACTGTACACAGGGAACATTCTATTTACAAAAACCATCTCCATTAGCTTCTAATATTTCCATTTGAGACTTAACTTATCAAATGAATGTCTGCACTCCGTATACAGCGTGCATCTGTATATGTGTACATACTTATGTGAATATCTTTGCATGTGTGCGTATTTTTGAGAGTCTTCGTCGTATCCATTAGCAGATGTGTGAAAATAATCACATCTTTCTTTCAGTCTCATTCGTCGTTATACATATATGCTAAATGGATGGACACTTTTATGGCTAAGTGCACGTTTGCTTATTGGAAAATGTTGTACTGTTGCTGTATCTTCTGTTGCTGTTGTTGGCAGCAAACAACTTTTCAATGTATGTACTTAAACTTACCTGCTCATGCATACAATTCACACATTTTAAATTGTGCTAACAATTTCTCAGATTTCAAAAATAAAATCAATGTGAATTTCCATTGAAAAGTGCAAGCAACAGCACCAGCAGCAGCAACGACCTGCAATCAACCTGTTTCTAATTGGGCTACTGTTAAATTGCAAAGAGAGTGGTCGGGGAGTCGGTGACCGAATAAATACGTTGATGCATTTCCGAGACTAATATATTTTTGCTCCGAAGGCGATTGCCATTTGGCAATATTCTGTGTTGCAATGATCGAGGAACATGATTTATGATTTTCAAATGCAATTCGCATTTTGTAACCTTCCTTGTTTTTTTCTTTACTTCATACGCATGGGCGACGGCGACTGTGGCGACAGTGGCCTCATTTGTGATGGCTGTACATACTCTTGCAGAATTAGTAGTAGTACTTAGCACAAGTAAGGCAGTAAGCAGTCAGCAACTAACAGCCACCAGCAATAAGACGGTGACGGCAGCGAAGACGCCGGTGATATGCCAAATATGACAATCAATATTGTGACTCGATTAGGCGAAGATGCCAGCCAGCCAGCGAAACAGATAAATATTTCTAGATATATGAGAGTATTCATAAGAATTTCGCTTTTAAATCAATTGGCTAATACCGCATACATGTAACGCTTCCAGTCATCAATTAAGGTCATTAAGACTTCAACCGTGGCGTCATGCCGATTGTGCAAATTGGGTATTGAAAGCGTTAAGTTTTCAGACTGAACAAAATAGTCGAAGATTTTAACATTATGTCGCATTAAGTTTTTACTCTTTTTTACTCGCAAAATCTACCTTATGAATGCATATAAATACGTATTTCCTATTTTCTTTGTAATAAATTTTTTTTCTCTCTAATCGTATTTAATATAATTTTATTATTGAATTAATTTTAAATTGAGCGCAGGTGGAAGAGATGCCCTTCACCAAATTCACGATTTAACGAATGTATGCATTATTTATTTTTTTCTTATCTTATTTATTATAGATAAAATTAATGAGATTTCAGTTTCGATGAGCAATAATTCTAGTATATTATTGTTTTTGTTTTGTTTTGGGGAATGCCCTCGGTTCTGTCAATGTAAGGAAGTTAATTAGTTTATTTTAAGAAATATAGTCATGAATTGGTAATATTGTTATAAAATAAACCGAAATCGTGATTGTGATATTGTAAGTAGTAGAATTAAATTATCGATCGGATTCACTTACAGTCTTACGGAAAGAGGTCAATTAATAAAGCCACACATTTTTTTTTATTATTAATAGGCGGCTTCTCTTTCAATGACTTTGCCTCCATCACAGAGTCCAAAAAATTACTGCAAAAACATGCTTCGACGTTTTCATAATATAATATATGTACATACATATGTATCTGGTTTTTGGAATATGTAGGAGGTGAATATTTTTTTCCATTCCTTAAAATGCACAGTGGTTCGATCCCTTACAACGGCTGGACAAAAGTCGAATCACTTCACAGTTTTATTGCAACCTTTATGGTTTCGCAGTAAATTAGGTTAGAATTTGCATTTTATCGTAATTTTTTACCAGCTACAACATGAACAGATTACAAACAAATTATTGCATTTAATGGAGCCGTCATTCTCTATTTTAAAAAGTTTCCCACTAATTTTTAGTGGGAGACCAAAATTGTAAGTCACTGAGATTTTTTTGGTGCCATCCATTAATTTACGACAAAAGACTCTTCTAACGAAGCCTGGAATATATTTTTTAGAAGACAATTTAATTGAAGCGACCGATACAAGTGGCTTTTAAAAAATATCGTTATGCTAAGATCCGATTTGGAGTAGGAGATGGACTGATTATGTTTAGTTTGTATAAGGCCTGGACTAAAATTCCAGTAATCGATACATTGTTTTTCCGCCCATTCCTCTACGACTGATTTCGAAAAAGTCCAGATAAGTAAAGAAACAAAAAAAAAAAAAATAGTGGGACCAGTATCCTTATTGCCTGCAATGTCACCAATCTTTCACCAGTTTTGAGAAAAGAGAGCCTTGAGAGCCACCTGACCGACAGCATGTAAAAAGTTGTACTATGTTAAAATTCGTGGCTGATTCTGTTGTTTTCATTAGATTCTGTAGTTGAAGGTTCAGGCTTAAATTTAAGCCTGATTAAGTCGTTATTATCTGCATATTCTTATTATTCCTCAGCAATAATAAATATCCAAAGTAATAATGCAAGAGGAATGATAATTTCTCGTTCTAAATGTTAAAAAATTGCTATAACTATTCAAGGGTGACATCGGAGGTCAATAACAAAACATAATAAATGAAAAAAGTTGGTCGTAGAGAGCTTTTTATCGATATACTATACTTAACGATCGGCCGTCAAATTTAAAAGTTTTGTCAAATAAAAAAAGGCGATATTTCAAGACCTGCTATGGAAATCTTATATTTTGCCCTGAAACACTCTAGGGGTAATCTTTGAAAATATGTTGTGAGACATTCATTAATTTTATTTAGTGTAAGTAATACAATTTATCGGACTGCTTTTTCACTACTATAGTAAGTACATAAATACACACTTTCTTTCCTATTTTCAAAGTTGGCGGACATTTTTATTGAGATAAGTACTTGAGAAGTTTTTGTAGTTAAAATTTAACTTAAATTGCTTGTAATTTTATGCTTGGCGACATAACTTCCCGCCAATTGGACTTGCATTATTTCTACTTACCATACATACATTAACATTTATTTAGTGCACTCAATCAGCTGCAAGTAAATTACAATAACAGAAACTTGAAATTTCAGGCCAACGCGAGCAACAAACCTTTTCCCATTTGCCAGCAACATGTGTAAGATGGAAAATCTATTTGCAAGCAATTGTAAAATTTACGATTGGTTTTCAGATTGGATTTAAAATCGAATTTAATGCGCCAAAACATATGCTCAGACAGCATGCATATGATGACGATGAGGCGCGCACACATACATGCATAAAACATTCAATACATTTGCCATATGTAAACGTAACTTTTCCATTTGTGAAAACTACGAGCAACAAGCAGCGAACAATAATAGTAATAGGAAAAAAGTAAACGCTCAAGCGCCAAGTGTGTTCAAATTATAAATTAAAAATCATTTAAGTTAACGAAACGCAGTCGCAACGCCATAAATTATGCTATGTTTCCTTTAGTTTTTTTTTTTTTTTAATTTTATGTATTTGTTTTATTTGCCATTTTGTTTATTCGATTCAAACGAGTCAAAGTCAGACGCCGCACTCATATTTTCGCGCTGCTGTTGCAGAATGTCGATCGCTGATCGTTTGCTGCTGATCGGCGTCAAGCATCGGCGCAATTACCAAACGAATGAATGAGCAAGCGAACAAGGCCTGCCAAAAGTTAACAAACAGCCACTTTCTCTTTCGACGCCGTTGTAGCCGTCGTTGTTCGTCTGTTTTCATTTTCGATTAGCTAAAAACAGAAAAGGAAAATAAAATAAAACAACCGAAATATCAATTGAACATCAAAATTCGTATAACACCGAAAGCATCGGCAGCGACAACAGCAGCCTCA